>JARWLC010000096.1:0-600000 GCA_033318265.1 Phyllotis vaccarum | reverse complement strand
TTTCACTGGAATTTCTGTCAAACGCAAGACACGAGGTTTGCTGTTAAAGAATTGAGTATACAGAATGCAAACAAACGCTTCCCTACAAGTGAATCGCCTAACCATTCAAAACAGTACTAAAAAGTGAATAGAATGCAGTTTTCACTCAGATGAAAGACGTATGCTTTCCTTCTTAAGAAGTGTTTTCAAAGACATTCACAGAGTGATTCTACGAAGCCTTTTTACTGACGTTCGGTTTTAAACGTGATTTCACTGGAATTTCTGTCAAACGCAAGACACGAGGTTTCCTGTTAAAGAATTGAGTATACAGAATGCAAACAAACGCTTCCCTACAAGTGAATCGCCTAAACATTCAAAACAGTACTAAAAACTGAATAGAATGCAGTTTTCACTCAGATGAAAGACGTATGCTTTCCTTCTTAAGAAGTGTTTTCAAAGACATTCACAGAGTGATTCTACGAAGCCTTTTTACTGACGTTCGGTTTTAAACGTGATTTCACTGGAATTTCTGTCAAACGCAAGACACGAGGTTTGCTGTTAATGAATTGAGTATACAGAATGCAAACAAACGCTTCCCTACAAGTGAATCGCCTAACCATTCAAAACAGTACTAAAAACTGAATAGAATGCAATTTTCACTCAGATGAAAGACGTATGCTTTCCTTCTTAAGAAGTGTTTTCAAAGACATTCACAGAGTGATTCTACGAAGCCTTTTTACTGACGTTCGGTTTTAAACGTGATTTCACTGGAATTTCTGTCAAACGCAAGACACGAGGTTTGCTGTTATAGAATTGAGTATACAGAATGCAAACAAACGCTTCCCTACAAGTGAATCGCCTAACAATTGAAACAGTACTAAAAACTGAATAGAATGCAGTTTTCACTCAGATGAAAGACGTATGCTTTCCTTCTTAAGAAGTGTTTTCAAAGACATTCACAGAGTGATTCTACGAAGCCTTTTTACTGACGTTCGGTTTTAAACGTGATTTCACTGGAATTTCTGTCAAACGCAAGACACGAGGTTTGCTGTTATAGAATTGAGTATAAAGAATGCAAACAAACGCTTCCCTACAAGTGAATCGCCTAACCATTCAAAATAGTACTAAAACTGAATAGAATGCAGTTTTCACTCAGATGAAAGACATATGCTTTCCTTCTTAAGAAGTGTTTTCAAAGACATTCACAGAGTGATTCTACGAAGCCTTTTTACTGACGTTAGGTTTTAAACGTGTTTTCACTGGAATTTCAATCAAACACAAGACACGAGGTTTGCTGTTAAAGAATTGAGTATACAGAATGCAAAAAAATGCTTCCCTACAAGTGAATCGCCTAACCATTCAAAACAGTACTAAAAACTGAATAGAATGCAGTTTTCACTCAGATGAAGGACATATGCTTTCCTTCTTAAGAAGTGTTTTCAAAGACATTCACAGAGTGATTCTACGAAGCCTTTTTACTGACTTTCGGTTTTAAACGTGATTTCACTGGAATTTCTGTCAAACGCAAGACACGAGGTTTGCTGTTAAAGAATTGAGTATACAGAATGCAAACAAACGCTTCCCTACAAGTGAATCGCCTAACCATTCAACACAGTACTAAAAACTGAATAGAATGCAGTTTTCACTCAGATGAAATACGTATACTTTCCTTCTTAAGAAGAGTTTTCAAAGACATTCACAGAGTAATTCTACAGAGCCTTTTTACTGACGTTGGCTTTTAAACGTGATTTCACTGCAATTTCTGTCAAACGCAAGACACGAGATTTGCTGTTAAAGAATTGAGTATACAGAATGCAAACAAACGCTTCCCTACAAGTGAAATGAGTAACCATTCAAAACAGTACTAAAAACTGAATAGAATGCAGTTTTCACTCAGATGAAAGACGTATGCTTTCCTTCTTAAGTAGTGTTTTCATAGACATTCACAGAGTATTTCTACAAAGCCTTTTTACTGATGTTGGCTTTTAAACGTGATTTCACTGGAATTTCTGTCAAACGCAAGACACGAGGTTTGCTGTTAAAGAATTGAGTATACAGAATGCAAACAAACGCTTCCCTACAAGTGAATCGCCTAACAATTGAAAACAGTACTAAAAACTGAATAGAATGCAGTTTTCACTCAGATGAAAGACGTATGCTTTCCTTCTTAAGAAGTGTTTTCAAAGACATTCACAGAGTGATTCTAAGAAGCCTTTTTTCTGAAGTTCGGTTTTAAACGTGATTTCACTGGAATTTCTGTCAAACGCAAGACACGAGGTTTGCTGTTATAGAATTGAGTATACAGAATGCAAACAAACGCTTCCCTACAAGTGAATCGCCTAACCATTCAAAATAGTACTAAAACTGAATAGAATGCAGTTTTCACTCAGATGAAAGACATATGCTTTCCTTCTTAAGAAGTGTTTTCAAAGACATTCACAGAGTGATTCTAAGAAGCCTTTTTACTGACGTTCGGTTTTAAACGTGTTTTCACTGGAATTTCTGTCAAACACAAGACACGAGGTTTGCTGTTAAAGAATTGAGTATACAGAATGCAAACAAACGCTTCCCTACAAGTGAATCGCCTAACCATTCAAAACAGTACTAAAAACTGAATAGAATGCAGTTTTCACTCAGATGAAGGACATATGCTTTCCCTCTTAAGAAGTGTTTTCAAAGACATTCACAGAGTGATTCTACGAAGCCTTTTTACTGACGTTCGGTTTTAAACGTGATTTCACTGGAATTTCTGTCAAACGCAAGACACGAGGTTTGCTGTTAAAGAATTGAGTATACAGAATGCAAACAAACGCTTCCCTACAAGTGAATCGCCTAACAATTGAAAACAGTACTAAAAACTGAATAGAATGCAGTTTTCACTCAGATGAAAGACGTATGCTTTCCTTCTTAAGAAGTGTTTTCAAAGACATTCACAGAGTGATTCTACGAAGCCTTTTTACTGACGTTCGGTTTTAAACGTGTTTTCACTGGAATTTCTGTCAAACACAAGACACGAGGTTTGCTGTTAAAGAATTGAGTATACAGAATGCAAACAAACGCTTCCCTACAAGTGAATCGCCTAACCATTCAAAACAGTACTAAAAACTGAATAGAATGCAGTTTGAACTCAGATGAAGGACATATGCTTTCCTTCTTAAGAAGTGTTTTCAAAGACATTCACAGAGTGATTCTATGAAGCCTTTTTACTGACTTTCGGTTTTAAACGTGATTTCACTGGAATTTCTGTCAAACGCAAGACACGAGGTTTGCTGTTAAAGAATTGAGTATACAGAATGCAAACAAACGCTTCCCTACAAGTGAATCGCCTAACCATTCAACACAGTACTAAAAACTGAATAGAATGCAGTTTTCACTCAGATGAAAGACGTATGCTTTCCTTCTTAAGAAGTGTTTTCAAAGACATTCACAGAGTAATTCTACAAAGCCTTTTTACTGACGTTGGCTTTTAAACGTGATTTCACTGGAATTTCTGTCAAACGCAAGACACGAGGTTTGCTGTTAAAGAATTGAGTATACAGAATGCAAACAAACGCTTCCATACAAGTGAATCGCCTAACCATTCAACACAGTACTAAAAACTGAATAGAATGCAGTTTTCACTCAGATGAAGGACATATGCTTTCCTTCTTAAGTAGTGTTTTCAAAGACATTCACAGAGTATTTCTACAAAGCCTTTTTACTGATGTTGGCTTTTAAACGTGATTTCACTGGAATTTCTGTCAAACGCAAGACACGAGATTTGCTGTTAAAGAATTGAGTATACAGAATGCAAACAAACGCTTCCCTACAAGTGAATCGCCTAACCATTCAAAACAGTACTAAAAACTGAATAGAATGCAGTTTTCACTCAGATGAAAGACGTATGCTTTCCTTCTTAAGAAGTGTTTTCAAAGACATTCACAGAGTGATTCTACGAAGCCTTTTTACTGACGTTCGGTTTTAAACGTGATTTCACTGGAATTTCTGTCAAACACAAGACACGAGGTTTGCTGTTAAAGAATTGAGTATACAGAATGCAAACAAACTCTTCCCTACAAGTGAATCGCCTTACAATTGAAAACAGTACTACAAACTGAATAGAATGCAGTTTTCACTCAGATGAAAGACGTATGCTTTCCTTCTTAAGAAGTTTTTTCAAAGACATTCACAGAGTGATTCTACGAAGACTTTTTACTGACGTTCGGTTTTAAACGTGATTTCACTGGAATTTCTGTCAAACGCAAGACACGAGGTTTGCTGTTATAGAATTGAGTATACAGAATGCAAACAAACGCTTCCCTACAAGTAAATCGCCTAACCATTCAAAATAGTACTTAAACTAAATAGAATGCAGTTTTCACTCAGATGAAAGACATATGCTTTCCTTCTTAAGAAGTGTTTTCAAAGACATTCACAGAGTGATTCTAAGAAGCCTTTTTACTGACGTTCAGTTTTAAACGTGATTTCACTGGAATTTCTGTCAAACGCAAGACACGAGGTTTGCTGTTATAGAATTGAGTATACAGAATGCAAACAAACGCTTCCCTACAAGTGAATCGCCTAACCATTCAAAATAGTACTAAAACTGAATAGAATGCAGTTTTCACTCAGATGAAAGACATATGCTTTCCGTCTTAAGAAGTGTTTTCAAAGACATTCACAGAGTGATTCTACGAAGCCTTTTTACTGACGTTCGGTTTTAAACGTGTTTTCACTGGAATTTCTGTCAAACACAGGACACGAGGTTTGCTGTTAAAGAATTGAGTATACAGAATGCAAACAAACGCTTCCCTACAAGTGAATCGCCTAACCATTCAAAATAGTACTAAAAACTGAATAGAATGCAGTTTTCACTCAGATGAAGGACATATGCTTTCCTTCTTAAGAAGTGTTTTCAAAGACATTCACAGAGTGATTCTACAAATCCTTTTTACTGACATTGGCTTTTAAACGTGATTTCACTGGAATTCCTGTCAAACGCAAGACACGAGGTTTGCTGTTAAAGAATTGAGTATACAGAATGCAAACAAACGCTTCCCTACAAGTGAAATGCCTAACCATTCAAAACAGTACTAAAAAGTGAATAGAATGCAGTTTTCACTCAGATGAAAGACGTATGCTTTCCTTCTTAAGAAGTGTTTTCAAAGACATTCACAGAGTGATTCTACGAAGCCTTTTTACTGACGTTCGGTTTTAAACGTGATTTCACTGGAATTTCTGTCAAACGCAAGACACGAGGTTTCCTGTTAAAGAATTGAGTATACAGAATGCAAACAAATGCTTCCCTACAAGTGAATCGCCTAAACATTCAAAAGAGTACTAAAAACTGAATAGAATGCAGTTTTCACTCAGATGAAAGACGTATGCTTTCCTTCTTAAGAAGTGTTTTCAAAGACATTCACAGAGTGATTCTACGAAGCCTTTTTACTGACATTCGGTTTTAAACGTGATTTCACTGGAATTTCTGTCAAACGCAAGACACGAGGTTTGCTGTTAAAGAATTGAGTATACAGAAAGCAAACAAACGCTTCCCTACAAGTGAATCGCCTAACCATTCAAAACAGTACTAAAAACTGAATAGAATGCAGTTTTCACTCAGATGAAAGACGTATGCTTTCCTTCTTAAGAAGTGTTTTCAAAGACATTCACAGAGTGATTCTACGAAGCCTTTTTACTGACGTTCGGTTTTAAACGTGATTTCACTGGAATTTCTGTCAAACGCAAGACACGAGGTTTGCTGTTAAAGAATTGAGTATACAGAATGCAAACAAACGCTTCCCTAAAAGTGAATCGCCTAACAATTGAAAACAGTACTAAAAACTGAATAGAATGCAGTTTTCACTCAGATGAAAGACGTATGCTTTCCTTCTTAAGAAGTGTTTTCAAAGACATTCACAGAGTGATTCTAAGAAGCCTTTTTACTGAAGTTCGGTTTTAAACGTGATTTCACTGGAATTTCTGTCAAACGCAAGACACGAGGTTTGCTGTTAAAGAATTGAGTATACAGAATGCAAACAAACGCTTCCCTACAAGTGAATCGCCTAACCATTCAACACAGTACTAAAAACTGAATAGAATGCAGTTTTCACTCAGATGAAATACGTATGCTTTCCTTCTTAAGTAGTGTTTTCATAGACATTCACAGAGTATTTCTACAAAGCCTTTTTACTGATGTTGGCTTTTAAACGTGATTTCACTGGAATTTCTGTCAAACGCAAGACACGAGATTTGCTGTTAAAGAATTGAGTATACAGAATGCAAACAAACGCTTCCCTACAAGTGAAATGCCTAACCATTCAAAACAGTACTAAAACCTGAATAGAATGCAGTTTTCACTCAGATGAAAGACATATGCTTTCCTTCTTAAGAAGTGTTTTCAAAGACATTCACAGAGTGATTCTAAGAAGCCTTTTTACTGACGTTCGGTTTTAAACGTGATTTCACTGGAATTTCTGTCAAACGCAAGACACGAGGTTTGCTGTTATAGAATTGAGTATACAGAATGCAAACAAACGCTTCCCTACAAGTGAATCGCCTAACCATTCAAAATAGTACTAAAACTGAATAGAATGCAGTTTACACTCAGATGAAAGACATATGCTTTCCGTCTTAAGAAGTGTTTTCAAAGACATTCACAAAGTGATTCTACGAAGCCTTTTTACTGACGTTCGGTTTTAAACGTGTTTTCACTGGAATTTCTGTCAAACACAGGACACGAGGTTTGCTGTTAAAGAATTGAGTATACAGAATGCAAACAAACGCTTCCCTACAAGTGAATCGCCTAACCATTCAAAACAGTACTAAAAACTGAATAGAATGCAGTTTTCACTCAGATGAAGGACATATGCTTTCCTTCTTAAGAAGTGTTTTCAAAGACATTCACAGAGTGATTCTACGAAGCCTTTTTACTGATTTTCGGTTTTAAACGTGATTTCACTGGAATTTCTGTCAAACGCAAGACACGAGGTTTGCTGTTAAAGAATTGAGTATACAGAATGCAAACAAACGCTTCCCTACAAGTGAATCGCCTAACCATTCAACACAGTACTAAAAACTGAATAGAATGCAGTTTTCACTCAGATGAAATACGTATGCTTTCCTTCTTAAGAAGTGTTTTCAAAGACATTCACAGAGTAATTCTACAAATCCTTTTTACTGACATTGGCTTTTAAACGTGATTTCACTGGAATTCCTGTCAAACGCAAGACACGAGGTTTGCTGTTAAAGAATTGAGTATACAGAATGCAAACAAACGCTTCCCTACAAGTGAAATGCCTAACCATTCAAAACAGTACTAAAAAGTGAATAGAATGCAGTTTTCACTCAGATGAAAGACGTATGCTTTCCTTCTTAAGAAGTGTTTTCAAAGACATTCACAGAGTGATTCTACGAAGCCTTTTTACTGACGTTCGGTTTTAAACGTGATTTCACTGGAATTTCTGTCAAACGCAAGACACGAGGTTTGCTGTTAAAGAATTGAGTATACAGAATGCAAACAAACGCTTCCCTACAAGTGAATCGCCTAACCATTCAAAACAGTACTAAAAACTGAATAGAATGCAGTTTTCACTCAGATGAAAGACGTATGCTTTCCTTCTTAAGAAGTGTTTTCAAAGACATTCACAGAGTGATTCTATGAAGCCTTTTTACTGACGTTCGGTTTTAAACGTGATTTCACTGGAATTTCTGTCAAACGCAAGACACGAGATTTGCTGTTAAAGAATTGAGTATACAGAATGCAAACAAACGCTTCCCTACAAGTGAATCGCCTAACAATTGAAAACAGTACTAAAAACTGAATAGAATACAGTTTTCACTCAGATGAAAGACGTATGCTTTCCTTCTTAAGAAGTGTTTTCAAAGACATTCACAGAGTGATTCTAAGAAGCCTTTTTTCTGAAGTTCGGTTTTAAACGTGATTTCACTGGAATTTCTGTCAAACGCAAGACACGAGGTTTGCTGTTATAGAATTGAGTATACAGAATGCAAACAAACGCTTCCCTACAAGTGAATCGCCTAACCATTCAAAATAGTACTAAAACTGAATAGAATGCAGTTTTCACTCAGATGAAAGACATATGCTTTCCTTCTTAAGAAGTGTTTTCAAAGACATTCACAGAGTGATTCTACGAAGCCTTTTTACTGACGTTCGGTTTTAAACGTGTTTTCACTGGAATTTCTGTGAAACACAAGACACGAGGTTTGCTGTTAAAGAATTGAGTATACAGAATGCAAACAAACGCTTCCCTACAAGTGAATCGCCTAACCATTCAAAACAGTACTAAAAACTGAATAGAATGCAGTTTTCACTCAGATGAAGGACATATGCTTTCCTTCTTAAGAAGTGTTTTCAAAGACATTCACAGAGTGATTCTACGAAGCCTTTTTACTGACTTTCGGTTTTAAACGTGATTTCACTGGAATTTCTGTCAAACGCAAGACACGAGGTTTGCTGTTAAAGAATTGAGTATACAGAATGCAAACAAACGCTTCCCTACAAGTGAATCGCCTAACCATTCAACACAGTACTAAAAACTGAATAGAATGCAGTTTTCACTCAGATGAAATACGTATGCTTTCCTTCTTAAGAAGTGTTTTCAAAGACATTCACAGAGTAATTCTACAGAGCCTTTTTACTGACGTTGGCTTTTAAACGTGATTTCACTGGAATTTCTGTCAAACGCAAGATACGAGATTTGCTGTTAAAGAATTGAGTATACAGAATGCAAACAAACGCTTCCCTACAAGTGAAATGAGGAACCATTCAAAACAGTACTAATAACTGAATAGAATGCAGTTTTCACTCAGATGAAAGACGTATGCTTTCCTTCTTAAGTAGTGTTTTCATAGACATTCACAGAGTATTTCTACAAAGCCTTTTTACTGATGTTGGCTTTTAAACGTGATTTCACTGGAATTTCTGTCAAACGCAAGACACGAGGTTTGCTGTTAAAGAATTGAGTATACAGAATGCAAACAAACGCTTCCCTACAAGTGAATCGCCTAACCATTCAAAACAGTACTAAAAACTGAATAGAATGCAGTTTTCACTCAGACGAAAGACGTATGCTATCCTTCTTAAGAAGTGTTTTCAAAGACATTCACAGAGTGATTCTACGAAGCCTTTTTACTGACGTTCGGTTTTAAACGTGATTTCACTGGAATTTCTGTCAAACGCAAGACACGAGGTTTGCTGTTAAAGAATTGAGTATACAGAATGCAAACAAACGCTTCCCTACAAGTGAATCGCCTAACCATTCAAAACAGTACTAAAAAGTGAATAGAATGCAGTTTTGACTCAGATGAAAGACGTATGCTTTCCTTCTTAAGAAGTGTTTTCAAAGACATTCACAGAGTGATTCTACGAAGCCTTTTTACTGACGTTCGGTTTTAAACGTGATTTCACTGGAATTTCTGTCAAACGCAAGACACGAGGTTTCCTGTTAAAGAATTGAGTATACAGAATGCAAACAAACGCTTCCCTACAAGTGAATCGCCTAAACATTCAAAACAGTACTAAAAACTGAATAGAATGCAGTTTTCACTCAGATGAAAGACGTATGCTTTCCTTCTTAAGAAGTGTTTTCAAAGACATTCACAGAGTGATTCTACGAAGCCTTTTTACTGACGTTCGGTTTTAAACGTGATTTCACTGGAATTTCTGTCAAACGCAAGACACGAGGTTTGCTGTTAATGAATTGAGTATACAGAATGCAAACAAACGCTTCCCTACAAGTGAATCGCCTAACCATTCAAAACAGTACTAAAAACTGAATAGAATGCAATTTTCACTCAGATGAAAGACGTATGCTTTCCTTCTTAAGAAGTGTTTTCAAAGACATTCACAGAGTGATTCTACGAAGCCTTTTTACTGACGTTCGGTTTTAAACGTGATTTCACTTGAATTTCTGTCAAACGCAAGACACGAGGTTTGCTGTTATAGAATTGAGTATACAGAATGCAAACAAACGCTTCCCTACAAGTGAATCGCCTAACAATTGAAACAGTACTAAAAACTGAATAGAATGCAGTTTTCACTCAGATGAAAGACGTATGCTTTCCTTCTTAAGAAGTGTTTTCAAAGACATTCACAGAGTGATTCTACGAAGCCTTTTTACTGACGTTCGGTTTTAAACGTGATTTCACTGGAATTTCTGTCAAACGCAAGACACGAGGTTTGCTGTTATAGAATTGAGTATAAAGAATGCAAACAAACGCTTCCCTACAAGTGAATCGCCTAACCATTCAAAATAGTACTAAAACTGAATAGAATGCAGTTTTCACTCAGATGAAAGACATATGCTTTCCTTCTTAAGAAGTGTTTTCAAAGACATTCACAGAGTGATTCTACGAAGCCTTTTTACTGACGTTAGGTTTTAAACGTGTTTTCACTGGAATTTCAATCAAACACAAGACACGAGGTTTGCTGTTAAAGAATTGAGTATACAGAATGCAAACAAATGCTTCCCTACAAGTGAATCGCCTAACCATTCAAAACAGTACTAAAAACTGAATAGAATGCAGTTTTCACTCAGATGAAGGACATATGCTTTCCTTCTTAAGAAGTGTTTTCAAAGACATTCACAGAGTGATTCTACGAAGCCTTTTTACTGACTTTCGGTTTTAAACGTGATTTCACTGGAATTTCTGTCAAACGCAAGACACGAGGTTTGCTGTTAAAGAATTGAGTATACAGAATGCAAACAAACGCTTCCCTACAAGTGAATCGCCTAACCATTCAACACAGTACTAAAAACTGAATAGAATGCAGTTTTCACTCAGATGAAATACGTATGCTTTCCTTCTTAAGAAGAGTTTTCAAAGACATTCACAGAGTAATTCTACAGAGCCTTTTTACTGACGTTGGCTTTTAAACGTGATTTCACTGCAATTTCTGTCAAATGCAAGACACGAGATTTGCTGTTAAAGAATTGAGTATACAGAATGCAAACAAACGCTTCCCTACAAGTGAAATGAGTAACCATTCAAAACAGTACTAAAAACTGAATAGAATGCAGTTTTCACTCAGATGAAAGACGTATGCTTTCCTTCTTAAGTAGTGTTTTCATAGACATTCACAGAGTATTTCTACAAAGCCTTTTTACTGATGTTGGCTTTTAAACGTGATTTCACTGGAATTTCTGTCAAACGCAAGACACGAGGTTTGCTGTTAAAGAATTGAGTATACAGAATGCAAACAAACGCTTCCCTACAAGTGAATCGCCTAACAATTGAAAACAGTACTAAAAACTGAATAGAATGCAGTTTTCACTCAGATGAAAGACGTATGCTTTCCTTCTTAAGAAGTGTTTTCAAAGACATTCACAGAGTGATTCTAAGAAGCCTTTTTTCTGAAGTTCGGTTTTAAACGTGATTTCACTGGAATTTCTGTCAAACGCAAGACACGAGGTTTGCTGTTATAGAATTGAGTATACAGAATGCAAACAAACGCTTCCCTACAAGTGAATCGCCTAACCATTCAAAATAGTACTAAAACTGAATAGAATGCAGTTTTCACTCAGATGAAAGACATATGCTTTCCTTCTTAAGAAGTGTTTTCAAAGACATTCACAGAGTGATTCTAAGAAGCCTTTTTACTGACGTTCGGTTTTAAACGTGTTTTCACTGGAATTTCTGTCAAACACAAGACACGAGGTTTGCTGTTAAAGAATTGAGTATACAGAATGCAAACAAACGCTTCCCTACAAGTGAATCGCCTAACCATTCAAAACAGTACTAAAAACTGAATAGAATGCAGTTTTCACTCAGATGAAGGACATATGCTTTCCCTCTTAAGAAGTGTTTTCAAAGACATTCACAGAGTGATTCTACGAAGCCTTTTTACTGACGTTCGGTTTTAAACGTGATTTCACTGGAATTTCTGTCAAACGCAAGACACGAGGTTTGCTGTTAAAGAATTGAGTATACAGAATGCAAACAAACGCTTCCCTACAAGTGAATCGCCTAACAATTGAAAACAGTACTAAAAACTGAATAGAATGCAGTTTTCACTCAGATGAAAGACGTATGCTTTCCTTCTTAAGAAGTGTTTTCAAAGACATTCACAGAGTGATTCTACGAAGCCTTTTTACTGACGTTCGGTTTTAAACGTGTTTTCACTGGAATTTCTGTCAAACACAAGACACGAGGTTTGCTGTTAAAGAATTGAGTATACAGAATGCAAACAAACGCTTCCCTACAAGTGAATCGCCTAACCATTCAAAACAGTACTAAAAACTGAATAGAATGCAGTTTGAACTCAGATGAAGGACATATGCTTTCCTTCTTAAGAAGTGTTTTCAAAGACATTCACAGAGTGATTCTATGAAGCCTTTTTACTGACTTTCGGTTTTAAACGTGATTTCACTGGAATTTCTGTCAAACGCAAGACACGAGGTTTGCTTTTAAAGAATTGAGTATACAGAATGCAAACAAACGCTTCCCTACAAGTGAATCGCCTAACAATTGAAAACAGTACTAAAAACTGAATAGAATGCAGTTTTCACTCAGATGAAATACGTATGCTTTCCTTCTTAAGAAGTGTTTTCAAAGACATTCACAGAGTAATTCTACAGAGCCTTTTTACTGACGTTGGCTTTTAAACGTGATTTCACTGGAATTTCTGTCAAACGCAAGATACGAGATTTGCTGTTAAAGAATTGAGTATACAGAATGTAAACAAATGCTTCCCTACAAGTGAAATGAGGAACCATTCAAAACAGTACTAATAACTGAATAGAATGCAGTTTTCACTCAGATGAAAGACGTATGCTTTCCTTCTTAAGTAGTGTTTTCATAGACATTCACAGAGTATTTCTAGAAAGCCT
Organism: Phyllotis vaccarum; assembly: GCA_033318265.1. NCBI lineage: Eukaryota > Metazoa > Chordata > Mammalia > Rodentia > Cricetidae > Phyllotis > Phyllotis vaccarum. Next base: position 587,194 of record JARWLC010000096.1, on the reverse strand, counting down.
TTTTACTGATGTTGGCTTTTAAACGTGATTTCACTGGAATTTCTGTCAAACGCAAGACACGAGGTTTGCTGTTAAAGAATTGAGTATACAGAATGCAAACAAACGCTTCCCTACAAGTGAATCGCCTAACCATTCAAAACAGTACTAAAAACTGAATAGAATGCAGTTTTCACTCAGACGAAAGACGTATGCTATCCTTCTTAAGAAGTGTTTTCAAAGACATTCACAGAGTGATTCTACGAAGCCTTTTTACTGACGTTCGGTTTTAAACGTGATTTCACTGGAATTTCTGTCAAACGCAAGACACGAGGTTTGCTGTTAAAGAATTGAGTATACAGAATGCAAACAAACGCTTCCCTACAAGTGAATCGCCTAACCATTCAAAACAGTACTAAAAAGTGAATAGAATGCAGTTTTCACTCAGATGAAAGACGTATGCTTTCCTTCTTAAGAAGTGTTTTCAAAGACATTCACAGAGTGATTCTACGAAGCCTTTTTACTGACTTTCGGTTTTAAACGTGATTTCACTGGAATTTCTGTCAAAAGCAAGACACGAGGTTTCCTGTTAAAGAATTGAGTATACAGAATGCAAACAAACGCTTCCCTACAAGTGAATCGCCTAAACATTCAAAACAGTACTAAAAACTGAATAGAATGCAGTTTTCACTCAGATGAAAGACGTATGCTTTCCTTCTTAAGAAGTGTTTTCAAAGACATTCACAGAGTGATTCTACGAAGCCTTTTTACTGACGTTCGGTTTTAAACGTGATTTCACTGGAATTTCTGTCAAACGCAAGACACGAGGTTTGCTGTTAATGAATTGAGTATACAGAATGCAAACAAACGCTTCCCTACAAGTGAATCGCCTAACCATTCAAAACAGTACTAAAAACTGAATAGAATGCAATTTTCACTCAGATGAAAGACGTATGCTTTCCTTCTTAAGAAGTGTTTTCAAAGACATTCACAGAGTGATTCTACGAAGCCTTTTTACTGACGTTCGGTTTTAAACGTGATTTCACTGGAATTTCTGTCAAACGCAAGACACGAGGTTTGCTGTTATAGAATTGAGTATACAGAATGCAAACAAACGCTTCCCTACAAGTGAATCGCCTAACAATTGAAACAGTACTAAAAACTGAATAGAATGCAGTTTTCACTCAGATGAAAGACGTATGCTTTCCTTCTTAAGAAGTGTTTTCAAAGACATTCACAGAGTGATTCTACGAAGCCTTTTTACTGACGTTCGGTTTTAAACGTGATTTCACTGGAATTTCTGTCAAACGCAAGACACGAGGTTTGCTGTTATAGAATTGAGTATAAAGAATGCAAACAAACGCTTCCCTACAAGTGAATCGCCTAACCATTCAAAATAGTACTAAAACTGAATAGAATGCAGTTTTCACTCAGATGAAAGACATATGCTTTCCTTCTTAAGAAGTGTTTTCAAAGACATTCACAGAGTGATTCTACGAAGCCTTTTTACTGACGTTAGGTTTTAAACGTGTTTTCACTGGAATTTCAATCAAACACAAGACACGAGGTTTGCTGTTAAAGAATTGAGTATACAGAATGCAAACAAATGCTTCCCTACAAGTGAATCGCCTAACCATTCAAAACAGTACTAAAAACTGAATAGAATGCAGTTTTCACTCAGATGAAGGACATATGCTTTCCTTCTTAAGAAGTGTTTTCAAAGACATTCACAGAGTGATTCTACGAAGCCTTTTTACTGACTTTCGGTTTTAAACGTGATTTCACTGGAATTTCTGTCAAACGCAAGACACGAGGTTTGCTGTTAAAGAATTGAGTATACAGAATGCAAACAAACGCTTCCCTACAAGTGAATCGCCTAACCATTCAACACAGTACTAAAAACTGAATAGAATGCAGTTTTCACTCAGATGAAATACGTATGCTTTCCTTCTTAAGAAGAGTTTTCAAAGACATTCACAGAGTAATTCTACAGAGCCTTTTTACTGACGTTGGCTTTTAAACGTGATTTCACTGCAATTTCTGTCAAACGCAAGACACGAGATTTGCTGTTAAAGAATTGAGTATACAGAATGCAAACAAACGCTTCCCTACAAGTGAAATGAGTAACCATTCAAAACAGTACTAAAAACTGAATAGAATGCAGTTTTCACTCAGATGAAAGACGTATGCTTTCCTTCTTAAGTAGTGTTTTCATAGACATTCACAGAGTATTTCTACAAAGCCTTTTTACTGATGTTGGCTTTTAAACGTGATTTCACTGGAATTTCTGTCAAACGCAAGACACGAGGTTTGCTGTTAAAGAATTGAGTATACAGAATGCAAACAAACGCTTCCCTACAAGTGAATCGCCTAACAATTGAAAACAGTACTAAAAACTGAATAGAATTCAGTTTTCACTCAGATGAAAGACGTATGCTTTCCTTCTTAAGAAGTGTTTTCAAAGACATTCACAGAGTGATTCTAAGAAGCCTTTTTTCTGAAGTTCGGTTTTAAACGTGATTTCACTGGAATTTCTGTCAAACGCAAGACACGAGGTTTGCTGTTATAGAATTGAGTATACAGAATGCAAACAAATGCTTCCCTACAAGTGAATCGCCTAACCATTCAAAATAGTACTAAAACTGAATAGAATGCAGTTTTCACTCAGATGAAAGACATATGCTTTCCTTCTTAAGAAGTGTTTTCAAAGACATTCACAGAGTGATTCTAAGAAGCCTTTTTACTGACGTTCGGTTTTAAACGTGTTTTCACTGGAATTTCTGTCAAACACAAGACACGAGGTTTGCTGTTAAAGAATTGAGTATACAGAATGCAAACAAACGCTTCCCTACAAGTGAATCGCCTAACCATTCAAAACAGTACTAAAAACTGAATAGAATGCAGTTTTCACTCAGATGAAGGACATATGCTTTCCCTCTTAAGAAGTGTTTTCAAAGACATTCACAGAGTGATTCTACGAAGCCTTTTTACTGACGTTCGGTTTTAAACGTGATTTCACTGGAATTTCTGTCAAACGCAAGACACGAGGTTTGCTGTTAAAGAATTGAGTATACAGAATGCAAACAAACGCTTCCCTACAAGTGAATCGCCTAACAATTGAAAACAGTACTAAAAACTGAATAGAATGCAGTTTTCACTCAGATGAAAGACGTATGCTTTCCTTCTTAAGAAGTGTTTTCAAAGACATTCACAGAGTGATTCTACGAAGCCTTTTTACTGACGTTCGGTTTTAAACGTGTTTTCACTGGAATTTCTGTCAAACACAAGACACGAGGTTTGCTGTTAAAGAATTGAGTATACAGAATGCAAACAAACGCTTCCCTACAAGTGAATCGCCTAACCATTCAAAACAGTACTAAAAACTGAATAGAATGCAGTTTTCACTCAGATGAAAGACGTATGCTTTCCTTCTTAAGAAGTGTTTTCAAAGACATTCACAGAGTGATTCTATGAAGCCTTTTTACTGACTTTCGGTTTTAAACGTGATTTCACTGGAATTTCTGTCAAACGCAAGACACGAGGTTTGCTTTTAAAGAATTGAGTATACAGAATGCAAACAAACGCTTCCCTACAAGTGAATCGCCTAACCATTCAACACAGTACTAAAAACTGAATAGAATGCAGTTTTCACTCAGATGAAATACGTATGCTTTCCTTCTTAAGAAGTGTTTTCAAAGACATTCACAGAGTAATTCTACAAAGCCTTTTTACTAACATTGGCTTTTAAACGTGATTTCACTGGAATTTCTGTCAAACGCAAGACACGAGATTTGCTGTTAAAGAATTGAGTATACAGAATGCAAACAAACGCTTCCCTACAAGTGAATCGCCTAACAATTGAAAACAGTACTAAAAACTGAATAGAATGCAGTTTTCACTCAGATGAAGGACATATGCTTTCCTTCTTAAGAAGTGTTTTCAAAGACATTCACAGAGTGATTCTACGAAGCCTTTTTACTGACTTTCGGTTTTAAACGTGATTTCACTGGAATTTCTGTCAAACGCAAGACACGAGGTTTGCTGTTAAAGAATTGAGTATACAGAATGCAAACAAACGCTTCCCTAAAAGTGAATCGCCTAACAATTGAAAACAGTACTAAAAACTGAATAGAATGCAGTTTTCACTCAGATGAAAGACATATGCTTTCCTTCTTAAGAAGTGTTTTCAAAGACATTCACAGAGTGATTCTAAGAAGCCTTTTTTCTGAAGTTCGGTTTTAAACGTGATTTCACTGGAATTTCTGTCAAACGCAAGACACGAGGTTTGCTGTTATAGAATTGAGTATACAGAATGCAAACAAACGCTTCCCTACAAGTGAATCGCCTAACCATTCAAAATAGTACTAAAACTGAATAGAATGCAGTTTTCACTCAGATGAAAGACATACGCTTTCCTTCTTAAGAAGTGTTTTCAAAGACATTCACAGAGTGATTCTACGAAGCCTTTTTACTGACGTTCGGTTTTAAACGTGTTTTCACTGGAATTTCTGTCAAACACAAGACACGAGGTTTGCTGTTAAAGAATTGAGTATACAGAATGCAAACAAACGCTTCCCTACAAGTGAATCGCCTAACCATTCAAAACAGTACTAAAAACTGAATAGAATGAAGTTTTCACTCAGATGAAGGACATATGCTTTCCTTCTTAAGAAGTGTTTTCAAAGACATTCACAGAGTGATTCTACGAAGCCTTTTTACTGACTTTCGGTTTTAAACGTGATTTCACTGGAATTTCTGTCAAACGCAAGACACGAGGTTTGCTGTTAAAGAATTGAGTATACAGAAAGCAAACAAATGCTTCCCTACAAGTGAATCGCCTAACCATTCAACACAGTACTAAAAACTGAATAGAATGCAGTTTTCACTCAGATGAAATACGTATGCTTTCCTTCTTAAGAAGCGTTTTCAAAGACATTCACAGAGTAATTCTACAGAGCCTTTTTACTGACGTTGGCTTTTAAACGTGATTTCACTGGAATTTCTGTCAAACGCAAGACACGAGGTTTGCTGTTAAAGAATTGAGTATACAGAATGCAAACAAACGCTTCCCTACAAGTGAAATGAGGAACCATTCAAAACAGTACTAAAAACTGAATAGAATGCAGTTTTCACTCAGATGAAAGACGTATGCTTTCCTTCTTAAGTAGTGTTTTCATAGACATTCACAGAGTATTTCTACAAAGCCTTTTTACTGATGTTGGCTCTTAAACGTGATTTCACTGGAATTTCTGTCAAACGCAAGACACGAGGTTTGCTGTTAAAGAATTGAGTATACAGAATGCAAACAAACGCTTCCCTACAAGTGAATCGCCTAACCATTCAAAACAGTACTAAAAACTGAATAGAATGCAGTTTTCACTCAGATGAAAGACGTATGCTATCCTTCTTAAGAAGTGTTTTCAAAGACATTCGCAGAGTGATTCTACGAAGCCTTTTTACTGACGTTCGGTTTTAAACGTGATTTCACTGGAATTTCTGTCAAAAACAAGACACGAGGTTTGCTGTTAAAGAATTGAGTATACAGAATACAAACAAACGCTTCCCTACAAGTGAATCGCCTAACCATTCAACACAGTACTAAAAACTGAATAGAATGCAGTTTTCACTCAGATGAAAGACGTATGCTTTCCTTCTTAAGAAGTGTTTTCAAAGACATTCACAGAGTGATTCTACGAAGCCTTTTTACTGACGTTCGGTTTTAAACGTGATTTCACTGGAATTTCTGTCAAACGCAAGACACGAGGTTTGCTGTTATAGAATTGAGTATAAAGAATGCAAACAAACGCTTCCCTACAAGTGAATCGCCTAACCATTCAAAATAGTACTAAAACTGAATAGAATGCAGTTTTCACTCAGATGAAAGACATATGCTTTCCTTCTTAAGAAGTGTTTTCAAAGACATTCACAGAGTGATTCTACGAAGCCTTTTTACTGACGTTCGGTTTTTAAACGTGATTTCACTGGAATTTCTGTCAAACGCAAGACACGAGGTTTGCTGTTATAGAATTGAGTATAAAGAATGCAAACAAACGCTTCCCTACAAGTGAATCGCCTAACCATTCAAAATAGTACTAAAACTGAATAGAATGCAGTTTTCACTCAGATGAAAGACATATGCTTTCCTTCATAAGAAGTGTTTTCAAAGACATTCACAGAGTGATTCTAGGAAGCCTTTTTACTGACGTTCGGTTTTAAACGTGTTTTCACTGGAATTTCAATCAAACACAAGACACGAGGTTTGCTGTTAAAGAATTGAGTATACAGAATGCAAACAAACGCTTCCCTACAAGTGAATCGCCTAACCATTCAAAACAGTACTAAAAACTGAATAGAATGCAGTTTTCACTCAGATGAAGGACATATGCTTTCCTTCTTAAGAAGTGTTTTCAAAGACATTCACAGAGTGATTCTACGAAGCCTTTTTACTGACTTTCGGTTTTAAACGTGATTTCACTGGAATTTCTGTCAAACGCAAGACACGAGGTTTGCTGTTAAAGAATTGAGTATACAGAATGCAAACAAACGCTTCCCTACAAGTGAATCGCCTAACCATTCAACACAGTACTAAAAACTGAATAGAATGCAGTTTTCACTCAGATGAAATACGTATGCTTTCCTTCTTAAGAAGAGTTTTCAAAGACATTCACAGAGTAATTCTACAGAGCCTTTTTACTGACGTTGGCTTTTAAACGTGATTTCACTGCAATTTCTGTCAAATGCAAGACACGAGATTTGCTGTTAAAGAATTGAGTATACAGAATGCAAACAAACGCTTCCCTACAAGTGAAATGAGTAACCATTCAAAACAGTACTAAAAACTGAATAGAATGCAGTTTTCACTCAGATGAAAGACGTATGCTTTCCTTCTTAAGTAGTGTTTTCATAGACATTCACAGAGTATTTCTACAAAGCCTTTTTACTGATGTTGGCTTTTAAACGTGATTTCACTGGAATTTCTGTCAAACGCAAGACACGAGGTTTGCTGTTAAAGAATTGAGTATACAGAATGCAAACAAACGCTTCCCTACAAGTGAATCGCCTAACCATTCAAAACAGTACTAAAAACTGAATAGAATGCAGTTTTTACTCAGATGAAAGACGTATGCTATCCTTCTTAAGAAGTGTTTTCAAAGACATTCACAGAGTGATTCTACGAAGCCTTTTTACTGACGTTCGGTTTTAAACGTGATTTCACTGGAATTTCTGTCAAAAGCAAGACACGAGGTTTGCTGTTAAAGAATTGAGTATACAGAATACAAACAAACGCTTCCCTACAAGTGAATCGCCTAACAATTGAAAACAGTACTAAAAACTGAATAGAATGCAGTTTTCACTCAGATGAAAGACGTATGCTTTCCTTCTTAAGAAGTGTTTTCAAAGACATTCACAGAGTGATTCTAAGAAGCCTTTTTACTGACGTTCGGTTTTAAACGTGATTTCACTGGAATTTCTGTCAAACGCAAGACACGAGGTTTGCTGTTAAAGAATTGAGTATACAGAATGCAAACAAACGCTTCCCTACAAGTGAATCGCCTAACCATTCAAAACAGTACTAAAAACTGAATAGAATGCAGTTTTCACTCAGATGAAAGACGTATGCTTTCCTTCTTAAGAAGTGTTTTCAAAGACATTCACAGAGTGATTCTACGAAGCCTTTTTACTGACGTTCGGTTTTAAACGTGATTTCACTGGAATTTCTGTCAAACGCAAGACACGAGGTTTGCTGTTAAAGAATTGAGTATACAGAATGCAAACAAACGCTTCCCTACAAGTGAATCGCCTAACCATTCAAAACAGTACTAAAAACTGAATAGAATGCAGTTTTCACTCAGATGAAAGACGTATGCTTTCCTTCTTAAGAAGTGTTTTCAAAGACATTCACAGAGTGATTCTACGAAGCCTTTTTACTGACGTTCGGTTTTAAACGTGATTTCACTGGAATTTCTGTCAAACGCAAGACACGAGGTTTGCTGTTATAGAATTGAGTATACAGAATGGAAACAAACGCTTCCCTACAAGTGAATCGCCTACCATTGAAAACAGTACTAAAAACTGAATAGAATGCAGTTTTCACTCAGATGAAAGACGTATGCTTTCCTTCTTAAGAAGTGTTTTCAAAGACATTCACAGAGTGATTCCACGAAGCCTTTTTACTGACGTTCGGTTTTAAACGTGATTTCACTGGAATTTCTGTCAAAGGCAAGACACGAGGTTTGCTGTTATAGAATTGAGTATAAAGAATGCAAACAAACGCTTCCCTACAAGTGAATCGCCTAACCATTCAAAATAGTACTAAAACTGAATAGAATGCAGTTTTCACTCAGATGAAAGACATATGCTTTCCTTCTTAAGAAGTGTTTTCAAAGAAATTCACAGAGTGATTCTACGAAGCCTTTTTACTGACGTTCGGTTTTAAACGTGTTTTCACTGGAATTTCAATCAAACACAAGACACGAGGTTTGCTGTTAAAGAATTGAGTATACAGAATGCAAACAAACGCTTCCCTACAAGTGAATCGCCTAACAATTCAAAACAGTACTAAAAACTGAATAGAATGCAGTTTTCACTCAGATGAAGGACATATGCTTTCCTTCTTAAGAAGTGTTTTCAAAGACATTCACAGAGTGATTCTACGAAGCCTTTTTACTGACTTTCGGTTTTAAACGTGATTTCACTGGAATTTCTGTCAAATGCAAGACACGAGGTTTGCTGTTAAAGAATTGAGTATACAGAATGCAAACAAACGCTTCCCTACAAGTGAATCGCCTAACCATTCAACACAGTACTAAAAACTGAATAGAATGCAGTTTTCACTCAGATGAAATACGTATGCTTTCCTTCTTAAGAAGAGTTTTCAAAGACATTCACAGAGTAATTCTACAGAGCCTTTTTACTGACGTTGGCTTTTAAACGTGATTTCACTGCAATTTCTGTCAAACGCAAGACACGAGATTTGCTGTTAAAGAATTGAGTATACAGAATGCAAACAAACGCTTCCCTACAAGTGAAATGAGTAACCATTCAAAACAGTACTAAAAACTGAATAGAATGCAGTTTTCACTCAGATGAAAGACGTATGCTTTCCTTCTTAAGAAGTGTTTTCAAAGACATTCACAGAGTGATTCTACGAAGCCTTTTTACTGACGTTCGGTTTTAAACGTGATTTCACTGGAATTTCTGTCAAACGCAAGACACGAGGTTTGCTGTTAAAGAATTGAGTATACAGAATGCAAACAAACGCTTCCCTACAAGTGAATCGCCTAACCATTCAAAACAGTACTAAAAACTGAATAGAATGCAGTTTTCACTCAGATGAAAGACGTATGCTTTCCTTCTTAAGAAGTGTTTTCAAAGACATTCACAGAGTGATTCTACGAAGCCTTTTTACTGACGTTCGGTTTTAAACGTGATTTCACTGGAATTTCTGTCAAATGCAAGACACGAGGTTTGCTGTTATAGAATTGAGTATACAGAATGCAAACAAACGCTTCCCTACAAGTGAATCGCCTAACAATTGAAAACAGTACTAAAAACTGAATAGAATGCAGTTTTCACTCAGATGAAAGACGTATGCTTTCCTTCTTAAGAAGTGTTTTCAAAGACATTCACAGAGTGATTCTACGAAGCCTTTTTACTGACGTTCGGTTTTAAACGTGATTTCACTGGAATTTCTGTCAAACGCAAGACACGAGGTTTGCTGTTATAGAATTGAGTATAAAGAATGCAAACAAACGCTTCCCTACAAGTGAATCGCCTAACCATTCAAAATAGTACTAAAACTGAATAGAATGCAGTTTTCACTCAGATGAAAGACATATGCTTTCCTTCTTAAGAAGTGTTTTCAAAGACATTCACAGAGTGATTCTACGAAGCCTTTTTACTGACGTTCGGTTTTAAACGTGATTTCACTGGAATTTCTGTCAAACGCAAGACACGAGGTTTGCTGTTATAGAATTGAGTATAAAGAATGCAAACAAACGCTTCCCTACAAGTGAATCGCCTAACCATTCAAAATAGTACTAAAACTGAATAGAATGCAGTTTTCACTCAGATGAAAGACATATGCTTTCCTTCATAAGAAGTGTTTTCAAAGACATTCACAGAGTGATTCTAGGAAGCCTTTTTACTGACGTTCGGTTTTAAACGTGATTTCACTGGAATTTCTGTCAAACGCAAGACACGAGGTTTGCTGTTAAAGAATTGAGTATACAGAATGCAAACAAACGCTTCCCTACAAGTGAATCGCCTAACCATTCAACACAGTACTAAAAACTGAATAGAATGCAGTTTTCACTCAGATGAAATACGTATGCTTTCCTTCTTAAGAAGAGTTTTCAAAGACATTCACAGAGTAATTCTACAGAGCCTTTTTACTGACGTTGGCTTTTAAACGTGATTTCACTGCAATTTCTGTCAAATGCAAGACACGAGATTTGCTGTTAAAGAATTGAGTATACAGAATGCAAACAAACGCTTCCCTACAAGTGAAATGAGTAACCATTCAAAACAGTACTAAAAACTGAATAGAATGCAGTTTTCACTCAGATGAAAGACGTATGCTTTCCTTCTTAAGTAGTGTTTTCATAGACATTCACAGAGTATTTCTACAAAGCCTTTTTACTGATGTTGGCTTTTAAACGTGATTTCACTGGAATTTCTGTCAAACGCAAGACACGAGGTTTGCTGTTAAAGAATTGAGTATACAGAATGCAAACAAACGCTTCCCTACAAGTGAATCGCCTAACCATTCAAAACAGTACTAAAAACTGAATAGAATGCAGTTTTCACTCAGATGAAAGACGTATGCTATCCTTCTTAAGAAGTGTTTTCAAAGACATTCACAGAGTGATTCTACGAAGCCTTTTTACTGACGTTCGGTTTTAAACGTGATTTCACTGGAATTTCTGTCAAAAGCAAGACACGAGGTTTGCTGTTAAAGAATTGAGTATACAGAATACAAACAAACGCTTCCCTACAAGTGAATCGCCTAACAATTGAAAACAGTACTAAAAACTGAATAGAATGCAGTTTTCACTCAGATGAAAGACGTATGCTTTCCTTCTTAAGAAGTGTTTTCAAAGACATTCACAGAGTGATTCTAAGAAGCCTTTTTACTGACGTTCGGTTTTAAACGTGATTTCACTGGAATTTCTGTCAAACGCAAGACACGAGGTTTGCTGTTAAAGAATTGAGTATACAGAATGCAAACAAACGCTTCCCTACAAGTGAATCGCCTAACCATTCAAAACAGTACTAAAAACTGAATAGAATGCAGTTTTCACTCAGATGAAAGACGTATGCTTTCCTTCTTAAGAAGTGTTTTCAAAGACATTCACAGAGTGATTCTACGAAGCCTTTTTACTGACGTTCGGTTTTAAACGTGATTTCACTGGAATTTCTGTCAAACGCAAGACACGAGGTTTGCTGTTAAAGAATTGAGTATACAGAATGCAAACAAACGCTTCCCTACAAGTGAATCGCCTAACCATTCAAAACAGTACTAAAAACTGAATAGAATGCAGTTTTCACTCAGATGAAAGACGTATGCTTTCCTTCTTAAGAAGTGTTTTCAAAGACATTCACAGAGTGATTCTACGAAGCCTTTTTACTGACGTTCGGTTTTAAACGTGATTTCACTGGAATTTCTGTCAAACGCAAGACACGAGGTTTGCTGTTATAGAATTGAGTATACAGAATGGAAACAAACGCTTCCCTACAAGTGAATCGCCTAACCATTGAAAACAGTACTAAAAACTGAATAGAATGCAGTTTTCACTCAGATGAAAGACGTATGCTTTCCTTCTTAAGAAGTGTTTTCAAAGACATTCACAGAGTGATTCCACGAAGCCTTTTTACTGACGTTCGGTTTTAAACGTGATTTCACTGGAATTTCTGTCAAAGGCAAGACACGAGGTTTGCTGTTATAGAATTGAGTATAAAGAATGCAAACAAACGCTTCCCTACAAGTGAATCGCCTAACCATTCAAAATAGTACTAAAACTGAATAGAATGCAGTTTTCACTCAGATGAAAGACATATGCTTTCCTTCTTAAGAAGTGTTTTCAAAGAAATTCACAGAGTGATTCTACGAAGCCTTTTTACTGACGTTCGGTTTTAAACGTGTTTTCACTGGAATTTCAATCAAACACAAGACACGAGGTTTGCTGTTAAAGAATTGAGTATACAGAATGCAAACAAACGCTTCCCTACAAGTGAATCGCCTAACCATTCAAAACAGTACTAAAAACTGAATAGAATGCAGTTTTCACTCAGATGAAGGACATATGCTTTCCTTCTTAAGAAGTGTTTTCAAAGACATTCACAGAGTGATTCTACGAAGCCTTTTTACTGACTTTCGGTTTTAAACGTGATTTCACTGGAATTTCTGTCAAACGCAAGACACGAGGTTTGCTGTTAAAGAATTGAGTATACAGAATGCAAACAAACGCTTCCCTACAAGTGAATCGCCTAACCATTCAACACAGTACTAAAAACTGAATAGAATGCAGTTTTCACTCAGATGAAATACGTATGCTTTCCTTCTTAAGAAGAGTTTTCAAAGACATTCACAGAGTAATTCTACAGAGCCTTTTTACTGACGTTGGCTTTTAAACGTGATTTCACTGCAATTTCTGTCAAACGCAAGACACGAGATTTGCTGTTAAAGAATTGAGTATACAGAATGCAAACAAACGCTTCCCTACAAGTGAAATGAGTAACCATTCAAAACAGTACTAAAAACTGAATAGAATGCAGTTTTCACTCAGATGAAAGACGTATGCTTTCCTTCTTAAGTAGTGTTTTCATAGACATTCACAGAGTATTTCTACAAAGCCTTTTTACTGATGTTGGCTTTTAAACGTGATTTCACTGGAATTTCTGTGAAACGCAAGACACGAGGTTTGCTGTTAAAGAATTGAGTATACAGAATGCAAACAAACGCTTCCCTACAAGTGAATCGCCTAACCATTCAAAACAGTACTAAAAACTGAATAGAATGCAGTTTTCACTCAGATGAAAGACGTATGCTATCCTTCTTAAGAAGTGTTTTCAAAGACATTCACAGAGTGATTCTACGAAGCCTTTTTACTGACGTTCGGTTTTAAACGTGATTTCACTGGAATTTCTGTCAAAAGCAAGACACGAGGTTTGCTGTTAAAGAATTGAGTATACAGAATGCAAACAAACGCTTCCCTACAAGTGAATCGCCTAACAATTCAAAACAGTACTAAAAACTGAATAGAATGCAGTTTTCACTCAGATGAAAGACGTATGCTTTCCTTCTTAAGAAGTGTTTTCAAAGACATTCACAGAGTGATTCTAAGAAGCCTTTTTACTGACGTTCGGTTTTAAACGTGATTTCACTGGAATTTCTGTCAAACGCAAGACATGAGGTTTGCTGTTAAAGAATTGAGTATACAGAATGCAAACAAACGCTTCCCTACAAGTGAATTGCCTAACCATTCAAAATAGTACTAAAACTGAATAGAATGCAGTTTTCACTCAGATGAAAGACATATGCTTTCCGTCTTAAGAAGTGTTTTCAAAGACATTCACAGAGTGATTCTACGAAGCCTTTTTACTGACGTTCGGTTTTAAACGTGTTTTCACTGGAATTTCTGTCAAACACAAGACACGAGGTTTGCTGTTAAAGAATTGAGTATACAGAATGCAAACAAACGCTTCCCTACAAGTGAATCACCTAACCATTCAAAACAGTACTAAAAACTGAATAGAATGCAGTTTTCACTCAGATGAAGGACATATGCTTTCCTTCTTAAGAAGTGTTTTCAAAGACATTCACAGAGTGATTCTACGAAGCCTTTTTACTGACTTTCGGTTTTAAACGTGATTTCACTGGAATTTCTGTCAAACGCAAGACACGAGGTTTGCTGTTAAAGAATTGAGTATACAGAATGCAAACAAACGCTTCCCTACAAGTGAATCGCCTAACCATTCAACACAGTACTAAAAACTGAATAGAATGCAGTTTTCACTCAGATGAAATACGTATGCTTTCCTTCTTAAGAAGTGTTTTCAAAGACATTCACAGAGTAATTCTACAAAGCCTTTTTACTGACGTTGGCTTTTAAACGTGATTTCACTGGAATTTCTGTCAAACGCAAGACACGAGATTTGCTGTTAAAGAATTGAGTATACAGAATGCAAACAAACGCTTCCCTACAAGTGAAATGCCTAACCATTCAAAACAGTACTAAAAACTGAATAGAATGCAGTTTTCACTCAGATGAAAGACGTATGCTTTCCTTCTTAAGAAGTGTTTTCAAAGACATTCACAGAGTGATTCTACGAAGCCTTTTTACTGACTTTCGGTTTTAAACGTGATTTCACTGGAATTTCTGTCAAACGCAAGACACGAGGTTTCCTGTTAAAGAATTGAGTATACAGAATGCAAACAAACGCTTCCCTACAAGTGAATCGCCTAACCATTCAAAACAGTACTAAAAACTGAATAGAATGCAGTTTTCACTCAGATGAAAGACGTATGCTTTCCTTTTTAAGAAGTGTTTTCAAAGACATTCACAGAGTGATTCTACGAAGCCTTTTTACTGACGTTCGGTTTTAAACGTGATTTCACTGGAATTTCTGTCAAACGCAAGACACGAGGTTTGCTGTTATAGAATAGAGTATACAGAATGCAAACAAACGCTTCCCTACAAGTGAATCGCTTAACCATTCAAAATAGTACTAAAACTGAATAGAATGCAGTTTTCACTCAGATGAAAGACATATGCTTTCCTTCTTAAGAAGTGTTTTCAAAGACATTCACAGAGTGATTCTACGAAGCCTTTTTACTGACGTTCGGTTTTAAACGTGTTTTCACTGGAATTTCTGTCAAACACAAGACACGAGGTTTGCTGTTAAAGAATTGAGTATACAGAATGCAAACAAACGCTTCCCTACAAGTGAATCGCCTAACCATTCAAAACAGTACTAAAAACTGAATAGAATGCAGTTTTCACTCAGATGAAGGACATATGCTTTCCTTCTTAAGAAGTGTTTTCAAAGACATTCACAGAGTGATTCTACGAAGCCTTTTTACTGACGTTCGGTTTTAAACGTGATTTCACTGGAATTTCTGTCAAACGCAAGACATGAGGTTTGCTGTTAAAGAATTGAGTATACAGAATGCAAACAAACGCTACCCTACAAGTGAATCGCCTAACCATTCAAAACAGTACTAAAAACTGAATAGAATGCAGTTTTCACTCAGATGAAGGACATATGCTTTCCTTCTTAAGAAGTGTTTTCAAAGACATTCACAGAGTGATTCTACGAAGCCTTTTTACTGACGTTTGGTTTTAAACGTGTTTTCACTGGAATTTCTGTCAAACACAAGACACGAGGTTTGCTGTTAAAGAATTGAGTATACAGAATGCAAACAAACGCTTCCCTACAAGTGAATCGCCTAACCATTCAACACAGTACTAAAAACTGAATAGAATGCAGTTTTCACTCAGATGAAATACGTATGCTTTCCTTCTTAAGAAGTGTTTTCAAAGACATTCACAGAGTAATTCTACAGAGCCTTTTTACTGACGTTGGCTTTTAAACGTGATTTCACTGGAATTTCTGTCAAACGCAAGATACGAGATTTGCTGTTAAAGAATTGAGTATACAGAATGCAAACAAACGCTTCCCTACAAGTGAAATGAGGAACCATTCAAAACAGTACTAAAAACTGAATAGAATGCAGTTTTCACTCAGATGAAAGACGTATGCTTTCCTTCTTAAGTAGTGTTTTCATAGACATTCACAGAGTATTTCTACAAAGCCTTTTTACTGATGTTGGCTTTTAAACGTGATTTCACTGGAATTTCTGTGAAACGCAAGACACGAGGTTTGCTGTTAAAGAATTGAGTATACAGAATGCAAACAAACGCTTCCCTACAAGTGAATCGCCTAACCATTCAAAACAGTACTAAAAACTGAATAGAATGCAGTTTTCACTCAGATGAAAGACGTATGCTATCCTTCTTAAGAAGTGTTTTCAAAGACATTCACAGAGTGATTCTACGAAGCCTTTTTACTGACTTTCGGTTTTAAACGTGATTTCACTGGAATTTCTGTCAAACGCAAGACACGAGGTTTGCTGTTAAAGAATTGAGTATACAGAATGCAAACAAACGCTTCCCTACAAGTGAATCGCCTAACCATTCAAAACAGTACTAAAAACTGAATAGAATGCAGTTTTCACTCAGATGAAAGACGTATGCTTTCCTTCTTAAGAAGTGTTTTCAAAGACATTCACAGAGTGATTCTACATAGCCTTTTTACTGACGTTCGGTTTTAAACGTGATTTCACTGGAATTTCTGTCAAACTCAAGACACGAGGTTTGCTGTTATAGAATTGAGTATACAGAATGCAAACAAACGCTTCCCTACAAGTGAATCGCCTAACCATTCAAAATAGTACTAAAACTGAATAGAATGCAGTTTTCACTCAGATGAAAGACATATGCTTTACTTCTTAAGAAGTGTTTTCAAAGACATTCACAGAGTGATTCTACGAAGCCTTTTTACTGACGTTCGGTTTTAAACGTGTTTTCACTGGAATTTCAATCAAACACAAGACACGAGGTTTGCTGTTAAAGAATTGAGTATACAGAATGCAAACAAACGCTTCCCTACAAGTGAATCGCCTAACCATTCAACACAGTACTAAAAACTGAATAGAATGCAGTTTTCACTCAGATGAAATACGTATGCTTTCCTTCTTAAGAAGTGTTTTCAAAGACATTCACAGAGTAATTCTACAGAGCCTTTTTACTGACGTTGGCTTTTAAACGTGATTTCACTGGAATTTCTGTCAAACGCAAGATACGAGATTTGCTGTTAAAGAATTGAGTATACAGAATGCAAACAAACGCTTCCCTACAAGTGAAATGAGGAACCATTCAAAACAGTAGTAAAAACTGAATAGAATGCAGTTTTCACTCAGATGAAAGACGTATGCTTTCCTTCTTAAGTAGTGTTTTCATAGACATTCACAGAGTATTTCTACAAAGCCTTTTTACTGATGTTGGCTTTTAAACGTGATTTCACTGGAATTTCTGTGAAACGCAAGACACGAGGTTTGCTGTTAAAGAATTGAGTATACAGAATGCAAACAAACGCTTCCCTACAAGTGAATCGCCTAACCATTCAAAACAGTACTAAAAACTGAATAGAATGCAGTTTTCACTCAGATGAAAGACGTATGCTATCCTTCTTAAGAAGTGTTTTCAAAGACATTCACAGAGTGATTCTACGAAGCCTTTTTACTGACTTTCGGTTTTAAACGTGATTTCACTGGAATTTCTGTCAAACGCAAGACACGAGGTTTGCTTTTAAAGAATTGAGTATACAGAATGCAAACAAACGCTTCCCTACAAGTGAATCGCCTAACCATTCAAAACAGTACTAAAAACTGAATAGAATGCAGTTTTCACTCAGATGAAAGACGTATGCTTTCCTTCTTAAGAAGTGTTTTCAAAGATATTCACAGAGTGATTCTACGAAGCCTTTTTACTGACGTTCGGTTTTAAACGTGATTTCACTGGAATTTCTGTCAAACGCAAGACACGAGGTTTGCTGTTATAGAATTGAGTATAAAGAATGCAAACAAACGCTTCCCTACAAGTGAATCGCCTAACCATTCAAAATAGTACTAAAACTGAATAGAATGCAGTTTTCACTCAGATGAAAGACATATGCTTTCCTTCTTAAGAAGTGTTTTCAAAGACATTCACAGAGTGATTCTACGAAGCCTTTTTACTGACGTTCGGTTTTAAACGTGTTTTCACTGGAATTTCTGTCAAACACAAGACACGAGGTTTGCTGTTAAAGAATTGAGTATACAGAATGCAAACAAACGCTTCCCTACAAGTGAATCGCCTAACCATTCAAAACAGTACTAAAAACTGAATAGAATGCAGTTTTCACTCAGATGAAAGACGTATGCTTTCCTTTTTAAGAAGTGTTTTCAAAGACATTCACAGAGTGATTCTACGAAGCCTTTTTACTGACGTTCGGTTTTAAACGTGATTTCACTGGAATTTCTGTCAAACGCAAGACACGAGGTTTGCTGTTATAGAATAGAGTATACAGAATGCAAACAAACGCTTCCCTACAAGTGAATCGCTTAACCATTCAAAATAGTACTAAAACTGAATAGAATGCAGTTTTCACTCAGATGAAAGACATATGCTTTCCTTCTTAAGAAGTGTTTTCAAAGACATTCACAGAGTGATTCTACGAAGCCTTTTTACTGACGTTCGGTTTTAAACGTGTTTTCACTGGAATTTCTGTCAAACACAAGACACGAGGTTTGCTGTTAAAGAATTGAGTATACAGAATGCAAACAAACGCTTCCCTACAAGTGAATCGCCTAACCATTCAAAACAGTACTAAAAACTGAATAGAATGCAGTTTTCACTCAGATGAAGGACATATGCTTTCCTTCTTAAGAAGTGTTTTCAAAGACATTCACAGAGTGATTCTACGAAGCCTTTTTACTGACGTTCGGTTTTAAACGTGTTTTCACTGGAATTTCTGTCAATCACAAGACACGAGGTTTGCTGTTAAAGAATTGAGTATACAGAATGCAAACAAACGCTACCCTACAAGTGAATCGCCTAACCATTCAAAACAGTACTAAAAACTGAATAGAATGCAGTTTTCACTCAGATGAAAGACGTATGCTTTCCTTCTTAAGAAGTGTTTTCAAAGACATTCACAGAGTGATTCTACGAAGCCTTTTTACTGACGTTCGGTTTTAAACGTGATTTCACTGGAATTTCTGTCAAACGCAAGACACGAGATTTGCTGATAAAGAATTGAGTATACAGAATGCAAACAAACGCTTCCCTACAAGTGAATCGCCTAACAATTGAAAACAGTACTAAAAACTGAATAGAATGCAGTTTTCACTCAGATGAAAGAGGTATGCTTTCCTTCTTAAGAAGTGTTTTCAAAGACATTCACAGAGTGATTCTACGAAGCCTTTTTACTGACGTTCGGTTTTAAACGTGTTTTCACTGGAATTTCTGTCAAACACAAGACACGAGGTTTGCTGTTAAAGAATTGAGTATACAGAATGCAAACAAACGCTTCCCTACAAGTGAATCGCCTAACCATTCAACACAGTACTAAAAACTGAATAGAATGCAGTTTTCACTCAGATGAAATACGTATGCTTTCCTTCTTAAGAAGTGTTTTCAAAGACATTCACAGAGTAATTCTACAGAGCCTTTTTACTGACGTTGGCTTTTAAACGTGATTTCACTGGAATTTCTGTCAAACGCAAGATACGAGATTTGCTGTTAAAGAATTGAGTATACAGAATGCAAACAAACGCTTCCCTACAAGTGAAATGAGGAACCATTCAAAACAGTACTAAAAACTGAATAGAATGCAGTTTTCACTCAGATGAAAGACGTATGCTTTCCTTCTTAAGTAGTGTTTTCATAGACATTCACAGAGTATTTCTACAAAGCCTTTTTACTGATGTTGGCTTTTAAACGTGATTTCACTGGAATTTCTGTGAAATGCAAGACACGAGGTTTGCTGTTAAAGAATTGAGTATACAGAATGCAAACAAACGCTTCCCTACAAGTGAATCGCCTAACCATTCAAAACAGTACTAAAAACTGAATAGAATGCAGTTTTCACTCAGATGAAAGACGTATGCTATCCTTCTTAAGAAGTGTTTTCAAAGACATTCACAGAGTGATTCTACGAAGCCTTTTTACTGACTTTCGGTTTTAAACGTGATTTCACTGGAATTTCTGTCAAACGCAAGACACGAGGTTTGCTGTTAAAGAATTGAGTATACAGAATGCAAACAAACGCTTCCCTACAAGTGAATCGCCTAACCATTCAAAACAGTACTAAAAACTGAATAGAATGCAGTTTTCACTCAGATGAAAGACGTATGCTTTCCTTCTTAAGAAGTGTTTTCAAAGACATTCACAGAGTGATTCTACATAGCCTTTTTACTGACGTTCGGTTTTAAACGTGATTTCACTGGAATTTCTGTCAAACTCAAGACACGAGGTTTGCTGTTATAGAATTGAGTATACAGAATGCAAACAAACGCTTCCCTACAAGTGAATCGCCTAACCATTCAAAATAGTACTAAAACTGAATAGAATGCAGTTTTCACTCAGATGAAAGACATATGCTTTACTTCTTAAGAAGTGTTTTCAAAGACATTCACAGAGTGATTCTACGAAGCCTTTTTACTGACGTTCGGTTTTAAACGTGTTTTCACTGGAATTTCAATCAAACACAAGACACGAGGTTTGCTGTTAAAGAATTGAGTATACAGAATGCAAACAAACGCTTCCCTACAAGTGAATCGCCTAACCATTCAACACAGTACTAAAAACTGAATAGAATGCAGTTTTCACTCAGATGAAATACGTATGCTTTCCTTCTTAAGAAGTGTTTTCAAAGACATTCACAGAGTAATTCTACAGAGCCTTTTTACTGACGTTGGCTTTTAAACGTGATTTCACTGGAATTTCTGTCAAACGCAAGATACGAGATTTGCTGTTAAAGAATTGAGTATACAGAATGCAAACAAACGCTTCCCTACAAGTGAAATGAGGAACCATTCAAAACAGTACTAAAAACTGAATAGAATGCAGTTTTCACTCAGATGAAAGACGTATGCTTTCCTTCTTAAGTAGTGTTTTCATAGACATTCACAGAGTATTTCTACAAAGCCTTTTTACTGATGTTGGCTTTTAAACGTGATTTCACTGGAATTTCTGTGAAACGCAAGACACGAGGTTTGCTGTTAAAGAATTGAGTATACAGAATGCAAACAAACGCTTCCCTACAAGTGAATCGCCTAACCATTCAAAACAGTACTAAAAACTGAATAGAATGCAGTTTTCACTCAGATGAAAGACGTATGCTATCCTTCTTAAGAAGTGTTTTCAAAGACATTCACAGAGTGATTCTACGAAGCCTTTTTACTGACTTTCGGTTTTAAACGTGATTTCACTGGAATTTCTGTCAAACGCAAGACACGAGGTTTGCTGTTAAAGAATTGAGTATACAGAATGCAAACAAACGCTTCCCTACAAGTGAATCGCCTAACCATTCAAAACAGTACTAAAAACTGAATAGAATGCAGTTTTCACTCAGATGAAAGACGTATGCTTTCCTTCTTAAGAAGTGTTTTCAAAGACATTCACAGAGTGATTCTACGAAGCCTTTTTACTGACGTTCGGTTTTAAACGTGATTTCACTGGAATTTCTGTCAAACTCAAGACACGAGGTTTGCTGTTATAGAATTGAGTATACAGAATGCAAACAAACGCTTCCCTACAAGTGAATCACCTAACAATTGAAAACAGTACTAAAAACTGAATAGAATGCAGTTTTCACTCAGATGAAAGACGTATGCTTTCCTTCTTAAGAAGTGTTTTCAAAGATATTCACAGAGTGATTCTACGAAGCCTTTTTACTGACGTTCGGTTTTAAACGTGATTTCACTGGAATTTCTGTCAAACGCAAGACACGAGGTTTGCTGTTATAGAATTGAGTATAAAGAATGCAAACAAACGCTTCCCTACAAGTGAATCGCCTAACCATTCAAAATAGTACTAAAACTGAATAGAATGCAGTTTTCACTCAGATGAAAGACATATGCTTTCCTTCTTAAGAAGTGTTTTCAAAGACATTCACAGAGTGATTCTACGAAGCCTTTTTACTGACGTTCGGTTTTAAACGTGTTTTCACTGGAATTTCAATCAAACACAAGACACGAGGTTTGCTGTTAAAGAATTGAGTATACAGAATGCAAACAAACGCTTCCCTACAAGTGAATCGCCTAACCATTCAACACAGTACTAAAAACTGAATAGAATGCAGTTTTCACTCAGATGAAATACGTATGCTTTCCTTCTTAAGAAGTGTTTTCAAAGACATTCACAGAGTAATTCTACAGAGCCTTTTTACTGACGTTGGCTTTTAAACGTGATTTCACTGGAATTTCTGTCAAACGCAAGATACGAGATTTGCTGTTAAAGAATTGAGTATACAGAATGCAAACAAACGCTTCCCTACAAGTGAAATGAGGAACCATTCAAAACAGTACTAAAAACTGAATAGAATGCAGTTTTCACTCAGATGAAAGACGTATGCTTTCCTTCTTAAGTAGTGTTTTCATAGACATTCACAGAGTATTTCTACAAAGCCTTTTTACTGATGTTGGCTTTTAAACGTGATTTCACTGGAATTTCTGTGAAACGCAAGACACGAGGTTTGCTGTTAAAGAATTGAGTATACAGAATGCAAACAAACGCTTCCCTACAAGTGAATCGCCTAACCATTCAAAACAGTACTAAAAACTGAATAGAATGCAGTTTTCACTCAGATGAAAGACGTATGCTATCCTTCTTAAGAAGTGTTTTCAAAGACATTCACAGAGTGATTCTACGAAGCCTTTTTACTGACTTTCGGTTTTAAACGTGATTTCACTGGAATTTCTGTCAAACGCAAGACACGAGGTTTGCTGTTAAAGAATTGAGTATACAGAATGCAAACAAACGCTTCCCTACAAGTGAATCGCCTAACCATTCAAAACAGTACTAAAAACTGAATAGAATGCAGTTTTCACTCAGATGAAAGACGTATGCTTTCCTTCTTAAGAAGTGTTTTCAAAGACATTCACAGAGTGATTCTACGAAGCCTTTTTACTGACGTTCGGTTTTAAACGTGATTTCACTGGAATTTCTGTCAAACTCAAGACACGAGGTTTGCTGTTATAGAATTGAGTATACAGAATGCAAACAAACGCTTCCCTACAAGTGAATCACCTAACAATTGAAAACAGTACTAAAAACTGAATAGAATGCAGTTTTCACTCAGATGAAAGACGTATGCTTTCCTTCTTAAGAAGTGTTTTCAAAGATATTCACAGAGTGATTCTATGAAGCCTTTTTACTGACGTTCGGTTTTAAACGTGATTTCACTGGAATTTCTGTCAAACGCAAGACACGAGGTTTGCTGTTATAGAATTGAGTATAAAGAATGCAAACAAACGCTTCCCTACAAGTGAATCGCCTAACCATTCAAAATAGTACTAAAACTGAATAGAATGCAGTTTTCACTCAGATGAAAGACATATGCTTTCCTTCTTAAGAAGTGTTTTCAAAGACATTCACAGAGTGATTCTACGAAGCCTTTTTACTGACGTTCGGTTTTAAACGTGTTTTCACTGGAATTTCAATCAAACACAAGACACGAGGTTTGCTGTTAAAGAATTGAGTATACAGAATGCAAACAAACGCTTCCCTACAAGTGAATCGCCTAACCATTCAAAACAGTACTAAAAACTGAATAGAATGCAGTTTTCACTCAGATGAAGGACATATGCTTTCCTTCTTAAGAAGTGTTTTCAAAGACATTCACAGAGTGATTCTACGAAGCCTTTTTACTGACTTTCGGTTTTAAACTTGATTTCACTGGAATTTCTGTCAAACGCAAGACACGAGGTTTGCTGTTAAAGAATTGAGTATACAGAATGCAAACAAACGCTTCCCTACAAGTGAATCGCCTAACCATTCAACACAGTACTAAAAACTGAATAGAATGCAGTTTTCACTCAGATGAAATACGTATGCTTTCCTTCTTAAGAAGTGTTTTCAAAGACATTCACAGAGTAATTCTACAGAGCCTTTTTACTGACGTTGGCTTTTAAACGTGATTTCACTGGAATTTCTGTCAAACGCAAGATACGAGATTTGCTGTTAAAGAATTGAGTATACAGAATGCAAACAAACGCTTCCCTACAAGTGAAATGAGGAACCATTCAAAACAGTACTAAAAACTGAATAGAATGCAGTTTTCACTCAGATGAAAGACGTATGCTTTCCTTCTTAAGTAGTGTTTTCATAGACATTCACAGAGTATTTCTACAAAGCCTTTTTACTGATGTTGGCTTTTAAACGTGATTTCACTGGAATTTCTGTGAAACGCAAGACACGAGGTTTGCTGTTAAAGAATTGAGTATACAGAATGCAAACAAACGCTTCCCTACAAGTGAATCGCCTAACCATTCAAAACAGTACTAAAAACTGAATAGAATGCAGTTTTCACTCAGATGAAAGACGTATGCTATCCTTCTTAAGAAGTGTTTTCAAAGACATTCACAGAGTGATTCTACGAAGCCTTTTTACTGACTTTCGGTTTTAAACGTGATTTCACTGGAATTTCTGTCAAACGCAAGACACGAGGTTTGCTGTTAAAGAATTGAGTATACAGAATGCAAACAAACGCTTCCCTACAAGTGAATCGCCTAACCATTCAAAACAGTACTAAAAACTGAATAGAATGCAGTTTTCACTCAGATGAAAGACGTATGCTTTCCTTCTTAAGAAGTGTTTTCAAAGACATTCACAGAGTGATTCTACGAAGCCTTTTTACTGACGTTCGGTTTTAAACGTGATTTCACTGGAATTTCTGTCAAACTCAAGACACGAGGTTTGCTGTTATAGAATTGAGTATACAGAATGCAAACAAACGCTTCCCTACAAGTGAATCACCTAACAATTGAAAACAGTACTAAAAACTGAATAGAATGCAGTTTTCACTCAGATGAAAGACTTATGCTTTCCTTCTTAAGAAGTGTTTTCAAAGACATTCACAGAGTGATTCTTCGAAGCCTTTTTACTGACGTTCGGTTTTAAACGTGATTTCACTGGAATTTCTGTCAAACGCAAGACACGAGGTTTGCTGTTATAGAATTGAGTATAAAGAATGCAAACAAACGCTTCCCTACAAGTGAATCGCCTAACCATTCAAAATAGTACTAAAACTGAATAGAATGCAGTTTTCACTCAGATGAAAGACATATGCTTTCCTTCTTAAGAAGTGTTTTCAAAGACATTCACAGAGTGATTCTACGAAGCCTTTTTACTGACGTTCGGTTTTAAACGTGTTTTCACTGGAATTTCAATCAAACACAAGACACGAGGTTTGCTGTTAAAGAATTGAGTATACAGAATGCAAACAAACGCTTCCCTACAAGTGAATCGCCTAACCATTCAAAACAGTACTAAAAACTGAATAGAATGCAGTTTTCACTCAGATGAAGGACATATGCTTTCCTTCTTAAGAAGTGTTTTCAAAGACATTCACAGAGTGATTCTACGAAGCCTTTTTACTGACTTTCGGTTTTAAACTTGATTTCACTGGAATTTCTGTCAAACGCAAGACACGAGGTTTGCTGTTAAAGAATTGAGTATACAGAATGCAAACAAACGCTTCCCTACAAGTGAATTGCCTAACCATTCAATACAGTACTAAAAACTGAATAGAATGCAGTTTTCACTCAGATGAAATACGTATGCTTTCCTTCTTAAGAAGAGTTTTCAAAGACATTCACAGAGTAATTCTACAGAGCCTTTTTACTGACATTGGCTTTTAAACGTGATTTCACTGCAATTTCTGTCAAACGCAAGACACGAGATTTGCTGTTAAAGAATTGAGCATACAGAATGCAAACAAACGCTTCCCTACAAGTGAAATGAGTAACCATTCAAAACAGTACTAAAAACTGAATAGAATGCAGTTTTCACTCAGATGAAAGACGTATGCTTTCCTTCTTAAGTAGTGTTTTCATAGACATTCACAGAGTATTTCTACAAAGCCTTTTTACTGATGTTGGCTTTTAAACGTGATTTCACTGGAATTTCTGTGAAACGCAAGACACGAGGTTTGCTGTTAAAGAATTGAGTATACAGAATGCAAACAAACGCTTCCCTACAAGTGAATCGCCTAACCATTCAAAACAGTACTAAAAACTGAATAGAATGCAGTTTTCACTCAGATGAAAGACGTATGCTATCCTTCTTAAGAAGTGTTTTCAAAGACATTCACAGAGTGATTCTACGAAGCCTTTTTACTGACGTTCGGTTTTAAACGTGATTTCACTGGAATTTCTGTCAAATGCAAGACACGAGGTTTGCTGTTAAAGAATTGAGTATACAGAAAGCAAACAAACGCTTCCCTACAAGTGAATCGCCTAACAATTGAAAACAGTACTAAAAACTGAATAGAATGCAGTTTTCACTCAGATGAAAGACGTATGCTTTCCTTCTTAAGAAGTGTTTTCAAAGACATTCACAGAGTGATTCTAAGAAGCCTTTTTACTGACGTTCGGTTTTAAACGTGATTTCACTGGAATTTCTGTCAAATGCAAGACACGAGGTTTGCTGTTATAGAATTGAGTATACAGAATGCAAACAAACGCTTCCCTACAAGTGAATTGCCTAACCATTCAAAATAGTACTAAAACTGAATAGAATGCAGTTTTCACTCAGATGAAAGACATATGCTTTCCGTCTTAAGAAGTGTTTTCAAAGACATTCACAGAGTGATTCTACGAAGCCTTTTTACTGATGTTCGGTTTTAAACGTGTTTTCACTGGAATTTCTGTCAAACACAAGACACGAGGTTTGCTGTTAAAGAATTGAGTATACAGAATGCAAACAAACGCTTCCCTACAAGTGAATCGCCTAACCATTCAAAACAGTACTAAAAACTGAATAGAATGCAGTTTTCACTCAGATGAAGGACATATGCTTTCTTTCTTAAGAAGTGTTTTCAAAGACATTCACAGAGTGATTCTACGAAGCCTTTTTACTGACTTTCGGTTTTAAACGTGATATCACTGGAATTTCTGTCAAACGCAAGACACGAGGTTTGCTGTTAAAGAATTGAGTATACAGAATGCAAACAAACGCTTCCCTACAAGTGAATCGCCTAACCATTCAAAACAGTACTAAAAACTGAATAGAATGCAGTTTTCACTCAGATGAAATACGTATGCTTTCCTTCTTAAGAAGTGTTTTCAAAGACATTCACAGAGTAATTCTACAAAGCCTTTTTACTGACGTTGGCTTTTAAACGTGATTTCACTGGAATTTCTGTCAAACGCAAGACACGAGATTTGCTGTTAAAGAATTGAGTATACAGAATGCAAACAAACTCTTCCCTACAAGTGAAATGCCTAACCATTCAAAACAGTACTAAAAACTGAATAGAATGCAGTTTTCACTCAGATGAAAGACGTATGCTTTCCTTCTTAAGAAGTGTTTTCAAAGACATTCACAGAGTGATTCTACGAAGCCTTTTTACTGACTTTCGGTTTTAAACGTGATTTCACTGGAATTTCTGTCAAACGCAAGACACGAGGTTTGCTGTTAAAGAATTGAGTATACAGAATGCAAACAAACGCTTCCCTACAAGTGAATCGCCTAACCATTGAAAACAGTACTAAAAACTGAATAGAATGCAGTTTTCACTCAGATGAAAGACGTATGCTTTCCTTCTTAAGAAGTGTTTTCAAAGACATTCACAGAGTGATTCTACGAAGCCTTTTTACTGACGTTCGGTTTTAAACGTGATTTCACTGGAATTTCTGTCAAAGGCAAGACACGAGGTTTGCTGTTATAGAATAGAGTATACAGAATGCAAACAAACGCTTCCCTACAAGTGAATCGCTTAACCATTCAAAATAGTACTAAAACTGAATAGAATGCAGTTTTCACTCAGATGAAAGACATATGCTTTCCTTCTTAAGAAGTGTTTTCAAAGACATTCACAGAGTGATTCTACGAAGCCTTTTTACTGACGTTCGGTTTTAAACGTGTTTTCACTGGAATTTCTGTCAAACACAAGACACGAGGTTTGCTGTTAAAGAATTGAGTATACAGAATGCAAACAAACGCTTCCCTACAAGTGAATCGCCTAACCATTCAAAACAGTACTAAAAACTGAATAGAATGCAGTTTTTACTCAGATGAAGGTCATATGCTTTCCTTCTTAAGAAGTGTTTTCAAAGACATTCACAGAGTGATTCTACGAAGCCTTTTTACTGACTTTCGGTTTTAAACGTGATTTCACTGGAATTTCTGTCAAACGCAAGACACGAGGTTTGCTGTTAAAGAATTGAGTATACAGAATGCAAACAAACGCTTCCCTACAAGTGAATCGCCTAACCATTCAACACAGTACTAAAAACTGAATAGAATGCAGTTTTCACTCAGATGAAATACGTATGCTTTCCTTCTTAAGAAGTGTTTTCAAAGACATTCACAGAGTAATTCTACAAAGCCTTTTTACTGACGTTGGCTTTTAAACGTGATTTCACTGGAATTTCTGTCAAACGCAAGACACGAGATTTGCTGTTAAAGAATTGAGTATACAGAATGCAAACAAACGCTTCCCTACAAGTGAAATGCCTAACCATTCAAAACAGTACTAAAAACTGAATAGAATGCAGTTTTCACTCAGATGAAAGACGTATGCTTTCCTTCTTAAGAAGTGTTTTCAAAGACATTCACAGAGTGATTCTACGAAGCCTTTTTACTGACGTTCGGTTTTAAACGTGATTTCACTGGAATTTCTGTCAAAGGCAAGACACGAGGATTCCTGTTAAAGAATTGAGTATACAGAATGCAAACAAACGCTTCCCTACAAGTGAATCGCCTAACCATTCAAAACAGTACTAAAAACTGAATAGAATGCAGTTTTCACTCAGATGAAAGACGTATGCTTTCCTTCTTAAGAAGTGTTTTCAAAGACATTCACAGAGTGATTCTACGAAGCCTTTTTACTGACGTTCGGTTTTAAACGTGATTTCACTGGAATTTCTGTCAAACGCAAGACACGAGGTTTGCTGTTAAAGAATTGAGTATACAGAATGCAAACAAACGCTTCCCTACAAGTGAATCGCCTAACCATTCAAAACAGTACTAAAAACTGAATAGAATGCAGTTTTCACTCAGATGAAAGACGTATGCTTTCCTTCTTAAGAAGTGTTTTCAAAGACATTCACAGAGTGATTCTACGAAGCCTTTTTACTGACGTTCGGTTTTAAACGTGATTTCACTGGAATTTCTGTCAAACTCAAGACACGAGGTTTGCTGTTATAGAATTGAGTATACAGAATACAAACAAACGCTTCCCTACAAGTGAATCGCCTAACAAATGAAAACAGTACTAAAAACTGAATAGAATGCAGTTTTCACTCAGATGAAAGACGTATGCTTTCCTTCTTAAGAAGTGTTTTCAAAGACATTCAAGAGTGATTCTACGATGCCTTTTTACTGACGTTCGGTTTTAAACGTGTTTTCACTGGAATTTCAATCAAACACAAGACACGAGGTTTGCTGTTAAAGAATTGAGTATACAGAATGCAAACAAACGCTTCCCTACAAGTGAATCGCCTAACCATTCAAAACAGTACTAAAAACTGAATAGAATGCAGTTTTCACTCAGATGCAGGACATATGCTTTCCTTCTTAAGAAGTGTTTTCAAAGACATTCACAGAGTGATTCTACGAAGCCTTTTTACTGACTTTCGGTTTTAAACTTGATTTCACTGGAATTTCTGTCAAACGCAAGACACGAGGTTTGCTGTTAAAGAATTGAGTATACAGAATGCAAACAAATGCTTCCCTACAAGTGAATCGCCTAACCATTCAACACAGTACTAAAAACTGAATAGAATGCAGTTTTCACTCAGATGAAATACGTATGCTTTCCTTCTTAAGAAGAGTTTTCAAAGACATTCACAGAGTAATTCTACAGAGCCTTTTTACTGACATTGGCTTTTAAACGTGATTTCACTGCAATTTCTGTCAAACGCAAGACACGAGATTTGCTGTTAAAGAATTGAGCATACAGAATGCAAACAAACGCTTCCCTACAAGTGAAATGAGTAACCATTCAAAACAGTACTAAAAACTGAATAGAATGCAGTTTTCACTCAGATGAAAGACGTATGCTTTCCTTCTTAAGTAGTGTTTTCATAGACATTCACAGAGTATTTCTACAAAGCCTTTTTACTGATGTTGGCTTTTAAACGTGATTTCACTGGAATTTCTGTCAAACGCAAGACACGAGATTTGCTGTTAAAGAATTGAGTATACACAATGCAAACAAACGCTTCCCTACAAGTGAAATGCCTAACCATTCAAAACAGTACTAAAAACTGAATAGAATGCAGTTTTCACTCAGATGAAAGACGTATGCTTTCCTTCTTAAGAAGTGTTTTCAAAGACATTCACAGAGTGATTCTACGAAGCCTTTTTACTGACGTTCGGTTTTAAACGTGATTTCACTGGAATTTCTGTCAAACGCAAGACACGAGGTTTGCTGTTAAAGAATTGAGTATACAGAATGCAAACAAACGCTTCCCTAGAAGTGAATCGCCTAACAATTGAAAACAGTACTAAAAACTGAATAGAATGCAGTTTTCACTCAGATGAAGGACATATGCTTTCCTTCTTAAGAAGTGTTTTCAAAGACATTCACAGAGTGATTCTACGAAGCCTTTTTACTGACTTTCGGTTTTAAACGTGATTTCACTGGAATTTCTGTCAAACGCAAGACACGAGGTTTGCTGTTAAAGAATTGAGTATACATAATGCAAACAAACGCTTCCCTACAAGTGAATCGCCTAACCATTCAACACAGTACTAAAAACTGAATAGAATGCAGTTTTCACTCAGATGAAAGACGTATGCTTTCCTTCTTAAGTAGTGTTTTCATAGACATTCACAGAGTATTTCTACAAAGCCTTTTTACTGATGTTGGCTTTTAAACGTGATTTCACTGGAATTTCTGTCAAACGCAAGACACGAGATTTGCTGTTAAAGAATTGAGTATACACAATGCAAACAAACGCTTCCCTACAAGTGAAATGCCTAACCATTCAAAACAGTACTAAAAACTGAATAGAATGCAGTTTTCACTCAGATGAAAGACGTATGCTTTCCTTCTTAAGAAGTGTTTTCAAAGACATTCACAGAGTGATTCTATGAAGCCTTTTTACTGACGTTCGGTTTTAAACGTGATTTCACTGGAATTTCTGTCAAACGCAAGACACGAGGTTTGCTGTTATAGAATTGAGTATAAAGAATGCAAACAAACGCTTCCCTACAAGTGAATCGCCTAACCATTCAAAATAGTACTAAAACTGAATAGAATGCAGTTTTCACTCAGATGAAAGACATATGCTTTCCTTCTTAAGAAGTGTTTTCAAAGACATTCACAGAGTGATTCTACGAAGCCTTTTTACTGACGTTCGGTTTTAAACGTGTTTTCACTGGAATTTCAATCAAACACAAGACACGAGGTTTGCTGTTAAAGAATTGAGTATACAGAATGCAAACAAACGCTTCCCTACAAGTGAATCGCCTAACCATTCAAAACAGTACTAAAAACTGAATAGAATGCAGTTTTCACTCAGATGAAGGACATATGCTTTCCTTCTTAAGAAGTGTTTTCAAAGACATTCACAGAGTGATTCTACGAAGCCTTTTTACTGACTTTCGGTTTTAAACTTGATTTCACTGGAATTTCTGTCAAACGCAAGACACGAGGTTTGCTGTTAAAGAATTGAGTATACAGAATGCAAACAAACGCTTCCCTACAAGTGAATCGCCTAACCATTCAACACAGTACTAAAAACTGAATAGAATGCAGTTTTCACTCAGATGAAATACGTATGCTTTCCTTCTTAAGAAGAGTTTTCAAAGACATTCACAGAGTAATTCTACAGAGCCTTTTTACTGACGTTCGGTTTTAAACGTGATTTCACTGGAATTTCTGTCAAAAGCAAGACACGAGGTTTGCTGTTAAAGAATTGAGTATACAGAATGCAAACAAACGCTTCCCTAGAAGTGAATCGCCTAACAATTGAAAACAGTACTAAAAACTGAATAGAATGCAGTTTTCACTCAGATGAAAGACGTATGCTTTCCTTCTTAAGTAGTGTTTTCATAGACATTCACAGAGTATTTCTACAAAGCCTTTTTACTGATGTTGGCTTTTAAACGTGATTTCACTGGAATTTCTGTCAAACGCAAGACACGAGATTTGCTGTTAAAGAATTGAGTATACACAATGCAAACAAACGCTTCCCTACAAGTGAAATGCCTAACCATTCAAAACAGTACTAAAAACTGAATAGAATGCAGTTTTCACTCAGATGAAAGACGTATGCTTTCCTTCTTAAGAAGTGTTTTCAAAGACATTCACAGAGTGATTCTACGAAGCCTTTTTACTGACGTTCGGTTTTAAACGTGATTTCACTGGAATTTCTGTCAAAAGCAAGACACGAGGTTTGCTGTTAAAGAATTGAGTATACAGAATGCAAACAAACGCTTCCCTAGAAGTGAATCGCCTAACAATTGAAAACAGTACTAAAAACTGAATAGAATGCAGTTTTCACTCAGATGAAGGACATATGCTTTCCTTCTTAAGAAGTGTTTTCAAAGACATTCACAGAGTGATTCTACGAAGCCTTTTTACTGACTTTCGGTTTTAAACGTGATTTCACTGGAATTTCTGTCAAACGCAAGACACGAGGTTTGCTGTTAAAGAATTGAGTATACATAATGCAAACAAACGCTTCCCTACAAGTGAATCGCCTAACCATTCAACACAGTACTAAAAACTGAATAGAATGCAGTTTTCACTCAGATGAAATACGTATGCTTTCCTTCTTAAGAAGTGTTTTCAAAGACATTCACAGAGTAATTCTACAGAGCCTTTTTACTGATGTTGGCTTTTAAACGTGATTTCACTGGAATTTCTGTCAAACGCAAGATACGAGATTTGCTGTTAAAGAATTGAGTATACAGAATGCAAACAAACGCTTCCCTACAAGTGAAATGAAGAACCATTCAAAACAGTACTAAAAACTGAATAGAATGCAGTTTTCACTCAGATGAAAGACGTATGCTTTCCTTCTTAAGAAGTGTTTTCAAAGACATTCACAGAGTGATTCTACGAAGCCTTTTTACTGACGTTCGGTTTTAAACGTGATTTCACTGGAATTTCTGTCAAACGCAAGACACGAGGTTTGCTGTTATAGAATTGAGTATAAAGAATGCAAACAAATGCTTCCCTACAAGTGAATCGCCTAACCATTCAAAATAGTACTAAAACTGAATAGAATGCAGTTTTCACTCAGATGAAAGACATATGCTTTCCTTCTTAAGAAGTGTTTTCAAAGACATTCACAGAGTGATTCTACGAAGCCTTTTTACTGACGTTCGGTTTTAAACGTGTTTTCACTGGAATTTCAATCAAACACAAGACACGAGGTTTGCTGTTAAAGAATTGAGTATACAGAATGCAAACAAACGCTTCCCTACAAGTGAATCGCCTAACCATTCAAAACAGTACTAAAAACTGAATAGAATGCAGTTTTCACTCAGATGAAGGACATATGCTTTCCTTCTTAAGAAGTGTTTTCAAAGACATTCACAGAGTGATTCTACGAAGCCTTTTTACTGACTTTCGGTTTTAAACTTGATTTCACTGGAATTTCTGTCAAAAGCAAGACACGAGGTTTGCTGTTAAAGAATTGAGTATACAGAATGCAAACAAACGCTTCCCTACAAGTGAATCGCCTAACAATTGAAAACAGTACTAAAAACTGAATAGAATGCAGTTTTCACTCAGATGAAAGACGTATGCTTTCCTTCTTAAGAAGTGTTTTCAAAGACATTCACAGAGTGATTCTAAGAAGCCTTTTTACTGACATTCGGTTTTAAACGTGATTTCACTGCAATTTCTGTCAAACGCAAGACACGAGGTTTGCTGTTATAGAATTGAGTATACAGAATGCAAACAAACGCTTCCCTACAAGTGAATTGCCTAACCATTCAAAATAGTACTAAAACTGAATAGAATGCAGTTTTCACTCAGATGAAAGACATATGCTTTCCGTCTTAAGAAGTGTTTTCAAAGACATTCACAGAGTGATTCTACGAAGCCTTTTTACTGACGTTCGGTTTTAAACGTGTTTTCACTGGAATTTCTGTCAAACACAAGACACGAGGTTTGCTGTTAAAGAATTGAGTATACAGAATGCAAACAAACGCTTCCCTACAAGTGAATCGCCTAACCATTCAAAACAGTACTAAAAACTGAATAGAATGCAGTTTTCACTCAGATGAAGGACATATGCTTTCTTTCTTAAGAAGTGTTTTCAAAGACATTCACAGAGTGATTTACGAAGCCTTTTTACTGACTTTCGGTTTTAAACGTGATTTCACTGGAATTTCTGTCAAACGCAAGACACGAGGTTTGCTGTTAAAGAATTGAGTATACAGAATGCAAACAAACGCTTCCCTACAAGTGAATCGCCTAACCATTCAACACAGTACTAAAAACTGAATAGAATGCAGTTTTCACTCAGATGAAAGACGTATGCTTTCCTTCTTAAGAAGTGTTTTCAAAGACATTCACAGAGTAATTCTACAAAGCCTTTTTACTGACGTTGGCTTTTATACGTGATTTCACTGGAATTTCTGTCAAACGCAAGACACGAGATTTGCTGTTAAAGAATTGAGTATACAGAATGCAAACAAACGCTTCCCTACAAGTGAAATGCCTAACCATTCAAAACAGTACTAAAAACTGAATAGAATGCAGTTTTCACTCAGATGAAAGACGTATGCTTTCCTTCTTAAGAAGTGTTTTCAAAGACATTCACAGAGTGATTCTATGAAGCCTTTTTACTGACGTTCGGTTTTAAACGTGATTTCACTGGAATTTCTGTCAAACGCAAGACACGAGGTTTGCTGTTATAGAATTGAGTATAAAGAATGCAAACAAACGCTTCCCTACAAGTGAATCGCCTAACCATTCAAAATAGTACTAAAACTGAATAGAATGCAGTTTTCACTCAGATGAAAGACATATGCTTTCCTTCTTAAGAAGTGTTTTCAAAGACATTCACAGAGTGATTCTACGAAGCCTTTTTACTGACGTTCGGTTTTAAACGTGTTTTCACTGGAATTTCAATCAAACACAAGACACGAGGTTTGCTGTTAAAGAATTGAGTATACAGAATGCAAACAAACGCTTCCCTACAAGTGAATCGCCTAACCATTCAAAACAGTACTAAAAACTGAATAGAATGCAGTTTTCACTCAGATGAAGGACATATGCTTTCCTTCTTAAGAAGTGTTTTCAAAGACATTCACAGAGTGATTCTACGAAGCCTTTTTACTGACTTTCGGTTTTAAACTTGATTTCACTGGAATTTCTGTCAAACGCAAGACACGAGGTTTGCTGTTAAAGAATTGAGTATACAGAATGCAAACAAACGCTTCCCTACAAGTGAATCGCCTAACCATTCAACACAGTACTAAAAACTGAATAGAATGCAGTTTTCACTCAGATGAAATACGTATGCTTTCCTTCTTAAGAAGAGTTTTCAAAGACATTCACAGAGTAATTCTACAGAGCCTTTTTACTGACGTTCGGTTTTAAACGTGATTTCACTGGAATTTCTGTCAAAAGCAAGACACGAGGTTTGCTGTTAAAGAATTGAGTATACAGAATGCAAACAAACGCTTCCCTAGAAGTGAATCGCCTAACAATTGAAAACAGTACTAAAAACTGAATAGAATGCAGTTTTCACTCAGATGAAAGACGTATGCTTTCCTTCTTAAGTAGTGTTTTCATAGACATTCACAGAGTATTTCTACAAAGCCTTTTTACTGATGTTGGCTTTTAAACGTGATTTCACTGGAATTTCTGTCAAACGCAAGACACGAGATTTGCTGTTAAAGAATTGAGTATACACAATGCAAACAAACGCTTCCCTACAAGTGAAATGCCTAACCATTCAAAACAGTACTAAAAACTGAATAGAATGCAGTTTTCACTCAGATGAAAGACGTATGCTTTCCTTCTTAAGAAGTGTTTTCAAAGACATTCACAGAGTGATTCTATGAAGCCTTTTTACTGACGTTCGGTTTTAAACGTGATTTCACTGGAATTTCTGTCAAACGCAAGACACGAGGTTTGCTGTTATAGAATTGAGTATAAAGAATGCAAACAAACGCTTCCCTACAAGTGAATCGCCTAACCATTCAAAATAGTACTAAAACTGAATAGAATGCAGTTTTCACTCAGATGAAAGACATATGCTTTCCTTCTTAAGAAGTGTTTTCAAAGACATTCACAGAGTGATTCTACGAAGCCTTTTTACTGACGTTCGGTTTTAAACGTGTTTTCACTGGAATTTCAATCAAACACAAGACACGAGGTTTGCTGTTAAAGAATTGAGTATACAGAATGCAAACAAACGCTTCCCTACAAGTGAATCGCCTAACCATTCAAAACAGTACTAAAAACTGAATAGAATGCAGTTTTCACTCAGATGAAGGACATATGCTTTCCTTCTTAAGAAGTGTTTTCAAAGACATTCACAGAGTGATTCTACGAAGCCTTTTTACTGACTTTCGGTTTTAAACTTGATTTCACTGGAATTTCTGTCAAACGCAAGACACGAGGTTTGCTGTTAAAGAATTGAGTATACAGAATGCAAACAAACGCTTCCCTACAAGTGAATCGCCTAACCATTCAACACAGTACTAAAAACTGAATAGAATGCAGTTTTCACTCAGATGAAATACGTATGCTTTCCTTCTTAAGAAGAGTTTTCAAAGACATTCACAGAGTAATTCTACAGAGCCTTTTTACTGACGTTCGGTTTTAAACGTGATTTCACTGGAATTTCTGTCAAAAGCAAGACACGAGGTTTGCTGTTAAAGAATTGAGTATACAGAATGCAAACAAACGCTTCCCTAGAAGTGAATCGCCTAACAATTGAAAACAGTACTAAAAACTGAATAGAATGCAGTTTTCACTCAGATGAAAGACGTATG
This sequence comes from Phyllotis vaccarum, assembly GCA_033318265.1. Classification (NCBI taxonomy): domain Eukaryota; kingdom Metazoa; phylum Chordata; class Mammalia; order Rodentia; family Cricetidae; genus Phyllotis; species Phyllotis vaccarum. The sequence goes on along the minus strand of JARWLC010000096.1, from coordinate 550,475 downwards.
CTTTCCTTCTTAAGTAGTGTTTTCATAGACATTCACAGAGTATTTCTACAAAGCCTTTTTACTGATGTTGGCTTTTAAACGTGATTTCACTGGAATTTCTGTCAAACGCAAGACACGAGATTTGCTGTTAAAGAATTGAGTATACACAATGCAAACAAACGCTTCCCTACAAGTGAAATGCCTAACCATTCAAAACAGTACTAAAAACTGAATAGAATGCAGTTTTCACTCAGATGAAAGACGTATGCTTTCCTTCTTAAGAAGTGTTTTCAAAGACATTCACAGAGTGATTCTACGAAGCCTTTTTACTGACGTTCGGTTTTAAACGTGATTTCACTGGAATTTCTGTCAAAAGCAAGACACGAGGTTTGCTGTTAAAGAATTGAGTATACAGAATGCAAACAAACGCTTCCCTAGAAGTGAATCGCCTAACAATTGAAAACAGTACTAAAAACTGAATAGAATGCAGTTTTCACTCAGATGAAGGACATATGCTTTCCTTCTTAAGAAGTGTTTTCAAAGACATTCACAGAGTGATTCTACGAAGCCTTTTTACTGACTTTCGGTTTTAAACGTGATTTCACTGGAATTTCTGTCAAACGCAAGACACGAGGTTTGCTGTTAAAGAATTGAGTATACATAATGCAAACAAACGCTTCCCTACAAGTGAATCGCCTAACCATTCAACACAGTACTAAAAACTGAATAGAATGCAGTTTTCACTCAGATGAAATACGTATGCTTTCCTTCTTAAGAAGTGTTTTCAAAGACATTCACAGAGTAATTCTACAGAGCCTTTTTACTGATGTTGGCTTTTAAACGTGATTTCACTGGAATTTCTGTCAAACGCAAGATACGAGATTTGCTGTTAAAGAATTGAGTATACAGAATGCAAACAAACGCTTCCCTACAAGTGAAATGAAGAACCATTCAAAACAGTACTAAAAACTGAATAGAATGCAGTTTTCACTCAGATGAAAGACGTATGCTTTCCTTCTTAAGAAGTGTTTTCAAAGACATTCACAGAGTGATTCTACGAAGCCTTTTTACTGACGTTCGGTTTTAAACGTGATTTCACTGGAATTTCTGTCAAACGCAAGACACGAGGTTTGCTGTTATAGAATTGAGTATAAAGAATGCAAACAAATGCTTCCCTACAAGTGAATCGCCTAACCATTCAAAATAGTACTAAAACTGAATAGAATGCAGTTTTCACTCAGATGAAAGACATATGCTTTCCTTCTTAAGAAGTGTTTTCAAAGACATTCACAGAGTGATTCTACGAAGCCTTTTTACTGACGTTCGGTTTTAAACGTGTTTTCACTGGAATTTCAATCAAACACAAGACACGAGGTTTGCTGTTAAAGAATTGAGTATACAGAATGCAAACAAACGCTTCCCTACAAGTGAATCGCCTAACCATTCAAAACAGTACTAAAAACTGAATAGAATGCAGTTTTCACTCAGATGAAGGACATATGCTTTCCTTCTTAAGAAGTGTTTTCAAAGACATTCACAGAGTGATTCTACGAAGCCTTTTTACTGACTTTCGGTTTTAAACTTGATTTCACTGGAATTTCTGTCAAAAGCAAGACACGAGGTTTGCTGTTAAAGAATTGAGTATACAGAATGCAAACAAACGCTTCCCTACAAGTGAATCGCCTAACAATTGAAAACAGTACTAAAAACTGAATAGAATGCAGTTTTCACTCAGATGAAAGACGTATGCTTTCCTTCTTAAGAAGTGTTTTCAAAGACATTCACAGAGTGATTCTAAGAAGCCTTTTTACTGACATTCGGTTTTAAACGTGATTTCACTGCAATTTCTGTCAAACGCAAGACACGAGGTTTGCTGTTATAGAATTGAGTATACAGAATGCAAACAAACGCTTCCCTACAAGTGAATTGCCTAACCATTCAAAATAGTACTAAAACTGAATAGAATGCAGTTTTCACTCAGATGAAAGACATATGCTTTCCGTCTTAAGAAGTGTTTTCAAAGACATTCACAGAGTGATTCTACGAAGCCTTTTTACTGACGTTCGGTTTTAAACGTGTTTTCACTGGAATTTCTGTCAAACACAAGACACGAGGTTTGCTGTTAAAGAATTGAGTATACAGAATGCAAACAAACGCTTCCCTACAAGTGAATCGCCTAACCATTCAAAACAGTACTAAAAACTGAATAGAATGCAGTTTTCACTCAGATGAAGGACATATGCTTTCTTTCTTAAGAAGTGTTTTCAAAGACATTCACAGAGTGATTTACGAAGCCTTTTTACTGACTTTCGGTTTTAAACGTGATTTCACTGGAATTTCTGTCAAACGCAAGACACGAGGTTTGCTGTTAAAGAATTGAGTATACAGAATGCAAACAAACGCTTCCCTACAAGTGAATCGCCTAACCATTCAACACAGTACTAAAAACTGAATAGAATGCAGTTTTCACTCAGATGAAAGACGTATGCTTTCCTTCTTAAGAAGTGTTTTCAAAGACATTCACAGAGTAATTCTACAAAGCCTTTTTACTGACGTTGGCTTTTATACGTGATTTCACTGGAATTTCTGTCAAACGCAAGACACGAGATTTGCTGTTAAAGAATTGAGTATACAGAATGCAAACAAACGCTTCCCTACAAGTGAAATGCCTAACCATTCAAAACAGTACTAAAAACTGAATAGAATGCAGTTTTCACTCAGATGAAAGACGTATGCTTTCCTTCTTAAGAAGTGTTTTCAAAGACATTCACAGAGTGATTCTATGAAGCCTTTTTACTGACGTTCGGTTTTAAACGTGATTTCACTGGAATTTCTGTCAAACGCAAGACACGAGGTTTGCTGTTATAGAATTGAGTATAAAGAATGCAAACAAACGCTTCCCTACAAGTGAATCGCCTAACCATTCAAAATAGTACTAAAACTGAATAGAATGCAGTTTTCACTCAGATGAAAGACATATGCTTTCCTTCTTAAGAAGTGTTTTCAAAGACATTCACAGAGTGATTCTACGAAGCCTTTTTACTGACGTTCGGTTTTAAACGTGTTTTCACTGGAATTTCAATCAAACACAAGACACGAGGTTTGCTGTTAAAGAATTGAGTATACAGAATGCAAACAAACGCTTCCCTACAAGTGAATCGCCTAACCATTCAAAACAGTACTAAAAACTGAATAGAATGCAGTTTTCACTCAGATGAAGGACATATGCTTTCCTTCTTAAGAAGTGTTTTCAAAGACATTCACAGAGTGATTCTACGAAGCCTTTTTACTGACTTTCGGTTTTAAACTTGATTTCACTGGAATTTCTGTCAAACGCAAGACACGAGGTTTGCTGTTAAAGAATTGAGTATACAGAATGCAAACAAACGCTTCCCTACAAGTGAATCGCCTAACCATTCAACACAGTACTAAAAACTGAATAGAATGCAGTTTTCACTCAGATGAAATACGTATGCTTTCCTTCTTAAGAAGAGTTTTCAAAGACATTCACAGAGTAATTCTACAGAGCCTTTTTACTGACGTTCGGTTTTAAACGTGATTTCACTGGAATTTCTGTCAAAAGCAAGACACGAGGTTTGCTGTTAAAGAATTGAGTATACAGAATGCAAACAAACGCTTCCCTAGAAGTGAATCGCCTAACAATTGAAAACAGTACTAAAAACTGAATAGAATGCAGTTTTCACTCAGATGAAAGACGTATGCTTTCCTTCTTAAGTAGTGTTTTCATAGACATTCACAGAGTATTTCTACAAAGCCTTTTTACTGATGTTGGCTTTTAAACGTGATTTCACTGGAATTTCTGTCAAACGCAAGACACGAGATTTGCTGTTAAAGAATTGAGTATACACAATGCAAACAAACGCTTCCCTACAAGTGAAATGCCTAACCATTCAAAACAGTACTAAAAACTGAATAGAATGCAGTTTTCACTCAGATGAAAGACGTATGCTTTCCTTCTTAAGAAGTGTTTTCAAAGACATTCACAGAGTGATTCTACGAAGCCTTTTTACTGACGTTCGGTTTTAAACGTGATTTCACTGGAATTTCTGTCAAAAGCAAGACACGAGGTTTGCTGTTAAAGAATTGAGTATACAGAATGCAAACAAACGCTTCCCTAGAAGTGAATCGCCTAACAATTGAAAACAGTACTAAAAACTGAATAGAATGCAGTTTTCACTCAGATGAAGGACATATGCTTTCCTTCTTAAGAAGTGTTTTCAAAGACATTCACAGAGTGATTCTACGAAGCCTTTTTACTGACTTTCGGTTTTAAACGTGATTTCACTGGAATTTCTGTCAAACGCAAGACACGAGGTTTGCTGTTAAAGAATTGAGTATACATAATGCAAACAAACGCTTCCCTACAAGTGAATCGCCTAACCATTCAACACAGTACTAAAAACTGAATAGAATGCAGTTTTCACTCAGATGAAATACGTATGCTTTCCTTCTTAAGAAGTGTTTTCAAAGACATTCACAGAGTAATTCTACAGAGCCTTTTTACTGATGTTGGCTTTTAAACGTGATTTCACTGGAATTTCTGTCAAACGCAAGATACGAGATTTGCTGTTAAAGAATTGAGTATACAGAATGCAAACAAACGCTTCCCAACAAGTGAAATGAAGAACCATTCAAAACAGTACTAAAAACTGAATAGAATGCAGTTTTCACTCAGATGAAAGACGTATGCTTTCCTTCTTAAGAAGTGTTTTCAAAGACATTCACAGAGTGATTCTACGAAGCCTTTTTACTGACGTTCGGTTTTAAACGTGATTTCACTGGAATTTCTGTCAAACGCAAGACACGAGGTTTGCTGTTATAGAATTGAGTATAAAGAATGCAAACAAATGCTTCCCTACAAGTGAATCGCCTAACCATTCAAAATAGTACTAAAACTGAATAGAATGCAGTTTTCACTCAGATGAAAGACATATGCTTTCCTTCTTAAGAAGTGTTTTCAAAGACATTCACAGAGTGATTCTACGAAGCCTTTTTACTGACGTTCGGTTTTAAACGTGTTTTCACTGGAATTTCAATCAAACACAAGACACGAGGTTTGCTGTTAAAGAATTGAGTATACAGAATGCAAACAAACGCTTCCCTACAAGTGAATCGCCTAACCATTCAAAACAGTACTAAAAACTGAATAGAATGCAGTTTTCACTCAGATGAAGGACATATGCTTTCCTTCTTAAGAAGTGTTTTCAAAGACATTCACAGAGTGATTCTACGAAGCCTTTTTACTGACTTTCGGTTTTAAACTTGATTTCACTGGAATTTCTGTCAAAAGCAAGACACGAGGTTTGCTGTTAAAGAATTGAGTATACAGAATGCAAACAAACGCTTCCCTACAAGTGAATCGCCTAACAATTGAAAACAGTACTAAAAACTGAATAGAATGCAGTTTTCACTCAGATGAAAGACGTATGCTTTCCTTCTTAAGAAGTGTTTTCAAAGACATTCACAGAGTGATTCTAAGAAGCCTTTTTACTGACATTCGGTTTTAAACGTGATTTCACTGCAATTTCTGTCAAACGCAAGACACGAGGTTTGCTGTTATAGAATTGAGTATACAGAATGCAAACAAACGCTTCCCTACAAGTGAATTGCCTAACCATTCAAAATAGTACTAAAACTGAATAGAATGCAGTTTTCACTCAGATGAAAGACATATGCTTTCCGTCTTAAGAAGTGTTTTCAAAGACATTCACAGAGTGATTCTACGAAGCCTTTTTACTGACGTTCGGTTTTAAACGTGTTTTCACTGGAATTTCTGTCAAACACAAGACACGAGGTTTGCTGTTAAAGAATTGAGTATACAGAATGCAAACAAACGCTTCCCTACAAGTGAATCGCCTAACCATTCAAAACAGTACTAAAAACTGAATAGAATGCAGTTTTCACTCAGATGAAGGACATATGCTTTCTTTCTTAAGAAGTGTTTTCAAAGACATTCACAGAGTGATTTACGAAGCCTTTTTACTGACTTTCGGTTTTAAACGTGATTTCACTGGAATTTCTGTCAAACGCAAGACACGAGGTTTGCTGTTAAAGAATTGAGTATACAGAATGCAAACAAACGCTTCCCTACAAGTGAATCGCCTAACCATTCAACACAGTACTAAAAACTGAATAGAATGCAGTTTTCACTCAGATGAAAGACGTATGCTTTCCTTCTTAAGAAGTGTTTTCAAAGACATTCACAGAGTAATTCTACAAAGCCTTTTTACTGACGTTGGCTTTTATACGTGATTTCACTGGAATTTCTGTCAAACGCAAGACACGAGATTTGCTGTTAAAGAATTGAGTATACAGAATGCAAACAAACGCTTCCCTACAAGTGAAATGCCTAACCATTCAAAACAGTACTAAAAACTGAATAGAATGCAGTTTTCACTCAGATGAAAGACGTATGCTTTCCTTCTTAAGAAGTGTTTTCAAAGACATTCACAGAGTGATTCTACGAAGCCTTTTTACTGACTTTCGGTTTTAAACGTGATTTCACTGGAATTTCTGTCAAACGCAAGACACGAGGTTTGCTGTTATAGAATTGAGTATACAGAATGCAAACAAACGCTTCCCTACAAGTGAAATGCCTAACCATTCAAAACAGTACTAAAAACTGAATAGAATGCAGTTTTCACTCAGATGAAAGACGTATGCTTTCCTTCTTAAGAAGTGTTTTCAAAGACATTCACAGAGTGATTCTACGAAGCCTTTTTACTGACGTTCGGTTTTAAACGTGATTTCACTGGAATTTCTGTCAAAGGCAAGACACGAGGATTCCTGTTAAAGAATTGAGTATACAGAATGCAAACAAACGCTTCCCTACAAGTGAATCGCCTAACCATTCAAAACAGTACTAAAAACTGAATAGAATGCAGTTTTCACTCAGATGAAAGACGTATGCTTTCCTTCTTAAGAAGTGTTTTCAAAGACATTCACAGAGTGATTCTACGAAGCCTTTTTACTGACGTTCGGTTTTAAACGTGATTTCATTGGAATTTCTGTCAAACACAAGACACAAGGTTTGCTGTTAAAGAATTGAGTATACAGAATGCAAACAAACGCTTCCCTACAAGTGAATCGCCTAACAATTGAAAACAGTACTAAAAACTGAATAGAATGCAGTTTTCACTCAGATGAAAGACGTATGCTTTCCTTCTTAAGAAGTGTTTTCAAAGACATTCACAGAGTGATTCTAAGAAGCCTTTTTACTGAAGTTCGGTTTTAAACGTGATTTCACTGGAATTTCTGTCAAAAGCAAGACACGAGGTTTGCTGTTATAGAATTGAGTATACAGAATGCAAACAAACGCTTCCCTACAAGTGAATCGCCTAACCATTCAAAATAGTACTAAAACTGAATAGAATGCAGTTTTCACTCAGATGAAAGACATATGCTTTCCTTCTTAAGAAGTGTTTTCAAAGACATTCACAGAGTGATTCTACGAAGCCTTTTTACTGACGTTCGGTTTTAAACGTGTTTTCACAGGAATTTCTGTCAAACACAAGACACGAGGTTTGCTGTTAAAGAATTGAGTATACAGAATGCAAACAAACGCTTCCCTACAAGTGAATCGCCTAACCATTCAAAACAGTACTAAAAACTGAATAGAATGCAGTTTTCACTCAGATGAAGGACATATGCTTTCCTTCTTAAGAAGAGTTTTCAAAGACATTCACAGAGTAATTCTACAGAGCCTTTTTACTGACATTGGCTTTTAAACGTGATTTCACTGCAATTTCTGTCAAACGCAAGACACGAGATTTGCTGTTAAAGAATTTAGCATACAGAATGCAAACAAACGCTTCCCTACAAGTGAAATGAGTAACCATTCAAAACAGTACTAAAAACTGAATAGAATGCAGTTTTCACTCAGATGAAAGACGTATGCTTTCCTTCTTAAGTAGTGTTTTCATAGACATTCACAGAGTATTTCTACAAAGCCTTTTTACTGATGTTGGCTTTTAAACGTGATTTCACTGGAATTTCTGTCAAACGCAAGGCACGAGATTTGCTGTTAAAGAATTGAGTATACACAATGCAAACAAACGCTTCCCTACAAGTGAAATGCCTAACCATTCAAAAGAGTACTAAAAACTGAATAGAATGCAGTTTTCACTCAGATGAAAGACGTATGCTTTCCTTCTTAAGAAGTGTTTTCAAAGACATTCACAGAGTGATTCTACGAAGCCTTTTTACTGACGTTCGGTTTTAAACGTGATTTCACTGGAATTTCTGTCAAAGGCAAGACACGAGGATTCCTGTTAAAGAATTGAGTATACAGAATGCAAACAAACGCTTCCCTACAAGTGAATCGCCTAACCATTCAAAACAGTACTAAAAACTGAATAGAATGCAGTTTTCACTCAGATGAAAGACGTATGCTTTCCTTCTTAAGAAGTGTTTTCAAAGACATTCACAGAGTGATTCTACGAAGCCTTTTTACTGACGTTCGGTTTTAAACGTGATTTCATTGGAATTTCTGTCAAACGCAAGACACGAGGTTTGCTGTTAAAGAATTGAGTATACAGAATGCAAACAAACGCTTCCCTACAAGTGAATCGCCTAACAATTGAAAACAGTACTAAAAACTGAATAGAATGCAGTTTTCACTCAGATGAAAGACGTATGCTTTCCTTCTTAAGAATTGTTTTCAAAGACATTCACAGAGTGATTCTAAGAAGCCTTTTTACTGAAGTTCGGTTTTAAACGTGATTTCACTGGAATTTCTGTCAAAAGCAAGACACGAGGTTTGCTGTTATAGAATTGAGTATACAGAATGCAAACAAACGCTTCCCTACAAGTGAATCGCCTAACCATTCAAAATAGTACTAAAACTGAATAGAATGCAGTTTTCACTCAGATGAAAGACATATGCTTTCCTTCTTAAGAAGTGTTTTCAAAGACATTCACAGAGTGATTCTACGAAGCCTTTTTACTGACGTTCGGTTTTAAACGTGTTTTCACTGGAATTTCTGTCAAACACAAGACACGAGGTTTGCTGTTAAAGAATTGAGTATACAGAATGCAAACAAACGCTTCCCTACAAGTGAATCGCCTAACCATTCAAAACAGTACTAAAAACTGAATAGAATGCAGTTTTCACTCAGATGAAGGACATATGCTTTCCTTCTTAAGAAGAGTTTTCAAAGACATTCACAGAGTAATTCTACAGAGCCTTTTTACTGACATTGGCTTTTAAACGTGATTTCACTGCAATTTCTGTCAAACGCAAGACACGAGATTTGCTGTTAAAGAATTGAGCATACAGAATGCAAACAAACGCTTCCCTACAAGTGAAATGAGTAACCATTCAAAACAGTACTAAAAACTGAATAGAATGCAGTTTTCACTCAGATGAAAGACGTATGCTTTCCTTCTTAAGTAGTGTTTTCATAGACATTCACAGAATATTTCTACAAAGCCTTTTTACTGATGTTGGCTTTTAAACGTGATTTCACTGGAATTTCTGTCAAACGCAAGACACGAGATTTGCTGTTAAAGAATTGAGTATACACAATGCAAACAAACGCTTCCCTACAAGTGAAATGCCTAACCATTCAAAACAGTACTAAAAACTGAATAGAATGCAGTTTTCACTCAGATGAAAGACGTATGCTTTCCTTCTTAAGAAGTGTTTTCAAAGACATTCACAGAGTGATTCTACGAAGCCTTTTTACTGACGTTCGGTTTTAAACGTGATTTCACTGGAATTTCTGTCAAACGCAAGACACGAGGTTTGCTGTTAAAGAATTGAGTATACAGAATGCAAACAAACGCTTCCCTAGAAGTGAATCGCCTAACAATTGAAAACAGTACTAAAAACTGAATAGAATGCAGTTTTCACTCAGATGAAGGACATATGCTTTCCTTCTTAAGAAGTGTTTTCAAAGACATTCACAGAGTGATTCTACAAAGCCTTTTTACTGACTTTCGGTTTTAAACGTGATTTCACTGGAATTTCTGTCAAACGCAAGACACGAGGTTTGCTGTTAAAGAATTGAGTATACAGAATGCAAACAAACGCTTCCCTACAAGTGAATCGCCTAACCATTCAAAATAGTACTAAAACTGAATAGAATGCAGTTTTCACTCAGATGAAAGACATATGCTTTCCTTCTTAAGAAGTGTTTTCAAAGACATTCACAGAGTGATTCTACGAAGCCTTTTTACTGACGTTCGGTTTTAAACGTGTTTTCACTGGAATTTCAATCAAACACAAGACACGAGGTTTGCTGTTAAAGAATTGAGTATACAGAATGCAAACAAACGCTTCCCTACAAGTGAATCGCCTAACAATTGAAAACAGTACTAAAAACTGAATAGAATGCAGTTTTCACTCAGATGAAAGACGTATGCTTTCCTTCTTAAGAAGTGTTTTCAAAGACATTCACAGAGTGATTCTAAGAAGCCTTTTTACTGACGTTCGGTTTTAAACGTGATTTCACTGGAATTTCTGTCAAACGCAAGACACGAGGTTTGCTGTTATAGAATTGAGTATACAGAATGCAAACAAACGCTTCCCTACAAGTGAATTGCCTAACCATTCAAAATAGTACTAAAACTGAATAGAATGCAGTTTTCACTCAGATGAAAGACATATGCTTTCCGTCTTAAGAAGTGTTTTCAAAGACATTCACAGAGTGATTCTACGAAGCCTTTTTACTGACGTTCGGTTTTAAACGTGTTTTCACTGGAATTTCTGTCAAACACAAGACACGAGGTTTGCTGTTAAAGAATTGAGTATACAGAATGCAAACAAACGCTTCCCTACAAGTGAATCGCCTAACCATTCAAAACAGTACTAAAAACTGAATAGAATGCAGTTTTCACTCAGATGAAGGACATATGCTTTCTTTCTTAAGAAGTGTTTTCAAAGACATTCACAGAGTGATTTACGAAGCCTTTTTACTGACTTTCGGTTCTAAACGTGATTTCACTGGAATTTCTGTCAAACGCAAGACACGAGGTTTGCTGTTAAAGAATTGAGTATACAGAATGCAAACAAACGCTTCCCTACAAGTGAATCGCCTAACCATTCAACACAGTACTAAAAACTGAATAGAATGCAGTTTTCACTCAGATGAAATACGTATGCTTTCCTTCTTAAGAAGTGTTTTCAAAGACATTCACAGAGTAATTCTACAAAGCCTTTTTACTGACGTTGGCTTTTAAACGTGATTTCACTGGAATTTCTGTCAAAAGCAAGACACGAGATTTGCTGTTAAAGAATTGAGTATACAGAATGCAAACAAACGCTTCCCTACAAGTGAAATGCCTAACCATTCAACACAGTACTAAAAACTGAATAGAATGCAGTTTTCACTCAGATGAAAGACGTATGCTTTCCTTCTTAAGAAGTGTTTTCAAAGACATTCACAGAGTGATTCTACGAAGCCTTTTTACTGACGTTCGGTTTTAAACGTGATTTCACTGGAATTTCTGTCAAACGCAAGACACGAGGTTTGCTGTTAAAGAATTGAGTATACAGAATGCAAACAAACGCTTCCCTACAAGTGAGTCGCCTAACCATTCAAAACAGTACTAAAAACTGAATAGAATGCAGTTTTCACTCAGATGAAAGACGTATGCTTTCCTTCTTAAGAAGTGTTTTCAAAGACATTCACAGAGTGATTCTACGAAGCCTTTTTACTGACGTTCGGTTTTAAACGTGATTTCACTGGAATTTCTGTCAAACGCAAGACACGAGGTTTCCTGTTATAGAATAGAGTATACAGAATGCAAACAAACGCTTCCCTACAAGTGAATCGCTTAACCATTCAAAATAGTACTAAAACTGAATAGAATGCAGTTTTCACTCAGATGAAAGACATATGCTTTCCTTCTTAAGAAGTGTTTTCAAAGACATTCACAGAGTGATTCTACGAAGCCTTTTTACTGACGTTCGGTTTTAAACGTGTTTTCACTGGAATTTCTGTCAAACACAAGACACGAGGTTTGCTGTTAAAGAATTGAGTATACAGAATGCAAACAAACGCTTCCCTACAAGTGAATCGCCTAACCATTCAAAACAGTACTAAAAACTGAATAGAATGCAGTTTTCACTCAGATGAAGGACATATGCTTTCCTTCTTAAGAAGTGTTTTCAAAGACATTCACAGAGTGATTCTACGAAGCCTTTTTACTGACTTTCGGTTTTAAACGTGATTTCACTGGAATTTCTGTCAAACGCAAGACACGAGGTTTGCTGTTAAAGAATTGAGTATAGAGAATGCAAACAAACGCTTCCATACAAGTGAATCGCCTAACCATTCAACACAGTACTAAAAACTGAATAGAATGCAGTTTTCACTCAGATGAAATACGTATGCTTTCCTTCTTAAGAAGTGTTTTCAAAGACATTCACAGAGTAATTCTACAAAGCCTTTTTACTGACGTTGGCTTTTAAACGTGATTTCACTGGAATTTCTGTCAAATGCAAGACACGAGATTTGCTGTTAAAGAATTGAGTATACAGAATGCAAACAAACGCTTCCCTACAAGTGAAATGCCTAACCATTCAAAACAGTACTAAAAACTGAATAGAATGCAGTTTTCACTCAGATGAAAGACGTATGCTTTCCTTCTTAAGAAGTGTTTTCAAAGACATTCACAGAGTGATTCTACGAAGCCTTTTTACTGACGTTCGGTTTTAAACGTGATTTCACTGGAATTTCTGTCAAAGGCAAGACACGAGGATTCCTGTTAAAGAATTGAGTATACAGAATGCAAACAAACGCTTCCCTACAAGTGAATCGCCTAACCATTCAAAACAGTACTAAAAACTGAATAGAATGCAGTTTTCACTCAGATGAAAGACGTATGCTTTCCTTCTTAAGAAGTGTTTTCAAAGACATTCACAGAGTGATTCTACGAAGCCTTTATACTGACGTTCGGTTTTAAACGTGATTTCATTGGAATTTCTGTCAAACGCAAGACACGAGGTTTGCTGTTAAAGAATTGAGTATACAGAATGCAAACAAACGCTTCCCTACAAGTGAATCGCCTAACAATTGAAAACAGTACTAAAAACTGAATAGAATGCAGTTTTCACTCAGATGAAAGACGTATGCTTTCCTTCTTAAGAAATGTTTTCAAAGACATTCACAGTGTGATTCTAAGAAGCCTTTTTACTGAAGTTCGGTTTTAAACGTGATTTCACTGGAATTTCTGTCAAAAGCAAGACACGAGGTTTGCTGTTTTAGAATTGAGTATACAGAATGCAAACAAACGCTTCCCTACAAGTGAATCACCTAACCATTCAAAATAGTACTAAAACTGAATAGAATGCAGTTTTCACTCAGATGAAAGACGTATGCTTTCCTTCTTAAGAAGTGTTTTCAAAGACATTCACAGAGTGATTCTACGAAGCCTTTTTACTGATGTTCGGTTTTAAACGTGATTTCACTGGAATTTCTGTCAAACACAAGACACGAGGTTTGCTGTTAAAGAATTGAGTATACAGAATGCAAACAAACGCTTCCCTACAAGTGAATCGCCTAACCATTCAAAACAGTACTAAAAACTGAATAGAATGCAGTTTTCACTCAGATGAAGGACATATGCTTTCCTTCTTAAGAAGTGTTTTCAAAGACATTCACAGAGTGATTCTACGAAGCCTTTTTACTGACTTTCGGTTTTAAACGTGATTTCACTGGAATTTCTGTCAAACGCAAGACACGAGGTTTGCTGTTAAAGAATTGAGTATACAGAATGCAAACAAACGCTTCCCTACAAGTGAATCGCCTAACCATTCAACACAGTACTAAAAACTGAATAGAATGCAGTTTTCACTCAGATGAAATACGTATGCTTTCCTTCTTAAGAAGTGTTTTCAAAGACATTCACAGAGTAATTCTACAGAGCCTTTTTACTGACGTTGGCTTTTAAACGTGATTTCACTGGAATTTCTGTCAAACGCAAGACACGAGATTTGCTGTTAAAGAATTGAGTATACAGAATGCAAACAAACGCTTCCCTACAAGTGAAATGAGTAACCATTCAAAACAGTACTAAAAACTGAATAGAATGCAGTTTTCACTCAGATGAAAGACGTATGCTTTCCTTCTTAAGTAGTGTTTTCATAGACATTCACAGAGTATTTCTACAAAGCCTTTTTACTGACATTGGCTTTTAAACGTGATTTCACTGGAATTTCTGTCAAACGCAAGACACGAGATTTGCTGTTAAAGAATTGAGTATACAGAATGCAAACAAACGCTTCCCTACAAGTGAAATGCCTAACCATTCAAAACAGTACTAAAAACTGAATAGAATGCAGTTTTCACTCAGATGAAAGACGTATGCTTTCCTCCTTAAGAAGTGTTTTCAAAGACATTCACAGAGTGATTCTACAAAGCCTTTTTACTGACGTTCGGTTTTAAACGTGATTTCACTGGAATTTCTGTCAAACGCAAGACACGAGGTTTGCTGTTATAGAATTGAGTATACAGAATGCAAACAAACGCTTCCCTACAAGTGAATCGCCTAACCATTCAAAATAGTACTAAAACTGAATAGAATGCAGTTTTCACTCAGATGAAAGACATATGCTTTCCTTCTTAAGAAGTGTTTTCAAAGACATTCACAGAGTGATTCTAAGAAGCCTTTTTACTGACGTTCGGTTTTAAACGTGTTTTCACTGGAATTTCTGTCAAACACAAGACACGAGGTTTGCTGTTAAAGAATTGAGTATACAGAATGCAAACAAACGCTTCCCTACAAGTGAATCGCCTAACCATTGAAAACAGTACTAAAAACTGAATAGAATGCAGTTTTCACTCAGATGAAGGACATATGCTTTCCTTCTTAAGAAGTGTTTTCAAAGACATTCACAGAGTGATTCTACGAAGCCTTTTTACTGACTTTCGGTTTTAAACGTGATTTCACTGGAATTTCTGTCAAACGCAAGACACGAGGTTTGCTGTTAAAGAATTGAGTATACAGAATGCAAACAAACGCTTCCCTACAAGTGAATCGCCTAACCATTCAACACAGTACTAAAAACTGAATAGAATGCAGTTTTCACTCAGATGAAAGACGTATGCTTTCCTTCTTAAGAAGTGTTTTCAAAGACATTCACAGAGTAATTCTACAAAGCCTTTTTACTAACATTGGCTTTTAAACGTGATTTCACTGGAATTTCTGTCAAACGCAAGACACGAGATTTGCTGTTAAAGAATTGAGTATACAGAATGCAAACAAACGCTTCCCTACAAGTGAAATGCCTAACCATTCAAAACAGTACTAAAAACTGAATAGAATGCAGTTTTCACTCAGATGAAAGACGTATGCTTTCCTTCTTAAGAAGTGTTTTCAAAGACATTCACAGAGTGATTCTACGAAGCCTTTTTACTGACGTTCGGTTTTAAATGTGATTTCACTGGAATTTCTGTCAAACGCAAGACACGAGGTTTGCTGTTATAGAATTGAGTATACAGAATGCAAACAAACGCTTCCCTACAAGTGAATCGCCTAACCATTCAAAATAGTACTAAAACTGAATAGAATGCAGTTTTCACTCAGATGAAAGACATATGCTTTCCTTCTTAAGAAGTGTTTTCAAAGACATTCACAGAGTGATTCTACGAAGCCTTTTTACTGACGTTTGGTTTTAAACGTGTTTTCACTGGAATTTCTGTCAAACACAAGACACGAGGTTTGCTGTTAAAGAATTGAGTATACAGAATGCAAACAAACGCTTCCCTACAAGTGAATCGCCTAACCATTCAAAACAGTACTAAAAACTGAATAGAATGCAGTTTTCACTCAGATGAAGGACATATGCTTTCTTTCTTAAGAAGTGTTTTCAAAGACATTCACAGAGTGATTTACGAAGCCTTTTTACTGACTTTCGGTTTTAAACGTGATTTCACTGGAATTTCTGTCAAACGCAAGACACGAGGTTTGCTGTTAAAGAATTGAGTATACAGAATGCAAACAAACGATTCCCTACAAGTGAATCGCCTAACCATTCAACACAGTACTAAAAACTGAATAGAATGCAGTTTTCACTGAGATGAAATACGTATGCTTTCCTTCTTAAGAAGTGTTTTCAAAGACATTCACAGAGTAATTCTACAAAGCCTTTTTACTGACGTTGGCTTTTAAACGTGATTTCACTGGAATGTCTGTCAAAAGCAAGACACGAGATTTGCTGTTAAAGAATTGAGTATACAGAATGCAAACAAACGCTTCCCTACAAGTGAAATGCCTAACCATTCAACACAGTACTAAAAACTGAATAGAATGCAGTTTTCACTCAGATGAAAGACGTATGCTTTCCTTCTTAAGAAGTGTTTTCAAAGACATTCACAGAGTGATTCTACGAAGCCTTTTTACTGACGTTCGGTTTTAAACGTGATTTCACTGGAATTTCTGTCAAACGCAAGACACGAGGTTTGCTGTTAAAGAATTGAGTATACAGAATGCAAACAAACGCTTCCCTACAAGTGAGTCGCCTAACCATTCAAAACAGTACTAAAAACTGAATAGAATGCAGTTTTCACTCAGATGAAAGACGTATGCTTTCCTTCTTAAGAAGTGTTTTCAAAGACATTCACAGAGTGATTCTACGAAGCCTTTTTACTGACGTTCGGTTTTAAACGTGTTTTCACTGGAATTTGTGTCAAACACAAGACACGAGGTTTGCTGTTAAAGAATTGAGTATACAGAATGCAAACAAACGCTTCCCTACAAGTGAATCGCCTAACCATTCAAAACAGTACTAAAAACTGAATAGAATGCAGTTTTCACTCAGATGAAGGACATATGCTTTCCTTCTTAAGAAGTGTTTTCAAAGACATTCACAGAGTGATTCTACGAAGCCTTTTTACTGACTTTCGGTTTTAAACGTGATTTCACTGGAATTTCTGTCAAACGCAAGACACGAGGTTTGCTGTTAAAGAATTGAGTATAGAGAATGCAAACAAACGCTTCCATACAAGTGAATCGCCTAACCATTCAACACAGTACTAAAAACTGAATAGAATGCAGTTTTCACTCAGATGAAATACGTATGCTTTCCTTCTTAAGAAGTGTTTTCAAAGACATTCACAGAGTAATTCTACAAAGCCTTTTTACTGACGTTGGCTTTTAAACGTGATTTCACTGGAATTTCTGTCAAATGCAAGACACGAGATTTGCTGTTAAAGAATTGAGTATACAGAATGCAAACAAACGCTTCCCTACAAGTGAAATGCCTAACCATTCAAAACAGTACTAAAAACTGAATAGAATGCAGTTTTCACTCAGATGAAAGACGTATGCTTTCCTTCTTAAGAAGTGTTTTCAAAGACATTCACAGAGTGATTCTACGAAGCCTTTTTACTGACGTTCGGTTTTAAACGTGATTTCACTGGAATTTCTGTCAAAGGCAAGACACGAGGATTCCTGTTAAAGAATTGAGTATACAGAATGCAAACAAACGCTTCCCTACAAGTGAATCGCCTAACCATTCAAAACAGTACTAAAAACTGAATAGAATGCAGTTTTCACTCAGATGAAAGACGTATGCTTTCCTTCTTAAGAAGTGTTTTCAAAGACATTCACAGAGTGATTCTACGAAGCCTTTATACTGACGTTCGGTTTTAAACGTGATTTCATTGGAATTTCTGTCAAACGCAAGACACGAGGTTTGCTGTTAAAGAATTGAGTATACAGAATGCAAACAAACGCTTCCCTACAAGTGAATCGCCTAACAATTGAAAACAGTACTAAAAACTGAATAGAATGCAGTTTTCACTCAGATGAAAGACGTATGCTTTCCTTCTTAAGAAATGTTTTCAAAGACATTCACAGAGTGATTCTAAGAAGCCTTTTTACTGAAGTTCGGTTTTAAACGTGATTTCACTGGAATTTCTGTCAAAAGCAAGACACGAGGTTTGCTGTTTTAGAATTGAGTATACAGAATGCAAACAAACGCTTCCCTACAAGTGAATCACCTAACCATTCAAAATAGTACTAAAACTGAATAGAATGCAGCTTTCACTCAGATGAAAGATGTATGCTTTCCTTCTTAAGAAGTGTTTTCAAAGACATTCACAGAGTGATTCTACGAAGCCTTTTTACTGACTTTCGGTTTTAAACGTGATTTCACTGGAATTTCTGTCAAACACAAGACACGAGGTTTGCTGTTAAAGAATTGAGTATACAGAATGCAAACAAACGCTTCCCTACAAGTGAATCGCCTAACCATTCAAAACAGTACTAAAAACTGAATAGAATGCAGTTTTCACTCAGATGAAGGACATATGCTTTCCTTCTTAAGAAGTGTTTTCAAAGACATTCACAGAGTGATTCTACGAAGCCTTTTTACTGACTTTCGGTTTTAAACGTGATTTCACTGGAATTTCTGTCAAACGCAAGACACGAGGTTTGCTGTTAAAGAATTGAGTATACAGAATGCAAACAAACGCTTCCCTACAAGTGAATCGCCTAACCATTCAACACAGTACTAAAAACTGAATAGAATGCAGTTTTCACTCAGATGAAATACGTATGCTTTCCTTCTTAAGAAGTGTTTTCAAAGACATTCACAGAGTAATTCTACAGAGCCTTTTTACTGACGTTGGCTTTTAAACGTGATTTCACTGGAATTTCTGTCAAACGCAAGACACGAGATTTGCTGTTAAAGAATTGAGTATACAGAATGCAAACAAACGCTTCCCTACAAGTGAAATGAGTAACCATTCAAAACAGTACTAAAAACTGAATAGAATGCAGTTTTCACTCAGATGAAAGACGTATGCTTTCCTTCTTAAGTAGTGTTTTCATAGACATTCACAGAGTATTTCTACAAAGCCTTTTTACTGACATTGGCTTTTAAACGTGATTTCACTGGAATTTCTGTCAAACGCAAGACACGAGGTTTGCTGTTATAGAATTGAGTATACAGAATGCAAACAAACGATTCCCTACAAGTGAATCGCCTAACCATTCAAAATAGTACTAAAACTGAATAGAATGCAGTTTTCACTCAGATGAAAGACATATGCTTTCCTTCTTAAGAAGTGTTTTCAAAGACATTCACAGAGTGATTCTACGAAGCCTTTTTACTGACGTTTGGTTTTAAACGTGTTTTCACTGGAATTTCTGTCAAACACAAGACACGAGGTTTGCTATTAAAGAATTGAGTATACAGAATGCAAACAAACGCTTCCCTACAAGTGAATCGCCTAACCATTCAAAACAGTACTAAAAACTGAATAGAATGCAGTTTTCACTCAGATGAAGGACATATGCTTTCCTTCTTAAGAAGTGTTTTCAAAGACATTCACAGAGTGATTCTAGGAAGCCTTTTTACTGACTTTCGGTTTTAAACGTGATTTCACTGGAATTTCTGTCAAACGCAAGACACGAGGTTTGCTGTTAAAGAATTGAGTATACAGAATGCAAACAAACGCTTCCCTACAAGTGAATCGCCTAACCATTCAACACAGTACTAAAAACTGAATAGAATGCAGTTTTCACTCAGATGAAATACGTATGCTTTCCTTCTTAAGAAGTGTTTTCAAAGACATTCACAGAGTAATTCTACAAAGCCTTTTTACTGACATTGGCTTTTAAACGTGATTTCACTGGAATTTCTGTCAAACGCAAGACACGAGATTTGCTGTTAAAGAATTGAGTATACAGAATGCAAACAAACGCTTCCCTACAAGTGAAATGCCTAACCATTCAAAACAGTACTAAAAACTGAATAGAATGCAGTTTTCACTCAGATGAAAGACGTATGCTTTCCTTCTTAAGAAGTGTTTTCAAAGACATTCACAGAGTGATTCTACGAAGCCTTTTTACTGAAGTTCGGTTTTAAACGTGATTTCACTGGAATTTCTGTCAAACGCAAGACACGAGGTTTGCTGTTATAGAATTGAGTATACAGAATGCAAACAAACGCTTCCCTACAAGTGAATCGCCTAACCATTCAAAATAGTACTAAAACTGAATAGAATGCAGTTTTCACTCAGATGAAAGACATATGCTTTCCTTCTTAAGAAGTGTTTTCAAAGACATTCACAGAGTGATTCTTCGAAGCCTTTTTACTGACGTTCGGTTTTAAACGTGATTTCACTGGAATTTCTGTCAAACGCAAGACACGAGGTTTGCTGTTAAAGAATTGAGTATACAGAATGCAAACAAACGCTTCCCTACAAGTGAATCGCCTAACCATTCAAAACAGTACTAAAAACTGAATAGAATGCAGTTTTCACTCAGATGAAAGACGTATGCTTTCCTTCTTAAGAAGTGTTTTCAAAGACATTCACAGAGTGATTCTACGAAGCCTTTTTACTAATGTTCGGTTTTAAACGTGATTTCACTGGAATTTCTGTCAAACGCAAGACACGAGGTTTGCTGTTAAAGAATTGAGTATACAGAATGCAAACAAACGCTTCTCTACAAGTGAATCGCCTAACAATTGAAAACAGTACTAAAAACTGAATAGAATGCAGTTTTCACTCAGATGAAAGACGTATGCTTTCCTTCTTAAGAAATGTTTTCAAAGACATTCACAGAGTGATTCTAAGAAGCCTTTTTACTGAAGTTCGGTTTTAAACGTGATTTCACTGGAATTTCTGTCAAAAGCAAGACACGAGGTTTGCTGTTTTAGAATTGAGTATACAGAATGCAAACAAACGCTTCCCTACAAGTGAATCGCCTAACCATTCAAAATAGTACTAAAACTGAATAGAATGCAGTTTTCACTCAGATGAAAAACGTATGCTTTCCTTCTTAAGAAGTGTTTTCAAAGACATTCACAGAGTGATTCTACGAAGCCTTTTTACTGACGTTCGGTTTTAAACGTGTTTTCACTGGAATTTCTGTCAAACACAAGACACGAGGTTTGCTGTTAAAGAATTGAGTATACAGAATGCAAACAAATGCTTCCCTACAAGTGAATCGCCTAACCATTCAAAACAGTACTAAAAACTGAATAGAATGCAGTTTTCACTCAGATGAAGGACATATGCTTTCCTTCTTAAGAAGTGTTTTCAAAGACATTCACAGAGTGATTCTACGAAGCCTTTTTACTGACTTTCGGTTTTAAACGTGATTTCACTGGAATTTCTGTCAAACGCAAGACACGAGGTTTGCTGTTAAAGAATTGAGTATACAGAATGCAAACAAACGCTTCCCTACAAGTGAATCGCCTAACCATTCAACACAGTACTAAAAACTGAATAGAATGCAGTTTTCACTCAGATGAAATACGTATGCTTTCCTTCTTAAGAAGTGTTTTCAAAGACATTCACAGAGTAATTCTACAGAGCCTTTTTACTGACGTTGGCTTTTAAACGTGATTTCACTGGAATTTCTGTCAAACGCAAGACACGAGATTTGCTGTTAAAGAATTGAGTATACAGAATGCAAACAAACGCTTCCCTACAAGTGAAATGAGTAACCATTCAAAACAGTACTAAAAACTGAATAGAATGCAGTTTTCACTCAGATGAAAGACGTATGCTTTCCTTCTTAAGTAGTGTTTTCATAGACATTCACAGAGTATTTCTACAAAGCCTTTTTACTGACATTGGCTTTTAAACGTGATTTCACTGGAATTTCTGTCAAACGCAAGACACGAGATTTGCTGTTAAAGAATTGAGTATACAGAATGCAAACAAACGCTTCCCTACAAGTGAAATGCCTAACCATTCAAAACAGTACTAAAAACTGAATAGAATGCAGTTTTCACTCAGATGAAAGACGTATGCTTTCCTCCTTAAGAAGTGTTTTCAAAGACATTCACAGAGTGATTCTACAAAGCCTTTTTACTGACGTTCGGTTTTAAACGTGATTTCACTGGAATTTCTGTCAAACGCAAGACACGAGGTTTGCTGTTATAGAATTGAGTATACAGAATGCAAACAAACGCTTCCCTACAAGTGAATCGCCTAACCATTCAAAATAGTACTAAAACTGAATAGAATGCAGTTTTCACTCAGATGAAAGACATATGCTTTCCTTCTTAAGAAGTGTTTTCAAAGACATTCACAGAGTGATTCTAAGAAGCCTTTTTACTGACGTTCGGTTTTAAACGTGTTTTCACTGGAATTTCTGTCAAACACAAGACACGAGGTTTGCTGTTAAAGAATTGAGTATACAGAATGCAAACAAACGCTTCCCTACAAGTGAATCGCCTAACCATTCAAAACAGTACTAAAAACTGAATAGAATGCAGTTTTCACTCAGATGAAGGACATATGCTTTCCTTCTTAAGAAGTGTTTTCAAAGACATTCACAGAGTGATTCTACGAAGCCTTTTTACTGACTTTCGGTTTTAAACGTGATTTCACTGGAATTTCTGTCAAACGCAAGACACGAGGTTTGCTGTTAAAGAATTGAGTATACAGAATGCAAACAAACGCTTCCCTACAAGTGAATCGCCTAACCATTCAACACAGTACTAAAAACTGAATAGAATGCAGTTTTCACTCAGATGAAAGACGTATGCTTTCCTTCTTAAGAAGTGTTTTCAAAGACATTCACAGAGTAATTCTACAAAGCCTTTTTACTAACATTGGCTTTTAAACGTGATTTCACTGGAATTTCTGTCAAATGCAAGACACGAGATTTGCTGTTAAAGAATTGAGTATACAGAATGCAAACAAACGCTTCCCTACAAGTGAAATGCCTAACCATTCAAAACAGTACTAAAAACTGAATAGAATGCAGTTTTCACTCAGATGAAAGACATATGCTTTCCTTCTTAAGAAGTGTTTTCAAAGACATTCACAGAGTGATTCTACGAAGCCTTTTTACTGACGTTCGGTTTTAAATGTGATTTCACTGGAATTTCTGTCAAACGCAAGACACGAGGTTTGCTGTTATAGAATTGAGTATACAGAATGCAAACAAACGCTTCCCTACAAGTGAATCGCCTAACCATTCAAAATAGTACTAAAACTGAATAGAATGCAGTTTTCACTCAGATGAAAGACATATGCTTTCCTTCTTAAGAAGTGTTTTCAAAGACATTCACAGAGTGATTCTACGAAGCCTTTTTACTGACGTTTGGTTTTAAACGTGTTTTCACTGGAATTTCTGTCAAACACAAGACACGAGGTTTGCTATTAAAGAATTGAGTATACAGAATGCAAACAAACGCTTCCCTACAAGTGAATCGCCTAACCATTCAAAACAGTACTAAAAACTGAATAGAATGCAGTTTTCACTCAGATGAAGGACATATGCTTTCCTTCTTAAGAAGTGTTTTCAAAGACATTCACAGAGTGATTCTAGGAAGCCTTTTTACTGACTTTCGGTTTTAAACGTGATTTCACTGGAATTTCTGTCAAACGCAAGACACGAGGTTTGCTGTTAAAGAATTGAGTATACAGAATGCAAACAAACGCTTCCCTACAAGTGAATCGCCTAACCATTCAACACAGTACTAAAAACTGAATAGAATGCAGTTTTCACTCAGATGAAATACGTATGCTTTCCTTCTTAAGAAGTGTTTTCAAAGACATTCACAGAGTAATTCTACAAAGCCTTTTTACTGACATTGGCTTTTAAACGTGATTTCACTGGAATTTCTGTCAAACGCAAGACACGAGATTTGCTGTTAAAGAATTGAGTATACAGAATGCAAACAAACGCTTCCCTACAAGTGAAATGCCTAACCATTCAAAACAGTACTAAAAACTGAATAGAATGCAGTTTTCACTCAGATGAAAGACGTATGCTTTCCTTCTTAAGAAGTGTTTTCAAAGACATTCACAGAGTGATTCTACGAAGCCTTTTTACTGAAGTTCGGTTTTAAACGTGATTTCACTGGAATTTCTGTCAAACGCAAGACACGAGGTTTGCTGTTATAGAATTGAGTATACAGAATGCAAACAAACGCTTCCCTACAAGTGAATCGCCTAACCATTCAAAATAGTACTAAAACTGAATAGAATGCAGTTTTCACTCAGATGAAAGACATATGCTTTCCTTCTTAAGAAGTGTTTTCAAAGACATTCACAGAGTGATTCTTCGAAGCCTTTTTACTGACGTTCGGTTTTAAACGTGATTTCACTGGAATTTCTGTCAAACGCAAGACACGAGGTTTGCTGTTAAAGAATTGAGTATACAGAATGCAAACAAACGCTTCCCTACAAGTGAATCGCCTAACCATTCAAAACAGTACTAAAAACTGAATAGAATGCAGTTTTCACTCAGATGAAAGACGTATGCTTTCCTTCTTAAGAAGTGTTTTCAAAGACATTCACAGAGTGATTCTACGAAGCCTTTTTACTGATGTTCGGTTTTAAACGTGATTTCACTGGAATTTCTGTCAAACGCAAGACACGAGGTTTGCTGTTAAAGAATTGAGTATACAGAATGCAAACAAACGCTTCCCTACAAGTGAATCGCCTAACCATTCAACACAGTACTAAAAACTGAATAGAATGCAGTTTTCACTCAGATGAAGGACATATGCTTTCCTTCTTAAGTAGTGTTTTCAAAGACATTCACAGAGTATTTCTACAAAGCCTTTTTACTGATGTTGGCTTTTAAACGTGATTTCACTGGAATTTCTGTCAAATGCAAGACACGAGATTTGCTGTTAAAGAATTGAGTATACAGAATGCAAACAAACGCTTCCCTACAAGTGAATCGCCTAACCATTCAAAATAGTACTAAAACTGAATAGAATGCAGTTTTCACTCAGATGAAAGACATATGCTTTCCTTCTTAAGAAGTGTTTTCAAAGACATTCACAGAGTGATTCTACGAAGCCTTTTTACTGACGTTTGGTTTTAAACGTGTTTTCACTGGAATTTCTGTCAAACACAAGACACGAGGTTTGCTATTAAAGAATTGAGTATACAGAATGCAAACAAACGCTTCCCTACAAGTGAATCGCCTAACCATTCAAAACAGTACTAAAAACTGAATAGAATGCAGTTTTCACTCAGATGAAGGACATATGCTTTCCTTCTTAAGAAGTGTTTTCAAAGACATTCACAGAGTGATTCTAGGAAGCCTTTTTACTGACTTTCGGTTTTAAACGTGATTTCACTGGAATTTCTGTCAAACGCAAGACACGAGGTTTGCTGTTAAAGAATTGAGTATACAGAATGCAAACAAACGCTTCCCTACAAGTGAATCGCCTAACCATTCAACACAGTACTAAAAACTGAATAGAATGCAGTTTTCACTCAGATGAAATACGTATGCTTTCCTTCTTAAGAAGTGTTTTCAAAGACATTCACAGAGTAATTCTACAAAGCCTTTTTACTGACATTGGCTTTTAAACGTGATTTCACTGGAATTTCTGTCAAACGCAAGACACGAGATTTGCTGTTAAAGAATTGAGTATACAGAATGCAAACAAACGCTTCCCTACAAGTGAAATGCCTAACCATTCAAAACAGTACTAAAAACTGAATAGAATGCAGTTTTCACTCAGATGAAAGACGTATGCTTTCCTTCTTAAGAAGTGTTTTCAAAGACATTCACAGAGTGATTCTACGAAGCCTTTTTACTGAAGTTCGGTTTTAAACGTGATTTCACTGGAATTTCTGTCAAACGCAAGACACGAGGTTTGCTGTTATAGAATTGAGTATACAGAATGCAAACAAACGCTTCCCTACAAGTGAATCGCCTAACCATTCAAAATAGTACTAAAACTGAATAGAATGCAGTTTTCACTCAGATGAAAGACATATGCTTTCCTTCTTAAGAAGTGTTTTCAAAGACATTCACAGAGTGATTCTTCGAAGCCTTTTTACTGACGTTCGGTTTTAAACGTGATTTCACTGGAATTTCTGTCAAACGCAAGACACGAGGTTTGCTGTTAAAGAATTGAGTATACAGAATGCAAACAAACGCTTCCCTACAAGTGAATCGCCTAACCATTCAAAACAGTACTAAAAACTGAATAGAATGCAGTTTTCACTCAGATGAAAGACGTATGCTTTCCTTCTTAAGAAGTGTTTTCAAAGACATTCACAGAGTGATTCTACGAAGCCTTTTTACTGATGTTCGGTTTTAAACGTGATTTCACTGGAATTTCTGTCAAACGCAAGACACGAGGTTTGCTGTTAAAGAATTGAGTATACAGAATGCAAACAAACGCTTCCCTACAAGTGAATCGCCTAACCATTCAACACAGTACTAAAAACTGAATAGAATGCAGTTTTCACTCAGATGAAGGACATATGCTTTCCTTCTTAAGTAGTGTTTTCAAAGACATTCACAGAGTATTTCTACAAAGCCTTTTTACTGATGCTGGCTTTTAAACGTGATTTCACTGGAATTTCTGTCAAATGCAAGACACGAGATTTGCTGTTAAAGAATTGAGTATACAGAATGCAAACAAACGCTTCCCTACAAGTGAATCGCCTAACCATTCAAAACAGTACTAAAAACTGAATAGAATGCAGTTTTCACTCAGATGAAAGACGTATGCTTTCCTTCTTAAGAAGTGTTTTCAAAGACATTCACAGAGTGATTCTACGAAGCCTTTTTACTGACGTTCGGTTTTAAACGTGATTTCACTGGAATTTCTGTCAAACGCAAGACACGAGGTTTGCTGTTAAAGAATTGAGTATACAGAATGCAAACAAACGCTTCCCTACAAGTGAATCGCCTAACCATTCAACACAGTACTAAAAACTGAATAGAATGCAGTTTTCACTCAGATGAAAGACGTATGCTTTCCTTCTTAAGAAGTGTTTTCAAAGACATTCACAGAGTGATTCTACGAAGCCTTTTTACTGACATTCGGTTTTAAACGTGATTTCACTGGAATTTCTGTCAAACGCAAGACACGAGGTTTGCTGTTAAAGAATTGAGTATACAGAATGCAAACAAACGCTTCCCTACAAGTGAATCGCCTAACCATTCAAAACAGTACTAAAAACTGAATAGAATGCAGTTTTCACTCAGATGAAAGACGTATGCTTTCCTTCTTAAGAAGTGTTTTCAAAGACATTCACAGAGTGATTCTACGATGCCTTTTTACTGATGTTCGGTTTTAAACGTGATTTCACTGGAATTTCTGTCAAACGCAAGACACGAGGTTTGCTGTTAAAGAATTGAGTATACAGAATGCAAACAAACGCTTCCCTACAAGTGAATCGCCTAACCATTCAACACAGTACTAAAAACTGAATAGAATGCAGTTTT
This sequence comes from Phyllotis vaccarum, assembly GCA_033318265.1. Lineage (NCBI taxonomy): Eukaryota > Metazoa > Chordata > Mammalia > Rodentia > Cricetidae > Phyllotis > Phyllotis vaccarum. The sequence continues at coordinate 523,352 of JARWLC010000096.1, read as the reverse complement.
CACTCAGATGAAAGACGTATGCTTTCCTTCTTAAGAAGTGTTTTCAAAGACATTCACAGAGTGATTCTACGAAGCCTTTTTACTGACGTTCGGTTTTAAACGTGATTTCACTGGAATTTCTGTCAAACGCAAGACACGAGGTTTGCTGTTGAAGAATTGAGTATACAGAATGCAAACAAACGCTTCCCTACAAGTGAATCGCCTAACAATTGAAAACAGTACTAAAAACTGAATAGAATGCAGTTTTCACTCATATGAAAGACGTATGCTTTCCTTCTTAAGAAGTGTTTTCAAAGACATTCACAGAGTGATTCTAAGAAGCCTTTTTACTGAAGTTCGGTTTTAAACGTGATTTCACTGGAATTTCTGTCAAACGCAAGACACGAGGTTTGCTGTTATAGAATTGAGTATACAGAGTGCAAACAAACGCTTCCCTACAAGTGAATCTCCTAACCATTCAAAATAGTACTAAAACTGAATAGAATGCAGTTTTCACTCAGATGAAAGACATATGCTTTCCTTCTTAAGAAGTGTTTTCAAAGACATTCACAGAGTGATTCTACGAAGCCTTTTTACTGACGTTCGGTTTTAAACGTGTTTTCACTGGAATTTCTGTCAAACACAAGACACGAGGTTTGCTGTTAAAGAATTGAGTATACAGAATGCAAACAAACGCTTCCCTACAAGTGAATCGCCTAACCATTCAAAACAGTACTAAAAACTGAATAGAATGCAGTTTTCACTCAGATGAAGGACATATGCTTTCCTTCTTAAGAAGTGTTTTCAAAGACATTCACAGAGTGATTCTACGAAGCCTTTTTACTGACTTTCGGTTTTAAACGTGATTTCACTGGAATTTCTGTCAAACGCAAGACACGAGGTTTGCTGTTATAGAATTGAGTATACAGAGTGCAAACAAACGTTTCCCTACAAGTGAATCTCCTAACCATTCAAAATAGTACTAAAACTGAATAGAATGCAGTTTTCACTCAGATGAAAGACATATGCTTTCCTTCTTAAGAAGTGTTTTCAAAGACATTCACAGAGTGATTCTACGAAGCCTTTTTACTGACGTTCGGTTTTAAACGTGTTTTCACTGGAATTTCTGTCAAACACAAGACACGAGGTTTGCTGTTAAAGAATTGAGTATACAGAATGCAAACAAACGCTTCCCTACAAGTGAATCGCCTAACCATTCAAAACAGTACTAAAAACTGAATAGAATGCAGTTTTCACTCAGATGAAGGACATAAGCTTTCCTTCTTAAGAAGTGTTTTCAAAGACATTCACAGAGTGATTCTACGAAGCCTTTTTACTGACTTTCGGTTTTAAACGTGATTTCACTGGAATTTCTGTCAAACGCAAGACACGAGGTTTGCTGTTAAAGAATTGAGTATACAGAATGCAAACAAACGCTTGCTTCAAATGAATCGCCTAACCATTCAACACAGTACTAAAAACTGAATAGAATGCAGTTTTCACTCAGATGAAATACGTATGCTTTCCTTCTTAAGAAGTCTTTTCAAAGACATTCACAGAGTAATTCTACAAAGCCTTTTTACTGACGTTGGCTTTTAAACGTGATTTCACTGGAATTTCTGTCAAACGCAAGACACGAGATTTGCTGTTAAAGAATTGAGTATACAGAATGCAAACAAACGCTTCCCTACAAGTGAAATGCCTAACCATTCAAAACAGTACTAAAAACTGAATAGAATGCAGTTTTCACTCAGATGAAAGACGTATGCTTTCCTTCTTAAGAAGTGTTTTCAAAGACATTCACAGAGTAATCCTACAAAGCCTTTTTACTGACGTTCGGTTTTAAACGTGATTTCACTGGAATTTCAGTCAAACGCAAGACACGAGGTTTGCTGTTAAAGAATTGAGTATACAGAATGCAAACAAACGCTTCCCTACAAGTGAATCCTCTAACCATTCAACACAGTACTAAAAACTGAATAGAATGCAGTTTTCACTCAGATGAAGGACATATGCTTTCCTTCTTAAGAAGTGTTTTCAAAGACTTTCACAGAGTGATTCTAGGAAGCCTTTTTACTGACGTTCGTTTTTAAACGTGATTTCACTGGAATTTCTGTCAAACGCAAGACACGAGGTTTGCTGTTAAAGAATTGAGTATACAGAATGCAAACAAACGCTTCCCTACAAGTGAATCCTCTAACCATTCAACACAGTACTAAAAACTGAATAGAATGCAGTTTTCACTCAGATGAAGGACATATGCTTTCCTTCTTAAGTAGTGTTTTCAAAGACATTCACAGAGTATTTCTACAAAGCCTTTTTACTGATGTTGGCTTTTAAACGTGATTTCACTGGAATTTCTGTCAAATGCAAGACACGAGATTTGCTGTTAAAGAATTGAGTATACAGAATGCAAACAAACGCTTCCCTACAAGTGAAATGCCTAACCATTCAAAACAGTACTAAAAACTGAATAGAATGCAGTTTTCACTCAGATGAAAGACGTATGCTTTCCTTCTTAAGAAGTGTTTTCAAAGACATTCACAGAGTAATTCTACAAAGCCTTTTTACTGACGTTCGGTTTTAAACGTGATTTCACTGGAATTTCTGTCAAACGCAAGACACGAGGTTTGCTGTTAAAGAATTGAGTATACAGAATGCAAACAAACGCTTCCCTACAAGTGAATCGCCTAACAATTGAAAACAGTACTAAAAACTGAATAGAATGCAGTTTTCACTCAAATGAAAGACGTATGCTTTCCTTCTTAAGAAGTGTTTTCAAAGACATTCACAGAGTGATTCTACAAAGCCTTCTTACTGACGTTCGGTTTTAAACGTGATTTCACTGGAATTTCTGTCAAACGCAAGACACGAGGTTTGCTGTTAAAGAATTGAGTATACAGAATGCAAACAAACGCTTCCCTACAAGTGAATCCTCTAACCATTCAACACAGTACTAAAAACTGAATAGAATGCAGTTTTCACTCAGATGAAGGACATATGCTTTCCTTCTTAAGTAGTGTTTTCAAAGACATTCACAGAGTATTTCTACAAAGCCTTTTTACTGATGTTGGCTTTTAAACGTGATTTCACTGGAATTTCTGTCAAACGCAAGACACGATATTTGCTGTTAAAGAATTGAGTATACAGAATGCAAACAAACGCTTCCCTACAAGTGAATTGCCTAACAATTGAAAACAGTACTAAAAACTGAATAGAATGCAGTTTTCACTCAGATGAAAGACGTATGCTTTCCTTCTTAAGAAGTGTTTTCAAAGACATTCACAGAGTGATTCAACAAAGACTTTTTACTGACGTTGGCTTTTAAACGTGATTTCACTGGAATTTCTGTCAAACGCAAGACACGAGATTTGCTGTTAAAGAATTTAGTATACAGAATGCAAACAAACGCTTCCCTACAAGTGAATCACATAACCATTGAAAACAGTACTAAAAACTGAATAGAATGCAGTTTTCACTCAGATGAAAGACGTATGCTTTCCTTCTTAAGAAGTGTTTTCAAAGACTTTCACAGAGTGATTCTACGAAGCCTTTTTACTGACGTTCGTTTTTAAACGTGATTTCACTGGAATTTCTGTCAAACGCAAGACACGAGGTTTGCTGTTAAAGAATTGAGTATACAGAATGCAAACAAACGCTTCCCTACAAGTGAATCGCCTAACCATTCAACACAGTACTAAAAACTGAATAGAATGCAGTTTTCACTCAGATGAAAGACGTATGCTTTCCTTCTTAAGAAGTGTTTTCAAAGACATTCACAGAGTGATTCTACAAAGCATTTTTACTGACGTTCGGTTTTAAACGTGATTTCACTGGAATTTCTGTCAAACGCAAGACACGAGGTTTGCTGTTAAAAAATTGAGTATACAGAATGCAAACAAACGCTTCCCTACAAGTGAATCCTCTAATCATTCAACACAGTACTAAAAACTGAATAGAATGCAGTTTTCACTCAGATGAAGGACATATGCTTTCCTTCTTAAGTAGTGTTTTCAAAGACATTCACAGAGTATTTCTACAAAGCCTTTTTACTGATGTTGGCTTTTAAACGTGATTTCACTGGAATTTCTGTCAAATGCAAGACACGAGATTTGCTGTTAAAGAATTGAGTATACAGAATGGAAACAAACGCTTCCCTACAAGTGAATCGCCTAACAATTGAAAACAGTACTAAAAACTGAATAGAATGCAGTTTTCACTCAGATGAAAGACGTATGCTTTCCTTCTTAAGAAGTGTTTTCAAAGACATTCACAGAGTGATTCTACAAAGCCTTTTTACTGACGTTCGGTTTTAAACGTGATTTCACTGGAATTTCTGTCAAACGCAAGACACGAGGTTTGCTGTTAAAGAATTGAGTATACAGAATGCAAACAAACGCTTCCCTACAAGTGAATCCTCTAACCATTCAACACAGTACTAAAAACTGAATAGAATGCAGTTTTCACTCAGATGAAGGACATATGCTTTCCTTCTTAAGTAGTGTTTTCAAAGACATTCACAGAGTATTTCTACAAAGCCTTTTTACTGATGTTGGCTTTTAAACGTGATTTCACTGGAATTTCTGTCAAACGCAAGACACGAGATTTGCTGTTAAAGAATTGAGTATACAGAATGCAAACAAACGCTTCCCTACAAGTGAATTGCCTAACAATTGAAAACAGTACTAAAAACTGAATAGAATGCAGTTTTCACTCAGATGAAAGACGTATGCTTTCCTTCTTAAGAAGTGTTTTCAAAGACATACACAGAGTGATTCAACAAAGACTTTTTACTGACGTTGGCTTTTAAACGTGATTTCACTGGAATTTCTGTCAAACGCAAGACACGAGATTTGCTGTTAAAGAATTTAGTATACAGAATGCAAACAAACGCTTCCCTACAAGTGAATCACATAACCATTGAAAACAGTACTAAAAACTGAATAGAATGCAGTTTTCACTCAGATGAAAGACGTATGCTTTCCTTCTTAAGAAGTGTTTTCAAAGACTTTCACAGAGTGATTCTATGAAGCCTTTTTACTGACGTTCGTTTTTAAACGTGATTTCACTGGAATTTCTGTCAAACGCAAGACACGAGGTTTGCTGTTAAAGAATTGAGTATACAGAATGCAAACAAACGCTTCCCTACAAGTGAATCCTCTAACCATTCAACACAGTACTAAAAACTGAATAGAATGCAGTTTTCACTCAGATGAAGGACATATGCTTTCCTTCTTAAGTAGTGTTTTCAAAGACATTCACAGAGTATTTCTACAAAGCCTTTTTCTGATGTTGGCTTTTAAACGTGATTTCACTGGAATTTCTGTCAAATGCAAGACACGAGATTTGCTGTTAAAGAATTGAGTATACAGAATGCAAACAAACGCTTCCCTACAAGTGAAATGCCTAACCATTCAAAACAGTACTAAAAACTGAATAGAATGCAGTTTTCACTCAGATGAAAGACGTATGCTTTCCTTCTTAAGAAGTGTTTTCAAAGACATTCACAGAGTAATTCTACAAAGCCTTTTTACTGACGTTCGGTTTTAAACGTGATTTCACTGGAATTTCTGTCAAACGCAAGACACGAGGTTTGCTGTTAAAGAATTGAGTATACAGAATGCAAACAAACGCTTCCCTACAAGTGAATCGCCTAACAATTGAAAACAGTACTAAAAACTGAATAGAATGCAGTTTTCACTCAGATGAAAGACGTATGCTTTCCTTCTTAAGAAGTGTTTTCAAAGACATTCACAGAGTGATTCTACAAAGCCTTCTTACTGACGTTCGGTTTTAAACGTGATTTCACTGGAATTTCTGTCAAACGCAAGACACGAGGTTTGCTGTTAAAGAATTGAGTATACAGAATGCAAACAAACGCTTCCCTACAAGTGAATCCTCTAACCATTCAACACAGTACTAAAAACTGAATAGAATGCAGTTTTCACTCAGATGAAGGACATATGCTTTCCTTCTTAAGTAGTGTTTTCAAAGACATTCACAGAGTATTTCTACAAAGCCTTTTTACTGATGTTGGCTTTTAAACGTGATTTCACTGGAATTTCTGTCAAACGCAAGACACGAGATTTGCTGTTAAAGAATTGAGTATACAGAATGCAAACAAACGCTTCCCTACAAGTGAATTGCCTAACAATTGAAAACAGTACTAAAAACTGAATAGAATGCAGTTTTCACTCAGATGAAAGACGTATGCTTTCCTTCTTAAGAAGTGTTTTCAAAGACATTCACAGAGTGATTCAACAAAGACTTTTTACTGACGTTGGCTTTTAAACGTGATTTCACTGGAATTTCTGTCAAACGCAAGACACGAGATTTGCTGTTAAAGAATTTAGTATACAGAATGCAAACAAACGCTTCCCTACAAGTGAATCACATAACCATTGAAAACAGTACTAAAAACTGAATAGAATGCAGTTTTCACTCAGATGAAAGACGTATGCTTTCCTTCTTAAGAAGTGTTTTCAAAGACATTCACAGAGTGATTCTACGAAGCCTTTTTACTGACGTTCGTTTTTAAACGTGATTTCACTGGAATTTCTGTCAAACGCAAGACACGAGGTTTGCTGTTAAAGAATTGAGTATACAGAATGCAAACAAACGCTTCCCTACAAGTGAATCCTCTAATCATTCAACACAGTACTAAAAACTGAATAGAATGCAGTTTTCACTCAGATGAAGGACATATGCTTTCCTTCTTAAGTAGTGTTTTCAAAGACATTCACAGAGTATTTCTACAAAGCCTTTTTACTGATGTTGGCTTTTAAACGTGATTTCACTGGAATTTCTGTCAAATGCAAGACACGAGATTTGCTGTTAAAGAATTGAGTATACAGAATGCAAACAAACGCTTCCCTACAAGTGAATCGCCTAACCATTAAAAACAGTACTAAAAACTGAATAGAATGCAGTTTTCACTCAGATGAAAGACGTATGCTTTCCTTCTTAAGAAGTGTTTTCAAAGACATTCACAGAGTGATTCTACGAAGCCTTTTTACTGACGTTCGGTTTTAAACGTGATTTCACTGGAATTTCTGTCAAACGCAAGACACGAGGTTTGCTGTTAAAGAATTGAGTATACAGAATGCAAACAAACGCTTCCCTACAAGTGAATCGCCTAACAATTGAAAACAGTACTAAACACTGAATAGAATGCAGTTTTCACTCAGATGAAAGACGTATGCTTTCCTTCTTAAGAAGTGTTTTCAAAGACATTCACAGAGTGATTCTAAGAAGCCTTTTTACTGAAGTTCGGTTTTAAACGTGATTTCACTGGAATTTCTGTCAAACGCAAGACACGAGGTTTGCTGTTATAGAATTGAGTATACAGAATGCAAACAAACGCTTCCCTACAAGTGAATCGCCTAACCATTCAAAACAGTACTAAAAACTGAATAGAATGCAGTTTTCACTCAGATGAAAGACGTATGCTTTCCTTCTTAAGAAGTGTTTTCAAAGACATTCACAGAGTAATTCTACAAAGCCTTTTTACTGACATTGGCTTTTAAACGTGATTTCACTGGAATTTCTGTCAAACGCAAGACACGAGATTTGCTGTTAAAGAATTGTGTACACAGAATGCAAACAAACGCTTCCCTACAAGTGAAATGCCTAACCATTCAAAACAGTACTAAAAACTGAATAGAATGCAGTTTTCACTCAGATGAAAGACGTATGCTTTCCTTCTTAAGAAGTGTTTTCAAAGACATTCACAGAGTGATTCTACGAAGCCTTTTTACTGACATTCGGTTTTAAACGTGATTTCACTGGAATTTCTGTCAAACGCAAGACACGAGGTTTGCTGTTAAAGAATTGAGTATACAGAATGCAAACGCTTCCCTACAAGTGAATCGCCTAACCATTCAAAACAGTACTAAAAACTGAATAGAATGCAGTTTTCACTCAGATGAAAGACGTATGCTTTCCTTCTTAAGAAGTGTTTTCAAAGACATTCACAGAGTGATTCTACGAAGCCTTTTTACTGATGTTCGGTTTTAAACGTGATTTCACTGGAATTTCTGTCAAACGCAAGACACGAGGTTTGCTGTTAAAGAATTGAGTATACAGAATGCAAACAAACGCTTCCCTACAAGTGAATCGCCTAACCATTCAACACAGTACTAAAAACTGAATAGAATGCAGTTTTCACTCAGATGAAGGACATATGCTTTCCTTCTTAAGTAGTGTTTTCAAAGACATTCACAGAGTATTTCTACAAAGCCTTTTTACTGATGTTGGCTTTTAAACGTGATTTCACTGGAATTTCTGTCAAATGCAAGACACGAGATTTGCTGTTAAAGAATTGAGTATACAGAATGCAAACAAACGCTTCCCTACAAGTGAATCGCCTAACCATTAAAAACAGTACTAAAAACTGAATAGAATGCAGTTTTCACTCAGATGAAAGAAGTATGCTTTCCTTCTTAAGAAGTGTTTTCAAAGACATTCACAGAGTGATTCTACGAAGCCTTTTTACTGACGTTCGGTTTTAAACGTGATTTCACTGGAATTTCTGTCAAAGGCAAGACACGAGGTTTGCTGTTAAAGAATTGAGTATACAGAATGCAAACAAACGCTTCCCTACAAGTGAATCGCCTAACAATTGAAAACAGTACTAAACACTGAATAGAATGCAGTTTTCACTCAGATGAAAGACGTATGCTTTCCTTCTTAAGAAGTGTTTTCAAAGACATTCACAGAGTGATTCTAAGAAGCCTTTTTACTGAAGTTCGGTTTTAAACGTGATTTCACTGGAATTTCTGTCAAACGCAAGACACGAGGTTTGCTGTTATAGAATTGAGTATACAGAATGCAAACAAACGCTTCCCTACAAGTGAATCGCCTAACCATTCAAAACAGTACTAAAAACTGAATAGAATGCAGTTTTCACTCAGATGAAAGACGTATGCTTTCCTTCTTAAGAAGTGTTTTCAAAGACATTCCCAGAGTGATTCTACGAAGCCTTTTTACTGACGTTCGGTTTTAAACGTGATTTCACTGGAATTTCTGTCAAACGCAAGACACGAGGTTTGCTGTTAAAGAATTGAGTATACAGAATGCAAACAAACGCTTCCCTACAAGTGAATCGCCTAACAATTGAAAACAGTACTAAAAACTGAATAGAATGCAGTTTTCACTCATATGAAAGACGTATGCTTTCCTTCTTAAGAAGTGTTTTCAAAGACATTCACAGAGTGATTCTAAGAAGCCTTTTTACTGAAGTTCGGTTTTAAACGTGATTTCACTGGAATTTCTGTCAAACGCAAGACACGAGGTTTGCTGTTATAGAATTGAGTATACAGAGTGCAAACAAACGTTTCCCTACAAGTGAATCTCCTAACCATTCAAAATAGTACTAAAACTGAATAGAATGCAGTTTTCACTCAGATGAAAGACATATGCTTTCCTTCTTAAGAAGTGTTTTCAAAGACATTCACAGAGTGATTCTACGAAGCCTTTTTACTGACGTTCGGTTTTAAACGTGTTTTCACTGGAATTTCTGTCAAACACAAGACACGAGGTTTGCTGTTAAAGAATTGAGTATACAGAATGCAAACAAACGCTTCCCTACAAGTGAATCGCCTAACCATTCAAAACAGTACTAAAAACTGAATAGAATGCAGTTTTCACTCAGATGAAGGACATATGCTTTCCTTCTTAAGAAGTGTTTTCAAAGACATTCACAGAGTGATTCTACGAAGCCTTTTTACTGACTTTCGGTTTTAAACGTGATTTCACTGGAATTTCTGTCAAACGCAAGACACGAGGTTTGCTGTTAAAGAATTGAGTATACAGAATGCAAACAAACGCTTCCCTACAAGTGAATCGCCTAACCATTCAACACAGTACTAAAAACTGAATAGAATGCAGTTTTCACTCAGATGAAATACGTATGCTTTCCTTCTTAAGAAGTGTTTTCAAAGACATTCACAGAGTAATTCTACAAAGCCTTTTTACTGACCTTGGCTTTTAAACGTGATTTCACTGGAATTTCTGTCAAACGCAAGACACGAGATTTGCTGTTAAAGAATTGAGTATACAGAATGCAAACAAACGCTTCCCTACAAGTGAAATGCCTAACCATTCAAAACAGTACTAAAAACTGAATAGAATGCAGTTTTCACTCAGATGAAAGACGTATGCTTTCCTTCTTAAGTAGTGTTTTCATAGACATTCACAGAGTATTTCTACAAAGCCTTTTTACTGATGTTGGCTTTTAAACGTGATTTCACTGGAATTTCTGTCAAACGCAAGACACGAGGTTTGCTGTTAAAGAATTGAGTATACAGAATGCAAACAAACGCTTCCCTACAAGTGAATCGCCTAACAATTGAAAACAGTACTAAAAATTGAATAGAATGCAGTTTTCACTCAGATGAAAGACGTATGCTTTCCTTCTTAAGAAGTGTTTTCAAAGACATTCACAGAGTGATTCTAAGAAGCCTTTTTACTGACGTTCGGTTTTAAACGTGATTTCACTGGAATTTCTGTCAAACGCAAGACACGAGGTTTGCTGTTATAGAATTGAGTATACAGAATGCAAACAAACGCTTCCCTACAAGTGAATCGCCTAACCATTCAAAATAGTACTAAAACTGAATAGAATGCAGTTTTCACTCAGATGAAAGACATATGCTTTCCTTCTTAAGAAGTGTTTTCAAAGACATTCACAGAGTGATTCTACGAAGCCTTTTTACTGACGTTCGGTTTTAAACGTGTTTTCACTGGAATTTCTGTCAAACACAAGACACGAGGTTTGCTGTTAAAGAATTGAGTATACAGAATGCAAACAAACGCTTCCCTACAAGTGAATCGCCTAACCATTCAAAACAGTACTAAAAACTGAATAGAATGCAGTTTTCACTCAGATGAAGGACATATGCTTTCCTTCTTAAGAAGTGTTTTCAAAGACATTCACAGAGTGATTCTACGAAGCCTTTTTACTGACTTTCGGTTTTAAACGTGATTTCACTGGAATTTCTGTCAAACGCAAGACACGAGGTTTGCTGTTAAAGAATTGAGTATACAGAATGCAAACAAACGCTTGCTTCAAATGAATCGCCTAACCATTCAACACAGTACTAAAAACTGAATAGAATGCAGTTTTCACTCAGATGAAATACCTATGCTTTCCTTCTTAAGAAGTGTTTTCAAAGACATTCACAGAGTGATTCTACAAAGCCTTTTTACTGACGTTCGGTTTTAAACGTGATTTCACTGGAATTTCTGTCAAACGCAAGACACGAGGTTTGCTGTTATAGAATTGAGTATACAGAATGCAAACAAACGCTTCCCTACAAGTGAATCGCCTAACCATTCAAAATAGTACTAAAACTGAATAGAATGCAGTTTTCACTCAGATGAAAGACATATGCTTTCCTTCTTAAGAAGTGTTTTCAAAGACATTCACAGAGTGATTCTACGAAGCCTTTTTACTGACGTTCGGTTTTAAACGTGTTTTCACTGGAATTTCTGTCAAACACAAGACACGAGGTTTGCTGTTAAAGAATTGAGTATACAGAATGCAAACAAACGCTTCCCTACAAGTGAAATGCCTAACCATTCAAAACAGTACTAAAAAATTGAATAGAATGCAGTTTTCACTCAGATGAAAGACGTATGCTTTCCTTCTTAAGAAGTGTTTTCAAAGACATTCACAGAGAAATTCTACAAAGCCTTTTTACTGACGTTCGGTTTTAAACGTGATTTCACTGGAATTTCTGTCAAAGGCAAGACACGAGGTTTGCTGTTAAAGAATTGAGTATACAGAATGCAAACAAACGCTTGCTTCAAATGAATCGCCTAACCATTCAACACAGTACTAAAAACTGAATAGAATGCAGTTTTCACTCAGATGAAAGACGTATGCTTTCCTTCTTAAGAAGTGTTTTCAAAGACATTCACAGAGTGATTCTACAAAGCCTTTTTACTGACGTTCGGTTTTAAACGTGATTTCACTGGAATTTCTGTCAAACGCAAGACACGAGGTTTGCTGTTAAAGAATTGAGTATACAGAATGCAAAGAAACGCTTCCCTACAAGTGAATCCTCTAACCATTCAACACAGTACTAAAAACTGAATAGAATGCAGTTTTCACTCAGATGAAGGACATATGCTTTCCTTCTTAAGTAGTGTTTTCAAAGACATTCACAGAGTATTTCTACAAAGCCTTTTTACTGATGTTGGCTTTTAAACGTGATTTCACTGGAATTTCTGTCAAACGCAAGACACGAGGTTTGCTGTTAAAGAATTGAGTATACAGAATGCAAACAAACGCTTCCCTACAAGTGAATCGCCTAACAATTGAAAACAGTACTAAAAACTGAATAGAATGCAGTTTTCACTCAGATGAAAGACGTATGCTTTCCTTCTTAAGAAGTGTTTTCAAAGACATTCACAGAGTGATTCTAAGAAGCCTTTTTACTGACGTTCGGTTTTAAACGTGATTTCACTGGAATTTCTGTCAAACGCAAGACACGAGGTTTGCTGTTAAAGAATTGAGTATACAGAATGCAAACAAACGATTGCTTCAAATGAATCGCCTAACCATTCAACACAGTACTAAAAACTGAATAGAATGCAGTTTTCACTCAGATGAAATACGTATGCTTTCCTTCTTAAGAAGTGTTTTCAAAGACATTCACAGAGTGATTCTACAAAGCCTTTTTACTGACGTTCGGTTTTAAACGTGATTTCACTGGAATTTCTGTCAAACGCAAGACACGAGGTTTGCTGTTATAGAATTGAGTATACAGAATGCAAACAAACGCTTCCCTACAAGTGAATCGCCTAACCATTCAAAATAGTACTAAAACTGAATAGAATGCAGTTTTCACTCAGATGAAAGACATATGCTTTCCTTCTTAAGAAGTGTTTTCAAAGACATTCACAGAGTGATTCTACGAAGCCTTTTTACTGACGTTCGATTTTAAACGTGTTTTCACTGGAATTTCTGTCAAACACAAGACACGAGGTTTGCTGTTAAAGAATTGAGTATACAGAATGCAAACAAACGCTTCCCTACAAGTGAAATGCCTAACCATTCAAAACAGTACTAAAAACTGAATAGAATGCAGTTTTCACTCAGATGAAAGACGTATGCTTTCCTTCTTAAGAAGTGTTTTCAAAGACATTCACAGAGTAATTCTACAAAGCCTTTTTACTGACATTGGCTTTTAAACGTGATTTCACTGGAATTTCTGTCAAACGCAAGACACGAGATTTGCTGTTAAAGAATTGAGTATACAGAATGCAAACAAACGCTTCCCTACAAGTGAAATGCCTAACCATTCAAAACAGTACTAAAAACTGAATAGAATGCAGTTTTCACTCAGATGAAAGACGTATGCTTTCCTTCTTAAGAAGTGTTTTCAAAGACATTCACAGAGTGATTCTACGAAGCCTTTTTACTGAAGTTCGGTTTTAAACGTGATTTCACTGGAATTTCTGTCAAACGCAAGACACGAGGTTTGCTGTTATAGAATTGAGTATACAGAATGCAAACAAACGCTTCCCTACAAGTGAATCGCCTAACCATTCAAAATAGTACTAAAACTGAATAGAATGCAGTTTTCACTCAGATGAAAGACATATGCTTTCCTTCTTAAGAAGTGTTTTCAAAGACATTCACAGAGTGATTCTTCGAAGCCTTTTTACTGACGTTCGGTTTTAAACGTGATTTCACTGGAATTTCTGTCAAACGCAAGACACGAGGTTTGCTGTTAAAGAATTGAGTATACAGAATGCAAACAAACGCTTCCCTACAAGTGAATCGCCTAACCATTCAAAACAGTACTAAAAACTGAATAGAATGCAGTTTTCACTCAGATGAAAGACGTATGCTTTCCTTCTTAAGAAGTGTTTTCAAAGACATTCACAGAGTGATTCTACGAAGCCTTTTTACTGATGTTCGGTTTTAAACGTGATTTCACTGGAATTTCTGTCAAACGCAAGACACGAGGTTTGCTGTTAAAGAATTGAGTATACAGAATGCAAACAAACGCTTCCCTACAAGTGAATCGCCTAACCATTCAACACAGTACTAAAAACTGAATAGAATGCAGTTTTCACTCAGATGAAGGACATATGCTTTCCTTCTTAAGTAGTGTTTTCAAAGACATTCACAGAGTATTTCTACAAAGCCTTTTTACTGATGCTGGCTTTTAAACGTGATTTCACTGGAATTTCTGTCAAATGCAAGACACGAGATTTGCTGTTAAAGAATTGAGTATACAGAATGCAAACAAACGCTTCCCTACAAGTGAATCGCCTAACCATTCAAAACAGTACTAAAAACTGAATAGAATGCAGTTTTCACTCAGATGAAAGACGTATGCTTTCCTTCTTAAGAAGTGTTTTCAAAGACATTCACAGAGTGATTCTAAGAAGCCTTTTTACTGAAGTTCGGTTTTAAACGTGATTTCACTGGAATTTCTGTCAAACGCAAGACACGAGGTTTGCTGTTATAGAATTGAGTATACAGAATGCAAACAAATGCTTCCCTACAAGTGAATCGCCTAACCATTCAAAACAGTACTAAAAACTGAATAGAATGCAGTTTTCACTCAGATGAAAGACGTATGCTTTCCTTCTTAAGAAGTGTTTTCAAAGACATTCACAGAGTGATTCTACGAAGCCTTTTTACTGACGTTCGGTTTTAAACGTGATTTCACTGGAATTTCTGTCAAACGCAAGACACGAGGTTTGCTGTTAAAGAATTGAGTATACAGAATGCAAACAAACGCTTCCCTACAAGTGAATCGCCTAACAATTGAAAACAGTACTAAAAACTGAATAGAATGCAGTTTTCACTCATATGAAAGACGTATGCTTTCCTTCTTAAGAAGTGTTTTCAAAGACATTCACAGAGTGATTCTAAGAAGCCTTTTTACTGAAGTTCGGTTTTAAACGTGATTTCACTGGAATTTCTGTCAAACGCAAGACACGAGGTTTGCTGTTATAGAATTGAATATACAGAGTGCAAACAAACGCTTCCCTACAAGTGAATCTCCTAACCATTCAAAATAGTACTAAAACTGAATAGAATGCAGTTTTCACTCAGATGAAAGACATATGCTTTCCTTCTTAAGAAGTGTTTTCAAAGACATTCACAGAGTGATTCTACGAAGCCTTTTTACTGACGTTCGGTTTTAAACGTGTTTTCACTGGAATTTCTGTCAAACACAAGACACGAGGTTTGCTGTTAAAGAATTGAGTATACAGAATGCAAACAAACGCTTCCCTACAAGTGAATCGCCTAACCATTCAAAACAGTACTAATAACTGAATAGAATGCAGTTTTCACTCAGATGAAGGACATATGCTTTCCTTCTTAAGAAGTGTTTTCAAAGACATTCACAGAGTGATTCTACGAAGCCTTTTTACTGACTTTCGGTTTTAAACGTGATTTCACTGGAATTTCTGTCAAACGCAAGACACGAGGTTTGCTGTTAAAGAATTGAGTATACAGAATGCAAACAAACGCTTCCCTACAAGTGAATCGCCTAACCATTCAACACAGTACTAAAAACTGAATAGAATGCAGTTTTCACTCAGATGAAAGACGTATGCTTTCCTTCTTAAGAAGTGTTTTCAAAGACATTCACAGAGTGATTCTAAGAAGCCTTTTTACTGACGTTCGGTTTTAAACGTGATTTCACTGGAATTTCTGTCAAACGCAAGACACGAGGTTTGCTGTTATAGAATTGAGTATACAGAATGCAAACAAACGCTTCCCTACAAGTGAATCGCCTAACCATTCAAAATAGTACTAAAACTGAATAGAATGCAGTTTTCACTCAGATGAAAGACATATGCTTTCCTTCTTAAGAAGTGTTTTCAAAGACATTCACAGAGTGATTCTACGAAGCCTTTTTACTGACGTTCGGTTTTAAACGTGTTTTCACTGGAATTTCTGTCAAACACAAGACACGAGGTTTGCTGTTAAAGAATTGAGTATACAGAATGCAAACAAACGCTTCCCTACAAGTGAATCGCCTAACCATTCAAAACAGTACTAAAAACTGAATAGAATGCAGTTTTCACTCAGATGAAGGACATATGCTTTCCTTCTTAAGAAGTGTTTTCAAAGACATTCACAGAGTGATTCTACGAAGCCTTTTTACTGACTTTCGGTTTTAAACGTGATTTCACTGGAATTTCTGTCAAACGCAAGACACGAGGTTTGCTGTTAAAGAATTGAGTATACAGAATGCAAACAAACGCTTGCTTCAAATGAATCGCCTAACCATTCAACACAGTACTAAAAACTGAATAGAATGCAGTTTTCACTCAGATGAAATACGTATGCTTTCCTTCTTAAGAAGTGTTTTCAAAGACATTCACAGAGTAATTCTACAAAGCCTTTTTACTGACGTTGGCTTTTAAACGTGATTTCACTGGAATTTCTGTCAAACGCAAGACACGAGATTTGCTGTTAAAGAATTGAGTATACAGAATGCAAACAAACGCTTCCCTACAAGTGAAATGCCTAACCATTCAAAACAGTACTAAAAACTGAATAGAATGCAGTTTTCACTCAGATGAAAGACGTATGCTTTCCTTCTTAAGAAGTGTTTTCAAAGACATTCACAGAGTAATTCTACAAAGCCTTTTTACTGACGTTCGGTTTTAAACGTGATTTCACTGGAATTTCTGTCAAACGCAAGACACGAGGTTTGCTGTTAAAGAATTGAGTATACAGAATGCAAACAAACGCTTCCCTACAAGTGAATCGCCTAACAATTGAAAACAGTACTAAAAACTGAATAGAATGCAGTTTTCACTCAGATGAAAGACGTATGCTTTCCTTCTTAAGAAGTGTTTTCAAAGACATTCACAGAGTGATTCTACAAAGCCTTTTTACTGAGGTTCGGTTTTAAACGTGATTTCACTGGAATTTCTGTCAAACGCAAGACACGAGGTTTGCTGTTAAAGAATTGAGTATACAGAATGCAAACAAACGCTTCCCTACAAGTGAATCCTCTAACCATTCAACACAGTACTAAAAACTGAATAGAATGCAGTTTTCACTCAGATGAAGGACATATGCTTTCCTTCTTAAGTAGTGTTTTCAAAGACATTCACAGAGTATTTCTACAAAGCCTTTTTACTGATGTTGGCTTTTAAACGTGATTTCACTGGAATTTCTGTCAAACGCAAGACACGAGATTTGCTGTTAAAGAATTGAGTATACAGAATGCAAACAAACGCTTCCCTACAAGTGAATTGCCTAACAATTGAAAACAGTACTAAAAACTGAGTAGAATGCAGTTTTCACTCAGATGAAAGACGTATGCTTTCCTTTTTAAGAAGTGTTTTCAAAGACATTCACAGAGTGATTCTAAGAAGCCTTTTTACTGATGTTCGGTTTTAAACGTGATTTCACTGCAATTTCTGTCAAACGCAAGACACGAGGTTTGCTGTTAAAGAATTGAGTATACAGAATGCAAACAAACGCTTCCCTACAAGTGAATCGCCTAACCATTCAACACAGTACTAAAAACTGAATAGAATGCAGTTTTCACTCAGATGAAGGACATATGCTTTCCTTCTTAAGTAGTGTTTTCAAAGACATTCACAGAGTATTTCTACAAAGCCTTTTTACTGATGTTGGCTTTTAAACATGATTTCACTGGAATTTCTGTCAAATGCAAGACACGAGATTTGCTGTTAAAGAATTGAGTATACAGAATGCAAACAAACGCTTCCCTACAAGTGAATCGCCTAACCATTAAAAACAGTACTAAAAACTGAATGGAATGCAGTTTTCACTCAGATGAAAGACGTATGCTTTCCTTCTTAAGAAGTGTTTTCAAAGACATTCACAGAGTGATTCTACGAAGCCTTTTTACTGACGTTCGGTTTTAAACGTGATTTCACTGGAATTTCTGTCAAACGCAAGACACGAGGTTTGCTGTTAAAGAATTGAGTATACAGAATGCAAACAAACGCTTCCCTACAAGTGAATCGCCTAACCATTGAAAACAGTACTAAAAACTGAATAGAATGCAGTTTTCACTCAGATGAAATACGTATGCTTTCCTTCTTAAGAAGTGTTTTCAAAGACATTCACAGAGTGATTCTACAAAGCCTTTTTACTGACGTTCGGTTTTAAACGTGATTTCACTGGAATTTCTGTCAAACGCAAGACACGAGGTTTGCTGTTATAGAATTGAGTATACAGAATGCAAACAAACGCTTCCCTACAAGTGAATCGCCTAACCATTCAAAATAGTACTAAAACTGAATAGAATGCAGTTTTCACTCAGATGAAAGACATATGCTTTCCTTCTTAAGAAGTGTTTTCAAAGACATTCACAGAGTGATTCTACGAAGCCTTTTTACTGACGTTCGGTTTTAAACGTGTTTTCACTGGAATTTCTGTCAAACACAAGACACGAGGTTTGCTGTTAAAGAATTGAGTATACAGAATGCAAACAAACGCTTCCCTACAAGTGAAATGCCTAACCATTCAAAACAGTACTAAAAAATTGAATAGAATGCAGTTTTCACTCAGATGAAAGACGTATGCTTTCCTTCTTAAGAAGTGTTTTCAAAGACATTCACAGAGAAATTCTACAAAGCCTTTTTACTGACGTTCGGTTTTAAACGTGATTTCACTGGAATTTCTGTCAAAGGCAAGACACGAGGTTTGCTGTTAAAGAATTGAGTATACAGAATGCAAACAAACGCTTGCTTCAAATGAATCGCCTAACCATTCAACACAGTACTAAAAACTGAATAGAATGCAGTTTTCACTCAGATGAAAGACGTATGCTTTCCTTCTTAAGAAGTGTTTTCAAAGACATTCACAGAGTGATTCTACAAAGCCTTTTTACTGACGTTCGGTTTTAAACGTGATTTCACTGGAATTTCTGTCAAACGCAAGACACGAGGTTTGCTGTTAAAGAATTGAGTATACAGAATGCAAAGAAACGCTTCCCTACAAGTGAATCCTCTAACCATTCAACACAGTACTAAAAACTGAATAGAATGCAGTTTTCACTCAGATGAAGGACATATGCTTTCCTTCTTAAGTAGTGTTTTCAAAGACATTCACAGAGTATTTCTACAAAGCCTTTTTACTGATGTTGGCTTTTAAACGTGATTTCACTGGAATTTCTGTCAAACGCAAGACACGAGGTTTGCTGTTAAAGAATTGAGTATACAGAATGCAAACAAACGCTTCCCTACAAGTGAATCGCCTAACAATTGAAAACAGTACTAAAAACTGAATAGAATGCAGTTTTCACTCAGATGAAAGACGTATGCTTTCCTTCTTAAGAAGTGTTTTCAAAGACATTCACAGAGTGATTCTAAGAAGCCTTTTTACTGACGTTCGGTTTTAAACGTGATTTCACTGGAATTTCTGTCAAACGCAAGACACGAGGTTTGCTGTTATAGAATTGAGTATACAGAATGCAAACAAACGCTTCCCTACAAGTGAATCGCCTAACCATTCAAAATAGTACTAAAACTGAATAGAATGCAGTTTTCACTCAGATGAAAGACATATGCTTTCCTTCTTAAGAAGTGTTTTCAAAGACATTCACAGAGTGATTCTACGAAGCCTTTTTACTGACGTTCGGTTTTAAACGTGTTTTCACTGGAATTTCTGTCAAACACAAGACACGAGGTTTGCTGTTAAAGAATTGAGTATACAGAATGCAAACAAACGCTTCCCTACAAGTGAATCGCCTAACCATTCAAAACAGTACTAAAAACTGAATAGAATGCAGTTTTCACTCAGATGAAGGACATATGCTTTCCTTCTTAAGAAGTGTTTTCAAAGACATTCACAGAGTGATTCTACGAAGCCTTTTTACTGACTTTCGGTTTTAAACGTGATTTCACTGGAATTTCTGTCAAACGCAAGACACGAGGTTTGCTGTTAAAGAATTGAGTATACAGAATGCAAACAAACGCTTGCTTCAAATGAATCGCCTAACCATTCAACACAGTACTAAAAACTGAATAGAATGCAGTTTTCACTCAGATGAAAGACATATGCTTTCCTTCTTAAGAAGTGTTTTCAAAGACATTCACAGAGTGATTCTACGAAGCCTTTTTACTGACGTTCGGTTTTAAACGTGTTTTCACTGGAATTTCTGTCAAACACAAGACACGAGGTTTGCTGTTAAAGAATTGAGTATACAGAATGCAAACAAACGCTTCCCTACAAGTGAAATGCCTAACCATTCAAAACAGTACTAAAAACTGAATAGAATGCAGTTTTCACTCAGATGAAAGACGTATGCTTTCCTTCTTAAGAAGTGTTTTCAAAGACATTCACAGAGAAATTCAACAAAGCCTTTTTACTGACGTTCGGTTTTAAACGTGATTTCACTGGAATTTCTGTCAAACGCAAGACACGAGGTTTGCTGTTAAAGAATTGAGTATACAGAATGCAAACAAACGCTTGCTTCAAATGAATCGCCTAACCATTCAACACAGTACTAAAAACTGAATAGAATGCAGTTTTCACTCAGATGAAAGACGTATGCTTTCCTTCTTAAGAAGTGTTTTCAAAGACATTCACAGAGTGATTCTACAAAGCCTTTTTACTGACGTTCGGTTTTAAACGTGATTTCACTGGAATTTCTGTCAAACGCAAGACACGAGATTTGCTGTTAAAGAATTGAGTATACAGAATGCAAACAAACGCTTCCCTACAAGTGAATTGCCTAACAATTGAAAACAGTACTAAAAACTGAGTAGAATGCAGTTTTCACTCAGATGAAAGACGTATGCTTTCCTTCTTAAGAAGTGTTTTCAAAGACATTCACAGAGTGATTCTAAGAAGCCTTTTTACTGATGTTCGGTTTTAAACGTGATTTCACTGCAATTTCTGTCAAACGCAAGACACGAGGTTTGCTGTTAAAGAATTGAGTATACAGAATGCAAACAAACGCTTCCCTACAAGTGAATCGCCTAACCATTCAACACAGTACTAAAAACTGAATAGAATGCAGTTTTCACTCAGATGAAGGACATATGCTTTCCTTCTTAAGTAGTGTTTTCAAAGACATTCACAGAGTATTTCTACAAAGCCTTTTTACTGATGTTGGCTTTTAAACGTGATTTCACTGGAATTTCTGTCAAATGCAAGACACGAGATTTGCTGTTAAAGAATTGAGTATACAGAATGCAAACAAACGCTTCCCTACAAGTGAATCGCCTAACCATTAAAAACAGTACTAAAAACTGAATGGAATGCAGTTTTCACTCAGATGAAAGACGTATGCTTTCCTTCTTAAGAAGTGTTTTCAAAGACATTCACAGAGTGATTCTACGAAGCCTTTTTACTGACGTTCGGTTTTAAACGTGATTTCACTGGAATTTCTGTCAAATGCAAGACACGAGGTTTGCTGTTAAAGAATTGAGTATACAGAATGCAAACAAACGCTTCCCTACAAGTGAATCGCCTAACAATTGAAAACAGTACTAAACACTGAATAGAATGCAGTTTTCACTCAGATGAAAGACGTATGCTTTCCTTCTTAAGAAGTGTTTTCAAAGACATTCACAGAGTGATTCTAAGAAGCCTTTTTACTGAAGTTCGGTTTTAAACGTGATTTCACTGGAATTTCTGTCAAACGCAAGACACGAGGTTTGCTGTTATAGAATTGAGTATACAGAATGCAAACAAATGCTTCCCTACAAGTGAATCGCCTAACCATTCAAAACAGTACTAAAAACTGAATAGAATGCAGTTTTCACTCAGATGAAAGACGTATGCTTTCCTTCTTAAGAAGTGTTTTCAAAGACATTCACAGAGTGATTCTACGAAGCCTTTTTACTGACGTTCGGTTTTAAACGTGATTTCACTGGAATTTCTGTCAAACGCAAGACACGAGGTTTGCTGTTAAAGAATTGAGTATACAGAATGCAAACAAACGCTTCCCTACAAGTGAATCGCCTAACAATTGAAAACAGTACTAAAAACTGAATAGAATGCAGTTTTCACTCATATGAAAGACGTATGCTTTCCTTCTTAAGAAGTGTTTTCAAAGACATTCACAGAGTGATTCTAAGAAGCCTTTTTACTGAAGTTCGGTTTTAAACGTGATTTCACTGGAATTTCTGTCAAACGCAAGACACGAGGTTTGCTGTTATAGAATTGAATATACAGAGTGCAAACAAACGCTTCCCTACAAGTGAATCTCCTAACCATTCAAAATAGTACTAAAACTGAATAGAATGCAGTTTTCACTCAGATGAAAGACATATGCTTTCCTTCTTAAGAAGTGTTTTCAAAGACATTCACAGAGTGATTCTACGAAGCCTTTTTACTGACGTTCGGTTTTAAACGTGTTTTCACTGGAATTTCTGTCAAACACAAGACACGAGGTTTGCTGTTAAAGAATTGAGTATACAGAATGCAAACAAACGCTTCCCTACAAGTGAATCGCCTAACCATTCAAAACAGTACTAAAAACTGAATAGAATGCAGTTTTCACTCAGATGAAGGACATATGCTTTCCTTCTTAAGAAGTGTTTTCAAAGACATTCACAGAGTGATTCTACGAAGCCTTTTTACTGACTTTCGGTTTTAAACGTGATTTCACTGGAATTTCTGTCAAACGCAAGACACGAGGTTTGCTGTTAAAGAATTGAGTATACAGAATGCAAACAAACGCTTCCCTACAAGTGAATCGCCTAACCATTCAACACAGTACTAAAAACTGAATAGAATGCAGTTTTCACTCAGATGAAAGACGTATGCTTTCCTTCTTAAGAAGTGTTTTCAAAGACATTCACAGAGTGATTCTAAGAAGCCTTTTTACTGACGTTCGGTTTTAAACGTGATTTCACTGGAATTTCTGTCAAACGCAAGACACGAGGTTTGCTGTTATAGAATTGAGTATACAGAATGCAAACAAACGCTTCCCTACAAGTGAATCGCCTAACCATTCAAAATAGTACTAAAACTGAATAGAATGCAGTTTTCACTCAGATGAAAGACATATGCTTTCCTTCTTAAGAAGTGTTTTCAAAGACATTCACAGAGTGATTCTACGAAGCCTTTTTACTGACGTTCGGTTTTAAACGTGTTTTCACTGGAATTTCTGTCAAACACAAGACACGAGGTTTGCTGTTAAAGAATTGAGTATACAGAATGCAAACAAACGCTTCCCTACAAGTGAATCGCCTAACCATTCAAAACAGTACTAAAAACTGAATAGAATGCAGTTTTCTCTCAGATGAAGGACATATGCTTTCCTTCTTAAGAAGTGTTTTCAAAGACATTCACAGAGTGATTCTACGAAGCCTTTTTACTGACTTTCGGTTTTAAACGTGATTTCACTGGAATTTCTGTCAAACGCAAGACACGAGGTTTGCTGTTAAAGAATTGAGTATACAGAATGCAAACAAACGCTTGCTTCAAATGAATCGCCTAACCATTCAACACAGTACTAAAAACTGAATAGAATGCAGTTTTCACTCAGATGAAATACGTATGCTTTCCTTCTTAAGAAGTGTTTTCAAAGACATTCACAGAGTAATTCTACAAAGCCTTTTTACTGACGTTGGCTTTTAAACGTGATTTCACTGGAATTTCTGTCAAACGCAAGACACGAGATTTGCTGTTAAAGAATTGAGTATACAGAATGCAAACAAACGCTTCCCTACAAGTGAAATGCCTAACCATTCAAAACAGTACTAAAAACTGAATAGAATGCAGTTTTCACTCAGATGAAAGACGTATGCTTTCCTTCTTAAGAAGTGTTTTCAAAGACATTCACAGAGTAATTCTACAAAGCCTTTTTACTGACGTTCGGTTTTAAACGTGATTTCACTGGAGTTTCTGTCAAACGCAAGACACGAGGTTTGCTGTTAAAGAATTCAGTATACAGAATGCAAACAAACGCTTCCCTACAAGTGAATCGCCTAACAATTGAAAACAGTACTAAAAACTGAATAGAATGCAGTTTTCACTCAGATGAAAGACGTATGCTTTCCTTCTTAAGAAGTGTTTTCAAAGACATTCACAGAGTGATTCTACAAAGCCTTTTTACTGACGTTCGGTTTTAAACGTGATTTCACTGGAATTTCTGTCAAACGCAAGACACGAGGTTTGCTGTTAAAGAATTGAGTATACAGAATGCAAACAAACGCTTCCCTACAAGTGAATCCTCTAACCATTCAACACAGTACTAAAAACTGAATAGAATGCAGTTTTCACTCAGATGAAGGACATATGCTTTCCTTCTTAAGTAGTGTTTTCAAAGACATTCACAGAGTATTTCTACAAAGCCTTTTTACTGATGTTGGCTTTTAAACGTGATTTCACTGGAATTTCTGTCAAACGCAAGACACGAGATTTGCTGTTAAAGAATTGAGTATACAGAATGCAAACAAACGCTTCCCTACAAGTGAATTGCCTAACAATTGAAAACAGTACTAAAAACTGAGTAGAATGCAGTTTTCACTCAGATGAAAGACGTATGCTTTCCTTCTTAAGAAGTGTTTTCAAAGACATTCACAGAGTGATTCTAAGAAGCCTTTTTACTGATGTTCGGTTTTAAACGTGATTTCACTGCAATTTCTGTCAAACGCAAGACACGAGGTTTGCTGTTAAAGAATTGAGTATACAGAATGCAAACAAACGCTTCCCTACAAGTGAATCGCCTAACCATTCAACACAGTACTAAAAACTGAATAGAATGCAGTTTTCACTCAGATGAAGGACATATGCTTTCCTTCTTAAGTAGTGTTTTCAAAGACATTCACAGAGTATTTCTACAAAGCCTTTTTACTGATGTTGGCTTTTAAACATGATTTCACTGGAATTTCTGTCAAATGCAAGACACGAGATTTGCTGTTAAAGAATTGAGTATACAGAATGCAAACAAACGCTTCCCTACAAGTGAATCGCCTAACCATTAAAAACAGTACTAAAAACTGAATGGAATGCAGTTTTCACTCAGATGAAAGACGTATGCTTTCCTTCTTAAGAAGTGTTTTCAAAGACATTCACAGAGTGATTCTACGAAGCCTTTTTACTGACGTTCGGTTTTAAACGTGATTTCACTGGAATTTCTGTCAAACGCAAGACACGAGGTTTGCTGTTAAAGAATTGAGTATACAGAATGCAAACAAACGCTTCCCTACAAGTGAATCGCCTAACAATTGAAAACAGTACTAAACACTGAATAGAATGCAGTTTTCACTCAGATGAAAGACGTATGCTTTCCTTCTTAAGAAGTGTTTTCAAAGACATTCACAGAGTGGTTCTAAGAAGCCTTTTAACTGAAGTTCGGTTTTAAACGTGATTTCACTGGAATTTCTGTCAAACGCAAGACACGAGGTTTGCTGTTATAGAATTGAGTATACAGAATGCAAACAAATGCTTCCCTACAAGTGAATCGCCTAACCATTCAAAACAGTACTAAAAACTGAATAGAATGCAGTTTTCACTCAGATGAAAGACGTATGCTTTCCTTCTTAAGAAGTGTTTTCAAAGACATTCACAGAGTGATTCTACGAAGCCTTTTTACTGACGTTCGGTTTTAAACGTGATTTCACTGGAATTTCTGTCAAACGCAAGACACGAGGTTTGCTGTTAAAGAATTGAGTATACAGAATGCAAACAAACGCTTCCCTACAAGTGAATCGCCTAACAATTGAAAACAGTACTAAAAACTGAATAGAATGCAGTTTTCACTCATATGAAAGACGTATGCTTTCCTTCTTAAGAAGTGTTTTCAAAGACATTCACAGAGTGATTCTAAGAAGCCTTTTTACTGAAGTTCGGTTTTAAACGTGATTTCACTGGAATTTCTGTCAAACGCAAGACACGAGGTTTGCTGTTATAGAATTGAATATACAGAGTGCAAACAAACGCTTCCCTACAAGTGAATCTCCTAACCATTCAAAATAGTACTAAAACTGAATAGAATGCAGTTTTCACTCAGATGAAAGACATATGCTTTCCTTCTTAAGAAGTGTTTTCAAAGACATTCACAGAGTGATTCTACGAAGCCTTTTTACTGACGTTCGGTTTTAAACGTGTTTTCACTGGAATTTCTGTCAAACACAAGACACGAGGTTTGCTGTTAAAGAATTGAGTATACAGAATGCAAACAAACGCTTCCCTACAAGTGAATCGCCTAACCATTCAAAACAGTACTAAAAACTGAATAGAATGCAGTTTTCACTCAGATGAAGGACATATGCTTTCCTTCTTAAGAAGTGTTTTCAAAGACATTCACAGAGTGATTCTACGAAGCCTTTTTACTGACTTTCGGTTTTAAACGTGATTTCACTGGAATTTCTGTCAAACGCAAGACATGAGGTTTGCTGTTAAAGAATTGAGTATACAGAATGCAAACAAACGCTTCCCTACAAGTGAATCGCCTAACCATTCAACACAGTACTAAAAACTGAATAGAATGCAGTTTTCACTCAGATGAAATACGTATGCTTTCCTTCTTAAGAAGTGTTTTCAAAGACATTCACAGAGTAATTCTGGAAAGCCTTTTTACTGACGTTGGCTTTTAAACGTGATTTCACTGGAATTTCTGTCAAACGCAAGACACGAGATTTGCTGTTAAAGAATTGAGTATACAGAATGCAAACAAACGCTTCCCTACAAGTGAAATGCCTAACCATTCAAAACAGTACTAAAAACTGAATAGAATGCAGTTTTCACTCAGATGAAAGACGTATGCTTTCCTTCTTAAGTAGTGTTTTCATAGACATTCACAGAGTATTTCTACAAAGCCTTTTTACTGATGTTGGCTTTTAAACGTGATTTCACTGGAATTTCTGTCAAACGCAAGACACGAGGTTTGCTGTTAAAGAATTGAGTATACAGAATGCAAACAAACGCTTCCCTACAAGTGAATCGCCTAACAATTGAAAACAGTACTAAAAACTGAATAGAATGCAGTTTTCACTCAGATGAAAGACGTATGCTTTCCTACTTAAGAAGTGTTTTCAAAGACATTCACAGAGTGATTCTAAGAAGCCTTTTTACTGACGTTCGGTTTTAAACGTGATTTCACTGGAATTTCTGTCAAACGCAAGACACGAGGTTTGCTGTTATAGAATTGAGTATACAGAATGCAAACAAACGCTTCCCTACAAGTGAATCGCCTAACCATTCAAAATAGTACTAAAACTGAATAGAATGCAGTTTTCACTCAGATGAAAGACATATGCTTTCCTTCTTAAGAAGTGTTTTCAAAGACATTCACAGAGTGATTCTACGAAGCCTTTTTACTGACGTTCGGTTTTAAACGTGTTTTCACTGGAATTTCTGTCAAACACAAGACACGAGGTTTGCTGTTAAAGAATTGAGTATACAGAATGCAAACAAACGCTTCCCTACAAGTGAATCGCCTAACCATTCAAAACAGTACTAAAAACTGAATAGAATGCAGTTTTCACTCAGATGAAGGACATATGCTTTCCTTCTTAAGAAGTGTTTTCAAAGACATTCACAGAGTGATTCTACGAAGCCTTTTTACTGACTTTCGGTTTTAAACGTGATTTCACTGGAATTTCTGTCAAACGCAAGACACGAGGTTTGCTGTTAAAGAATTGAGTATACAGAATGCAAACAAACGCTTGCTTCAAATGAATCGCCTAACCATTCAACACAGTACTAAAAACTGAATAGAATGCAGTTTTCACTCAGATGAAGGACATATGCTTTCCTTCTTAAGTAGTGTTTTCAAAGACATTCACAGAGTATTTCTACAAAGCCTTTTTACTGATGTTGGCTTTTAAACGTGATTTCACTGGAATTTCTGTCAAACGCAAGACACGAGATTTGCTGTTAAAGAATTGAGTATACAGAATGCAAACAAACGCTTCCCTACAAGTGAATTGCCTAACAATTGAAAACAGTACTAAAAACTGAGTAGAATGCAGTTTTCACTCAGATGAAAGACGTATGCTTTCCTTCTTAAGAAGTGTTTTCAAAGACATTCACAGAGTGATTCTAAGAAGCCTTTTTACTGATGTTCGGTTTTAAACGTGATTTCACTGCAATTTCTGTCAAACGCAAGACACGAGGTTTGCTGTTAAAGAATTGAGTATACAGAATGCAAACAAACGCTTCCCTACAAGTGAATCGCCTAACCATTCAACACAGTACTAAAAACTGAATAGAATGCAGTTTTCACTCAGATGAAGGACATATGCTTTCCTTCTTAAGTAGTGTTTTCAAAGACATTCACAGAGTATTTCTACAAAGCCTTTTTACTGATGTTGGCTTTTAAACGTGATTTCACTGGAATTTCTGTCAAATGCAAGACACGAGATTTGCTGTTAAAGAATTGAGTATACAGAATGCAAACAAACGCTTCCCTACAAGTGAATCGCCTAACCATTAAAAACAGTACTAAAAACTGAATGGAATGCAGTTTTCACTCAGATGAAAGACGTATGCTTTCCTTCTTAAGAAGTGTTTTCAAAGATATTCACAGAGTGATTCTACGAAGCCTTTTTACTGACGTTCGGTTTTAAACGTGATTTCACTGGAATTTCTGTCAAATGCAAGACACGAGGTTTGCTGTTAAAGAATTGAGTATACAGAATGCAAACAAACGCTTCCCTACAAGTGAATCGCCTAACAATTGAAAACAGTACTAAACACTGAATAGAATGCAGTTTTCACTCAGATGAAAGACGTATGCTTTCCTTCTTAAGAAGTGTTTTCAAAGACATTCACAGAGTGATTCTAAGAAGCCTTTTTACTGAAGTTCGGTTTTAAACGTGATTTCACTGGAATTTCTGTCAAACGCAAGACACGAGGTTTGCTGTTATAGAATTGAGTATACAGAATGCAAACAAATGCTTCCCTACAAGTGAATCGCCTAACCATTCAAAACAGTACTAAAAACTGAATAGAATGCAGTTTTCACTCAGATGAAAGACGTATGCTTTCCTTCTTAAGAAGTGTTTTCAAAGACATTCACAGAGTGATTCTACGAAGCCTTTTTACTGACGTTCGGTTTTAAACGTGATTTCACTGGAATTTCTGTCAAACGCAAGACACGAGGTTTGCTGTTAAAGAATTGAGTATACAGAATGCAAACAAACGCTTCCCTACAAGTGAATCGCCTAACAATTGAAAACAGTACTAAAAACTGAATAGAATGCAGTTTTCACTCATATGAAAGACGTATGCTTTCCTTCTTAAGAAGTGTTTTCAAAGACATTCACAGAGTGATTCTAAGAAGCCTTTTTACTGAAGTTCGGTTTTAAACGTGATTTCACTGGAATTTCTGTCAAACGCAAGACACGAGGTTTGCTGTTATAGAATTGAATATACAGAGTGCAAACAAACGCTTCCCTACAAGTGAATCTCCTAACCATTCAAAATAGTACTAAAACTGAATAGAATGCAGTTTTCACTCAGATGAAAGACATATGCTTTCCTTCTTAAGAAGTGTTTTCAAAGACATTCACAGAGTGATTCTACGAAGCCTTTTTACTGACGTTCGGTTTTAAACGTGTTTTCACTGGAATTTCTGTCAAACACAAGACACGAGGTTTGCTGTTAAAGAATTGAGTATACAGAATGCAAACAAACGCTTCCCTACAAGTGAATCGCCTAACCATTCAAAACAGTACTAAAAACTGAATAGAATGCAGTTTTCACTCAGATGAAGGACATATGCTTTCCTTCTTAAGAAGTGTTTTCAAAGACATTCACAGAGTGATTCTACGAAGCCTTTTTACTGACTTTCGGTTTTAAACGTGATTTCACTGGAATTTCTGTCAAACGCAAGACACGAGGTTTGCTGTTAAAGAATTGAGTATACAGAATGCAAACAAACGCTTCCCTACAAGTGAATCGCCTAACCATTCAACACAGTACTAAAAACTGAATAGAATGCAGTTTTCACTCAGATGAAAGACGTATGCTTTCCTTCTTAAGAACTGTTTTCAAAGACATTCACAGAGTGATTCTAAGAAGCCTTTTTACTGACGTTCGGTTTTAAACGTGATTTCACTGGAATTTCTGTCAAACGCAAGACACGAGGTTTGCTGTTATAGAATTGAGTATACAGAATGCAAACAAACGCTTCCCTACAAGTGAATCGCCTAACCATTCAAAATAGTACTAAAACTGAATAGAATGCAGTTTTCACTCAGATGAAAGACATATGCTTTCCTTCTTAAGAAGTGTTTTCAAAGACATTCACAGAGTGATTCTACGAAGCCTTTTTACTGACGTTCGGTTTTAAACGTGTTTTCACTGGAATTTCTGTCAAACACAAGACACGAGGTTTGCTGTTAAAGAATTGAGTATACAGAATGCAAACAAACGCTTCCCTACAAGTGAATCGCCTAACCATTCAAAACAGTACTAAAAACTGAATAGAATGCAGTTTTCACTCAGATGAAGGACATATGCTTTCCTTCTTAAGAAGTGTTTTCAAAGACATTCACAGAGTGATTCTACGAAGCCTTTTTACTGACTTTCGGTTTTAAACGTGATTTCACTGGAATTTCTGTCAAACGCAAGACACGAGGTTTGCTGTTAAAGAATTGAGTATACAGAATGCAAACAAACGCTTCCCTACAAGTGAATCGCCTAACCATTCAACACAGTACTAAAAACTGAATAGAATGCAGTTTTCACTCAGATGAAATACGTATGCTTTCCTTCTTAAGAAGTGTTTTCAAAGACATTCACAGAGTAATTCTACAAAGCCTTTTTACTGACCTTGGCTTTTAAACGTGATTTCACTGGAATTTCTGTCAAACGCAAGACACGAGATTTGCTGTTAAAGAATTGAGTATACAGAATGCAAACAAACGCTTCCCTACAAGTGAAATGCCTAACCATTCAAAACAGTACTAAAAACTGAATAGAATGCAGTTTTCACTCAGATGAAAGACGTATGCTTTCCTTCTTAAGTAGTGTTTTCATAGACATTCACAGAGTATTTCTACAAAGCCTTTTTACTGATGTTGGCTTTTAAACGTGATTTCACTGGAATTTCTGTCAAACGCAAGACACGAGGTTTGCTGTTAAAGAATTGAGTATACAGAATGCAAACAAACGCTTCCCTACAAGTGAATCGCCTAACAATTGAAAACAGTACTAAAAATTGAATAGAATGCAGTTTTCACTCAGATGAAAGACGTATGCTTTCCTTCTTAAGAAGTGTTTTCAAAGACATTCACAGAGTGATTCTAAGAAGCCTTTTTACTGACGTTCGGTTTTAAACGTGATTTCACTGGAATTTCTGTCAAACGCAAGACACGAGGTTTGCTGTTATAGAATTGAGTATACAGAATGCAAACAAACGCTTCCCTACAAGTGAATCGCCTAACCATTCAAAATAGTACTAAAACTGAATAGAATGCAGTTTTCACTCAGATGAAAGACATATGCTTTCCTTCTTAAGAAGTGTTTTCAAAGACATTCACAGAGTGATTCTACGAAGCCTTTTTACTGACGTTCGGTTTTAAACGTGTTTTCACTGGAATTTCTGTCAAACACAAGACACGAGGTTTGCTGTTAAAGAATTGAGTATACAGAATGCAAACAAACGCTTCCCTACAAGTGAATCGCCTAACCATTCAAAACAGTACTAAAAACTGAATAGAATGCAGTTTTCACTCAGATGAAGGACATATGCTTTCCTTCTTAAGAAGTGTTTTCAAAGACATTCACAGAGTGATTCTACGAAGCCTTTTTACTGACTTTCGGTTTTAAACGTGATTTCACTGGAATTTCTGTCAAACGCAAGACACGAGGTTTGCTGTTAAAGAATTGAGTATACAGAATGCAAACAAACGCTTGCTTCAAATGAATCGCCTAACCATTCAACACAGTACTAAAAACTGAATAGAATGCAGTTTTCACTCAGATGAAATACGTATGCTTTCCTTCTTAAGAAGTGTTTTCAAAGACATTCACAGAGTAATTCTACAAAGCCTTTTTACTGACGTTGGCTTTTAAACGTGATTTCACTGGAATTTCTGTCAAACGCAAGACACGAGATTTGCTGTTAAAGAATTGAGTATACAGAATGCAAACAAACGCTTCCCTACAAGTGAAATGCCTAACCATTCAAAACAGTACTAAAAACTGAATAGAATGCAGTTTTCACTCAGATGAAAGACGTATGCTTTCCTTCTTAAGAAGTGTTTTCAAAGACATTCACAGAGTAATTCTACAAAGCCTTTTTACTGACGTTCGGTTTTAAACGTGATTTCACTGGAATTTCTGTCAAACGCAAGACACGAGGTTTGCTGTTAAAGAATTGAGTATACAGAATGCAAACAAACGCTTCCCTACAAGTGAATCGCCTAACCATTCAAAATAGTACTAAAACTGAATAGAATGCAGTTTTCACTCAGATGAAAGACATATGCTTTCCTTCTTAAGAAGTGTTTTCAAAGACATTCACAGAGTGATTCTACGAAGCCTTTTTACTGACGTTCGGTTTTAAACGTGTTTTCACTGGAATTTCTGTCAAACACAAGACACGAGGTTTGCTGTTAAAGAATTGAGTATACAGAATGCAAACAAACGCTTCCGTACAAGTGAAATGCCTAACCATTCAAAACAGTACTAAAAAATTGAATAGAATGCAGTTTTCACTCAGATGAAAGACGTATGCTTTCCTTCTTAAGAAGTGTTTTCAAAGACATTCACAGAGAAATTCTACAAAGCCTTTTTACTGACGTTCGGTTTTAAACGTGATTTCACTGGAATTTCTGTCAAAGGCAAGACACGAGGTTTGCTGTTAAAGAATTGAGTATACAGAATGCAAACAAACGCTTGCTTCAAATGAATCGCCTAACCATTCAACACAGTACTAAAAACTGAATAGAATGCAGTTTTCACTCAGATGAAAGACGTATGCTTTCCTTCTTAAGAAGTGTTTTCAAAGACATTCACAGAGTGATTCTACAAAGCCTTTTTACTGACGTTCGGTTTTAAACGTGATTTCACTGGAATTTCTGTCAAACGCAAGACACGAGGTTTGCTGTTAAAGAATTGAGTATACAGAATGCAAAGAAACGCTTCCCTACAAGTGAATCCTCTAACCATTCAACACAGTACTAAAAACTGAATAGAATGCAGTTTTCACTCAGATGAAGGACATATGCTTTCCTTCTTAAGTAGTGTTTTCAAAGACATTCACAGAGTATTTCTACAAAGCCTTTTTACTGATGTTGGCTTTTAAACGTGATTTCACTGGAATTTCTGTCAAACGCAAGACACGAGGTTTGCTGTTAAAGAATTGAGTATACAGAATGCAAACAAACGCTTCCCTACAAGTGAATCGCCTAACAATTGAAAACAGTACTAAAAACTGAATAGAATGCAGTTTTCACTCAGATGAAAGACGTATGCTTTCCTTCTTAAGAAGTGTTTTCAAAGACATTCACAGAGTGATTCTAAGAAGCCTTTTTACTGACGTTCGGTTTTAAACGTGATTTCACTGGAATTTCTGTCAAACGCAAGACACGAGGTTTGCTGTTATAGAATTGAGTATACAGAATGCAAACAAACGCTTCCCTACAAGTGAATCGCCTAACCATTCAAAATAGTACTAAAACTGAATAGAATGCAGTTTTCACTCAGATGAAAGACATATGCTTTCCTTCTTAAGAAGTGTTTTCAAAGACATTCACAGAGTGATTCTACGAAGCCTTTTTACTGACGTTCGGTTTTAAACGTGTTTTCACTGGAATTTCTGTCAAACACAAGACACGAGGTTTGCTGTTAAAGAATTGAGTATACAGAATGCAAACAAACGCTTCCCTACAAGTGAATCGCCTAACCATTCAAAACAGTACTAAAAACTGAATAGAATGCAGTTTTCACTCAGATGAAGGACATATGCTTTCCTTCTTAAGAAGTGTTTTCAAAGACATTCACAGAGTGATTCTACGAAGCCTTTTTACTGACTTTCGGTTTTAAACGTGATTTCACTGGAATTTCTGTCAAACGCAAGACACGAGGTTTGCTGTTAAAGAATTGAGTATACAGAATGCAAACAAACGCTTGCTTCAAATGAATCGCCTAACCATTCAACACAGTACTAAAAACTGAATAGAATGCAGTTTTCACTCAGATGAAATACGTATGCTTTCCTTCTTAAGAAGTGTTTTCAAAGACATTCACAGAGTGATTCTACAAAGCCTTTTTACTGACGTTCGGTTTTAAACGTGATTTCACTGGAATTTCTGTCAAACGCAAGACACGAGGTTTGCTGTTATAGAATTGAGTATACAGAATGCAAACAAACGCTTCCCTACAAGTGAATCGCCTAACCATTCAAAATAGTACTAAAACTGAATAGAATGCAGTTTTCACTCAGATGAAAGACATATGCTTTCCTTCTTAAGAAGTGTTTTCAAAGACATTCACAGAGTGATTCTATGAAGCCTTTTTACTGACGTTCGGTTTTAAACGTGTTTTCACTGGAATTTCTGTCAAACACAAGACACGAGGTTTGCTGTTAAAGAATTGAGTATACAGAATGCAAACAAACGCTTCCCTACAAGTGAAATGCCTAACCATTCAAAACAGTACTAAAAACTGAATAGAATGCAGTTTTCACTCAGATGAAAGACGTATGCTTTCCTTCTTAAGAAGTGTTTTCAAAGACATTCACAGAGAAATTCTACAAAGCCTTTTTACTGACGTTCGGTTTTAAACGTGATTTCACTGGAATTTCTGTCAAACGCAAGACACGAGGTTTGCTGTTAAAGAATTGAGTATACAGAATGCAAACAAACGCTTGCTTCAAATGAATCGCCTAACCATTCAACACAGTACTAAAAACTGAATAGAATGCAGTTTTCACTCAGATGAAAGACGTATGCTTTCCTTCTTAAGAAGTGTTTTCAAAGACATTCACAGAGTGATTCTACAAAGCCTTTTTACTGACGTTCGGTTTTAAACGTGATTTCACTGGAATTTCTGTCAAACGCAAGACACGAGATTTGCTGTTAAAGAATTGAGTATACAGAATGCAAACAAACGCTTCCCTACAAGTGAATTGCCTAACAATTGAAAACAGTACTAAAAACTGAGTAGAATGCAGTTTTCACTCAGATGAAAGACGTATGCTTTCCTTCTTAAGAAGTGTTTTCAAAGACATTCACAGAGTGATTCTAAGAAGCCTTTTTACTGATGTTCGGTTTTAAACGTGATTTCACTGCAATTTCTGTCAAACGCAAGACACGAGGTTTGCTGTTAAAGAATTGAGTATACAGAATGCAAACAAACGCTTCCCTACAAGTGAATCGCCTAACCATTCAACACAGTACTAAAAACTGAATAGAATGCAGTTTTCACTCAGATGAAGGACATATGCTTTCCTTCTTAAGTAGTGTTTTCAAAGACATTCACAGAGTATTTCTACAAAGCCTTTTTACTGATGTTGGCTTTTAAACGTGATTTCACTGGAATTTCTGTCAAATGCAAGACACGAGATTTGCTGTTAAAGAATTGAGTATACAGAATGCAAACAAACGCTTCCCTACAAGTGAATCGCCTAACCATTAAAAACAGTACTAAAAACTGAATGGAATGCAGTTTTCACTCAGATGAAAGACGTATGCTTTCCTTCTTAAGAAGTGTTTTCAAAGACATTCACAGAGTGATTCTACGAAGCCTTTTTACTGACGTTCGGTTTTAAACGTGATTTCACTGGAATTTCTGTCAAATGCAAGACACGAGGTTTGCTGTTAAAGAATTGAGTATACAGAATGCAAACAAACGCTTCCCTACAAGTGAATCGCCTAACAATTGAAAACAGTACTAAACACTGAATAGAATGCAGTTTTCACTCAGATGAAAGACGTATGCTTTCCTTCTTAAGAAGTGTTTTCAAAGACATTCACAGAGTGATTCTAAGAAGCCTTTTTACTGAAGTTCGGTTTTAAACGTGATTTCACTGGAATTTCTGTCAAACGCAAGACACGAGGTTTGCTGTTATAGAATTGAGTATACAGAATGCAAACAAATGCTTCCCTACAAGTGAATCGCCTAACCATTCAAAACAGTACTAAAAACTGAATAGAATGCAGTTTTCACTCAGATGAAAGACGTATGCTTTCCTTCTTAAGAAGTGTTTTCAAAGACATTCACAGAGTGATTCTACGAAGCCTTTTTACTGACGTTCGGTTTTAAACGTGATTTCACTGGAATTTCTGTCAAACGCAACACACGAGGTTTGCTGTTAAAGAATTGAGTATACAGAATGCAAACAAACGCTTCCCTACAAGTGAATCGCCTAACAATTGAAAACAGTACTAAAAACTGAATAGAATGCAGTTTTCACTCATATGAAAGACGTATGCTTTCCTTCTTAAGAAGTGTTTTCAAAGACATTCACAGAGTGATTCTAAGAAGCCTTTTTACTGAAGTTCTGTTTTAAACGTGATTTCACTGGAATTTCTGTCAAACGCAAGACACGAGGTTTGCTGTTATAGAATTGAATATACAGAGTGCAAACAAACGCTTCCCTACAAGTGAATCTCCTAACCATTCAAAATAGTACTAAAACTGAATAGAATGCAGTTTTCACTCAGATGAAAGACATATGCTTTCCTTCTTAAGAAGTGTTTTCAAAGACATTCACAGAGTGATTCTACGAAGCCTTTTTACTGACGTTCGGTTTTAAACGTGTTTTCACTGGAATTTCTGTCAAACACAAGACACGAGGTTTGCTGTTAAAGAATTGAGTATACAGAATGCAAACAAACGCTTCCCTACAAGTGAATCGCCTAACCATTCAAAACAGTACTAAAAACTGAATAGAATGCAGTTTTCACTCAGATGAAGGACATATGCTTTCCTTCTTAAGAAGTGTTTTCAAAGACATTCACAGAGTGATTCTACGAAGCCTTTTTACTGACTTTCGGTTTTAAACGTGATTTCACTGGAATTTCTGTCAAACGCAAGACACGAGGTTTGCTGTTAAAGAATTGAGTATACAGAATGCAAACAAACGCTTGCTTCAAATGAATCGCCTAACCATTCAACACAGTACTAAAAACTGAATAGAATGCAGTTTTCACTCAGATGAAATACGTATGCTTTCCTTCTTAAGAAGTGTTTTCAAAGACATTCACAGAGTAATTCTACAAAGCCTTTTTACTGACGTTGGCTTTTAAACGTGATTTCACTGGAATTTCTGTCAAACGCAAGACACGAGATTTGCTGTTAAAGAATTGAGTATACAGAATGCAAACAAACGCTTCCCTACAAGTGAAATGCCTAACCATTCAAAACAGTACTAAAAACTGAATAGAATGCAGTTTTCACTCAGATGAAAGACGTATGCTTTCCTTCTTAAGAAGTGTTTTCAAAGACATTCACAGAGTAATTCTACAAAGCCTTTTTACTGACGTTCGGTTTTAAACGTGATTTCACTGGAATTTCTGTCAAACGCAAGACACGAGGTTTGCTGTTAAAGAATTGAGTATACAGAATGCAAACAAACGCTTCCCTACAAGTGAATCGCCTAACAATTGAAAACAGTACTAAAAACTGAATAGAATGCAGTTTTCACTCAGATGAAAGACGTATGCTTTCCTTCTTAAGAAGTGTTTTCAAAGACATTCACAGAGTGATTCTACAAAGCCTTTTTACTGACGTTCGGTTTTAAACGTGATTTCACTGGAATTTCTGTCAAACGCAAGACACGAGGTTTGCTGTTAAAGAATTGAGTATACAGAATGCAAACAAACGCTTCCCTACAAGTGAATCCTCTAACCATTCAACACAGTACTAAAAACTGAATAGAATGCAGTTTTCACTCAGATGAAGGACATATGCTTTCCTTCTTAAGTAGTGTTTTCAAAGACATTCACAGAGTATTTCTACAAAGCCTTTTTACTGATGTTGGCTTTTAAACGTGATTTCACTGGAATTTCTGTCAAACGCAAGACACGAGATTTGCTGTTAAAGAATTGAGTATACAGAATGCAAACAAACGCTTCCCTACAAGTGAATTGCCTAACAATTGAAAACAGTACTAAAAACTGAGTAGAATGCAGTTTTCACTCAGATGAAAGACGTATGCTTTCCTTCTTAAGAAGTGTTTTCAAAGACATTCACAGAGTGATTCTAAGAAGCCTTTTTACTGATGTTCGGTTTTAAACGTGATTTCACTGCAATTTCTGTCAAACGCAAGACACGAGGTTTGCTGTTAAAGAATTGAGTATACAGAATGCAAACAAACGCTTCCCTACAAGTGAATCGCCTAACCATTCAACACAGTACTAAAAACTGAATAGAATGCAGTTTTCACTCAGATGAAGGACATATGCTTTCCTTCTTAAGTAGTGTTTTCAAAGACATTCACAGAGTATTTCTACAAAGCCTTTTTACTGATGTTGGCTTTTAAACATGATTTCACTGGAATTTCTGTCAAATGCAAGACACGAGATTTGCTGTTAAAGAATTGAGTATACAGAATGCAAACAAACGCTTCCCTACAAGTGAATCGCCTAACCATTAAAAACAGTACTAAAAACTGAATGGAATGCAGTTTTCACTCAGATGAAAGACGTATGCTTTCCTTCTTAAGAAGTGTTTTCAAAGACATTCACAGAGTGATTCTACGAAGCCTTTTTACTGACGTTCGGTTTTAAACGTGATTTCACTGGAATTTCTGTCAAACGCAAGACACGAGGTTTGCTGTTAAAGAATTGAGTATACAGAATGCAAACAAACGCTTCCCTACAAGTGAATCGCCTAACAATTGAAAACAGTACTAAACACTGAATAGAATGCAGTTTTCACTCAGATGAAAGACGTATGCTTTCCTTCTTAAGAAGTGTTTTCAAAGACATTCACAGAGTGGTTCTAAGAAGCCTTTTAACTGAAGTTCGGTTTTAAACGTGATTTCACTGGAATTTCTGTCAAACGCAAGACACGAGGTTTGCTGTTATAGAATTGAGTATACAGAATGCAAACAAATGCTTCCCTACAAGTGAATCGCCTAACCATTCAAAACAGTACTAAAAACTGAATAGAATGCAGTTTTCACTCAGATGAAAGACGTATGCTTTCCTTCTTAAGAAGTGTTTTCAAAGACATTCACAGAGTGATTCTACGAAGCCTTTTTACTGACGTTCGGTTTTAAACGTGATTTCACTGGAATTTCTGTCAAACGCAAGACACGAGGTTTGCTGTTAAAGAATTGAGTATACAGAATGCAAACAAACGCTTCCCTACAAGTGAATCGCCTAACAATTGAAAACAGTACTAAAAACTGAATAGAATGCAGTTTTCACTCATATGAAAGACGTATGCTTTCCTTCTTAAGAAGTGTTTTCAAAGACATTCACAGAGTGATTCTAAGAAGCCTTTTTACTGAAGTTCGGTTTTAAACGTGATTTCACTGGAATTTCTGTCAAACGCAAGACACGAGGTTTGCTGTTACAGAATTGAATATACAGAGTGCAAACAAACGCTTCCCTACAAGTGAATCTCCTAACCATTCAAAATAGTACTAAAAGTGAATAGAATGCAGTTTTCACTCAGATGAAAGACATATGCTTTCCTTCTTAAGAAGTGTTTTCAAAGACATTCACAGAGTGATTCTACGAAGCCTATTTACTGACGTTCGGTTTTAAACGTGTTTTCACTGGAATTTCTGTCAAACACAAGACACGAGGTTTGCTGTTAAAGAATTGAGTATACAGAATGCAAACAAACGCTTCCCTACAAGTGAATCGCCTAACCATTCAAAACAGTACTAAAAACTGAATAGAATGCAGTTTTCACTCAGATGAAGGACATATGCTTTCCTTCTTAAGAAGTGTTTTCAAAGACATTCACAGAGTGATTCTACGAAGCCTTTTTACTGACTTTCGGTTTTAAACGTGATTTCACTGGAATTTCTGTCAAACGCAAGACATGAGGTTTGCTGTTAAAGAATTGAGTATACAGAATGCAAACAAACGCTTCCCTACAAGTGAATCGCCTAACCATTCAACACAGTACTAAAAACTGAATAGAATGCAGTTTTCACTCAGATGAAATACGTATGCTTTCCTTCTTAAGAAGTGTTTTCAAAGACATTCACAGAGTAATTCTGGAAAGCCTTTTTACTGACGTTGGCTTTTAAACGTGATTTCACTGGAATTTCTGTCAAACGCAAGACACGAGATTTGCTGTTAAAGAATTGAGTATACAGAATGCAAACAAACGCTTCCCTACAAGTGAAATGCCTAACCATTCAAAACAGTACTAAAAACTGAATAGAATGCAGTTTTCACTCAGATGAAAGACGTATGCTTTCCTTCTTAAGTAGTGTTTTCATAGACATTCACAGAGTATTTCTACAAAGCCTTTTTACTGATGTTGGCTTTTAACGTGATTTCACTGGAATTTCTGTCAAACGCAAGACACGAGGTTTGCTGTTAAAGAATTGAGTATACAGAATGCAAACAAACGCTTCCCTACAAGTGAATCGCCTAACAATTGAAAACAGTACTAAAAACTGAATAGAATGCAGTTTTCACTCAGATGAAAGACGTATGCTTTCCTACTTAAGAAGTGTTTTCAAAGACATTCACAGAGTGATTCTAAGAAGCCTTTTTACTGACGTTCGGTTTTAAACGTGATTTCACTGGAATTTCTGTCAAACGCAAGACACGAGGTTTGCTGTTATAGAATTGAGTATACAGAATGCAAACAAACGCTTCCCTACAAGTGAATCGCCTAACCATTCAAAATAGTACTAAAACTGAATAGAATGCAGTTTTCACTCAGATGAAAGACATATGCTTTCCTTCTTAAGAAGTGTTTTCAAAGACATTCACAGAGTGATTCTACGAAGCCTTTTTACTGACGTTCGGTTTTAAACGTGTTTTCACTGGAATTTCTGTCAAACACAAGACACGAGGTTTGCTGTTAAAGAATTGAGTATACAGAATGCAAACAAACGCTTCCCTACAAGTGAATCGCCTAACCATTCAAAACAGTACTAAAAACTGAATAGAATGCAGTTTTCACTCAGATGAAGGACATATGCTTTCCTTCTTAAGAAGTGTTTTCAAAGACATTCACAGAGTGATTCTACGAAGCCTTTTTACTGACTTTCGGTTTTAAACGTGATTTCACTGGAATTTCTGTCAAACGCAAGACACGAGGTTTGCTGTTAAAGAATTGAGTATACAGAATGCAAACAAACGCTTGCTTCAAATGAATCGCCTAACCATTCAACACAGTACTAAAAACTGAATAGAATGCAGTTTTCACTCAGATGAAGGACATATGCTTTCCTTCTTAAGTAGTGTTTTCAAAGACATTCACAGAGTATTTCTACAAAGCCTTTTTACTGATGTTGGCTTTTAAACGTGATTTCACTGGAATTTCTGTCAAACGCAAGACACGAGATTTGCTGTTAAAGAATTGAGTATACAGAATGCAAACAAACGCTTCCCTACAAGTGAATTGCCTAACAATTGAAAACAGTACTAAAAACTGAGTAGAATGCAGTTTTCACTCAGATGAAAGACGTATGCTTTCCTTCTTAAGAAGTGTTTTCAAAGACATTCACAGAGTGATTCTAAGAAGCCTTTTTACTGATGTTCGGTTTTAAACGTGATTTCACTGCAATTTCTGTCAAACGCAAGACACGAGGTTTGCTGTTAAAGAATTGAGTATACAGAATGCAAACAAACGCTTCCCTACAAGTGAATCGCCTAACCATTCAACACAGTACTAAAAACTGAATAGAATGCAGTTTTCACTCAGATGAAGGAGATATGCTTTCCTTCTTAAGTAGTGTTTTCAAAGACATTCACAGAGTATTTCTACAAAGCCTTTTTACTGATGTTGGCTTTTAAACGTGATTTCACTGGAATTTCTGTCAAATGCAAGACACGAGATTTGCTGTTAAAGAATTGAGTATACAGAATGCAAACAAACGCTTCCCTACAAGTGAATCGCCTAACCATTAAAAACAGTACTAAAAACTGAATGGAATGCAGTTTTCACTCAGATGAAAGACGTATGCTTTCCTTCTTAAGAAGTGTTTTCAAAGACATTCACAGAGTGATTCTACGAAGCCTTTTTACTGACGTTCGGTTTTAAACGTGATTTCACTGGAATTTCTGTCAAATGCAAGACACGAGGTTTGCTGTTAAAGAATTGAGTATACAGAATGCAAACAAACGCTTCCCTACAAGTGAATCGCCTAACAATTGAAAACAGTACTAAACACTGAATAGAATGCAGTTTTCACTCAGATGAAAGACGTATGCTTTCCTTCTTAAGAAGTGTTTTCAAAGACATTCACAGAGTGATTCTAAGAAGCCTTTTTACTGAAGTTCGGTTTTAAACGTGATTTCACTGGAATTTCTGTCAAACGCAAGACACGAGGTTTGCTGTTATAGAATTGAGTATACAGAATGCAAACAAATGCTTCCCTACAAGTGAATCGCCTAACCATTCAAAACAGTACTAAAAACTGAATAGAATGCAGTTTTCACTCAGATGAAAGACGTATGCTTTCCTTCTTAAGAAGTGTTTTCAAAGACATTCACAGAGTGATTCTACGAAGCCTTTTTACTGACGTTCGGTTTTAAACGTGATTTCACTGGAATTTCTGTCAAACGCAAGACACGAGGTTTGCTGTTAAAGAATTGAGTATACAGAATGCAAACAAACGCTTCCCTACAAGTGAATCGCCTAACAATTGAAAACAGTACTAAAAACTGAATAGAATGCAGTTTTCACTCATATGAAAGACGTATGCTTTCCTTCTTAAGAAGTGTTTTCAAAGACATTCACAGAGTGATTCTACGAAGCCTTTTTACTGACGTTCGGTTTTAAACGTGATTTCACTGGAATTTCTGTCAAACGCAAGACACGAGGTTTGCTGTTATAGAATTGAATATACAGAGTGCAAACAAACGCTTCCCTACAAGTGAATCTCCTAACCATTCAAAATAGTACTAAAACTGAATAGAATGCAGTTTTCACTCAGATGAAAGACATATGCTTTCCTTCTTAAGAAGTGTTTTCAAAGACATTCACAGAGTGATTCTACGAAGCCTTTTTACTGACGTTCGGTTTTAAACGTGTTTTCACTGGAATTTCTGTCAAACACAAGACACGAGGTTTGCTGTTAAAGAATTGAGTATACAGAATGCAAACAAACGCTTCCCTACAAGTGAATCGCCTAACCATTCAAAACAGTACTAAAAACTGAATAGAATGCAGTTTTCACTCAGATGAAGGACATATGCTTTCCTTCTTAAGAAGTGTTTTCAAAGACATTCACAGAGTGATTCTACGAATCCTTTTTACTGACTTTCGGTTTTAAACGTGATTTCACTGGAATTTCTGTCAAACGCAAGACACGAGGTTTGCTGTTAAAGAATTGAGTATACAGAATGCAAACAAACGCTTCCCTACAAGTGAATCGCCTAACCATTCAACACAGTACTAAAAACTGAATAGAATGCAGTTTTCACTCAGATGAAAGACGTATGCTTTCCTTCTTAAGAAGTGTTTTCAAAGACATTCACAGAGTGATTCTAAGAAGCCTTTTTACTGACGTTCGGTTTTAAACGTGATTTCACTGGAATTTCTGTCAAACGCAAGACACGAGGTTTGCTGTTATAGAATTGAGTATACAGAATGCAAACAAACGCTTCCCTACAAGTGAATCGCCTAACCATTCAAAATAGTACTAAAACTGAATAGAATGCAGTTTTCACTCAGATGAAAGACATATGCTTTCCTTCTTAAGAAGTGTTTTCAAAGACATTCACAGAGTGATTCTACGAAGCCTTTTTACTGACGTTCGGTTTTAAACGTGTTTTCACTGGAATTTCTGTCAAACACAAGACACGAGGTTTGCTGTTAAAGAATTGAGTATACAGAATGCAAACAAACGCTTCCCTACAAGTGAATCGCCTAACCATTCAAAACAGTACTAAAAACTGAATAGAATGCAGTTTTCACTCAGATGAAGGACATATGCTTTCCTTCTTAAGAAGTGTTTTCAAAGACATTCACAGAGTGATTCTACGAAGCCTTTTTACTGACTTTCGGTTTTAAACGTGATTTCACTGGAATTTCTGTCAAACGCAAGACACCAGGTTTGCTGTTAAAGAATTGAGTATACAGAATGCAAACAAACGCTTGCTTCAAATGAATCGCCTAACCATTCAACACAGTACTAAAAACTGAATAGAATGCAGTTTTCACTCAGATGAAATACGTATGCTTTCCTTCTTAAGAAGTGTTTTCAAAGACATTCACAGAGTAATTCTACAAAGCCTTTTTACTGACATTGGCTTTTAAACGTGATTTCACTGGAATTTCTGTCAAACGCAAGACACGAGATTTGCTGTTAAAGAATTGAGTATACAGAATGCAAACAAACGCTTCCCTACAAGTGAAATGCCTAACCATTCAAAACAGTACTAAAAACTGAATAGAATGCAGTTTTCACTCAGATGAAAGACATATGCTTTCCTTCTTAAGAAGTGTTTTCAAAGACATTCACAGAGTAATTCTACAAAGCCTTTTTACTGACGTTCGGTTTTAAACGTGATTTCACTGGAATTTCTGTCAAACGCAAGACAC
This sequence comes from Phyllotis vaccarum, assembly GCA_033318265.1. NCBI lineage: Eukaryota > Metazoa > Chordata > Mammalia > Rodentia > Cricetidae > Phyllotis > Phyllotis vaccarum. The sequence continues at coordinate 478,801 of JARWLC010000096.1, read as the reverse complement.
GAGGTTTGCTGTTAAAGAATTGAGTATACAGAATGCAAACAAACGCTTCCCTACAAGTGAATCGCCTAACAATTGAAAACAGTACTAAAAACTGAATAGAATGCAGTTTTCACTCAGATGAAAGACGTATGCTTTCCTTCTTAAGAAGTGTTTTCAAAGACATTCACAGAGTGATTCTACAAAGCCTTTTTACTGACGTTCGGTTTTAAACGTGATTTCACTGGAATTTCTGTCAAACGCAAGACACGAGGTTTGCTGTTAAAGAATTGAGTATACAGAATGCAAACAAACGCTTCCCTACAAGTGAATCCTCTAACCATTCAACACAGTACTAAAAACTGAATAGAATGCAGTTTTCACTCAGATGAAGGACATATGCTTTCCTTCTTAAGTAGTGTTTTCAAAGACATTCACAGAGTATTTCTACAAAGCCTTTTTACTGATGTTGGCTTTTAAACGTGATTTCACTGGAATTTCTGTCAAACGCAAGACACGAGATTTGCTGTTAAAGAATTGAGTATACAGAATGCAAACAAACGCTTCCCTACAAGTGAATTGCCTAACAATTGAAAACAGTACTAAAAACTGAGTAGAATGCAGTTTTCACTCAGATGAAAGACGTATGCTTTCCTTCTTAAGAAGTGTTTTCAAAGACATTCACAGAGTGATTCTAAGAAGCCTTTTTACTGATGTTCGGTTTTAAACGTGATTTCACTGCAATTTCTGTCAAACGCAAGACACGAGGTTTGCTGTTAAAGAATTGAGTATACAGAATGCAAACAAACGCTTCCCTACAAGTGAATCGCCTAACCATTCAACACAGTACTAAAAACTGAATAGAATGCAGTTTTCACTCAGATGAAGGACATATGCTTTCCTTCTTAAGTAGTGTTTTCAAAGACATTCACAGAGTATTTCTACAAAGCCTTTTTACTGATGTTGGCTTTTAAACATGATTTCACTGGAATTTCTGTCAAATGCAAGACACGAGATTTGCTGTTAAAGAATTGAGTATACAGAATGCAAACAAACGCTTCCCTACAAGTGAATCGCCTAACCATTAAAAACAGTACTAAAAACTGAATGGAATGCAGTTTTCACTCAGATGAAAGACATATGCTTTCCTTCTTAAGAAGTGTTTTCAAAGACATTCACAGAGTGATTCTACGAAGCCTTTTTACTGACGTTCGGTTTTAAACGTGATTTCACTGGAATTTCTGTCAAACGCAAGACACGAGGTTTGCTGTTAAAGAATTGAGTATACAGAATGCAAACAAACGCTTCCCTACAAGTGAATCGCCTAACAATTGAAAACAGTACTAAACACTGAATAGAATGCAGTTTTCACTCAGATGAAAGACGTATGCTTTCCTTCTTAAGAAGTGTTTTCAAAGACATTCACAGAGTGGTTCTAAGAAGCCTTTTAACTGAAGTTCGGTTTTAAACGTGATTTCACTGGAATTTCTGTCAAACGCAAGACACGAGGTTTGCTGTTATAGAATTGAGTATACAGAATGCAAACAAATGCTTCCCTACAAGTGAATCGCCTAACCATTCAAAACAGTACTAAAAACTGAATAGAATGCAGTTTTCACTCAGATGAAAGACGTATGCTTTCCTACTTAAGAAGTGTTTTCAAAGACATTCACAGAGTGATTCTACGAAGCCTTTTTACTGACGTTCGGTTTTAAACGTGATTTCACTGGAATTTCTGTCAAACGCAAGACACGAGGTTTGCTGTTAAAGAATTGAGTATACAGAATGCAAACAAACGCTTCCCTACAAGTGAATCGCCTAACAATTGAAAACAGTACTAAAAACTGAATAGAATGCAGTTTTCACTCATATGAAAGACGTATGCTTTCCTTCTTAAGAAGTGTTTTCAAAGACATTCACAGAGTGATTCTAAGAAGCCTTTTTACTGAAGTTCGGTTTTAAACGTGATTTCACTGGAATTTCTGTCAAACGCAAGACACGAGGTTTGCTGTTATAGAATTGAATATACAGAGTGCAAACAAACGCTTCCCTACAAGTGAATCTCCTAACCATTCAAAATAGTACTAAAACTGAATAGAATGCAGTTTTCACTCAGATGAAAGACATATGCTTTCCTTCTTAAGAAGTGTTTTCAAAGACATTCACAGAGTGATTCTACGAAGCCTTTTTACTGACGTTCGGTTTTAAACGTGTTTTCACTGGAATTTCTGTCAAACACAAGACACGAGGTTTGCTGTTAAAGAATTGAGTATACAGAATGCAAACAAACGCTTCCCTACAAGTGAATCGCCTAACCATTCAAAACAGTACTAAAAACTGAATAGAATGCAGTTTTCACTCAGATGAAGGACATATGCTTTCCTTCTTAAGAAGTGTTTTCAAAGACATTCACAGAGTGATTCTACGAAGCCTTTTTACTGACTTTCGGTTTTAAACGTGATTTCACTGGAATTTCTGTCAAACGCAAGACATGAGGTTTGCTGTTAAAGAATTGAGTATACAGAATGCAAACAAACGCTTCCCTACAAGTGAATCGCCTAACCATTCAACACAGTACTAAAAACTGAATAGAATGCAGTTTTCACTCAGATGAAATACGTATGCTTTCCTTCTTAAGAAGTGTTTTCAAAGACATTCACAGAGTAATTCTGGAAAGCCTTTTTACTGACGTTGGCTTTTAAACGTGATTTCACTGGAATTTCTGTCAAACGCAAGACACGAGATTTGCTGTTAAAGAATTGAGTATACAGAATGCAAACAAACGCTTCCCTACAAGTGAAATGCCTAACCATTCAAAACAGTACTAAAAACTGAATAGAATGCAGTTTTCACTCAGATGAAAGACGTATGCTTTCCTTCTTAAGTAGTGTTTTCATAGACATTCACAGAGTATTTCTACAAAGCCTTTTTACTGATGTTGGCTTTTAAACGTGATTTCACTGGAATTTCTGTCAAACGCAAGACACGAGGTTTGCTGTTAAAGAATTGAGTATACAGAATGCAAACAAACGCTTCCCTACAAGTGAATCGCCTAACAATTGAAAACAGTACTAAAAACTGAATAGAATGCAGTTTTCACTCAGATGAAAGACGTATGCTTTCCTACTTAAGAAGTGTTTTCAAAGACATTCACAGAGTGATTCTAAGAAGCCTTTTTACTGACGTTCGGTTTTAAACGTGATTTCACTGGAATTTCTGTCAAACGCAAGACACGAGGTTTGCTGTTATAGAATTGAGTATACAGAATGCAAACAAACGCTTCCCTACAAGTGAATCGCCTAACCATTCAAAATAGTACTAAAACTGAATAGAATGCAGTTTTCACTCAGATGAAAGACATATGCTTTCCTTCTTAAGAAGTGTTTTCAAAGACATTCACAGAGTGATTCTACGAAGCCTTTTTACTGACATTCGGTTTTAAACGTGTTTTCACTGGAATTTCTGTCAAACACAAGACACGAGGTTTGCTGTTAAAGAATTGAGTATACAGAATGCAAACAAACGCTTCCCTACAAGTGAATCGCCTAACCATTCAAAACAGTACTAAAAACTGAATAGAATGCAGTTTTCACTCAGATGAAGGACATATGCTTTCCTTCATAAGAAGTGTTTTCAAAGACATTCACAGAGTGATTCTACGAAGCCTTTTTACTGACTTTCGGTTTTAAACGTGATTTCACTGGAATTTCTGTCAAACGCAAGACACGAGGTTTGCTGTTAAAGAATTGAGTATACAGAATGCAAACAAACGCTTGCTTCAAATGAATCGCCTAACCATTCAACACAGTACTAAAAACTGAATAGAATGCAGTTTTCACTCAGATGAAGGACATATGCTTTCCTTCTTAAGTAGTGTTTTCAAAGACATTCACAGAGTATTTCTACAAAGCCTTTTTACTGATGTTGGCTTTTAAACGTGATTTCACTGGAATTTCTGTCAAACGCAAGACACGAGATTTGCTGTTAAAGAATTGAGTATACAGAATGCAAACAAACGCTTCCCTACAAGTGAATTGCCTAACAATTGAAAACAGTACTAAAAACTGAGTAGAATGCAGTTTTCACTCAGATGAAAGACGTATGCTTTCCTTCTTAAGAAGTGTTTTCAAAGACATTCACAGAGTGATTCTAAGAAGCCTTTTTACTGATGTTCGGTTTTAAACGTGATTTCACTGCAATTTCTGTCAAACGCAAGACACGAGGTTTGCTGTTAAAGAATTGAGTATACAGAATGCAAACAAACGCTTCCCTACAAGTGAATCGCCTAACCATTCAACACAGTACTAAAAACTGAATAGAATGCAGTTTTCACTCAGATGAAGGACATATGCTTTCCTTCTTAAGTAGTGTTTTCAAAGACATTCACAGAGTATTTCTACAAAGCCTTTTTACTGATGTTGGCTTTTAAACGTGATTTCACTGGAATTTCTGTCAAATGCAAGACACGAGATTTGCTGTTAAAGAATTGAGTATACAGAATGCAAACAAACGCTTCCCTACAAGTGAATCGCCTAACCATTAAAAACAGTACTAAAAACTGAATGGAATGCAGTTTTCACTCAGATGAAAGACGTATGCTTTCCTTCTTAAGAAGTGTTTTCAAAGACATTCACAGAGTGATTCTACGAAGCCTTTTTACTGACGTTCGGTTTTAAACGTGATTTCACTGGAATTTCTGTCAAACGCAAGACACGAGGTTTGCTGTTAAAGAATTGAGTATACAGAATGCAAACAAACGCTTCCCTACAAGTGAATCGCCTAACAATTGAAAACAGTACTAAACACTGAATAGAATGCAGTTTTCACTCAGATGAAAGACGTATGCTTTCCTTCTTAAGAAGTGTTTTCAAAGACATTCACAGAGTGATTCTAAGAAGCCTTTTTACTGAAGTTCGGTTTTAAACGTGATTTCACTGGAATTTCTGTCAAACGCAAGACACGAGGTTTGCTGTTATAGAATTGAGTATACAGAATGCAAACAAATGCTTCCCTACAAGTGAATCGCCTAACCATTCAAAACAGTACTAAAAACTGAATAGAATGCAGTTTTCACTCAGATGAAAGACGTATGCTTTCCTTCTTAAGAAGTGTTTTCAAAGACATTCACAGAGTGATTCTACGAAGCCTTTTTACTGACGTTCGGTTTTAAACGTGATTTCACTGGAATTTCTGTCAAACGCAAGACACGAGGTTTGCTGTTAAAGAATTGAGTATACAGAATGCAAACAAACGCTTCCCTACAAGTGAATCGCCTAACAATTGAAAACAGTACTAAAAACTGAATAGAATGCAGTTTTCACTCAGATGAAATACGTATGCTTTCCTTCTTAAGAAGTGTTTTCAAAGACATTCACAGAGTAATTCTACAAAGCCTTTTTACTGACGTTGGCTTTTAAACGTGATTTCACTGGAATTTCTGTCAAACGCAAGACACGAGATTTGCTGTTAAAGAATTGAGTATACAGAATGCAAACAAACGCTTCCCTACAAGTGAAATGCCTAACCATTCAAAACAGTACCACAAACTGAATAGAATGCAGTTTTCACTCAGATGAAAGACGTATGCTTTCCTTCTTAAGTAGTGTTTTCATAGACATTCACAGAGTATTTCTACAAAGCCTTTTTACTGATGTTGGCTTTTAAACGTGATTTCACTGGAATTTCTGTCAAACGCAAGACACGAGGTTTGCTGTTAAAGAATTGAGTATACAGAATGCAAACAAACGCTTCCCTACAAGTGAATCGCCTAACAATTGAAAACAGTACTAAAAACTGAATAGAATGCAGTTTTCACTCAGATGAAAGACGTATGCTTTCCTTCTTAAGAAGTGTTTTCAAAGACATTCACAGAGTGATTCTAAGAAGCCTTTTTACTGACGTTCGGTTTTAAACGTGATTTCACTGGAATTTCTGTCAAACGCAAGACACGAGGTTTGCTGTTATAGAATTGAGTATACAGAATGCAAACAAACGCTTCCCTACAAGTGAATCGCCTAACCATTCAAAATAGTACTAAAACTGAATAGAATGCAGTTTTCACTCAGATGAAAGACATATGCTTTCCTTCTTAAGAAGTGTTTTCAAAGACATTCACAGAGTGATTCTACGAAGCCTTTTTACTGACGTTCGGTTTTAAACGTGTTTTCACTGGAATTTCTGTCAAACACAAGACACGAGGTTTGCTGTTAAAGAATTGAGTATACAGAATGCAAACAAACGCTTCCCTACAAGTGAATCGCCTAACCATTCAAAACAGTACTAAAAACTGAATAGAATGCAGTTTTCACTCAGATGAAGGACATATGCTTTCCTTCTTAAGAAGTGTTTTCAAAGACATTCACAGAGTGATTCTACGAAGCCTTTTTACTGACTTTCGGTTTTAAACGTGATTTCACTGGAATTTCTGTCAAACGCAAGACATGAGGTTTGCTGTTAAAGAATTGAGTATACAGAATGCAAACAAACGCTTGCTTCAAATGAATCGCCTAACCATTCAACACAGTACTAAAAACTGAATAGAATGCAGTTTTCACTCAGATGAAAGACGTATGCTTTCCTTCTTAAGAAGTGTTTTCAAAGACATTCACAGAGTGATTCTACAAAGCCTTTTTACTGACGTTCGGTTTTAAACGTGATTTCACTGGAATTTCTGTCAAACGCAAGACACGAGATTTACTGTTAAAGAATTGAGTATACAGAATGCAAACAAACGCTTCCCTACAAGTGAATCCTCTAACCATTCAACACAGTACTAAAAACTGTATAGAATGCAGTTTTCAATCAGATGAAGGACATATGCTTTCCTTCTTAAGTAGTGTTTTCAAAGACATTCACAGAGTATTTCTACAAAGCCTTTTTACTGATGTTGGCTTTTAAACGTGATTTCACTGGAATTTCTGTCAAACGCAAGACACGAGATTTGCTGTTAAAGAATTGAGTATACAGAATGCAAACAAACGCTTCCCTACAAGTGAATCGCCTAACCATTAAAAACAGTACTAAAAACTGAATGGAATGCAGTTTTCACTCAGATGAAAGACGTATGCTTTCCTTCTTAAGAAGTGTTTTCAAAGACATTCACAGAGTGATTCTACGAAGCCTTTTTACTGACGTTCGGTTTTAAACGTGATTTCACTGGAATTTCTGTCAAACGCAAGACACGAGGTTTGCTGTTAAAGAATTGAGTATACAGAATGCAAACAAACGCTTCCCTACAAGTGAATCGCCTAACAATTGAAAACAGTACTAAACACTGAATAGAATGCAGTTTTCACTCAGATGAAAGACGTATGCTTTCCTTCTTAAGAAGTGTTTTCAAAGACATTCACAGAGTGGTTCTAAGAAGCCTTTTTACTGAAGTTCGGTTTTAAACGTGATTTCACTGGAATTTCTGTCAAACGCAAGACACGAGGTTTGCTGTTATAGATTTGAGTATACAGAATGCAAACAAATGCTTCCCTACAAGTGAATCGCCTAACCATTCAAAACAGTACTAAAAACTGAATAGAATGCAGTTTTCACTCAGATGAAAGACGTATGCTTTCCTTCTTAAGAAGTGTTTTCAAAGACATTCACAGAGTGATTCTACGAAGCCTTTTTACTGACGTTCGGTTTTAAACGTGATTTCACTGGAATTTCTGTCAAACGCAAGACACGAGGTTTGCTGTTAAAGAATTGAGTATACAGAATGCAAACAAACGCTTCCCTACAAGTGAATCGCCTAACAATTGAAAACAGTACTAAAAACTGAATAGAATGCAGTTTTCACTCATATGAAAGACGTATGCTTTCCTTCTTAAGAAGTGTTTTCAAAGACATTCACAGAGTGATTCTAAGAAGCCTTTTTACTGAAGTTCGGTTTTAAACATGATTTCACTGGAATTTCTGTCAAACGCAAGACACGAGGTTTGCTGTTATAGAATTGAATATACAGAGTGCAAACAAACGCTTCCCTACAAGTGAATCTCCTAACCATTCAAAATAGTACTAAAACTGAATAGAATGCAGTTTTCACTCAGATGAAAGACATATGCTTTCCTTCTTAAGAAGTGTTTTCAAAGACATTCACAGAGTGATTCTACGAAGCCTTTTTACTGACGTTCGGTTTTAAACGTGTTTTCACTGGAATTTCTGTCAAACACAAGACACGAGGTTTGCTGTTAAAGAATTGAGTATACAGAATGCAAACAAACGCTTCCCTACAAGTGAATCGCCTAACCATTCAAAACAGTACTAAAAACTGAATAGAATGCAGTTTTCACTCAGATGAAGGACATATGCTTTCCTTCTTAAGAAGTGTTTTCAAAGACATTCACAGAGTGATTCTACGAAGCCTTTTTACTGACTTTCGGTTTTAAACGTGATTTCACTGGAATTTCTGTCAAACGCAAGACACGAGGTTTGCTGTTAAAGAATTGAGTATACAGAATGCAAACAAACGCTTCCCTACAAGTGAATCGCCTAACCATTCAACACAGTACTAAAAACTGAATAGAATGCAGTTTTCACTCAGATGAAAGACGTATGCTTTCCTTCTTAAGAAGTGTTTTCAAAGACATTCACAGAGTAATTCTACAAAGCCTTTTTACTGACGTTGGCTTTTAAACCTGATTTCACTGGAATTTCTGTCAAACGCAAGACACGAGATTTGCTGTTAAAGAATTGAGTATACAGAATGCAAACAAACGCTTCCCTACAAGTGAAATGCCTAACCATTCAAAACAGTACTAAAAACTGAATAGAATGCAGTTTTCACTCAGATGAAAGACGTATGCTTTCCTTCTTAAGTAGTGTTTTCATAGACATTCACAGAGTATTTCTACAAAGCCTTTTTACTGATGTTGGCTTTTAAACGTGATTTCACTGGAATTTCTGTCAAACGCAAGACACGAGGTTTGCTGTTAAAGAATTGAGTATACAGAATGCAAACAAACGCTTCCCTACAAGTGAATCGCCTAACAATTGAAAACAGTACTAAAAACTGAATAGAATGCAGTTTTCACTCAGATGAAAGACGTATGCTTTCCTACTTAAGAAGTGTTTTCAAAGACATTCACAGAGTGATTCTAAGAAGCCTTTTTACTGACGTTCGGTTTTAAACGTGATTTCACTGGAATTTCTGTCAAAGGCAAGACACGAGGTTTGCTGTTATAGAATTGAGTATACAGAATGCAAACAAACGCTTCCCTACAAGTGAATCGCCTAACCATTCAAAATAGTACTAAAACTGAATAGAATGCAGTTTTCACTCAGATGAAAGACATATGCTTTCCTTCTTAAGAAGTGTTTTCAAAGACATTCACAGAGTGATTCTACGAAGCCTTTTTACTGACGTTCGGTTTTAAACGTGTTTTCACTGGAATTTCTGTCAAACACAAGACACGAGGTTTGCTGTTAAAGAATTGAGTATACAGAATGCAAACAAACGCTTCCCTACAAGTGAATCGCCTAACCATTCAAAACAGTACTAAAAACTGAATAGAATGCAGTTTTCACTCAGATGAAGGACATATGCTTTCCTTCTTAAGAAGTGTTTTCAAAGACATTCACAGAGTGATTCTACGAAGCCTTTTTACTGACTTTCGGTTTTAAACGTGATTTCACTGGAATTTCTGTCAAACGCAAGACACGAGGTTTGCTGTTAAAGAATTGAGTATACAGAATACAAACAAACGCTTGCTTCAAATGAATCGCCTAACCATTCAACACAGTACTAAAAACTGAATAGAATGCAGTTTTCACTCAGATGAAGGACATATGCTTTCCTTCTTAAGTAGTGTTTTCAAAGACATTCACAGAGTATTTCTACAAAGCCTTTTTACTGATGTTGGCTTTTAAACGTGATTTCACTGGAATTTCTGTCAAACGCAAGACACGAGATTTGCTGTTAAAGAATTGAGTATACAGAATGCAAACAAACGCTTCCCTACAAGTGAATTGCCTAACAATTGAAAACAGTACTAAAAACTGAGTAGAATGCAGTTTTCACTCAGATGAAAGACGTATGCTTTCCTTCTTAAGAAGTGTTTTCAAAGACATTCACAGAGTGATTCTAAGAAGCCTTTTTACTGATGTTCGGTTTTAAACGTGATTTCACTGCAATTTCTGTCAAACGCAAGACACGAGGTTTGCTGTTAAAGAATTGAGTATACAGAATGCAAACAAACGCTTCCCTACAAGTGAATCGCCTAACCATTCAACACAGTACTAAAAACTGAATAGAATGCAGTTTTCACTCAGATGAAGGACATATGCTTTCCTGCTTAAGTAGTGTTTTCAAAGACATTCACAGAGTATTTCTACAAAGCCTTTTTACTGATGTTGGCTTTTAAACGTGATTTCACTGGAATTTCTGTCAAATGCAAGACACGAGATTTGCTGTTAAAGAATTGAGTATACAGAATGCAAACAAACGCTTCCCTACAAGTGAATCGCCTAACCATTAAAAACAGTACTAAAAACTGAATGGAATGCAGTTTTCACTCAGATGAAAGACGTATGCTTTCCTTCTTAAGAAGTGTTTTCAAAGACATTCACAGAGTGATTCTACGAAGCCTTTTTACTGACGTTCGGTTTTAAACGTGATTTCACTGGAATTTCTGTCAAACGCAAGACACGAGGTTTGCTGTTAAAGAATTGAGTATACAGAATGCAAACAAACGCTTCCCTACAAGTGAATCGCCTAACAATTGAAAACAGTACTAAACACTGAATAGAATGCAGTTTTCACTCAGATGAAAGACGTATGCTTTCCTTCTTAAGAAGTGTTTTCAAAGACATTCACAGAGTGATTCTAAGAAGCCTTTTTACTGAAGTTCGGTTTTAAACGTGATTTCACTGGAATTTCTGTCAAACGCAAGACACGAGGTTTGCTGTTATAGAATTGAGTATACAGAATGCAAACAAATGCTTCCCTACAAGTGAATCGCCTAACCATTCAAAACAGTACTAAAAACTGAATAGAATGCAGTTTTCACTCAGATGAAAGACGTATGCTTTCCTTCTTAAGAAGTGTTTTCAAAGACATTCACAGAGTGATTCTACGAAGCCTTTTTACTGACGTTCGGTTTTAAACGTGATTTCACTGGAATTTCTGTCAAACGCAAGACACGAGGTTTGCTGTTAAAGAATTGAGTATACAGAATGCAAACAAACGCTTCCCTACAAGTGAATCGCCTAACAATTGAAAACAGTACTAAAAACTGAATAGAATGCAGTTTTCACTCATATGAAAGACGTATGCTTTCCTTCTTAAGAAGTGTTTTCAAAGACATTCACAGAGTGATTCTAAGAAGCCTTTTTACTGAAGTTCGGTTTTAAACGTGATTTCACTGGAATTTCTGTCAAACGCAAGACACGAGGTTTGCTGTTATAGAATTGAATATACAGAGTGCAAACAAACGCTTCCCTACAAGTGAATCTCCTAACCATTCAAAATAGTACTAAAACTGAATAGAATGCAGTTTTCACTCAGATGAAAGACATATGCTTTCCTTCTTAAGAAGTGTTTTCAAAGACATTCACAGAGTGATTCTACGAAGCCTTTTTACTGACATTCGGTTTTAAACGTGTTTTCACTGGAATTTCTGTCAAACACAAGACACGAGGTTTGCTGTTAAAGAATTGAGTATACAGAATGCAAACAAACGCTTCCCTACAAGTGAATCGCCTAACCATTCAAAACAGTACTAAAAACTGAATAGAATGCAGTTTTCACTCAGATGAAGGACATATGCTTTCCTTCTTAAGAAGTGTTTTCAAAGACATTCACAGAGTGATTCTACGAAGCCTTTTTACTGACTTTCGGTTTTAAACGTGATTTCACTGGAATTTCTGTCAAACGCAAGACACGAGGTTTGCTGTTAAAGAATTGAGTATACAGAATGCAAACAAACGCTTCCCTACAAGTGAATCGCCTAACCATTCAACACAGTACTAAAAACTGAATAGAATGCAGTTTTCACTCAGATGAAATACGTATGCTTTCCTTCTTAAGAAGTGTTTTCAAAGACATTCACAGAGTAATTCTACAAAGCCTTTTTACTGACGTTGGCTTTTAAACGTGATTTCACTGGAATTTCTGTCAAACGCAAGACACGAGATTTGCTGTTAAAGAATTGAGTATACAGAATGCAAACAAACGCTTCCCTACAAGTGAAATGCCTAACCATTCAAAACAGTACTAAAAACTGAATAGAATGCAGTTTTCACTCAGATGAAAGACGTATGCTTTCCTTCTTAAGTAGTGTTTTCATAGACATTCACAGAGTATTTCTACAAAGCCTTTTTACTGATGTTGGCTTTTAAACGTGATTTCACTGGAATTTCTGTCAAACGCAAGACACGAGGTTTGCTGTTAAAGAATTGAGTATACAGAATGCAAACAAACGCTTCCCTACAAGTGAATCGCCTAACAATTGAAAACAGTACTAAAAACTGAATAGAATGCAGTTTTCACTCAGATGAAAGACGTATGCTTTCCTTCTTAAGAAGTGTTTTCAAAGACATTCACAGAGTGATTCTAAGAAGCCTTTTTACTGACGTTCGGTTTTAAACGTGATTTCACTGGAATTTCTGTCAAACGCAAGACACGAGGTTTGCTGTTATAGAATTGAGTATACAGAATGCAAACAAACGCTTCCCTACAAGTGAATCGCCTAACCATTCAAAATAGTACTAAAACTGAATAGAATGCAGTTTTCACTCAGATGAAAGACATATGCTTTCCTTCTTAAGAAGTGTTTTCAAAGACATTCACAGAGTGATTCTACGAAGCCTTTTTACTGACGTTCGGTTTTAAACGTGTTTTCACTGGAATTTCTGTCAAACACAAGACACGAGGTTTGCTGTTAAAGAATTGAGTATACAGAATGCAAACAAACGCTTCCCTACAAGTGAATCGCCTAACCATTCAAAACAGTACTAAAAACTGAATAGAATGCAGTTTTCACTCAGATGAAGGACATATGCTTTCCTTCTTAAGAAGTGTTTTCAAAGACATTCACAGAGTGATTCTACGAAGCCTTTTTACTGACTTTCGGTTTTAAACGTGATTTCACTGGAATTTCTGTCAAACGCAAGACACGAGGTTTGCTGTTAAAGAATTGAGTATACAGAATGCAAACAAACGCTTGCTTCAAATGAATCGCCTAACCATTCAACACAATACTAAAAACTGAATAGAATGCAGTTTTCACTCAGATGAAAGACGTATGCTTTCCTTCTTAAGAAGTGTTTTCAAAGACATTCACAGAGTGATTCTACAAAGCCTTTTTACTGACGTTCGGTTTTAAACGTGATTTCACTGGAATTTCTGTCAAACGCAAGACACGAGATTTGCTGTTAAAGAATTGAGTATACAGAATGCAAACAAACGCTTCCCTACAAGTGAATCCTCTAACCATTCAACACAGTACTAAAAACTGAATAGAATGCAGTTTTCACTCAGATGAAGGACATATGCTTTCCTTCTTAAGTAGTGTTTTCAAAGACATTCACAGAGTATTTCTACAAAGCCTTTTTACTGATGTTGGCTTTTAAACGTGATTTCACTGGAATTTCTGTCAAACGCAAGACACGAGATTTGCTGTTAAAGAATTGAGTATACAGAATGCAAACAAACGCTTCCCTACAAGTGAATCGCCTAACAATTGAAAACAGTACTAAAAACTGAATAGAATGCAGTTTTCACTCAGATGAAAGACGTATGCTTTCCTTCTTAAGAAGTGTTTTCAAAGACATTCACAGAGTGATTCTAAGAAGCCTTTTTACTGATGTTCGGTTTTAAACGTGATTTCACTGCAATTTCTGTCAAACGCAAGACACGAGGTTTGCTGTTATAGAATTGAGTATACAGATGCAAACAAACGCTTCCCTACAAGTGAATCGCCTAACCATTCAAAATAGTACTAAAACTGAATAGAATGCAGTTTTCACTCAGATGAAAGACATATGCTTTCCTTCTTAAGAAGTGTTTTCAAAGACATTCACAGAGTGATTCTACGAAGCCTTTTTACTGACGTTCGGTTTTAAACGTGTTTTCACTGGAATTTCTGTCAAACGCAAGAAACGAGGTTTGCTTTTAAAGAATTGAGTATACAGAATGCAAACAAACGCTTCCCTACAAGTGAATCGCCTAACCATTCAAAACAGTACTAAAAACTGAATAGAATGCAGTTTTCACTCAGATGAAGGACATATGCTTTCCTTCTTAAGAAGTGTTTTCAAAGACATTCACAGAGTGATTCTAGGAAGCCTTTTTACTGACTTTCGGTTTTAAACGTGATTTCACTGGAATTTCTGTCAAACGCAAGACACGAGGTTTGCTGTTAAAGAATTGAGTATACAGAATGCAAACAAACGCTTCCCTACAAGTGAATCGCCTAACCATTCAAAACAGTACTAAAAACTGAATAGAATGCAGTTTTCACTCAGATGAAGGACATATGCTTTCCTTCTTAAGAAGTGTTTTCAAAGACATTCACAGAGTGATTCTACGAAGCCTTTTTACTGACTTTCGGTTTTAAACGTGATTTCACTGGAATTTCTGTCAAACGCAAGACACGAGGTTTGCTGTTAAAGAATTGAGTATACAGAATGCAAACAAACGCTTGCTTCAAATGAATCGCCTAACCATTCAACACAGTACTAAAAACTGAATAGAATGCAGTTTTCACTCAGATGAAAGACGTATGCTTTCCTTCTTAAGAAGTGTTTTCAAAGACATTCACAGAGTGATTCTACAAAGCCTTTTTACTGACGTTCGGTTTTAAACGTGATTTCACTGGAATTTCTGTCAAACGCAAGACACGAGATTTGCTGTTAAAGAATTGAGTATACAGAATGCAAACAAACGCTTCCCTACAAGTGAATCCTCTAACCATTCAACACAGTACTAAAAACTGAATAGAATGCAGTTTTCACTCAGATGAAGGACATATGCTTTCCTTCTTAAGTAGTGTTTTCAAAGACATTCACAGAGTATTTCTACAAAGCCTTTTTACTGATGTTGGCTTTTAAACGTGATTTCACTGGAATTTCTGTCAAACGCAAGACACGAGATTTGCTGTTAAAGAATTGAGTATACAGAATGCAAACAAACGCTTCCCTACAAGTGAATCGCCTAACAATTGAAAACAGTACTAAAAACTGAATAGAATGCAGTTTTCACTCAGATGAAAGACGTATGCTTTCCTTCTTAAGAAGTGTTTTCAAAGACATTCACAGAGTGATTCTAAGAAGCCTTTTTACTGATGTTCGGTTTTAAACGTGATTTCACTGCAATTTCTGTCAAACGCAAGACACGAGGTTTGCTGTTATAGAATTGAGTATACAGATGCAAACAAACGCTTCCCTACAAGTGAATCGCCTAACCATTCAAAATAGTACTAAAACTGAATAGAATGCAGTTTTCACTCAGATGAAAGACATATGCTTTCCTTCTTAAGAAGTGTTTTCAAAGACATTCACAGAGTGATTCTACGAAGCCTTTTTACTGACGTTCGGTTTTAAACGTGTTTTCACTGGAATTTCTGTCAAACGCAAGAAACGAGGTTTGCTTTTAAAGAATTGAGTATACAGAATGCAAACAAACGCTTCCCTACAAGTGAATCGCCTAACCATTCAAAACAGTACTAAAAACTGAATAGAATGCAGTTTTCACTCAGATGAAGGACATATGCTTTCCTTCTTAAGAAGTGTTTTCAAAGACATTCACAGAGTGATTCTAGGAAGCCTTTTTACTGACTTTCGGTTTTAAACGTGATTTCACTGGAATTTCTGTCAAACGCAAGACACGAGGTTTGCTGTTAAAGAATTGAGTATACAGAATGCAAACAAACGCTTGCTTCAAATGAATCGCCTAACCATTCAACACAGTACTAAAAACTGAATAGAATGCAGTTTTCACTCAGATGAAATACGTATGCTTTCCTTCTTAAGAAGTGTTTTCAAAGACATTCACAGAGTAATTCTACAAAGCCTTTTTACTGACGTTGGCTTTTAAACGTGATTTCACTGGAATTTCTGTCAAACGCAAGACACGAGATTTGCTGTTAAAGAATTGAGTATACAGAATGCAAACAAACGCTTCCCTACAAGTGAAATGCCTAACCATTCAAAACAGTACTAAAAACTGAATAGAATGCAGTTTTCACTCAGATGAAAGACGTATGCTTTCCTTCTTAAGAAGTGTTTTCAAAGACATTCACAGAGTAATTCTACAAAGCCTTTTTACTGACGTTCGGTTTTAAACGTGATTTCACTGGAATTTCTGTCAAATGCAAGACACGAGGTTTGCTGTTAAAGAATTGAGTATACAGAATGCAAACAAACGCTTCCCTACAAGTGAATCGCCAAAAAATTGAAAACAGTACTAAAAATTGAATAGAATGCAGTTTTCACTCAGATGAAAGACGTATGCTTTCCTTCTTAAGAAGTGTTTTCAAAGACATTCACAGAGTGATTCTACAAAGCCTTTTTACTGACGTTCGGTTTTAAACGTGATTTCACTGGAATTTCTGTCAAACGCAAGACACGAGGTTTGCTGTTAAAGAATTGAGTATACAGAATGCCAACAAACGCTTTCCTACAAGTGAATCCTCTAACCATTCAACACAGTACTAAAAACTGAATAGAATGCAGTTTTCACTCAGATGAAGGACATATGCTTTCCTTCTTAAGTAGTGTTTTCAAAGACATTCACAGAGTATTTCTACAAAGCCTTTTTACTGATGTTGGCTTTTAAACGTGATTTCACTGGAATTTCTGTCAAACGCAAGACACGAGATTTGCTGTTAAAGAATTGAGTATACAGAATGCAAACAAACGCTTCCCTACAAGTGAATCGCCTAACAATTGAAAACAGTACTAAAAACTGAATAGAATGCAGTTTTCACTCAGATGAAAGACGTATGCTTTCCTTCTTAAGAAGTGTTTTCAAAGACATTCACAGAGTGATTCTAAGAAGCCTTTTTACTGATGTTCGGTTTTAAACGTGATTTCACTGCAATTTCTGTCAAACGCAAGACACGAGGTTTGCTGTTATAGAATTGAGTATACAGATGCAAACAAACGCTTCCCTACAAGTGAATCGCCTAACCATTCAAAATAGTACTAAAACTGAATAGAATGCAGTTTTCACTCAGATGAAAGACATATGCTTTCCTTCTTAAGAAGTGTTTTCAAAGACATTCACAGAGTGATTCTACGAAGCCTTTTTACTGATGTTCGGTTTTAAACGTGTTTTCACTGGAATTTCTGTCAAACGCAAGAAACGAGGTTTGGTTTTAAAGAATTGAGTATACAGAATGCAAACAAACGCTTCCCTACAAGTGAATCGCCTAACCATTCAACACAGTACTAAAAACTGAATAGAATGCAGTTTTCACTCAGATGAAAGACGTATGCTTTCCTTCTTAAGAAGTGTTTTCAAAGACATTCACAGAGTGATTCTACAAAGCCTTTTTACTGACGTTCGGTTTTAAACGTGATTTCACTGGAATTTCTGTCAAACGGAAGACACGAGGTTTGCTGTTAAAGAATTGAGTATACAGAATGCAAACAAACGCTTCCCTACAAGTGAATCTCCTAACCATTCAACACAGCACTAAAAACTGAATAGAATGCAGTTTTCACTCAGATGAAAGACGTATGCTTTCCTTCTTAAGAAGTGTTTTCAAAGACATTCACAGAGTGATTCTACAAAGCCTTTTTACTGACGTTGGCTTTTAAACGTGATTTCACTGGAATTTCTGTTAAACGCAAGACACGAGATTTGCTGTTATAGAATTGAGTATACAGATGCAAACAAACGCTTCCCTACAAGTGAATCGCCTAACCATTCAAAACAGTACTAAAAACTGAATAGAATGCAGTTTTCACTCAGATGAAAAACGTATGCTTTCCTTCTTAAGAAGTGTTTTCAAAGACATTCACAGAGTGATTCTATGAAGCCTTTTTACTGACGTTCGGTTTTAAACGTGATTTCACTGGAATTTCTGTCAAACGCAAGACACGAGGTTTGCTGTTAAAGAATTGAGTATACAGAATGCAAACAAACGCTTCCCTACAAGTGAATCCTCTAACCATTCAACACAGTACTAAAAACTGAATAGAATGCAGTTTTCACTCAGATGAAGGACATATGCTTTCCTTCTTAAGTAGTGTTTTCAAAGACATTCACAGAGTATTTCTACAAAGCCTTTTTACTGATGTTGGCTTTTAAACGTGATTTCACTGGAATTTCTGTCAAACGCAAGACACGAGATTTGCTGTTAAAGAATTGAGTATACAGAATGCAAACAAACGCTTCCCTACAAGTGAATCGCCTAACAATTGAAAACAGTACTAAAAACTGAATAGAATGCAGTTTTCACTCAGATGAAAGACGTATGCTTTCCTTCTTAAGAAGTGTTTTCAAAGACATTCACAGAGTGATTCTAAGAAGCCTTTTTACTGATGTTCGGTTTTAAACGTGATTTCACTGCAATTTCTGTCAAACGCAAGACACGAGGTTTGCTGTTATAGAATTGAGTATACAGATGCAAACAACGCTTCCCTACAAGTGAATCGCCTAACCATTCAAAATAGTACTAAAACTGAATAGAATGCAGTTTTCACTCAGATGAAAGACATATGCTTTCCTTCTTAAGAAGTGTTTTCAAAGACATTCACAGAGTGATTCTATGAAGCCTTTTTACTGACGTTCGGTTTTAAACGTGTTTTCACTGGAATTTCTGTCAAACGCAAGAAACGAGGTTTGCTTTTAAAGAATTGAGTATACAGAATGCAAACAAACGCTTCCCTACAAGTGAATCGCCTAACCATTCAAAACAGTACTAAAAACTGAATAGAATGCAGTTTTCACTCAGATGAAGGACATATGCTTTCCTTCTTAAGAAGTGTTTTCAAAGACATTCACAGAGTGATTCTAGGAAGCCTTTTTACTGACTTTCGGTTTTAAACGTGATTTCACTGGAATTTCTGTCAAACGCAAGACACGAGGTTTGCTGTTAAAGAATTGAGTATACAGAATGCAAACAAACGCTTCCCTACAAGTGAATCGCCTAACCATTCAAAACAGTACTAAAAACTGAATAGAATGCAGTTTTCACTCAGATGAAGGACATATGCTTTCCTTCTTAAGAAGTGTTTTCAAAGACATTCACAGAGTGATTCTACGAAGCCTTTTTACTGACTTTCGGTTTTAAACGTGATTTCACTGGAATTTCTGTCAAACGCAAGACACGAGGTTTGCTGTTAAAGAATTGAGTATACAGAATGCAAACAAACGCTTGCTTCAAATGAATCGCCTAACCATTCAACACAGTACTAAAAACTGAATAGAATGCAGTTTTCACTCAGATGAAAGACGTATGCTTTCCTTCTTAAGAAGTGTTTTCAAAGACATTCACAGAGTGATTCTACAAAGCCTTTTTACTGACGTTCGGTTTTAAACGTGATTTCACTGGAATTTCTGTCAAACGCAAGACACGAGATTTGCTGTTAAAGAATTGAGTATACAGAATGCAAACAAACGCTTCCCTACAAGTGAATCCTCTAACCATTCAACACAGTACTAAAAACTGAATAGAATGCAGTTTTCACTCAGATGAAGGACATATGCTTTCCTTCTTAAGTAGTGTTTTCAAAGACATTCACAGAGTATTTCTACAAAGCCTTTTTACTGATGTTGGCTTTTAAACGTGATTTCACTGGAATTTCTGTCAAACGCAAGACACGAGATTTGCTGTTAAAGAATTGAGTATACAGAATGCAAACAAACGCTTCCCTACAAGTGAATCGCCTAACAATTGAAAACAGTACTAAAAACTGAATAGAATGCAGTTTTCACTCAGATGAAAGACGTATGCTTTCCTTCTTAAGAAGTGTTTTCAAAGACATTCACAGAGTGATTCTAAGAAGCCTTTTTACTGATGTTCGGTTTTAAACGTGATTTCACTGCAATTTCTGTCAAACGCAAGACACGAGGTTTGCTGTTATAGAATTGAGTATACAGATGCAAACAAACGCTTCCCTACAAGTGAATCGCCTAACCATTCAAAATAGTACTAAAACTGAATAGAATGCAGTTTTCACTCAGATGAAAGACATATGCTTTCCTTCTTAAGAAGTGTTTTCAAAGACATTCACAGAGTGATTCTACGAAGCCTTTTTACTGACGTTCGGTTTTAAACGTGTTTTCACTGGAATTTCTGTCAAACGCAAGAAACGAGGTTTGCTTTTAAAGAATTGAGTATACAGAATGCAAACAAACGCTTCCCTACAAGTGAATCGCCTAACCATTCAAAACAGTACTAAAAACTGAATAGAATGCAGTTTTCACTCAGATGAAGGACATATGCTTTCCTTCTTAAGAAGTGTTTTCAAAGACATTCACAGAGTGATTCTAGGAAGCCTTTTTACTGACTTTCGGTTTTAAACGTGATTTCACTGGAATTTCTGTCAAACGCAAGACACGAGGTTTGCTGTTAAAGAATTGAGTATACAGAATGCAAACAAACGCTTGCTTCAAATGAATCGCCTAACCATTCAACACAGTACTAAAAACTGAATAGAATGCAGTTTTCACTCAGATGAAATACGTATGCTTTCCTTCTTAAGAAGTGTTTTCAAAGACATTCACAGAGTAATTCTACAAAGCCTTTTTACTGACGTTGGCTTTTAAACGTGATTTCACTGGAATTTCTGTCAAACGCAAGACACGAGATTTGCTGTTAAAGAATTGAGTATACAGAATGCAAACAAACGCTTCCCTACAAGTGAAATGCCTAACCATTCAAAACAGTACTAAAAACTGAATAGAATGCAGTTTTCACTCAGATGAAAGACGTATGCTTTCCTTCTTAAGAAGTGTTTTCAAAGACATTCACAGAGTAATTCTACAAAGCCTTTTTACTGATGTTGGCTTTTAAACGTGATTTCACTGGAATTTCTGTCAAACGCAAGACACGAGATTTGCTGTTAAAGAATTGAGTATACAGAATGCAAACAAACGCTTCCCTACAAGTGAATCGCCTAACAATTGAAAACAGTACTAAAAACTGAATAGAATGCAGTTTTCACTCAGATGAAAGACGTATGCTTTCCTTCTTAAGAAGTGTTTTCAAAGACATTCACAGAGTGATTCTAAGAAGCCTTTTTACTGATGTTCGGTTTTAAACGTGATTTCACTGCAATTTCTGTCAAACGCAAGACACGAGGTTTGCTGTTATAGAATTGAGTATACAGATGCAAACAAACGCTTCCCTACAAGTGAATCGCCTAACCATTCAAAATAGTACTAAAACTGAATAGAATGCAGTTTTCACTCAGATGAAAGACATATGCTTTCCTTCTTAAGAAGAGTTTTCAAAGACATTCACAGAGTGATTCTACGAAGCCTTTTTACTGACGTTCGGTTTTAAACGTGTTTTCACTGGAATTTCTGTCAAACGCAAGAAACGAGGTTTGCTTTTAAAGAATTGAGTATACAGAATGCAAACAAACGCTTCCCTACAAGTGAATCGCCTAACCTTTCAAAACAGTACTAAAAACTGAATAGAATGCAGTTTTCACTCAGATGAAGGACATATGCTTTCCTTCTTAAGAAGTGTTTTCAAAGACATTCACAGAGTGATTCTAGGAAGCCTTTTTACTGACTTTCGGTTTTAAACGTGATTTCACTGGAATTTCTGTCAAACGCAAGACACGAGGTTTGCTGTTAAAGAATTGAGTATACAGAATGCAAACAAACGCTTGCTTCAAATGAATCGCCTAACCATTCAACACAGTACTAAAAACTGAATAGAATGCAGTTTTCACTCAGATGAAATACGTATGCTTTCCTTCTTAAGAAGTGTTTTCAAAGACATTCACAGAGTAATTCTACAAAGCCTTTTTACTGACGTTGGCTTTTAAACGTGATTTCACTGGAATTTCTGTCAAACGCAAGACACGAGATTTGCTGTTAAAGAATTGAGTATACAGAATGCAAACAAACGCTTCCCTACAAGTGAAATGCCTAACCATTCAAAACAGTACTAAAAACTGAATAGAATGCAGTTTTCACTCAGATGAAAGACGTATGCTTTCCTTCTTAAGAAGTGTTTTCAAAGACATTCACAGAGTAATTCTACAAAGCCTTTTTACTGACGTTCGGTTTTAAACGTGATTTCACTGGAATTTCTGTCAAATGCAAGACACGAGGTTTGCTGTTAAAGAATTGAGTATACAGAATGCAAACAAACGCTTCCCTACAAGTGAATCCTCTAACCATTCAACACAGTACTAAAAACTGAATAGAATGCAGTTTTCACTCAGATGAAGGACATATGCTTTCCTTCTTAAGTAGTGTTTTCAAAGACATTCACAGAGTATTTCTACAAAGCCTTTTTACTGATGTTGGCTTTTAAACGTGATTTCACTGGAATTTCTGTCAAACGCAAGACACGAGATTTGCTGTTAAAGAATTGAGTATACAGAATGCAAACAAACGCTTCCCTACAAGTGAATCGCCTAACAATTGAAAACAGTACTAAAAACTGAATAGAATGCAGTTTTCACTCAGATGAAAGACGTATGCTTTCCTTCTTAAGAAGTGTTTTCAAAGACATTCACAGAGTGATTCTAAGAAGCCTTTTTACTGATGTTCGGTTTTAAACGTGATTTCACTGCAATTTCTGTCAAACGCAAGACACGAGGTTTGCTGTTATAGAATTGAGTATACAGATGCAAACAAACGCTTCCCTACAAGTGAATCGCCTAACCATTCAAAATAGTACTAAAACTGAATAGAATGCAGTTTTCACTCAGATGAAAGACATATGCTTTCCTTCTTAAGAAGTGTTTTCAAAGACATTCACAGAGTGATTCTACGAAGCCTTTTTACTGATGTTCGGTTTTAAACGTGTTTTCACTGGAATTTCTGTCAAACGCAAGAAACGAGGTTTGGTTTTAAAGAATTGAGTATACAGAATGCAAACAAACGCTTCCCTACAAGTGAATCGCCTAACCATTCAACACAGTACTAAAAACTGAATAGAATGCAGTTTTCACTCAGATGAAAGACGTATGCTTTCCTTCTTAAGAAGTGTTTTCAAAGACATTCACAGAGTGATTCTACAAAGCCTTTTTACTGACGTTCGGTTTTAAACGTGATTTCACTGGAATTTCTGTCAAACGGAAGACACGAGGTTTGCTGTTAAAGAATTGAGTATACAGAATGCAAACAAACGCTTCCCTACAAGTGAATCTCCTAACCATTCAACACAGCACTAAAAACTGAATAGAATGCAGTTTTCACTCAGATGAAAGACGTATGCTTTCCTTCTTAAGAAGTGTTTTCAAAGACATTCACAGAGTGATTCTACTAAGCCTTTTTACTGACGTTGGCTTTTAAACGTGATTTCACTGGAATTTCTGTTAAACGCAAGACACGAGATTTGCTGTTATAGAATTGAGTATACAGATGCAAACAAACGCTTCCCTACAAGTGAATCGCCTAACCATTCAAAACAGTACTAAAAACTGAATAGAATGCAGTTTTCACTCAGATGAAAAACGTATGCTTTCCTTCTTAAGAAGTGTTTTCAAAGACATTCACAGAGTGATTCTACGAAGCCTTTTTACTGACGTTCGGTTTTAAACGTGATTTCACTGGAATTTCTGTCAAACGCAAGACACGAGGTTTGCTGTTAAAGAATTGAGTATACAGAATGCAAACAAACGCTTCCCTACAAGTGAATCCTCTAACCATTCAACACAGTACTAAAAACTGAATAGAATGCAGTTTTCACTCAGATGAAGGACATATGCTTTCCTTCTTAAGAAGTGTTTTCAAAGACATTCACAGAGTGATTCTACGAAGCCTTTTTACTGACGTTCGGTTTTAAACGTGTTTTCACTGGAATTTCTGTCAAACGCAAGACACGAGATTTGCTGTTATAGAATTGAGTATACAGATGCAAACAAACGCTTCCCTACAAGTGAATCCTCTAACCATTCAACACAGTACTAAAAACTGAATAGAATGCAGTTTTCACTCAGATGAAAGACGTATGCTTTCCTTCTTAAGAAGTGTTTTCAAAGACATTCACAGAGTGATTCTACAAAGCCTTTTTACTGACGTTGGCTTTTAAACGTGATTTCACTGGAATTTCTGTTAAACGCAAGACACGAGGTTTGCTGTTATAGAATTGAGTATACAGAATGCAAACAAACGCTTCCCTACAAGTGAATCGCCTAACCATTCAAAATAGTACTAAAACTGAATAGAATGCAGTTTTCACTCAGATGAAAGACATATGCTTTCCTTCTTAAGAAGTGTTTTCAAAGACATTCACAGAGTGATTCTACGAAGCCTTTTTACTGACGTTCGGTTTTAAACGTGTTTTCACTGGAATTTCTGTCAAACACAAGACACGAGGTTTTCTGTTAAAGAATTGAGTATACAGAATGCAAACAAACGCTTCCCTACAAGTGAATCGCCTAACCATTCAAAACAGTACTAAAAACTGAATAGAATGCAGTTTTCACTCAGATGAAGGACATATGCTTTCCTTCTTAAGAAGTGTTTTCAAAGACATTCACAGAGTGCTTCTACGAAGCCTTTTTACTGAAGTTCGGTTTTAAACGTGTTTTCACTGGAATTTCTGTCAAAAGCAAGAAACGAGGTTTGCTGTTAAAGAATTGAGTATACAGAATGCAAACAAACGCTTCCCTACAAGTGAATCGCCTAACCATTCAACACAGTAATAAAAACTGAATAGAATGCAGTTTTCACTCAGATGAAAGACATATGCTTTCCTTCTTAAGAAGTGTTTTCAAAGACATTCACAGAGTGATTCTACGAAGCCTTTTTACTGACGTTCGGTTTTAAACGTGATTTCACTGGAATTTCTGTCAAACGCAAGACACGAGGTTTGCTGTTAAAGAATTTAGTATACAGAATGCAAACAAACGCTTCCCTACAAGTGAATCGCCTAACAATTGAAAACAGTACTAAAAACTGAATAGAATGCAGTTTTCACTCAGATGAAAGACGTATGCTTTCCTTCTTAAGAAGTGTTTTCAAAGACATTCACAGAGTGATTCTAAGAAGCCTTTTTACTGACGTTCGGTTTTAAACGTGATTTCACTGGAATTTCTGTCAAACGCAAGACACGAGGTTTGCTGTTAAAGAATTGAGTATACAGAATGCAAACAAACGCTTGCTTCAAATGAATCGCCTAACCATTCAACACAGTACTAAAAACTGAATAGAATGCAGTTTTCACTCAGATGAAACACGTATGCTTTCCTTCTTAAGAAGTGTTTTCAAAGACATTCACAGAGTAATTCTACAAAGCCTTTTTACTGACGTTGGCTTTTAAACGTGACTTCATTGGAATTTCTGTCAAACGCAAGACACGAGATTTGCTGTTAAAGAATTGAGTATACAGAATGCAAACAAACGCTTCCCTACAAGTGAAATGCCTAACCATTCAAAACAGTACTAAAAACTGAATAGAATGCAGTTTTCACTCAGATGAAAGACGTATGCTTTCCTTCTTAAGAAGTGTTTTCAAAGACATTCACAGAGTGATTCTACGAAGCCTTTTTACTGACGTTCGGTTTTAAACGTGATTTCACTGGAATTTCTGTCAAACGCAAGACACGAGGTTTGCTGTTAAAGAATTGAGTATAAAGAATGCAAACAAACGCTTCCCTACAAGTGAATCGCCTAACCATTCAAAACAGTACTAAAAACTGAATAGAATGCAGTTTTCACTCAGATGAAAGACGTATGCTTTCCTTCTTAACAAGTGTTTTCAAAGACATTCACAGAGTGATTCTACGAAGCCTTTTTACTGAAGTTCGGTTTTAAACGTGATTTCACTGGAATTTCTGTCAAACGCAAGACACGAGATTTGCTGTTAAAGAATTGAGTATACAGAATGCAAACAAACGCTTCCCTACAAGTGAATCGCCTAACAATTGAAAACAGTACTAAAAACTGAATAGAATGCAGTTTTCACTCAGATGAAAGACGTATGCTTTCCTTCTTAAGAAGTGTTTTCAAAGACATTCACAGAGTGATTCTAAGAAGCCTTTTTACTGATGTTCGGTTTTAAACGTGATTTCACTGCAATTTCTGTCAAACGCAAGACACGAGGTTTGCTGTTATAGAATTGAGTATACAGATGCAAACAAACGCTTCCCTACAAGTGAATCGCCTAACCATTCAAAATAGTACTAAAACTGAATAGAATGCAGTTTTCACTCAGATGAAAGACATATGCTTTCCTTCTTAAGAAGTGTTTTCAAAGACATTCACAGAGTGATTCTACGAAGCCTTTTTACTGATGTTCGGTTTTAAACGTGTTTTCACTGGAATTTCTGTCAAACGCAAGAAACGAGGTTTGGTTTTAAAGAATTGAGTATACAGAATGCAAACAAACGCTTCCCTACAAGTGAATCGCCTAACCATTCAACACAGTACTAAAAACTGAATAGAATGCAGTTTTCACTCAGATGAAAGACGTATGCTTTCCTTCTTAAGAAGTGTTTTCAAAGACATTCACAGAGTGATTCTACAAAGCCTTTTTACTGACGTTCGGTTTTAAACGTGATTTCACTGGAATTTCTGTCAAACGGAAGACACGAGGTTTGCTGTTAAAGAATTGAGTATACAGAATGCAAACAAACGCTTCCCTACAAGTGAATCTCCTAACCATTCAACACAGCACTAAAAACTGAATAGAATGCAGTTTTCACTCAGATGAAAGACGTATGCTTTCCTTCTTAAGAAGTGTTTTCAAAGACATTCACAGAGTGATTCTACAAAGCCTTTTTACTGACGTTGGCTTTTAAACGTGATTTCACTGGAATTTCTGTTAAACGCAAGACACGAGATTTGCTGTTATAGAATTGAGTATACAGATGCAAACAAACGCTTCCCTACAAGTGAATCGCCTAACCATTCAAAACAGTACTAAAAACTGAATAGAATGCAGTTTTCACTCAGATGAAAAACGTATGCTTTCCTTCTTAAGAAGTGTTTTCAAAGACATTCACAGAGTGATTCTACGAAGCCTTTTTACTGACGTTCGGTTTTAAACGTGATTTCACTGGAATTTCTGTCAAACGCAAGACACGAGGTTTGCTGTTAAAGAATTGAGTATACAGAATGCAAACAAACGCTTCCCTACAAGTGAATCCTCTAACCATTCAACACAGTACTAAAAACTGAATAGAATGCAGTTTTCACTCAGATGAAAGACGTATGCTTTCCTTCTTAAGAAGTGTTTTCAAAGACATTCACAGAGTGATTCTACAAAGCCTTTTTACTGACGTTGGCTTTTAAACGTGATTTCACTGGAATTTCTGTTAAACGCAAGACACGAGGTTTGCTGTTATAGAATTGAGTATACAGAATGCAAACAAACGCTTCCCTACAAGTGAATCGCCTAACCATTCAAAATAGTACTAAAACTGAATAGAATGCAGTTTTCACTCAGATGAAAGACATATGCTTTCCTTCTTAAGAAGTGTTTTCAAAGACATTCACAGAGTGATTCTACGAAGCCTTTTTACTGACGTTCGGTTTTAAACGTGTTTTCACTGGAATTTCTGTCAAACACAAGACACGAGGTTTTCTGTTAAAGAATTGAGTATACAGAATGCAAACAAACGCTTCCCTACAAGTGAATCGCCTAACCATTCAAAACAGTACTAAAAACTGAATAGAATGCAGTTTTCACTCAGATGAAGGACATATGCTTTCCTTCTTAAGAAGTGTTTTCAAAGACATTCACAGAGTGCTTCTACGAAGCCTTTTTACTGAAGTTCGGTTTTAAACGTGTTTTCACTGGAATTTCTGTCAAAAGCAAGAAACGAGGTTTGCTGTTAAAGAATTGAGTATACAGAATGCAAACAAACGCTTCCCTACAAGTGAATCGCCTAACCATTCAACACAGTAATAAAAACTGAATAGAATGCAGTTTTCACTCAGATGAAAGACGTATGCTTTCCTTCTTAAGAAGTGTTTTCAAAGACATTCACAGAGTGATTCTACGAAGCCTTTTTACTGACGTTCGGTTTTAAACGTGATTTCACTGGAATTTCTGTCAAACGCAAGACACGAGGTTTGCTGTTAAAGAATTTAGTATACAGAATGCAAACAAACGCTTCCCTACAAGTGAATCGCCTAACAATTGAAAACAGTACTAAAAACTGAATAGAATGCAGTTTTCACTCAGATGAAAGACGTATGCTTTCCTTCTTAAGAAGTGTTTTCAAAGACATTCACAGAGTGATTCTAAGAAGCCTTTTTACTGACGTTCGGTTTTAAACGTGATTTCACTGGAATTTCTGTCAAACGCAAGATACGAGGTTTGCTGTTATAGAATTGAGTATACAGAATGCAAACAAACGCTTCCCTACAAGTGAATCGCCTAACCATTCAAAATAGTACTAAAACTGAATAGAATGCAGTTTTCACTCAGATGAAAGACATATGCTTTCCTTCTTAAGAAGTGTTTTCAAAGACATTCACAGAGTGATTCTACGAAGCCTTTTTACTGACGTTCGGTTTTAAACGTGTTTTCACTGGAATTTCTGTCAAACACAAGACACGAGGTTTGCTGTTAAAGAATTGAGTATACAGAATGCAAACAAACGCTTCCCTACAAGTGAATCGCCTAACCATTCAAAACAGTACTAAAAACTGAATAGAATGCAGTTTTCACTCAGATGAAGGACATATGCTTTCCTTCTTAAGAAATGTTTTCAAAGACATTCACAGAGTGATTCTACGAAGCCTTTTTACTGACGTTCGGTTTTAAACGTGTTTTCACTGGAATTTCTGTCAAACACAAGACACGAGGTTTGCTGTTAAAGAATTGAGTATACAGAATGCAAACAAACGCTTCCCTACAAGTGAATCCCCTAACCATTCAAAACAGTACTAAAAACTGAATAGAATGCAGTTTTCACTCAGATGAAGGACATATGCTTTCCTTCTTAAGAAGTGTTTTCAAAGACATTCACAGAGTGATTCTACGAAGCCTTATTACTGAAGTTCGGTTTTAAACGTGATTTCACTGGAATTTCTGTCAAACGCAAGACACGAGGTTTGCTGTTAAAGAATTGAGTATACAGAATGCAAACAAATGCTTCCCTACAAGTGAATCGCCTAACCATTCAACACAGTACTAAAAACTGAATAGAATGCAGTTTTCACTCAGATGAAGGACATATGCTTTCCTTCTTAAGTAGTGTTTTCAAAGACATTCACAGAGTATTTCTACAAAGCCTTTTTACTGATGTTGGCTTTTAAAAGTGATTTCACTGGAATTTCTGTCAAACGCAAGACACGAGATTTGCTGTTAAAGAATTGAGTATACAGAATGCAAACAAACGCTTCCCTACAAGTGAATCGCCTAACCATTCAAAACAGTACTAAAAACTGAATAGAATGCAGTTTTCACTCAGATGAAAGACATATGCTTTCCTTCTTAACAAGTGTTTTCAAAGACATTCACAGAGTGATTCTACGAAGCCTTTTTACTGACGTTCGGTTTTAAACGTGATTTCACTGGAATTTCTGTCAAACGCAAGACACGAGGTTTGCTGTTAAAGAATTGAGTATACAGAATGCAAACAAACGCTTCCCTACAAGTGAATCGCCTAACAATTGAAAACAGTACTAAAAACTGAATAGAATGCAGTTTTCACTCAGATGAAAGACGTATGCTTTCCTTCTTAAGAAGTGTTTTCAAAGACATTCACAGAGTGATTCTAAGAAGCCTTTTTACTGACGTTCGGTTTTAAACGTGATTTCACTGGAATTTCTGTCAAACGCAAGACACGAGGTTTGCTGTTAAAGAATTGAGTATACAGAATGCAAACAAACGCTTCCCTACAAGTGAATCGCCTAACAATTGAAAACAGTACTAAAAACTGAATAGAATGCAGTTTTCACTCAGATGAAGGACATATGCTTTCCTTCTTAAGAAGTGTTTTCAAAGACATTCACAGAGTATTTCTACAAAGCCTTTTTACTGATGTTGGCTTTTAAACGTGATTTCACTGGAATTTCTGTCAAACGCAAGACACGAGATTTGCTGTTAAATAATTGAGTATACAGAATGCAAACAAACGCTTCCCTACAAGTGAATCGCCTAACCATTCAAAACAGTACTAAAAACTGAATAGAATGCAGTTTTCACTCAGATGAAAGACGTATGCTTTCCTTCTTAAGAAGTGTTTTCAAAGACATTCACAGAGTGATTCTACGAAGCCTTTTTACTGACGTTCGGTTTTAAACGTGTTTTCACTGGAATTTCTGTCAAACACAAGACACGAGGTTTGCTGTTAAAGAATTGAGTATACAGAATGCAAACAAAGGCTTCCCTACAAGTGAATCGCCTAACCATTCAAAACAGTACTAAAAACTGAATAGAATGCAGTTTTCACTCAGATGAAGGACATATGCTTTCCTTCTTAAGAAGTGTTTTCAAAGACATTCACAGAGTGATTCTACGAAGCCTTTTTTACTGACTTTCGGTTTTAAACGTGATTTCACTGGAATTTCTGTCAAACGCAAGACACGAGGTTTGCTGTTAAAGAATTGAGTATACAGAATGCAAACAAAGGCTTCCCTACAAGTGAATCGCCTAACCATTCAACACAGTACTAAAAACTGAATAGAATGCAGTTTTCACTCAGATGAAATACGTATGCTTTCCTTCTTAAGAAGTGTTTTCAAAGACATTCACAGAGTAATTCTACAAAGCCTTTTTACTGACGTTGGCTTTTAAACGTGATTTCACTGGAATTTCTGTCAAACGCAAGACACGAGATTTGCTGTTAAAGAATTGAGTATACAGAATGCAAACAAACGCTTCCCTACAAGTGAAATGCCTAACCATTCAAAACAGTACTAAAAACTGAATAGAATGCAGTTTTCACTCAGATGAAAGACGTATGCTTTCCTTCTTAAGTAGTGTTTTCATAGACATTCACAGAGTATTTCTACAAAGCCTTTTTACTGATGTTGGCTTTTAAACGTGATTTCACTGGAATTTCTGTCAAACGCAAGACACGAGGTTTGCTGTTAAAGAATTGAGTATACAGAATGCAAACAAACGCTTCCCTACAAGTGAATCGCCTAACAATTGAAAACAGTACTAAAAACTGAATAGAATGCAGTTTTCACTCAGATGAAAGACGTATGCTTTCCTTCTTAAGAAGTGTTTTCAAAGACATTCACAGAGTGATTCTAAGAAGCCTTTTTACTGACGTTCGGTTTTAAACGTGATTTCACTGGAATTTCTGTCAAACGCAAGAAACGAGGTTTGCTGTTATAGAATTGATTATACAGAATGCAAACAAACGCTTCCCTACAAGTGAATCGCCTAACCATTCAAAATAGTACTAAAACTGAATAGAATGCAGTTTTCACTCAGATGAAAGACATATGCTTTCCTTCTTAAGAAGTGTTTTCAAAGACATTCACAGAGTGATTCTACGAAGCCTTTTTACTGACGTTCGGTTTTAAACGTGTTTTCACTGGAATTTCTGTCAAACACAAGACACGAGGTTTGCTGTTAAAGAATTGAGTATACAGAATGCAAACAAAGGCTTCCCTACAAGTGAATCGCCTAACCATTCAACACAGTACTAAAAACTGAATAGAATGCAGTTTTCACTCAGATGAAATACGTATGCTTTCCTTCTTAAGAAGTGTTTTCAAAGACATTCACAGAGTAATTCTACAAAGCCTTTTTACTGACGTTGGCTTTTAAACGTGATTTCACTGGAATTTCTGTCAAACGCAAGACACGAGATTTGCTGTTAAAGAATTGAGTATACAGAATGCAAACAAACGCTTCCCTACAAGTGAAATGCCTAACCATTCAAAACAGTACTAAAAACTGAATAGAATGCAGTTTTCACTCAGATGAAAGACGTATGCTTTCCTTCTTAAGTAGTGTTTTCATAGACATTCACAGAGTATTTCTACAAAGCCTTTTTACTGATGTTGGCTTTTAAACGTGATTTCACTGGAATTTCTGTCAAACGCAAGACACGAGGTTTGCTGTTAAAGAATTGAGTATACAGAATGCAAACAAACGCTTCCCTACAAGTGAATCGCCTAACAATTGAAAACAGTACTAAAAACTGAATAGAATGCAGTTTTCACTCAGATGAAAGACGTATGCTTTCCTTCTTAAGAAGTGTTTTCAAAGACATTCACAGAGTGATTCTAAGAAGCCTTTTTACTGACGTTCGGTTTTAAACGTGATTTCACTGGAATTTCTGTCAAACGCAAGACACGAGGTTTGCTGTTATAGAATTGATTATACAGAATGCAAACAAACGCTTCCCTACAAGTGAATCGCCTAACCATTCAAAATAGTACTAAAACTGAATAGAATGCAGTTTTCACTCAGATGAAAGACATATGCTTTCCTTCTTAAGAAGTGTTTTCAAAGACATTCACAGAGTGATTCTACGAAGCCTTTTTACTGACGTTCGGTTTTAAACGTGTTTTCACTGGAATTTCTGTCAAACACAAGACACGAGGTTTGCTGTTAAAGAATTGAGTATACAGAATGCAAACAAACGCTTCCCTACAAGTGAATCGCCTAACAATTGAAAACAGTACTAAAAACTGAATAGAATGCAGTTTTCACTCAGATGAAAGACGTATGCTTTCCTTCTTAAGAAGTGTTTTCAAAGACATTCACAGAGTGATTCTAAGAAGCCTTTTTACTGACGTTCGGTTTTAAACGTGATTTCACTGGAATTTCTGTCAAACGCAAGACACGAGGTTTGCTGTTATAGAATTGATTATACAGAATGCAAACAAACGCTTCCCTACAAGTGAATCGCCTAACCATTCAAAATAGTACTAAAACTGAATAGAATGCAGTTTTCACTCAGATGAAAGACATATGCTTTCCTTCTTAAGAAGTGTTTTCAAAGACATTCACAGAGTGATTCTACGAAGCCTTTTTACTGACGTTCGGTTTTAAACGTGTTTTCACTGGAATTTCTGTCAAACACAAGACACGAGGTTTGCTGTTAAAGAATTGAGTATACAGAATGCAAACAAACGCTTCCCTACAATTGAATCGCCTAACCATTCAAAACAGTACTAAAAACTGAATAGAATGCAGTTTTCACTCAGATGAAGGACATATGCTTTCCTTCTTAAGAAGTGTTTTCAAAGACATTCACAGAGTGATTCTACGAAGCCTTTTTACTGACTTTCGGTTTTAAACGTGATTTTACTGGAATTTCTGTCAAACGCAAGACACGAGGTTTGCTGTTAAAGAATTGAGTATACAGAATGCAAACAAACGCTTGCTTCAAATGAATCGCCTAACCATTCAACACAGTACTAAAAACTGAATAGAATGCAGTTTTCACTCAGATGAAATACGTATGCTTTCCTTCTTAAGAAGTGTTTTCAAAGACATTCACAGAGTAATTCTACAAAGCCTTTTTACTGACGTTGGCTTTTAAATGTGATTTCACTGGAATTTCTGTCAAACGCAAGACACGAGATTTGCTGTTAAAGAATTGAGTATACAGAATGCAAACAAACGCTTCCCTACAAGTGAAATGCCTAACCATTCAAAACAGTACTAAAAACTGAATAGAATGCAGTTTTCACTCAGATGAAAGACGTATGCTTTCCTTCTTAAGAAGTGTTTTCAAAGACATTCACAGAGTGATTCTACGAAGCCTTTTTACTGACGTTCGGTTTTAAATGTGATTTCACTGGAATTTCTGTCAAACGCAAGACACGAGGTTTGCTGTTAAAGAATTGAGTATACAGAATGCAAACAAACGCTTCCCTACAAGTGAATCGCCTAACAATTGAAAACAGTACTAAAAACTGAAAAGAATGCAGTTTTCACTCAGATGAAAGACGTATGCTTTCCTTCTTAAGAAGTGTTTTCAAAGACATTCACAGAGTGATTCTACAAAGCCTTTTTACTGACGTTCAGTTTTAAACGTGATTTCACTGGAATTTCTGTCAAACGCAAGACACGAGGTTTGCTGTTAAAGAATTGAGTATACAGAATGCAAACAAACGCTTCCCTACAAGTGAATCCTCTAACCATTCAACACAGTACTAAAAACTGAATAGAATGCAGTTTTCACTCAGATGAAGGACATATGCTTTCCTTCTTAAGTAGTGTTTTCAAGGACATTCACAGAGTATTTCTACAAAGCCTTTTTACTGATGTTGGCTTTTAAACGTGATTTCACTGGAATTTCTGTCAAACGCAAGACACGAGATTTGCTGTTAAAGAATTGAGTA
The DNA here is from genome assembly GCA_033318265.1 of Phyllotis vaccarum. Lineage (NCBI taxonomy): Eukaryota > Metazoa > Chordata > Mammalia > Rodentia > Cricetidae > Phyllotis > Phyllotis vaccarum. Next base: position 444,486 of record JARWLC010000096.1, on the reverse strand, counting down.
TACAGAATGCAAACAAACGGTTCCCTACAAGTGAATCGCCTAACAATTGAAAACAGTACTAAAAACTGAATAGAATGCAGTTTTCACTCAGATGAAAGACGTATGCTTTCCTTCTTAAGAAGTGTTTTCAAAGACATTCACAGAGTGATTCTAAGAAGCCTTTTTACTGACGTTCGGTTTTAAACGTGATTTAACTGCAATTTCTGTCAAAGGCAAGACACGAGGTTTGCTGTTATAGAATGAGTATACAGATGCAAACAAACGCTTCCCTACAAGTGAATCGCCTAACCATTCAAAATAGTACTAAAACTGAATAGAATGCAGTTTTCACTCAGATGAAAGACATATGCTTTCCTTCTTAAGAAGTGTTTTCAAAGACATTCACAGAGTGATTCTACGAAGCCTTTTTACTGACGTTCGGTTTTAAACGTGTTTTCACTGGAATTTCTGTCAAACGCAAGAAACGAGGTTTGCTTTTAAAGAATTGAGTATACAGAATGCAAACAAACGCTTCCCTACAAGTGAATCGCCTAACCATTCAACACAGTACTAAAAACTGAATAGAATGCAGTTTTCACTCAGATGAAAGACGTATGCTTTCCTTCTTAAGAAGTGTTTTCAAAGACATTCAAAGAGTGATTCTACAAAGCCTTTTTACTGACGTTCGGTTTTAAACGTGATTTCACTGGAATTTCTGTCAAACGGAAGACACGAGGTTTGCTGTTAAAGAATTGAGTATACAGAATGCAAACAAACGCTTCCCTACAAGTGAATCGCCTAACCATTCAACACAGCACTAAAAACTGAATAGAATGCAGTTTTCACTCAGATGAAAGACGTATGCTTTCCTTCTTAAGAAGTGTTTTCAAAGACATTCACAGAGTGATTCTACAAAGCCTTTTTACTGACGTTGGCTTTTAAACGTGATTTCACTGGAATTTCTGTTAAACGCAAGACACGAGATTTGCTGTTATAGAATTGAGTATACAGATGCAAACAAACGCTTCCATACAAGTGAATCGCCTAACCATTCAAAATAGTACTAAAACTGAATAGAATGCAGTTTTCACTCAGATGAAAGACATATGCTTTCCTTCTTAAGAAGTGTTTTCAAAGACATTCACAGAGTGATTCTAAGAAGCCTTTTTACTGACGTTCGGTTTTAAACGTGATTTCACTGGAATTTCTGTCAAACGCAAGACACGAGGTTTGCTGTTATAGAATTGAGTATACAGAATGCAAACAAACGCTTCCCTACAAGTGAATCGCCTAACCATTCAAAATAGTACTAAAACTGAATAGAATGCAGTTTTCACTCAGATGTAAGACATATGCTTTCCTTCTTAAGAAGTGTTTTCAAAGACATTCACAGAGTGATTCTACGAAGCCTTTTTACTGACGTTCGGTTTTAAACGTGTTTTCACTGGAATTTCTGTCAAACACAAGACACGAGGTTTTCTGTTAAAGAATTGAGTATACAGAATGCAAACAAACGCTTCCCTACAAGTGAATCGCCTAACCATTCAAAACAGTACTAAAAACTGAATAGAATGCAGTTTTCACTCAGATGAAGGACATATGCTTTCCTTCTTAAGAAGTGTTTTCAAAGACATTCACAGAGTGATTCTACGAAGCCTTTTTACTGACGTTCGGTTTTAAACGTGTTTTCACTGGAATTTCTGTCAAACGGAAGACACGAGGTTTGCTGTTAAAGAATTGAGTATACAGAATGCAAACAAACGCTTCCCTACAAGTGAATCGCCTAACCATTCAACACAGCACTAAAAACTGAATAGAATGCAGTTTTCACTCAGATGAAAGACGTATGCTTTCCTTCTTAAGAAGTGTTTTCAAAGACATTCACAGAGTGATTCTACAAAGCCTTTTTACTGACGTTGGCTTTTAAACGTGATTTCACTGGAATTTCTGTTAAACGCAAGACACGAGATTTGCTGTTAAAGAATTGAGTATACAGAATGCAAACAAACGCTTCCCTACAAGTGAATCGCCTAACCATTCAAAACAGTACTAAAAACTGAATAGAATGCAGTTTTCACTCAGATGAAAAACGTATGCTTTCCTTCTTAAGAAGTGTTTTCAAAGACATTCACAGAGTGATTCTACGAAGCCTTTTTACTGACGTTCGGTTTTAAACGTGATTTCACTGGAATTTCTGTCAAACACAAGACACGAGGTTTGCTGTTAAAGAATTGAGTATACAGAATGCAAACAAACGCTTCCCTACAAGTGAATCCCCTAACCATTCAAAACAGTACTAAAAACTGAATAGAATGCAGTTTTCACTCAGATGAAGGACATATGCTTTCCTTCTTAAGAAGTGTTTTCAAAGACATTCACAGAGTGATTCTACGAAGCCTTATTACTGAAGTTCGGTTTTAAACATGATTTCACTGGAATTTCTGTCAAACGCAAGACACGAGGTTTGCTGTTAAAGAATTGAGTATACAGAATGCAAACAAATGCTTCCCTACAAGTGAATCGCCTAACCATTCAACACAGTACTAAAAACTGAATAGAATGCAGTTTTCACTCAGATGAAGGACATATGCTTTCCTTCTTAAGTAGTGTTTTCAAAGACATTCACAGAGTATTTCTACAAAGCCTTTTTACTGATGTTGGCTTTTAAAAGTGATTTCACTGGAATTTCTGTCAAACGCAAGACACGAGATTTGCTGTTAAAGAATTGAGTATACAGAATGCAAACAAACGCTTCCCTACAAGTGAATCGCCTAACCATTCAAAACAGTACTAAAAACTGAATAGAATGCAGTTTTCACTCAGATGAAAGACGTATGCTTTCCTTCTTAACAAGTGTTTTCAAAGACATTCACAGAGTGATTCTACGAAGCCTTTTTACTGACGTTCGGTTTTAAACGTGATTTCACTGGAATTTCTGTCAAACGCAAGACACGAGGTTTGCTGTTAAAGAATTGAGTATACAGAATGCAAACAAACGCTTCCCTACAAGTGAATCGCCTAACAATTGAAAACAGTACTAAAAACTGAATAGAATGCAGTTTTCACTCAGATGAAAGACGTATGCTTTCCTTCTTAAGAAGTGTTTTCAAAGACATTCACAGAGTGATTCTAAGAAGCCTTTTTACTGACGTTCGGTTTTAAACGTGATTTCACTGGAATTTCTGTCAAACGCAAGACACGAGGTTTGCTGTTAAAGAATTGAGTATACAGAATGCAAACAAACGCTTCCCTACAAGTGAATCGCCTAACAATTGAAAACAGTACTAAAAACTGAATAGAATGCAGTTTTCACTCAGATGAAGGACATATGCTTTCCTTCTTAAGAAGTGTTTTCAAAGACATTCACAGAGTATTTCTACAAAGCCTTTTTACTGATGTTGGCTTTTAAACGTGATTTCACTGGAATTTCTGTCAAACGCAAGACACGAGATTTGCTGTTAAATAATTGAGTATAGAGAATGCAAACAAACGCTTCCCTACAAGTGAATGGCCTAACCATTCAAAACAGTACTAAAAACTGAATAGAATGCAGTTTTCACTCAGATGAAAGACGTATGCTTTCCTTCTTAAGAAGTGTTTTCAAAGACATTCACAGAGTGATTCTACGAAGCCTTTTTACTGACGTTCGGTTTTAAACGTGTTTTCACTGGAATTTCTGTCAAACACAAGACACGAGGTTTGCTGTTAAAGAATTGAGTATACAGAATGCAAACAAAGGCTTCCCTACAAGTGAATCGCCTAACCATTCAAAACAGTACTAAAAACTGAATAGAATGCAGTTTTCACTCAGATGAAGGACATATGCTTTCCTTCTTAAGAAGTGTTTTCAAAGACATTCACAGAGTGATTCTACGAAGCCTTTTTTACTGACTTTCGGTTTTAAACGTGATTTCACTGGAATTTCTGTCAAACGCAAGACACGAGGTTTGCTGTTAAAGAATTGAGTATACAGAATGCAAACAAAGGCTTCCCTACAAGTGAATCGCCTAACCATTCAACACAGTACTAAAAACTGAATAGAATGCAGTTTTCACTCAGATGAAATATGTATGCTTTCCTTCTTAAGAAGTGTTTTCAAAGACATTCACAGAGTAATTCTACAAAGCCTTTTTACTGACGTTGGCTTTTAAACGTGATTTCACTGGAATTTCTGTCAAACGCAAGACACGAGATTTGCTGTTAAAGAATTGAGTATACAGAATGCAAACAAACGCTTCCCTACAAGTGAAATGCCTAACCATTCAAAACAGTACTAAAAACTGAATAGAATGCAGTTTTCACTCAGATGAAAGACGTATGCTTTCCTTCTTAAGTAGTGTTTTCATAGACATTCACAGAGTATTTCTACAAAGCCTTTTTACTGATGTTGGCTTTTAAACGTGATTTCACTGGAATTTCTGTCAAACGCAAGACACGAGGTTTGCTGTTAAAGAATTGAGTATACAGAATGCAAACAAACGCTTCCCTACAAGTGAATCGCCTAACAATTGAAAACAGTACTAAAAACTGAATAGAATGCAGTTTTCACTCAGATGAAAGACGTATGCTTTCCTTCTTAAGAAGTGTTTTCAAAGACATTCACAGAGTGATTCTAAGAAGCCTTTTTACTGACGTTCGGTTTTAAACGTGATTTCACTGGAATTTCTGTCAAACGCAAGACACGAGGTTTGCTGTTATAGAATTGATTATACAGAATGCAAACAAACGCTTCCCTACAAGTGAATCGCCTAACCATTCAAAATAGTACTAAAACTGAATAGAATGCAGTTTTCACTCAGATGAAAGACATATGCTTTCCTTCTTAAGAAGTGTTTTCAAAGACATTCACAGAGTGATTCTACGAAGCCTTTTTACTGACGTTCGGTTATAAACGTGTTTTCACTGGAATTTCTGTCAAACACAAGACACGAGGTTTGCTGTTAAAGAATTGAGTATACAGAATGCAAACAAACGCTTCCCTACAAGTGAATCGCCTAACCATTGAAAACAGTACTAAAAACTGAATAGAATGCAGTTTTCACTCAGATGAAAGACGTATGCTTTCCTTCTTAAGAAGTGTTTTCAAAGACATTCACAGAGTGATTCTAAGAAGCCTTTTTACTGACGTTCGGTTTTAAACGTGATTTCACTGGAATTTCTGTCAAACGCAAGACACGAGGTTTGCTGTTATAGAATTGATTATACAGAATGCAAACAAACGCTTCCCTACAAGTGAATCGCCTAACCATTCAAAATAGTACTAAAACTGAATAGAATGCAGTTTTCACTCAGATGAAAGACATATGCTTTCCTTCTTAAGAAGTGTTTTCAAAGACATTCACAGAGTGATTCTACGAAGCCTTTTTACTGACGTTCGGTTTTAAACGTGTTTTCACTGGAATTTCTGTCAAACACAAGACACGAGGTTTGCTGTTAAAGAATTGAGTATACAGAATGCAAACAAACGCTTGCTTCAAATGAATCGCCTAACCATTCAACACAGTACTAAAAACTGAATAGAATGCAGTTTTCACTCAGATGAAATACGTATGCTTTCCTTCTTAAGAAGTGTTTTCAAAGACATTCACAGAGTAATTCTACAAAGCCTTTTTACTGACGTTGGCTTTTAAATGTGATTTCACTGGAATTTCTGTCAAACGCAAGACACGAGGTTTGCTGTTAAAGAATTGAGTATACAGAATGCAAACAAACGCTTCCCTACAAGTGAAATGCCTAACCATTCAAAACAGTACTAAAAACTGAATAGAATGCAGTTTTCACTCAGATGAAAGACATATGCTTTCCTTCTTAAGAAGTGTTTTCAAAGACATTCACAGAGTGATTCTACGAAGCCTTTTTACTGACGTTCGGTTTTAAATGTGATTTCACTGGAATTTCTGTCAAACGCAAGACACGAGGTTTGCTGTTAAAGAATTGATTATACAGAATGCAAACAAACGCTTCCCTACAAGTGAATCGCCTAACAATTGAAAACAGTACTAAAAACTGAAAAGAATGCAGTTTTCACTCAGATGAAAGACGTATGCTTTCCTTCTTAAGAAGTGTTTTCAACGACATTCACAGAGTGATTCTACAAAGCCTTTTTACTGACGTTCAGTTTTAAACGTGATTTCACTGGAATTTCTGTCAAACGCAAGACACGAGGTTTGCTGTTAAAGAATTGAGTATACAGAATGCAAACAAACGCTTCCCTACAAGTGAATCCTCTAACCATTCAACACAGTACTAAAAACTGAATAGAATGCAGTTTTCACTCAGATGAAGGACATATGCTTTCCTTCTTAAGTAGTGTTTTCAAAGACATTCACAGAGTATTTCTACAAAGCCTTTTTACTGATGTTGGCTTTTAAACGTGATTTCACTGGAATTTCTGTCAAACGCAAGACACGAGATTTGCTGTTAAAGAATTGAGTATACAGAATGCAAACAAACGCTTCCCTACAAGTGAATCGCCTAACAATTGAAAACAGTACTAAAAACTGAATAGAATGCAGTTTTCACTCAGATGAAGGACATATGCTTTCCTTCTTAAGAAGTGTTTTCAAAGACATTCACAGAGTATTTCTACAAAGCCTTTTTACTGATGTTGGCTTTTAAACGTGATTTCACTGGAATTTCTGTCAAACGCAAGACACGAGATTTGCTGTTAAATAATTGAGTATAGAGAATGCAAACAAACGCTTCCCTACAAGTGAATCGCCTAACCATTCAAAACAGTACTAAAAACTGAATAGAATGCAGTTTTCACTCAGATGAAAGACGTATGCTTTCCTTCTTAAGAAGTGTTTTCAAAGACATTCACAGAGTGATTCTACGAAGCCTTTTTACTGACGTTCGGTTTTAAACGTGTTTTCACTGGAATTTCTGTCAAACACAAGACACGAGGTTTGCTGTTAAAGAATTGAGTATACAGAATGCAAACAAAGGCTTCCCTACAAGTGAATCGCCTAACCATTCAAAACAGTACTAAAAACTGAATAGAATGCAGTTTTCACTCAGATGAAGGACATATGCTTTCCTTCTTAAGAAGTGTTTTCAAAGACATTCACAGAGTGATTCTACGAAGCCTTTTTTACTGACTTTCGGTTTTAAACGTGATTTCACTGGAATTTCTGTCAAACGCAAGACACGAGGTTTGCTGTTAAAGAATTGAGTATACAGAATGCAAACAAAGGCTTCCCTACAAGTGAATCGCCTAACCATTCAACACAGTACTAAAAACTGAATAGAATGCAGTTTTCACTCAGATGAAATATGTATGCTTTCCTTCTTAAGAAGTGTTTTCAAAGACATTCACAGAGTAATTCTACAAAGCCTTTTTACTGACGTTGGCTTTTAAACGTGATTTCACTGGAATTTCTGTCAAACGCAAGACACGAGATTTGCTGTTAAAGAATTGAGTATACAGAATGCAAACAAACGCTTCCCTACAAGTGAAATGCCTAACCATTCAAAACAGTACTAAAAACTGAATAGAATGCAGTTTTCACTCAGATGAAAGACGTATGCTTTCCTTCTTAAGTAGTGTTTTCATAGACATTCACAGAGTATTTCTACAAAGCCTTTTTACTGATGTTGGCTTTTAAACGTGATTTCACTGGAATTTCTGTCAAACGCAAGACACGAGGTTTGCTGTTAAAGAATTGAGTATACAGAATGCAAACAAACGCTTCCCTACAAGTGAATCGCCTAACAATTGAAAACAGTACTAAAAACTGAATAGAATGCAGTTTTCACTCAGATGAAAGACGTATGCTTTCCTTCTTAAGAAGTGTTTTCAAAGACATTCACAGAGTGATTCTAAGAAGCCTTTTTACTGACGTTCGGTTTTAAACGTGATTTCACTGGAATTTCTGTCAAACGCAAGACACGAGGTTTGCTGTTATAGAATTGATTATACAGAATGCAAACAAACGCTTCCCTACAAGTGAATCGCCTAACCATTCAAAATAGTACTAAAACTGAATAGAATGCAGTTTTCACTCAGATGAAAGACATATGCTTTCCTTCTTAAGAAGTGTTTTCAAAGACATTCACAGAGTGATTCTACGAAGCCTTTTTACTGACGTTCGGTTATAAACGTGTTTTCACTGGAATTTCTGTCAAACACAAGACACGAGGTTTGCTGTTAAAGAATTGAGTATACAGAATGCAAACAAACGCTTCCCTACAAGTGAATCGCCTAACCATTGAAAACAGTACTAAAAACTGAATAGAATGCAGTTTTCACTCAGATGAAAGACGTATGCTTTCCTTCTTAAGAAGTGTTTTCAAAGACATTCACAGAGTGATTCTAAGAAGCCTTTTTACTGACGTTCGGTTTTAAACGTGATTTCACTGGAATTTCTGTCAAACGCAAGACACGAGGTTTGCTGTTATAGAATTGATTATACAGAATGCAAACAAACGCTTCCCTACAAGTGAATCGCCTAACCATTCAAAATAGTACTAAAACTGAATAGAATGCAGTTTTCACTCAGATGAAAGACATATGCTTTCCTTCTTAAGAAGTGTTTTCAAAGACATTCACAGAGTGATTCTACGAAGCCTTTTTACTGACGTTCGGTTTTAAACGTGTTTTCACTGGAATTTCTGTCAAACACAAGACACGAGGTTTGCTGTTAAAGAATTGAGTATACAGAATGCAAACAAACGCTTCCCTACAAGTGAATCGCCTAACCATTCAAAACAGTACTAAAAAACTGAATAGAATGCAGTTTTCACTCAGATGAAGGACATATGCTTTCCTTCTTAAGAAGTGTTTTCAAAGACATTCACAGAGTGATTCTACGAAGCCTTTTTACTGACTTTCGGTTTTAAACGTGATTTCACTGGAATTTCTGTCAAACGCAAGACACGAGGTTTGCTGTTAAAGAATTGAGTATACAGAATGCAAACAAACGCTTGCTTCAAATGAATCGCCTAACCATTCAACACAGTACTAAAAACTGAATAGAATGCAGTTTTCACTCAGATGAAATACGTATGCTTTCCTTCTTAAGAAGTGTTTTCAAAGACATTCACAGAGTAATTCTACAAAGCCTTTTTACTGACGTTGGCTTTTAAATGTGATTTCACTGGAATTTCTGTCAAACGCAAGACACGAGATTTGCTGTTAAAGAATTGAGTATACAGAATGCAAACAACACGCTTCCCTACAAGTGAAATGCCTAACCATTCAAAACAGTACTAAAAACTGAATAGAATGCAGTTTTCACTCAGATGAAAGACGTATGCTTTCCTTCTTAAGAAGTGTTTTCAAAGACATTCACAGAGTGATTCTACGAAGCCTTTTTACTGACGTTCGGTTTTAAATGTGATTTCACTGGAATTTCTGTCAAACGCAAGACACGAGGTTTGCTGTTAAAGAATTGAGTATACAGAATGCAAACAAACGCTTCCCTACAAGTGAATCGCCTAACAATTGAAAACAGTACTAAAAACTGAAAAGAATTGCAGTTTTCACTCAGATGAAAGACGTATGCTTTCCTTCTTAAGAAGTGTTTTCAACGACATTCACAGAGTGATTCTACAAAGCCTTTTTACTGACGTTCAGTTTTAAACGTGATTTCACTGGAATTTCTGTCAAACGCAAGACACGAGGTTTGCTGTTAAAGAATTGAGTATACAGAATGCAAACAAACGCTTCCCTACAAGTGAATACTCTAACCATTCAACACAGTACTAAAAACTGAATAGAATGCAGTTTTCACTCAGATGAAGGACATATGCTTTCCTTCTTAAGTAGTGTTTTCAAAGACATTCACAGAGTATTTCTACAAAGCCTTTTTAACTGATGTTGGCTTTTAAACGTGATTTCACTGGAATTTCTGTCAAACGCAAGACACGAGATTTGCTGTTAAAGAATTGAGTATACAGAATGCAAACAAACGGTTCCCTACAAGTGAATCGCCTAACAATTGAAAACAGTACTAAAAACTGAATAGAATGCAGTTTTCACTCAGATGAAAGACGTATGCTTTCCTTCTTAAGAAGTGTTTTCAAAGACATTCACAGAGTGATTCTAAGAAGCCTTTTTACTGACGTTCGGTTTTAAACGTGATTTCACTGCAATTTCTGTCAAACGCAAGACACGAGGTTTGCTGTTATAGAATGAGTATACAGATGCAAACAAACGCTTCCCTACAAGTGAATCGCCTAACCATTCAAAAATAGTACTAAAACTGAATAGAATGCAGTTTTCACTCAGATGAAAGACATATGCTTTCCTTCTTAAGAAGTGTTTTCAAAGACATTCACAGAGTGATTCTACGAAGCCTTTTTACTGACGTTCGGTTTTAAACGTGTTTTCACTGGAATTTCTGTCAAACGCAAGAAACGAGGTTTGCTTTTAAAGAATTGAGTATACAGAATGCAAACAAACGCTTCCCTACAAGTGAATCGCCTAACCATTCAACACAGTACTAAAAACTGAATAGAATGCAGTTTTCACTCACATGAAAGACGTATGCTTTCCTTCTTAAGAAGTGTTTTCAAAGACATTCAAAGAGTGATTCTACAAAGCCTTTTTACTGACGTTCGGTTTTAAACGTGATTTCACTGGAATTTCTGTCAAACGGAAGACACGAGGTTTGCTGTTAAAGAATTGAGTATACAGAATGCAAACAAACGCTTCCCTACAAGTGAATCGCCTAACAATTCAACACAGCACTAAAAACTGAATAGAATGCAGTTTTCACTCAGATGAAAGACGTATGCTTTCCTTCTTAAGAAGTGTTTTCAAAGACATTCACAGAGTGATTCTACAAAGCCTTTTTACTGACGTTGGCTTTTAAACGTGATTTCACTGGAATTTCTGTTAAACGCAAGACACGAGATTTGCTGTTATAGAATTGAGTATACAGATGCAAACAAACGCTTCCCTACAAGTGAATCGCCTAACCATTCAAAATAGTACTAAAACTGAATAGAATGCAGTTTTCACTCAGATGAAAGACATATGCTTTCCTTCTTAAGAAGTGTTTTCAAAGACATTCACAGAGTGATTCTAAGAAGCCTTTTTACTGACGTTCGGTTTTAAATGTGATTTCACTGGAATTTCTGTCAAACGCAAGACACGAGGTTTGCTGTTATAGAATTGAGTATACAGAATGCAAACAAACGCTTCCCTACAAGTGAATCGCCTAACCATTCAAAATAGTACTAAAACTGAATAGAATGCAGTTTTTCACTCAGATGTAAGACATATGCTTTCCCTTCTTAAGAAGTGTTTTCAAAGACATTCACAGAGTGATTCTACGAAGCCTTTTTACTGACGTTCGGTTTTAAACGTGTTTTCACTGGAATTTCTGTCAAACACAAGACACGAGGTTTTCTGTTAAAGAATTGAGTATACAGAATGCAAACAAACGCTTCCCTACAAGTGAATCGCCTAACCATTCAAAACAGTACTAAAAACTGAATAGAATGCAGTTTTCACTCAGATGAAGGACATATGCTTTCCTTCTTAAGAAGTGTTTTCAAAGACATTCACAGAGTGATTCTACGAAGCCTTTTTTACTGACGTTCGGTTTTAAACGTGTTTTCACTGGAATTTCTGTCAAACGGAAGACACGAGGTTTGCTGTTAAAGAATTGAGTATACAGAATGCAAACAAACGCTTCCCTACAAGTGAATCGCCTAACCATTCAACACAGCACTAAAAACTGAATAGAATGCAGTTTTCACTCAGATGAAAGACGTATGCTTTCCTTCTTAAGAAGTGTTTTCAAAGACATTCACAGAGTGATTCTACAAAGCCTTTTTACTGACGTTGGCTTTTAAACGTGATTTCACTGGAATTTCTGTTAAACCGCAAGACACGAGATTTGCTGTTAAAGAATTGAGTATACAGAATGCAAACAAACGCTTCCCTACAAGTGAATCGCCTAACCATTCAAAACAGTACTAAAAACTGAATAGAATGCAGTTTTCACTCAGATGAAAAACGTATGCTTTCCTTCTTAAGAAGTGTTTTCAAAGACATTCACAGAGTGATTCTACGAAGCCTTTTTACTGACGTTCGGTTTTAAACGTGATTTCACTGGAATTTCTGTCAAACGCAAGACACGAGGTTTGACTGTTAAAGAATTGAGTATACAGAATGCAAACAAACGCTTCCCTACAAGTGAATCGCCTAACAATTGAAAAACAGTACTAAAAACTGAATAGAATGCAGTTTTCACTCAGATGAAAGACGTATGCTTTCCTTCTTAAGAAGTGTTTTCAAAGACATTCACAGAGTGATTCTAAGAAGCCTTTTTACTGACGTTCGGTTTTAAACGTGATTTCACTGGAATTTCTGTCAAACGCAAGATACGAGGTTTGCTGTTATAGAATTGAGTATATAGAATGCAAACAAACGCTTCCCTACAAGTGAATCGCCTAACCATTCAAAATAGTACTAAAACTGAATAGAATGCAGTTTTCACTCAGATGAAAGACATATGCTTTCCTTCTTATGAAGTGTTTTCAAAGACATTCACAGAGTGATTCTACGAAGCCTTTTTACTGACGTTCGGTTTTAAACCGTGTTTTCACTGGAATTTCTGTCAAACACAAGACACGAGGTTTTCTGTTAAAGAATTGAGTATACAGAATGCAAACAAACGCTTCCCTACAAGTGAATCGCCTAACCATTCAAAACAGTACTAAAAACTGAATAGAATGCAGTTTTCACTCAGATGAAGGACATAAGCTTTCCTTCTTAAGAAGTGTTTTCAAAGACATTCACAGAGTGATTCTACGAAGCCTTTTTACTGACGTTGGCTTTTAAACGTGATTTCACTGGAATTTCTGTTAAACGCAAGACACGAGATTTGCTGTTATAGAATTGAGTATACAGATGCAAACAAACGCTTCCCTACAAGTGAATCGCCTAACCATTCAAAATAGTACTAAAACTGAATAGAATGCAGTTTTCACTCAGATGAAAGACATATGCTTTCCTTCTTAAGAAGTGTTTTCAAAGACATTCACAGAGTGATTCTAAGAAGCCTTTTTACTGTCGTTCGGTTTTAAACGTGATTTCACTGGAATTTCTGTCAAACGCAAGACACGAGGTTTGCTGTTATAGAATTGAGTATACAGAATGCAAACAAACGCTTCCTACAAGTGAATCGCCTAACCATTCAAAATAGTACTAAAACTGAATAGAATGCAGTTTTCACTCAGATGAAAGACATATGCTTTCCTTCCTAAGAAGTGTTTTCAAAGACATTCACAGAGTGATTCTACGAAGCCTTTTTACTGACGTTCGGTTTTAAACGTGTTTTCACTGGAATTTCTGTCAAACACAAGACACGAGGTTTTCTGTTAAAGAATTGAGTATACAGAATGCAAACAAACGCTTCCCTACAAGTGAATCGCCTAACCATTCAAAACAGTACTAAAAACTGAATAGAATGCAGTTTTCACTCAGATGAAGGACATATGCTTTCCTTCTTAAGAAGTGTTTTCAAAGACATTCACAGAGTGATTCTACGAAGCCTTTTTACTGACGTTCGGTTTTAAACGTGTTTTCACTGGAATTTCTGTCAAACGCAAGAAACGAGGTTTGCTGTTAAAGAATTGAGTATACAGAATGCAAACAAACGCTTCCCTACAAGTGAATCGCCTAACCATTCAACAGAGTAATAAAAACTGAATAGAATGCAGTTTCTCACTCAGATGAAAGACGTATGCTTTCCTTCTTAAGAAGTGTTTTCAAAGACATTCACAGAGTGATTATACAAAGCCTTTTTACTGACGTTCGGTTTTAACGTGATTTCACTGGAATTTCTGTCAAACGGAAGACACGAGGTTTGCTGTTAAAGAATTGAGTATACAGAATGCAAACAAACGCTTCCCTACAAGTGAATCGCCTAACCATTCAACACAGCACTAAAAACTGAATAGAATGCAGTTTTCACTCAGATGAAAGACGTATGCTTTCCTTCTTAAGAAGTGTTTTCAAAGACATTCACAGAGTGATTCTACAAAGCCTTTTTACTGACGATGGCTTTTAAACGTGATTTCACTGGAATTTCTGTTAAACGCAAGACACGAGATTTGCTGTTAAAGAATTGAGTATACAGAATGCAAACAAACGCTTCCCTACAAGTGAATCGCCTAACAATTGAAAACAGTACTAAAAACTGAATAGAATGCAGTTTTCACTCAGATGAAAGACTTATGCTTTCCTTCTTAAGAAGTGTTTTCAAAGACATTCACAGAGTGATTCTAAGAAGCCTTTTTACTGACGTTCGGTTTTAAACGTGATTTCACTGGAATTTCTGTCAAACGCAAGATACGAGGTTTGCTGTTATAGAATTGAGTATATAGAATGCAAACAAACGCTTCCCTACAAGTGAATCGCCTAACCATTCAAAATAGTACTAAAACTGAATAGAATGCAGTTTTCACTCAGATGAAAGACATATGCTTTCCTTCTTATGAAGTGTTTTCAAAGACATTCACAGAGTGATTCTACCGAAGCCTTTTTACTGACGTTCGGTTTTAAACGTGTTTTCACTGGAATTTCTGTCAAACACAAGACACGAGGTTTGCTGTTAAAGAATTGAGTATACAGAATGCAAACAAACGCTTCCCTACAAGTGAATCGCCTAACCATTCATAACAGTACTAAAAACTGAATAGAATGCAGTTTTCACTCAGATGAAGGACATATGCTTTCCTTCTTAAGAAGTGTTTTCAAAGACATTCACAGAGTGATTCTACGAAGCCTTTTTACTGACTTTCGGTTTAAAACGTGATTTCACTGGAATTTCTATCAAACGCAAGACACGAGGTTTGCTGTTAAAGAATTGAGTATACAGAATGCAAACAAACGCTTGCTTCAAATGAATCGCCTAACCCATTCAACACAGTACTAAAAACTGAATAGAATGCAGTTTTCACTCAGATGAAATACGTATGCTTTCCTTCTTAAGAAGTGTTTTCAAAAGACATTCACAGAGTAATTCTACAAAGCCTTTTTACTGACGTTGGCTTTTAAACGTGATTTCATTGGAATTTCTGTCAAACGCAAGACACGAGATTTGCTGTTAAAGAATTGAGTATACAGAATGCAAACAAACGCTTCCCTACAAGTGAAATGCCTAACCATTGAAAACAGTACTAAAAACTGAATAGAATGCAGTTTTCACTCAGATGAAAGACGTATGCTTTCCTTCTTAAGAAGTGTTTTCAAAGACATTCACAGAGTGATTCTACGAAGCCCTTTTTACTGACGTTCGGTTTTAAACGTGATTTCACTGGAATTTCTGTCAAATGCAAGACACGAGGTTTGCTGTTAAAGAATTGAGTATACAGAATGCAAACAAACGGTTCCCTACAAGTGAATCGCCTAACAATTGTAAACAGTACTAAAAACTGAATAGAATGCAGTTTTCACTCAGATGAAAGACGTATGCTTTCCTTCTTAAGAAGTGTTTTCAAAGACATTCACAGAGTGATTCTAAGAAGCCTTTTTACTGACGTTCGGTTTTAAACGTGATTTCACTGCAATTTCTGTCAAACGCAAGACACGAGGTTTGCTGTTATAGAATTGAGTATACAGATGCAAACAAACGCTTCCCTACAAGTGAATCGCCTAACCATTCAAAATAGTACTAAAACTGAATAGAATGCAGTTTTCACTCAGATGAAAGACATATGCTTTCCTTCTTAAGAAGTGTTTTCAAAGACATTCACAGAGTGATTCTACGAAGCCTTTTTACTGACGTTCGGTTTTTAAACGTGTTTTCACTGGAATTTCTGTCAAACGCAAGAAACAAGGTTTGCTTTTAAAGAATTGAGTATACAGAATGCAAACAAACGCTTCCCTACAAGTGAATCGCCTAACCATTCAACACAGTACTAAAAACTGAATAGAATGCAGTTTTCACTCAGATGAAAGACGTATGCTTTCCTTCTTAAGAAGTGTTTTCAAAGACATTCACAGAGTGATTCTACAAAGCCTTTTTACTGACGTTCGGTTTTAAACGTGATTTCACTGGAATTTCTGTCAAACGGAAGACACGAGGTTTGCTGTTAAAGAATTGAGTATACAGAATGCAAACAAACGCTTCCCTACAAGTGAATCGCCTAACCATTCAACACAGCACTAAAAACTGAATAGAATGCAGTTTTCACTCAGATGAAAGACGTATGCTTTCCTTCTTAAGAAGTGTTTTCAAAGACATTCACAGAGTGATTCTACAAAGCCTTTTTACTGACGTTGGCTTTTAAACGTGATTTCACTGGAATTTCTGTTAAACGCAAGACACGAGATTTGCTGTTATAGAATTGAGTATACAGATGCAAACAAACGCTTCCATACAAGTGAATCGCATAACCATTCAAAATAGTACTAAAACTGAATAGAATGCAGTTTTCACTCAGATGAAAGACATATGCTTTCCTTCTAAAGAAGTGTTTTCAAAGACATTCACAGAGTGATTCTAAGAAGCCTTTTTACTGACATTCGGTTTTAAACGTGATTTCACTGGAATTTCTGTCAAACGCAAGACACGAGGTTTGCTGTTATAGAATTGAGTATACAGAATGCAAACAAACGCTTCCCTACAAGTGAATCGCCTAACCATTCAAAATAGTACTAAAACTGAATAGAATGCAGTTTTCACTCAGATGAAAGACATATGCTTTCCTTCTTAAGAAGTGTTTTCAAAGACATTCACAGAGTGATTCTACGAAGCCTTTTTACTGACGTTCGGTTTTAAACGTGTTTTCACTGGAATTTCTGTCAAACACAAGACACGAGGTTTTCTGTTAAAGAATTGAGTATACAGAATGCAAACAAACGCTTCCCTACAAGTGAATCGCCTAACCATTCAAAACAGTACTAAAAACTGAATAGAATGCAGTTTTCACTCAGATGAAGGACATATGCTTTCCTTCTTAAGAAGTGTTTTCAAAGACATTCACAGAGTGATTCTACGAAGCCTTTTTACTGACGTTCGGTTTTAAACGTGTTTTCACTGGAATTTCTGTCAAACGCAAGAAACGAGGTTTGCTGTTAAAGAATTGAGTATACAGAATGCAAACAAACGCTTCCCTACAAGTGAATCGCCTAACCATTCAAAATAGTACTAAAACTGAATAGAATGCAGTTTTCACTCAGATGAAAGACATATGCTTTCCTTCTTAAGAAGTGTTTTCAAAGACATTCACAGAGTGATTCTACGAAGCCTTTTTACTGACGTTCGGTTTTAAACGTGTTTTCACTGGAATTTCTGTCAAACACAAGACACGAGGTTTTCTGTTAAAGAATTGAGTATACAGAATGCAAACAAACGCTTCCCTACAAGTGAATCGCCTAACCATTCAAAACAGTACTAAAAACTGAATAGAATGCAGTTTTCACTCAGATGAAGGACATATGCTTTCCTTCTTAAGAAGTGTTTTCAAAGACATTCACAGAGTGATTCTACGAAGCCTTTTTACTGACGTTCGGTTTTAAACCGTGTTTTCACTGGAATTTCTGTCAAATGCAAGAAACGAGGTTTGCTGTTAAAGAATTGAGTATACAGAATGCAAACAAACGCTTCCCTACAAGTGAATCGCCTAGACCATTCAACACAGTAATAAAAACTGAATAGAATGCAGTTTTCACTCAGATGAAAGACGTATGCTTTCCTTCTTAAGAAGTGTTTTCAAAGACATTCACAGAGTGATTCTACAAAGCCTTTTTACTGACGTTCGGTTTTAAACGTGATTTCACTGGAATTTCTGTCAAAACGGAAGGACACGAGGTTTGCTGTTAAAGAATTGAGTATACAGAATGCAAACAAACCGCTTCCCTACAAGTGAATCGCCTAACCATTCAACACAGCACTAAAAACTGAATAGAATGCAGTTTTCACTCAGATGAAAGGACGTATGCTTTCCTTCTTAAGAAGTGTTTTCAAAGACATTCACAGAGTGATTCTACAAAGCCTTTTTACTGACGTTGACTTTTAAACGTGATTTCACTGGAATTTCTGTTAAACGCAAGACACGAGATTTGCTGTTAAAGAATTGAGTATACAGAATGCAAACAAACGCTTCCCTACAAGTGAATCGCCTAACCATTCAAAACAGTACTAAAAACTGAATAGAATGCAGTTTTCACTCAGATGAAAAACGTATGCTTTCCTTCTTAAGAAGTGTTTTCAAAGACACTTCACAGAGTGATTCTACGAAGCCTTTTTACTGACGTTCGGTTTTAAACGTGATTTCACTGGAATTTCTGTCAAATGCAAGACACGAGGTTTGCTGTTAAAGAATTGAGTATACAGAATGCAAACAAACGCTTCCCTACAAGTGAATCGCCTAACCATTCAACACAGTACTAAAAACTGAATAGAATGCAGTTTTCACTCAGATGAAAGACGTATGCTTTCCTTCTTAAGAAGTGTTTTCAAAGACATTCACAGAGTGATTCTAAGAAACCTTTTTACTGACTTTCGGTTTTAAACGTGATTTCACTGGAATTTCTGTCAAACGCAAGACACGAGGTTTGCTGTTATAGAATTGAGTATACAGAATGCAAACAAACGCTTCCCTACAAGTGAATCGCCTAACCATTCAAAATAGTACTAAAACTGAATAGAATGCAGTTTTTCACTCAGATGAAAGACATATGCTTTCCTTCTTAAGAAGTGTTTTCAAAGACATTCACAGAGTGATTCTACGAAGCCTTTTTACTGAACGTTCGGTTTTAAACGTGTTTTCACTGGAATTTCTGTCAAACACAAGACACGAGGTTTGCTGTTAAAGAATTGAGTATACAGAATGCAAACAAACGCTTCCCTACAAGTGAATCGCCTAACCATTCAAAACAGTACTAAAAACTGAATAGAATGCAGTTTTCACTCAGATGAAGGACATATGCTTTCCTTCTTAAGAAGTGTTTTTCAAAGACATTCACAGAGTGATTCTACGAAGTCTTTTTACCTGACTTTCGGTTTTAAACGTGATTTCACTGGAATTTCTGTCAAACGCAAGACACGAGGTTTGCTGTTAAAGAATTGAGTATACAGAATGCAAACAAACGCTTGCTTCAAATGAATCGCCTAACCATTCAACACAGTACTAAAATCTGAATAGAATGCAGTTTTCACTCAGATGAAATACGTATGCTTTCCTTCTTAAGAAGTGTTTTCAAAGACATTCACAGAGTAATTCTACAAAGCCTTTTTACTGACGTTGGCTTTTAAACGTGATTTCACTGGAATTTCTGTCAAACGCAAGACCACGAGATTTGCTGTTAAAGAATTGAGTATACAGAATGCAAACAAACGCTTCCCTAGAAGTGAAATGCCTAACCATTCAAAACAGTACTAAAAAACTGAATAGAATGCAGTTTTCACTCAGATGAAAGACGTATGCTTTCCTTCTTAAGAAGTGTTTTCAAAGACATTCACAGAGTGATTCTACGAAGCCTTTTTACTGACGTTCGGTTTTTAAACGTGATTTCACTGGAATTTCTGTCAAACGCAAGACACGAGGTTTGCTGTTAAAGAATTGAGTATAAAGAATGCAAACCAAACGCTTCCCTACAAGTGAATCGCCTAACCATTCAAAACAGTACTAAAAACTGAATAGAATGCAGTTTTCACTCAGATGAAAGACGTATGCTTTCCTTCTTAACAAGTGTTTTCAAAGTCATTCACAGAGTGATTCTACGAAGCCTTTTTACTGACGTTCGGTTTTAAACGTGATTTCACTGGAATTTCTGTCAAACGCAAGACACGAGGTTTGCTGTTAAAGAATTGAGTATACAGAATGCAAACAAACGCTTCCCTACAAGTGAATCGCCTAACCATTCAAAACAGTACTAAAAACTGAATAGAATGCAGTTTTCACTCAGATGAAAGACGTATGCTTTCCTTCTTAAGAAGTGTTTTCAAAGACATTCACAGAGTAATTCTACAAAGCCTTTTTACTGACGTCTGCTTTTAAACGTGATTTCACTGGAATTTCTGTCAAACGCAAGACACGAGATTTGCTGTTAAAGAATTTAGTATACAGAATGCAAACAAAACGCTTCCCTACAAGGACCATTCAAAACAGTACTAAAAACTGAATAGAATGCAGTTTTCACTCAGATGAAAGACGTATGCTTTCCTTCTTAAGAAGTGTTTTCAAAGACATTCACAGAGTGATTCTACGAAGCCTTTTTACTGACGTTCGGTTTTAAACGTGTTTTCACTGGAATTTCTGTCAAACACAAGACACGAGGTTTGCTGTTAAAGAATTGAGTATACAGAATGCAAACAAACGCTTCCCTACAAGTGAATCGCCTAACCATTCAAAACAGTACTAAAAACTGAATAGAATGCAGTTTTCACTCAGATGAAAGACTTATGCTTTCCTTCTTAAGAAGTGTTTTCAAAGACATTCACAGAGTGATTCTACGAAGCCTTTTTACTGACGTTCGGTTTTAAACGTAATTTCACTGGAATTTCTGTCAAACGCAAGACACGAGGTTTTGCTGTTAAAGAATTGAGTATACAGAATGGCAAACAAACGCTTCCCTACAAGTGAATCGCCTAACAATTGAAAACAGTACTAAAAACTGAATAGAATGCAGTTTTCACTCAGATGAAAGACGTATGCTTTCCTTCTTAAGAAGTGTTTTCAAAGACATTCACAGAGTGATTCTACGAAGCCTTTTTAACTGACGTTCGGTTTTAAACGTGTTTTCACTGGAATTTCTGTCAAACGCAAGAAACGAGGTTTGCTGTTAAAGAATTGAGTATACAGAATGCAAACAAACGCTTCCCTACAAGTGAATCGCCTAACCATTCAAAATAGTACTAAAACTGAATAGAATGCAGTTTTCACTCAGATGAAAGACATATGCTTTCCTTCTTAAGAAGTGTTTTCAAAGACATTCACAGAGTGATTCTACGAAGCCTTTTTACTGACGTTCGGTTTTAAACGTGTTTTCACTGGAATTTCTGTCAAACACAAGACACGAGGTTTTCTGTTAAAGAATTGAGTATACAGAATGCAAACAAACGCTTCCCTACAAGTGAATCGCCTAACCATTCAAAACAGTACTAAAAACTGAATAGAATGCAGTTTTCACTCAGATGAAGGACATATGCTTTCCTTCTTAAGAAGTGTTTTCAAAGACATTCACAGAGTGATTCTACGAAGCCTTTTTACTGACGTTCGGTTTTAAACGTGTTTTCACTGGAATTTCTGTCAAATGCAAGAAACGAGGTTTGCTGTTAAAGAATTGAGTATACAGAATGCAAACAAACGCTTCCCTACAAGTGAATCGCCTAACCATTCAACACAGCACTAAAAACTGAATAGAATGCAGTTTTCACTCAGATGAAAGACGTATGCTTTCCTTCTTAAGAAGTGTTTTCAAAGACATTCACAGAGTGATTCTACAAAGCCTTTTTACTGACGTTGACTTTTAAACGTGATTTCACTGGAATTTCTGTTAAACGCAAGACACGAGATTTGCTGTTAAAGAATTGAGTATACAGAATGCAAACAAACGCTTCCCTACAAGTGAATCGCCTAACCATTCAACACAGTACTAAAAACTGAATAGAATGCAGTTTTCACTCAGATGAAATACGTATGCTTTCCTTCTTAAGAAGTGTTTTCAAAGACATTCACAGAGTGATTCTAAGAAACCTTTTTACTGACGTTCGGTTTTAAACGTGATTTCACTGGAATTTCTGTCAAACGCAAGACACGAGGTTTGCTGTTATAGAATTGAGTATACAGAATGCAAACAAACGCTTCCCTACAAGTGAATCGCCTAACCATTCAAAATAGTACTAAAACTGAATAGAATGCAGTTTTCACTCAGATGAAAGACATATGCTTTCCTTCTTAAGAAGTGTTTTCAAAGACATTCACAGAGTGATTCTACGAAGCCTTTTTACTGACGTTCGGTTTTAAACGTGATTTCACTGGAATTTCTGTTAAACGCAAGACACGAGATTTGCTGTTAAAGAATTGAGTATACAGAATGCAAACAAACGCTTCCCTACAAGTGAATCGCCTAACCATTCAAAACAGTACTAAAAACTGAATAGAATGCAGTTTTCACTCAGATGAAAAACGTATGCTTTCCTTCTTAAGAAGTGTTTTCAAAGACATTCACAGAGTGATTCTACGAAGCCTTTTTACTGACGTTCGGTTTTAAACGTGATTTCACTGGAATTTCTGTCAAATGCAAGACACGAGGTTTGCTGTTAAAGAATTGAGTATACAGAATGCAAACAAACGCTTCCCTACAAGTGAATCGCCTAACCATTCAACACAGTACTAAAAACTGAATAGAATGCAGTTTTCACTCAGATGAAGGACATATGCTTTCCTTCTTAAGAAGTGTTTTCAAAGACATTCACAGAGTGATTCTACGAAGCCTTTTTACTGACTTTCGGTTTTAAACGTGATTTCACTGGAATTTCTGTCAAACGCAAGACACGAGGTTTGCTGTTAAAGAATTGAGTATACAGAATGCAAACAAACGCTTGCTTCAAATGAATCGCCTAACCATTCAACACAGTACTAAAAACTGAATAGAATGCAGTTTTCACTCAGATGAAATACGTATGCTTTCCTTCTTAAGAAGTGTTTTCAAAGACATTCACAGAGTAATTCTACAAAGCCTTTTTACTGACGTTGGCTTTTAAACGTGATTTCACTGGAATTTCTGTCAAACGCAAGACACGAGATTTGCTGTTAAAGAATTGAGTATACAGAATGCAAACAAACGCTTCCCTACAAGTGAAATGCCTAACCATTCAAAACAGTACTAAAAACTGAATAGAATGCAGTTTTCACTCAGATGAAAGACGTATGCTTTCCTCTTAAGAAGTGTTTTCAAAGACATTCACAGAGTGATTCTACGAAGCCTTTTTACTGACGTTCGGTTTTAAACGTGATTTCACTGGAATTTCTGTCAAACGCAAGACACGAGGTTTGCTGTTAAAGAATTGAGTATAAAGAATGCAAACAAACGCTTCCCTACAAGTGAATCGCCTAACCATTCAAAACAGTACTAAAAACTGAATAGAATGCAGTTTTCACTCAGATGAAAGACGTATGCTTTCCTTCTTAACAAGTGTTTTCAAAGACATTCACAGAGTGATTCTACGAAGCCTTTTTACTGACGTTCGGTTTTAAACGTGATTTCACTGGAATTTCTGTCAAACGCAAGACACGAGGTTTGCTGTTAAAGAATTGAGTATACAGAATGCAAACAAACGCTTCCCTACAAGTGAATCGCCTAACCATTCAAAACAGTACTAAAAACTGAATAGAATGCAGTTTTCACTCAGATGAAAGACGTATGCTTTCCTTCTTAAGAAGTGTTTTCAAAGACATTCACAGAGTAATTCTACAAAGCCTTTTTACTGACGTCTGCTTTTAAACGTGATTTCACTGGAATTTCTGTCAAACGCAAGACACGAGATTTGCTGTTAAAGAATTTAGTATACAGAATGCAAACAAACGCTTCCCTACAAGTGAAATGCCTAACCATTCAAAACAGTACTAAAAACTGAATAGAATGCAGTTTTCACTCAGATGAAAGACGTATGCTTTCCTTCTTAAGAAGTGTTTTCAAAGACATTCACAGAGTGATTCTACGAAGCCTTTTTACTGACGTTCGGTTTTAAACGTGTTTTCACTGGAATTTCTGTCAAACACAAGACACGAGGTTTGCTGTTAAAGAATTGAGTATACAGAATGCAAACAAACGCTTCCCTACAAGTGAATCGCCTAACCATTCAAAACAGTACTAAAAACTGAATAGAATGCAGTTTTCACTCAGATGAAAGACTTATGCTTTCCTTCTTAAGAAGTGTTTTCAAAGACATTCACAGAGTGATTCTACGAAGCCTTTTTACTGACGTTCGGTTTTAAACGTGATTTCACTGGAATTTCTGTCAAACGCAAGACACGAGGTTTGCTGTTAAAGAATTGAGTATACAGAATGCAAACAAACGCTTCCCTACAAGTGAATCGCCTAACAATTGAAAACAGTACTAAAAACTGAATAGAATGCAGTTTTCACTCAGATGAAAGACGTATGCTTTCCTTCTTAAGAAGTGTTTTCAAAGACATTCACAGAGTGATTCTACGAAGCCTTTTTACTGACGTTCGGTTTTAAATGTGTTTTCACTGGAATTTCTGTCAAACGCAAGAAACGAGGTTTGCTGTTAAAGAATTGAGTATACAGAATGCAAACAAACGCTTCCCTACAAGTGAATCGCCTAACCATTCAAAATAGTACTAAAACTGAATAGAATGCAGTTTTCACTCAGATGAAAGACATATGCTTTCCTTCTTAAGAAGTGTTTTCAAAGACATTCACAGAGTGATTCTACGAAGCCTTTTTACTGACGTTCGGTTTTAAACGTGTTTTCACTGGAATTTCTGTCAAACGCAAGACACGAGGTTTTCTGTTAAAGAATTGAGTATACAGAATGCAAACAAACGCTTCCCTACAAGTGAATCGCCTAACCATTCAAAACAGTACTAAAAACTGAATAGAATGCAGTTTTCACTCAGATGAAGGACATATGCTTTCCTTCTTAAGAAGTGTTTTCAAAGACATTCACAGAGTGATTCTACGAAGCCTTTTTACTGACGTTCGGTTTTAAACGTGTTTTCACTGGAATTTCTGTCAAATGCAAGAAACGAGGTTTGCTGTTAAAGAATTGAGTATACAGAATGCAAACAAACGCTTCCCTACAAGTGAATCGCCTAACCATTCAACACAGTAATAAAAACTGAATAGAATGCAGTTTTCACTCAGATGAAAGACGTATGCTTTCCTTCTTAAGAAGTGTTTTCAAAGACATTCACAGAGTGATTCTACAAAGCCTTTTTACTGACGTTCGGTTTTAAACGTGATTTCACTGGAATTTCTGTCAAACGGAAGACACGAGGTTTGCTGTTAAAGAATTGAGTATACAGAATGCAAACAAACGCTTCCCTACAAGTGAATCGCCTAACCATTCAACACAGCACTAAAAACTGAATAGAATGCAGTTTTCACTCAGATGAAAGACGTATGCCTTCCTTCTTAAGAAGTGTTTTCAAAGACATTCACAGAGTGATTCTACAAAGCCTTTTTACTGACGTTGACTTTTAAACGTGATTTCACTGGAATTTCTGTTAAACGCAAGACACGAGATTTGCTGTTAAAGAATTGAGTATACAGAATGCAAACAAACGCTTCCCTACAAGTGAATCGCCTAACCATTCAAAACAGTACTAAAAACTGAATAGAATGCAGTTTTCACTCAGATGAAAAACGTATGCTTTCCTTCTTAAGAAGTGTTTTCAAAGACATTCACAGAGTGATTCTACGAAGCCTTTTTACTGACGTTCGGTTTTAAACGTGATTTCACTGGAATTTCTGTCAAATGCAAGACACGAGGTTTGCTGTTAAAGAATTGAGTATACAGAATGCAAACAAACGCTTCCCTACAAGTGAATCGCCTAACCATTCAACAGAGTACTAAAAACTGAATAGAATGCAGTTTTCACTCAGATGAAAGACGTATGCTTTCCTTCTTAAGAAGTGTTTTCAAAGACATTCACAGAGTGATTCTAAGAAACCTTTTTACTGACGTTCGGTTTTAAACGTGATTTCACTGGAATTTCTGTCAAACGCAAGACACGAGGTTTGCTGTTATAGAATTGAGTATACAGAATGCAAACAAACGCTTCCCTACAAGTGAATCGCCTAACCATTCAAAATAGTACTAAAACTGAATAGAATGCAGTTTTCACTCAGATGAAAGACATATGCTTTCCTTCTTAAGAAGTGTTTTCAAAGACATTCACAGAGTGATTCTACGAAGCCTTTTTACTGACGTTCGGTTTTAAACGTGTTTTCACTGGAATTTCTGTCAAACACAAGACACGAGGTTTGCTGTTAAAGAATTGAGTATACAGAATGCAAACAAACGCTTCCCTACAAGTGAATCGCCTAACCATTCAAAACAGTACTAAAAACTGAATAGAATGCAGTTTTCACTCAGATGAAGGACATATGCTTTCCTTCTTAAGAAGTGTTTTCAAAGACATTCACAGAGTGATTCTACGAAGCCTTTTTACTGACTTTCGGTTTTAAACGTGATTTCACTGGAATTTCTGTCAAACGCAAGACACGAGGTTTGCTGTTAAAGAATTGAGTATACAGAATGCAAACAAACGCTTGCTTCAAATGAATCGCCTAACCATTCAACACAGTACTAAAAACTGAATAGAATGCAGTTTTCACTCAGATGAAATACGTATGCTTTCCTTCTTAAGAAGTGTTTTCAAAGACATTCACAGAGTGATTCTACGAAGCCTTTTTACTGACGTTGGCTTTTAAACGTGATTTCACTGGAATTTCTGTCAAACGCAAGACACGAGATTTGCTGTTAAAGAATTGAGTATACAGAATGCAAACAAACGCTTCCCTACAAGTGAAATGCCTAACCATTCAAAACAGTACTAAAAACTGAATAGAATGCAGTTTTCACTCAGATGAAAGACGTATGCTTTCCTTCTTAAGAAGTGTTTTCAAAGACATTCACAGAGTGATTCTACGAAGCCTTTTTACTGACGTTCGGTTTTAAACGTGATTTCACTGGAATTTCTGTCAAACGCAAGACACGAGGTTTGCTGTTAAAGAATTGAGTATAAAGAATGCAAACAAACGCTTCCCTACAAGTGAATCGCCTAACCATTCAAAACAGTACTAAAAACTGAATAGAATGCAGTTTTCACTCAGATGAAAGACGTATGCTTTCCTTCTTAACAAGTGTTTTCAAAGACATTCACAGAGTGATTCTACGAAGCCTTTTTACTGACGTTCGGTTTTAAACGTGATTTCACTGGAATTTCTGTCAAACGCAAGACACGAGGTTTGCTGTTAAAGAATTGAGTATACAGAATGCAAACAAACGCTTCCCTACAAGTGAATCGCCTAACCATTCAAAACAGTACTAAAAACTGAATAGAATGCAGTTTTCACTCAGATGAAAGACGTATGCTTTCCTTCTTAAGAAGTCTTTTCAAAAACATTCACAGAGTATTTCTACAAAGCCTTTTTACTGATGTTGGCTTTTAAACGTGATTTCACTGGAATTTCTGTCAAACGCAAGACACGAGATTTGCTGTTAAATAATTGAGTATACAGAATGCAAACAAACGCTTCCCTACAAGTGAATCGCCTAACCATTCAAAACAGTACTAAAAACTGAATAGAATGCAGTTTTCACTCAGATGATAGACGTATGCTTTCCTTCTTAAGAAGTGTTTTCAAAGACATTCACAGAGTGATTCTACAAAGCCTTTTTACTGACGTTCGGTTTTAAACGTGATTTCACTGGAATTTCTGTCAAACGCAAGACAGGAGGTTTGCTGTTAAAGAATTGAGTATACAGAATGCAAACAAACGCTTCCCTACAAGTGAATCGCCTAACAATTGAAAACAGTACTAAAAACTGAATAGAATGCAGTTTTCACTCAGATGAAAGACGTATGCTTTCCTTCTTAAGAAGTGTTTTCAAAGACATTCACAGAGTGATTCTAAGAAGCCTTTTTACTGACGTTCGGTTTTAAACGTGATTTCACTGGAATTTCTGTCAAACGCAAGACACGAGGTTTGCTGTTAAAGAATTGAGTATACAGAATGCAAACAAACGCTTCCCTACAAGTGAATCGCCTAACCATTCAAAACAGTACTAAAAACTGAATAGAATGTAGTTTTCACTCAGATGAAAGACGTATGCTTTCCTTCTTAAGAAGTGTTTTCAAAGACATTCACAGAGTGATTCTAAGAAGCCTTTTAACTGACGTTCGCTTTTAAACGTGATTTCACTGGAATTTCTGTCAAACGCAAGACACGAGGTTTGCTGTTAAAGAATTGAGTATACAGAATGCAAACAAACGCTTCCCTACAAGTGAATCGCCTAACCATTCAAAACAGTACTAAAAACTGAATAGAATGTAGTTTTCACTCAGATGAAAGACGTATGCTTTCCTTCTTAAGAAGTGTTTTCAAAGACATTCACAGAGTGATTCTAAGAAGCCTTTTTACTGACGTTCGGTTTTAAACATGATTTCACTGGAATTTCTGTCAAACGCAAGACACGAGGTTTGCTGTTAAAGAATTGAGTATACAGAATGCAAACAAACGCTTCCCTACAAGTGAATCGCCTAACCATTCAACACAGTACTAAAAACTGAATAGAATGCAGTTTTCACTCAGATGAAGGACATATGTTTCCTTCTTAAGAAGTGTTTTCAAAGACATTCACAGAGTATTTCTACAAAGCCTTTTTACTGATGTTGGCTTTTAAACGTGATTTCACTGGAATTTCTGTCAAACGCAAGACACGAGATTTGCTGTTAAAGAATTGAGTATACAGAATGCAAACAAACGCTTCCCTACAAGTGAATCGCCTAACCATTCAACACAGTACTAAAAACTGAATAGAATGCAGTTTTCACTCAGATGAAAGACATATGCTTTCCTTCTTAAGAAGTGTTTTCAAAGACATTCACAGAGTGATTCTACGAAGCCTTTTTACTGACGTTCGGTTTTAAACGTGATTTCACTGGAATTTCTGTCAAACGCAAGACACGAGGTTTGCTGTTATAGAATTGAGTATACAGATGCAAACAAACGCTTCCCTACAAGTGAATCGCCTAACCATTCAAAATAGTACTAAAACTGAATAGAATGCAGTTTTCACTCAGATGAAAGACATATGCTTTCCTTCTTAAGAAGTGTTTTCAAAGACATTCACAGAGTGATTCTACGAAGCCTTTTTACTGACGTTGGGTTTTAAACGTGTTTTCACTGGAATTTCTGTCAAACGCAAGAAACGAGGTTTGCTGTTAAAGAATTGAGTATACAGAATGCAAACAAACGCTTCCATACAAGTGAATCGCCTAACCATTCAAAACAGTACTAAAAACTGAATAGAATGCAGTTTTCACTCAGATGAAAGACGTATGCTTTCCTTCTTAAGAAGTGTTTTCAAAGACATTCACAGAGTGATTCTACAAAGCCTTTTTACTGACGTTGGCTTTTAAATGTGATTTCACTGGAATTTCTGTTAAACGCAAGACACGAGATTTGCTGTTAAAGAATTGAGTATACAGAATGCAAACAAACGCTTCCCTACAAGTGAATCGCCTAAAAATTCAAAACAGTACTAAAAACTGAATAGAATGCAGTTTTCACTCAGATGAAAAACGTATGCTTTCCTTTTTAAGAAGTGTTTTCAAAGACATTCACAGAGTGATTCTACGAAGCCTTTTTACTGACGTTCGGTTTTCAAAGTGATTTCACTGGAATTTCTGTTAAACGCAAGACACGAGGTTTGCTGTTAAAGAATTGAGTATACAGAATGCAAACAAACGCTCCCCTACAAGTGAATCGCCTAACCATTCAAAATAGTACTAAAACTGAATAGAATGCAGTTTTCACTCAGATGAAAGACATATGCTTTCCTTCTTAAGAAGTGTTTTCAAAGACATTCACAGAGTGATTCTACAAAGCCTTTTTACTGACGTTCGGTTTTAAACGTGTTTTCACTGGAATTTCTGTCAAACGCAAGAAACGAGGTTTGCTGTTAAAGAATTAAGTATACAGAATGCAAACAAACGCTTCCCTACAAGTGAATCGCCTAACCATTCAACACAGTACTAAAAACTGAATAGAATGCAGTTTTCACTCAGATGAAAGACGTATGCTTTCCTTCTTAAGAAGTGTTTTCAAAGACATTCACAGAGTGATTCTACAAAGCCTTTTTACTGACGTTCGGTTTTAAACGTGATTTCACTGGAATTTCTGTCAAACGGAAGACACGAGGTTTGCTGTTAAAGAATTGAGTATACAGAATGCAAACAAACGCTTCCCTACAAGTGAATCGCCTAACCATTCAACACAGCACTAAAAACTGAATAGAATGCAGTTTTCACTCAGATGAAAGACGTATGCTTTCCTTCTTAAGAAGTGTTTTCAAAGACATTCACAGAGTGATTCTACAAAGCCTTTTTACTGACATTGGCTTTTAAACGTGATTTCACTGGAATTTCTGTTAAACGCAAGACACGAGATTTGCTGTTAAAGAATTGAGTATACAGAATGCAAACAAACGCTTCCCTACAAGTGAATCACCTAACCATTCAAAACAGTACCTAAAACTGAATAGAATGCTGTTTTCACTCAGATGAAATACGTATGCTTTCCTTCTTAAGAAGTGTTTTCAAAGACATTCACAGAGTGATTCTACGAAGCCTTTTTTCTGACGTTCGGTTTTAAACGTGATTTCACTGGAATTTCTGTCAAATGCAAGACACGAGGTTTGCTGTTAAAGAATTGAGTATACAGAATGCAAACAAACGCTTCCCTACAAGTGAATCGACTAACCATTCAACACAGTACTAAAAACTGAATAGAATGCAGTTTTCACTCAGATGAAAGACGTATGCTTTCCTTCTTAAGAAGTGTTTTCAAAGACATTCACAGAGTGATTCTACAAAGCCTTTTAACTGACGTTGGCTTTTAAACGTGATTTCACTGGAATTTCTGTCAAATGCAAGACACGAGATTTGCTGTTAAAGAATTTAGTATACAGAATGCAAACAAACGCTTCCCTACAAGTGAATCGCCTAACCATTGAAAACAGTACTAAAAACTGAATAGAATGCAGTTTTCACTCAGATGAAAGACGTATGCTTTCCTTCTTAAGAAGTGTTTTCAAAGACATTCACAGAGTGATTCTACGAAGCCTTTTTTCTGACGTTCGGTTTTAAACGTGATTTCACTGGAATTTCTGTCAAACGCAAGACACGAGGTTTGCTGTTAAAGAATTGAGTATACAGAATGCAAACAAACGCTTCCCTACAAGTGAATCGCCTAACCATTCAAAATAGTACTAAAACTGAATAGAATGCAGTTTTCACTCAGATGAAAGACATATGCTTTCCTTCTTAAGAAGTGTTTTCAAAGACATTCACAGAGTGATTCTAAGAAGCCTTTTTACTGACGTTCGGTTTTAAACGTGTTTTCACTGGAATTTCTGTCAAACGCAAGAAACGAGGTTTGCTGTTAAAGAATTGAGTATACAGAATGCAAACAAACGCTTCCCTACAAGTGAATCGCCTAACAATTGAAAACAGTACTAAAAACTGAAGAGAATGCAGTTTTCACTCAGATGAAAGACGTATGCTTTCCTTCTTAAGAAGTGTTTTCAAAGACATTCACAGAGTGATTCTAAGAAGCCTTTTTACTGACGTTCGGTTTTAAACGTGTTTTCACTGGAATTTCTGTCAAACGCAAGACACGAGGTTTGCTGTTAAAGAATTGAGTATACAGAATGCAAACAAACGCTTCCCTACAAGTGAATCGCCTAACAATTGAAAACAGTACTAAAAACTGAATAGAATGCAGTTTTCACTCAGATGAAAGACGTATGCTTTCCTTCTTAATAAGTGTTTTCAAAGACATTCACAGAGTGATTCTAAGAAGCCTTTTTACTGACGTTCGGTTTTAAACATGATTTCACTGGAATTTCTGTCAAACGCAAGACACGAGGTTTGCTGTTAAAGAATTGAGTATACAGAATGCAAACAAACGCTTCCCTACAAGTGAATCGCCTAACCATTCAACACAGTACTAAAAACTGAATAGAATGCAGTTTTCACTCAGATGAAGGACATATGCTTTCCTTCTTAAGAAGTGTTTTCAAAGACATTCACAGAGTATTTCTACAAAGCCTTTTTACTGATGTTGGCTTTTAAACGTGATTTCACTGGAATTTCTGTCAAACGCAAGACACGAGATTTGCTGTTAAAGAATTGAGTATACAGAATGCAAACAAACGCTTCCCTACAAGTGAATCGCCTAACCATTCAACACAGTACTAAAAACTGAATAGAATGCAGTTTTCACTCAGATGAAAGACATATGCTTTCCTTCTTAAGAAGTGTTTTCAAAGACATTCACAGAGTGATTCTACGAAGCCTTTTTACTGACGTTCGGTTTTAAACGTGATTTCACTGGAATTTCTATCAAACGCAAGACACGAGGTTTGCTGTTATAGAATTGAGTATACAGATGCAAACAAACGCTTCCCTACAAGTGAATCGCCTAACCATTCAAAATAGTACTAAAACTGAATAGAATGCAGTTTTCACTCAGATGAAAGACATATGCTTTCCTTCTTAAGAAGTGTTTTCAAAGACATTCACAGAGTGATTCTACGAAGCCTTTTTACTGACGTTCGGTTTTAAACGTGTTTTCACTGGAATTTCTGTCAAACGCAAGAAACGAGGTTTGCTGTTAAAGAATTGAGTATACAGAATGCAAACAAACGCTTCCCTACAAGTGAATCGCCTAACCATTCAAAACAGTACTAAAAACTGAATAGAATGCAGTTTTCACTCAGATGAAAGACGTATGCTTTCCTTCTTAAGAAGTGTTTTCAAAGACATTCACAGAGTGATTCTACAAAGCCTTTTTACTGACGTTGGCTTTTAAATGTGATTTCACTGGAATTTCTGTTAAACGCAAGACACGAGATTTGCTGTTAAAGAATTGAGTATACAGAATGCAAACAAACGCTTCCCTACAAGTGAATCGCCTAACCATTCAACACAGTACTAAAAACTGAATAGAATGCAGTTTTCACTCAGATGAAAAACGTATGCTTTCCTTCTTAAGAAGTGTTTTCAAAGACATTCACAGAGTGATTCTACGAAGCCTTTTTACTGACGTTCGGTTTTCAAAGTGATTTCACTGGAATTTCTGTTAAACGCAAGACACGAGGTTTGCTGTTAAAGAATTGAGTATACAGAATGCAAACAAACGCTTCCCTACAAGTGAATCGCCTAACCATTCAAAATAGTACTAAAACTGAATAGAATGCAGTTTTCACTCAGATGAAAGACATATGCTTTCCTTCTTAAGAAGTGTTTTCAAAGACATTCACAGAGTGATTCTACAAAGCCTTTTTACTGACGTTCGGTTTTAAACGTGTTTTCACTGGAATTTCTGTCAAACGCAAGAAACGAGGTTTGCTGTTAAAGAATTAAGTATACAGAATGCAAACAAACGCTTCCCTACAAGTGAATCGCCTAACCATTCAACACAGTACTAAAAACTGAATAGAATGCAGTTTTCACTCAGATGAAAGACTTATGCTTTCCTTCTTAAGAAGTGTTTTCAAAGACATTCACAGAGTGATTCTACAAAGCCTTTTTACTGACGTTCGGTTTTAAACGTGATTTCACTGGAATTTCTGTCAAACGGAAGACACGAGGTTTGCTGTTAAAGAATTGAGTATACAGAATGCAAACAAACGCTTCCCTACAAGTGAATCGCCTAACCATTCAACACAGCACTAAAAACTGAATAGAATGCAGTTTTCACTCAGATGAAAGACGTATGCTTTCCTTCTTAAGAAGTGTTTTCAAAGACATTCACAGAGTGATTCTACAAAGCCTTTTTACTGACGTTGGCTTTTAAACGTGATTTCACTGGAATTTCTGTTAAACGCAAGACACGAGATTTGCTGTTAAAGAATTGAGTATACAGAATGCAAACAAACGCTTCCCTACAAGTGAATCACCTAACCATTCAAAACAGTACTAAAAACTGAATAGAATGCTGTTTTCACTCAGATGAAATACGTATGCTTTCCTTCTTAAGAAGTGTTTTCAAAGACATTCACAGAGTGATTCTACGAAGCCTTTTTACTGACGTTCGGTTTTAAACGTGATTTCACTGGAATTTCTGTCAAATGCAAGACACGAGGTTTGCTGTTAAAGAATTGAGTATACAGAATGCAAACAAACGCTTCCCTACAAGTGAATCGACTAACCATTCAACACAGTACTAAAAACTGAATAGAATGCAGTTTTCACTCAGATGAAAGACGTATGCTTTCCTTCTTAAGAAGTGTTTTCAAAGACATTCACAGAGTGATTCTACAAAGCCTTTTAACTGACGTTGGCTTTTAAACGTGATTTCACTGGAATTTCTGTCAAATGCAAGACACGAGATTTGCTGTTAAAGAATTTAGTATACAGAATGCAAACAAACGCTTCCCTACAAGTGAATCGCCTAACCATTGAAAACAGTACTAAAAACTGAATAGAATGCAGTTTTCACTCAGATGAAAGACTTATGCTTTCCTTCTTAAGAAGTGTTTTCAAAGACATTCACAGAGTGATTCTACGAAGCCTTTTTTCTGATGTTCGGTTTTAAACGTGATTTCACTGGAATTTCTGTCAAACGCAAGACACGAGGTTTGCTGTTAAAGAATTGAGTATACAGAATGCAAACAAACGCTTCCCTACAAGTGAATCGCCTAACCATTCAAAATAGTACTAAAACTGAATAGAATGCAGTTTTCACTCAGATGAAAGACGTATGCTTTCCTTCTTAAGAAGTGTTTTCAAAGACATTCACAGAGTGATTCTACAAAGCCTTTTTACTGACGTTCGGTTTTAAACGTGTTTTCACTGGAATTTCTGTCAAACGCAAGAAACGAGGTTTGCTGTTAAAGAATTGAGTATACAGAATGCAAACAAACGCTTCCCTACAAGTGAATCGCCTAACCATTCAAAACAGTACTAAAAACTGAATAGAATGCAGTTTTCACTCAGATGAAAGACGTATGCTTTCCTTCTTAAGAAGTGTTTTCAAAGACATTCACAGAGTGATTCTACAAAGCCTTTTTACTGACGTTGGCTTTTAAATGTGATTTCACTGGAATTTCTGTTAAACGCAAGACACGAGATTTGCTGTTAAAGAATTGAGTATACAGAATGCAAACAAACGCTTCCCTACAAGTGAATCGCCTAAAAATTCAAAACAGTACTAAAAACTGAATAGAATGCAGTTTTCACTCAGATGAAAAACGTATGCTTTCCTTTTTAAGAAGTGTTTTCAAAGACATTCACAGAGTGATTCTACGAAGCCTTTTTACTGACGTTCGGTTTTCAAAGTGATTTCACTGGAATTTCTGTTAAACGCAAGACACGAGGTTTGCTGTTAAAGAATTGAGTATACAGAATGCAAACAAACGCTTCCCTACAAGTGAATCGCCTAACCATTCAAAATAGTACTAAAACTGAATAGAATGCAGTTTTCACTCAGATGAAAGACATATGCTTTCCTTCTTAAGAAGTGTTTTCAAAGACATTCACAGAGTGATTCTACAAAGCCTTTTTACTGACGTTCGGTTTTAAACGTGTTTTCACTGGAATTTCTGTCAAACGCAAGAAACGAGGTTTGCTGTTAAAGAATTAAGTATACAGAATGCAAACAAACGCTTCCCTACAAGTGAATCGCCTAACCATTCAACACAGTACTAAAAACTGAATAGAATGCAGTTTTCACTCAGATGAAAGACGTATGCTTTCCTTCTTAAGAAGTGTTTTCAAAGACATTCACAGAGTGATTCTACAAAGCCTTTTTACTGACGTTCGGTTTTAAACGTGATTTCACTGGAATTTCTGTCAAACGGAAGACACGAGGTTTGCTGTTAAAGAATTGAGTATACAGAATGCAAACAAACGCTTCCCTACAAGTGAATCGCCTAACCATTCAACACAGCACTAAAAACTGAATAGAATGCAGTTTTCACTCAGATGAAAGACGTATGCTTTCCTTCTTAAGAAGTGTTTTCAAAGACATTCACAGAGTGATTCTACAAAGCCTTTTTACTGACGTTGGCTTTTAAACGTGATTTCACTGGAATTTCTGTTAAACGCAAGACACGAGATTTGCTGTTAAAGAATTGAGTATACAGAATGCAAACAAACGCTTCCCTACAAGTGAATCACCTAACCATTCAAAACAGTACTAAAAACTGAATAGAATGCTGTTTTCACTCAGATGAAATACGTATGCTTTCCTTCTTAAGAAGTGTTTTCAAAGACATTCACAGAGTGATTCTACGAAGCCTTTTTACTGACGTTCGGTTTTAAACGTGATTTCACTGGAATTTCTGTCAAATGCAAGACACGAGGTTTGCTGTTAAAGAATTGAGTATACAGAATGCAAACAAACGCTTCCCTACAAGTGAATCGACTAACCATTCAACACAGTACTAAAAACTGAATAGAATGCAGTTTTCACTCAGATGAAAGACGTATGCTTTCCTTCTTAAGAAGTGTTTTCAAAGACATTCACAGAGTGATTCTACAAAGCCTTTTAACTGACGTTGGCTTTTAAACGTGATTTCACTGGAATTTCTGTCAAATGCAAGACACGAGATTTGCTGTTAAAGAATTTAGTATACAGAATGCAAACAAACGCTTCCCTACAAGTGAATCGCCTAACCATTGAAAACAGTACTAAAAACTGAATAGAATGCAGTTTTCACTCAGATGAAAGACTTATGCTTTCCTTCTTAAGAAGTGTTTTCAAAGACATTCACAGAGTGATTATATGAAGCCTTTTTTCTGACGTTCGGTTTTAAACGTGATTTCACTGGAATTTCTGTCAAACGCAAGACACGAGGTTTGCTGTTAAAGAATTGAGTATACAGAATGCAAACAAACGCTTCCCTACAAGTGAATCGCCTAACCATTCAAAATAGTACTAAAACTGAATAGAATGCAGTTTTCACTCAGATGAAAGACGTATGCTTTCCTTCTTAAGAAGTGTTTTCAAAGACATTCACAGAGTGATTCTACAAAGCCTTTTTACTGACGTTCGGTTTTAAACGTGATTTCACTGGAATTTCTGTCAAACGCAAGACACGAGGTTTGCTGTTATAGAATTGAGTATACAGAATGCAAACAAACGCTTCCCTACAAGTGAATCGCCTAACCATTCAAAATAGTACTAAAACTGAATAGAATGCAGTTTTCACTCAGATGAAAGACATATGCTTTCCTTCTTAAGAAGTGTTTTCAAAGACATTCACAGAGTGATTCTACGAAGCCTTTTTACTGACGTTGGGTTTTAAACGTGTTTTCACTGGAATTTCTGTCAAACGCAAGAAACGAGGTTTGCTGTTAAAGAATTGAGTATACAGAATGCAAACAAATGCTTCCCTACAAGTGAATCGCCTAACCATTCAAAACAGTACTAAAAACTGAATAGAATGCAGTTTTCACTCAGATGAAAAACGTATGCTTTCCTTCTTAAGAAGTGTTTTCAAAGACATTCACAGAGTGATTCTACGAAGCCTTTTTACTGACGTTCGGTTTTAAACGTGATTTCACTGGAATTTCTGTCAAACGCAAGACACGAGGTTTGCTGTTAAAGAATTGAGTATACAGAATGCAAACAAATGCTTCCCTACAAGTGAATCGCATAACCATTCAACACAGTACTAAAAACTGAATAGAATGCAGTTTTCACTCAGATGAAAGACGTATGCTTTCCTTCTTAAGAAGTGTTTTCAAAGACATTCACAGAGTGATTCTACAAAGCATTTTTACTGATGTTGGCTTTAAAACGTGATTTCACTGGAATTTCTGTCAAATGCAAGACACGAGATTTGCTGTTAAAGAATTTAGTATACAGAATGCAAACAAACGCTTCCCTACAAGTGAATCGCCTAACCATTGAAAACAGTACTAAAAACTGAATAGAATGCAGTTTTCACTCAGATGAAAGACGTATGCTTTCCTTCTTAAGAAGTGTTTTCAAAGACATTCACAGAGTGATTCTACAAAGCCTTTTTACTGACGTTGGCTTTTAAACGTGATTTCACTGGAATTTCTGTTAAACACAAGACACGAGGTTTGCTGTTATAGAATTGAGTATACAGAATGCAAACAAACGCTTCCCTACAAGTGAATCGCCTATCCATTCAAAATAGTACTAAAACTGAATAGAATGCAGTTTTCACTCAGATGAAAGACATATGCTTTCCTTCTTAAGAAGTGTTTTCAAAGACATTCACAGAGTGATTCTACGAAGCCTTTTTACTGACGTTCGGTTTTAAACGTGTTTTCACTGGAATTTCTGTCAAACGCAAGAAACGAGGTTTGCTGTTAAAGAATCGAGTATACAGAATGCAAACAAACGCTTCCCTACAAGTGAATCGCCTAACCATTCAACACAGTACTAAAAATTGAATAGAATGCAGTTTTCACTCAGATGAAAGACGTATGCTTTCCTTCTTAAGAAGTGTTTTCAAAGACATTCACAGAGTGATTCTACAAAGCCTTTTTACTGACGTTCGGTTTTAAACGTGATTTCACTGGAATTTCTGTCAAACGGAAGACACGAGGTTTGCTGTTAAAGAATTGAGTATACAGAATGCAAACAAACGCTTCCCTACAAGTGAATCTCCTAACCATTCAACACAGCACTAAAAACTGAATAGAATGCAGTTTTCACTCAGATGAAAGACGTATGCTTTCCTTCTTAAGAAGTGTTTTCAAAGACATTCACAGAGTGATTCTACAAAGCCTTTTTACTGACTTTGGCTTTTAAACGTGATTTCACTGGAATTTCTGTTAAACGCAAGACACGAGATTTGCTGTTAAAGAATTGAGTATACAGAATGCAAACAAACGCTTCCCTACAAGTGAATCTCCTAACCATTCAAAACAGTACTAAAAACTGAATAGAATGCAGTTTTCACTCAGATGAAAGACGTATGCTTTCCTTCTTAAGAAGTGTTTTCAAAGACATTCACAGAGTGATTCTACGAAGACTTTTTACTGACATTCGGTTTTAAACGTGATTTCACTGGAATTTCTGTCAAACGCAAGACACGAGGTTTGCTGTAAAAGAATTGAGTATACAGAATGCAAACAAACGCTTCCCTACAAGTGAATCGCCTAACCATTCAACACAGTACTAAAAACTGAATAGAATGCAGTTTTCACTCAGATGAAAGACGTATGCTTTCCTTCTTAAGAAGTGTTTTCAAAGACATTCACAGAGTGATTCTACAAAGCCTTTTTACTGACGTTGGCTTTTAAACGTGATTTCACTGGAATTTCTGTCAAATGCAAGACACGAGATTTGCTGTTAAAGAATTTAGTATACAGAATGCAAACAAACGCTTCCCTACAAGTGAATCGCCTAACCATTGAAAACAGTACTAAAAACTGAATAGAATGCAGTTTTCACTCAGATGAAAGACTTATGCTTTCCTTCTTAAGAAGTGTTTTCAAAGACATTCACAGAGTGATTCTACGAAGCCTTTTTACTGACGTTCGGTTTTAAACGTGATTTCACTGGAATTTCTGTCAAACGCAAGACACGAGGTTTGCTGTTAAAGAATTGAGTATACAGAATGCAAACAAACGCTTCCCTACAAGTGAATCGCCTAACAATTGAAAACAGTACTAAAAACTGAATAGAATGCAGTTTTCACTCAGATGAAAGACGTATGCTTTCCTTCTTAAGAAGTGTTTTCAAAGACATTCACAGAGTGATTCTACAAAGCCTTTTTACTGACTTTGGCTTTTAAACGTGATTTCACTGGAATTTCTGTTAAACGCAAGACACGAGATTTGCTGTTAAAGAATTGAGTATACAGAATGCAAACAAACGATTCCCTACAAGTGAATCTCCTAACCATTCAAAACAGTACTAAAAACTGAATAGAATGCAGTTTTCACTCAGATGAAAGACGTATGCTTTCCTTCTTAAGAAGTGTTTTCAAAGACATTCACAGAGTGATTCTACGAAGACTTTTTACTGACATTCGGTTTTAAACGTGATTTCACTGGAATTTCTGTCAAACGCAAGACACGAGGTTTGCTGTAAAAGAATTGAGTATACAGAATGCAAACAAACGCTTCCCTACAAGTGAATCGCCTAACCATTCAACACAGTACTAAAAACTGAATAGAATGCAGTTTTCACTCAGATGAAAGACGTATGCTTTCCTTCTTAAGAAGTGTTTTCAAAGACATTCACAGAGTGATTCTACAAAGCCTTTTTACTGACGTTGGCTTTTAAACGTGATTTCACTGGAATTTCTGTCAAATGCAAGACACGAGATTTGCTGTTAAAGAATTTAGTATACAGAATGCAAACAAACGCTTCCCTACAAGTGAATCGCCTAACCATTGAAAACAGTACTAAAAACTGAATAGAATGCAGTTTTCACTCAGATGAAAGACGTATGCTTTCCTTCTTAAGAAGTGTTTTCAAAGACATTCACAGAGTGATTCTACGAAGCCTTTTTACTGACGTTCGGTTTTAAACGTGATTTCACTGGAATTTCTGTCAAACGCAAGACACGAGGTTTGCTGTTAAAGAATTGAGTATACAGAATGCAAACAAACGCTTCCCTACAAGTGAATCCCCTAACAATTGAAAACAGTACTAAAAACTGAATAGAATGCAGTTTTCACTCAGATGAAAGACGTATGCTTTCCTTCTTAAGAAGTGTTTTCAAAGACATTCACAGAGTGATTCTAAGAAGCCTTTTTACTGACGTTCGGTTTTAAACGTGATTTCACTGGAATTTCTGTCAAACGCAAGACACGAGGTTTGCTGTTAAAGAATTGAGTATACAGAATGCAAACAAACGCTTCCCTACAAGTGAATCGCCTAACCATTCAAAATAGTACTAAAACTGAATAGAATGCAGTTTTCACTCAGATGAAAGACATATGCTTTCCTTCTTAAGAAGTGTTTTCAAAGACATTCACAGAGTGATTCTACGAAGCCTTTTTACTGACGTTCGGTTTTAAACGTGTTTTCACTGGAATTTCTGTCAAACGCAAGAAACGAGATTTGCTGTTAAAGAATTGAGTATACAGAATGCAAACAAACGCTTCCCTACAAGTGAATCGCCTAACCATTCAACACAGTACTAAAAACTGAATAGAATGCAGTTTTCACTCAGATGAAAAACGTATGCTTTCCTTCTTAAGAAGTGTTTTCAAAGACATTCACAGAGTGATTCTACGAAGCCTTTTTACTGACGTTCGGTTTTAAACGTGATTTCACTGGAATTTCTGTCAAACGCAAGACACGAGGTTTGCTGTTAAAGAATTGAGTATACAGAATGCAAACAAACGCTTCCCTACAAGTGAATCGCCTAACCATTCAACACAGTACTAAAAACTGAATAGAATGCAGTTTTCACTCAGATGAAAGACATATGCTTTCCTTCTTAAGAAGTGTTTTCAAAGACATTCACAGAGTGATTCTATGAAGCCTTTTTACTGACGTTCGTTTTAAACGTGATTTCACTGGAATTTCTGTCAAACGCAAGACACGAGGTTTGCTGTTAAAGAATTGAGTATACAGAATGCAAACAAACGCTTCCCTACAAGTGAATCGCCTAACAATTGAAAACAGTACTAAAAACTGAATAGAATGCAGTTTTCACTCAGATGAAAGACGTATGCTTTCCTTCTTAAGAAGTGTTTTCAAAGACATTCACAGAGTGATTCTACAAAGCCTTTTTACTGACTTTGGCTTTTAAACGTGATTTCACTGGAATTTCTGTTAAACGCAAGACACGAGATTTGCTGTTAAAGAATTGAGTATACAGAATGCAAACAAACGATTCCCTACAAGTGAATCTCCTAACCATTCAAAACAGTACTAAAAACTGAATAGAATGCAGTTTTCACTCAGATGAAAGACGTATGCTTTCCTTCTTAAGAAGTGTTTTCAAAGACATTCACAGAGTGATTCTACGAAGACTTTTTACTGACATTCGGTTTTAAACGTGATTTCACTGGAATTTCTGTCAAACGCAAGACACGAGGTTTGCTGTAAAAGAATTGAGTATACAGAATGCAAACAAACGCTTCCCTACAAGTGAATCGCCTAACCATTCAACACAGTACTAAAAACTGAATAGAATGCAGTTTTCACTCAGATGAAAGACGTATGCTTTCCTTCTTAAGAAGTGTTTTCAAAGACATTCACAGAGTGATTCTACAAAGCCTTTTTACTGACGTTGGCTTTTAAACGTGATTTCACTGGAATTTCTGTCAAATGCAAGACACGAGATTTGCTGTTAAAGAATTTAGTATACAGAATGCAAACAAACGCTTCCCTACAAGTGAATCGCCTAACCATTGAAAACAGTACTAAAAACTGAATAGAATGCAGTTTTCACTCAGATGAAAGACGTATGCTTTCCTTCTTAAGAAGTGTTTTCAAAGACATTCACAGAGTGATTCTACGAAGCCTTTTTACTGACGTTCGGTTTTAAACGTGATTTCACTGGAATTTCTGTCAAACGCAAGACACGAGGTTTGCTGTTAAAGAATTGAGTATACAGAATGCAAACAAACGCTTCCCTACAAGTGAATCCCCTAACAATTGAAAACAGTACTAAAAACTGAATAGAATGCAGTTTTCACTCAGATGAAAGACGTATGCTTTCCTTCTTAAGAAGTGTTTTCAAAGACATTCACAGAGTGATTCTAAGAAGCCTTTTTACTGACGTTCGGTTTTAAACGTGATTTCACTGGAATTTCTGTCAAACGCAAGACACGAGGTTTGCTGTTAAAGAATTGAGTATACAGAATGCAAACAAACGCTTCCCTACAAGTGAATCGCCTAACCATTCAAAATAGTACTAAAACTGAATAGAATGCAGTTTTCACTCAGATGAAAGACATATGCTTTCCTTCTTAAGAAGTGTTTTCAAAGACATTCACAGAGTGATTCTACGAAGCCTTTTTACTGACGTTCGGTTTTAAACGTGTTTTCACTGGAATTTCTGTCAAACGCAAGAAACGAGATTTGCTGTTAAAGAATTGAGTATACAGAATGCAAACAAACGCTTCCCTACAAGTGAATCGCCTAACCATTCAACACAGTACTAAAAACTGAATAGAATGCAGTTTTCACTCAGATGAAAAACGTATGCTTTCCTTCTTAAGAAGTGTTTTCAAAGACATTCACAGAGTGATTCTACGAAGCCTTTTTACTGACGTTCGGTTTTAAACGTGATTTCACTGGAATTTCTGTCAAACGCAAGACACGAGGTTTGCTGTTAAAGAATTGAGTATACAGAATGCAAACAAACGCTTCCCTACAAGTGAATCGCCTAACCATTCAACACAGTACTAAAAACTGAATAGAATGCAGTTTTCACTCAGATGAAAGACATATGCTTTCCTTCTTAAGAAGTGTTTTCAAAGACATTCACAGAGTGATTCTATGAAGCCTTTTTACTGACGTTCGTTTTAAACGTGATTTCACTGGAATTTCTGTCAAACGCAAGACACGAGGTTTGCTGTTAAAGAATTGAGTATACAGAATGCAAACAAACGCTTCCCTACAAGTGAATCGCCTAACCAGTCAACACAGTACTAAAAACTGAATAGAATGCAGTTTTCACTCAGATGAAAGACGTATGCTTTCCTTCTTAAGAAGTGTTTTCAAAGACATTCACAGAGTGATTCTACAAAGCCTTTTTACTGACTTTGGCTTTTAAACGTGATTTCACTGGAATTTCTGTTAAACGCAAGACACGAGATTTGCTGTTAAAGAATTGAGTATACAGAATGCAAACAAACGCTTCCCTACAAGTGAATCTCCTAACCATTCAAAACAGTACTAAAAACTGAATAGAATGCAGTTTTCACTCAGATGAAAGACGTATGCTTTCCTTCTTAAGAAGTGTTTTCAAAGACATTCACAGAGTGATTCTACGAAGACTTTTTACTGACATTCGGTTTTAAACGTGATTTCACTGGAATTTCTGTCAAACGCAAGACACGAGGTTTGCTGTAAAAGAATTGAGTATACAGAATGCAAACAAACGCTTCCCTACAAGTGAATCGCCTAACCATTCAACACAGTACTAAAAACTGAATAGAATGCAGTTTTCACTCAGATGAAAGACGTATGCTTTCCTTCTTAAGAAGTGTTTTCAAAGACATTCACAGAGTGATTCTACGAAGCCTTTTTACTGACGTTCGGTTTTAAACGTGATTTCACTGGAATTTCTGTCAAACGCAAGACACGAGGTTTGCTGTTAAAGAATTGAGTATACAGAATGCAAACAAACGCTTCCCTACAAGTGAATCGCCTAACAATTGAAAACAGTACTAAAAACTGAATAGAATGCAGTTTTCACTCAGATGAAAGACGTATGCTTTCCATCTTAAGAAGTGTTTTCAAAGACATTCACAGAGTGATTCTAAGAAGCCTTTTTACTGACGTTCGGTTTTAAACGTGATTTCACTGGAATTTCTGTGAAACACAAGACACGAGGTTTGCTGTTAAAGAATTGAGTATACAGAATGCAAACAAACGCTTCCCTACAAGTGAATCGCCTAACCATTCAAAATAGTACTAAAACTGAATAGAATGCAGTTTTCACTCAGATGAAAGACATATGCTTTCCTTCTTAAGAAGTGTTTTCAAA
This sequence comes from Phyllotis vaccarum, assembly GCA_033318265.1. Taxonomy (NCBI): domain Eukaryota; kingdom Metazoa; phylum Chordata; class Mammalia; order Rodentia; family Cricetidae; genus Phyllotis; species Phyllotis vaccarum. Next base: position 400,171 of record JARWLC010000096.1, on the reverse strand, counting down.
GACATTCACAGAGTGATTCTACGAAGCCTTTTTACTGACATTCGGTTTTAAACGTGATTTCACTGGAATTTCTGTCAAACGCAAGACACGAGGTTTGCTGTTAAAGAATTGAGTATACAGAATGCAAACAAACGCTTCCCTACAAGTGAATCGCCTAACCATTCAACACAGTACTAAAAACTGAATAGAATGCAGTTTTCACTCAGATGAAAAACGTATGCTTTCCTTCTTAAGAAGTGTTTTCAAAGACATTCACAGAGTGATTCTACGAAGCCTTTTTACTGACGTTCGGTTTTAAACGTGATTTCACTGGAATTTCTGTCAAACGCAAGACACGAGGTTTGCTGTTAAAGAATTGAGTATACAGAATGCAAACAAACGCTTCCCTACAAGTGAATCGCCTAACCATTCAACACAGTACTAAAAACTGAATAGAATGCAGTTTTCACTCAGATGAAAGACGTATGCTTTCCTTCTTAAGAAGTGTTTTCAAAGACATTCACAGAGTGATTCCACAAAGCCTTTTTACTGACGTTGGCTTTTAAACGTGATTTCACTGGAATTTCTGTCAAATGCAAGACACGAGATTTGCTGTTAAAGAATTTAGTATACAGAATGCAAACAAACGCTTCCCTACAAGTGAATCGCCTAACCATTGAAAACAGTACTAAAAACTGAATAGAATGCAGTTTTCACTCAGATGAAAGACGTATGCTTTCCTTCTTAAGAAGTGTTTTCAAAGACATTCACAGAGTGATTCTATGAAGCCTTTTTACTGACGTTCGTTTTAAACGTGATTTCACTGGAATTTCTGTCAAACGGAAGACACGAGGTTTGCTGTTAAAGAATTGAGTATACAGAATGCAAACAAACGCTTCCCTACAAGTGAATCGCCTAACCATTCAACACAGCACTAAAAACTGAATAGAATGCAGTTTTCACTCAGATGAAAGACGTATGCTTTCCTTCTTAAGAAGTGTTTTCAAAGACATTCACAGAGTGATTCTACAAAGCCTTTTTACTGACGTTGGCTTTTAAACGTGATTTCACTGGAATTTCTGTTAAACGCAAGACACGAGATTTGCTGTTAAAGAATTGAGTATACAGAATGCAAACAAATGCTTCCCTACAAGTGAATCGCCTAACCATTCAAAACAGTACTAAAAACTGAATAGAATGCAGTTTTCACTCAGATGAAAAACGTATGCTTTCCTTCTTAAGAAGTGTTTTCAAAGACATTCACAGAGTGATTCTACGAAGCCTTTTTACTGACGTTCGGTTTTAAACGTGATTTCACTGGAATTTCTGTCAAACGCAAGACACGAGGTTTGCTGTTAAAGAATTGAGTATACAGAATGCAAACAAATGCTTCCCTACAAGTGAATCGCCTAACCATTCAACACAGTACTAAAAACTGAATAGAATGCAGTTTTCACTCAGATGAAAGACGTATGCTTTCCTTCTTAAGAAGTGTTTTCAAAGACATTCACAGAGTGATTCTACAAAGCCTTTTTACTGATGTTGGCTTTTAAACGTGATTTCACTGGAATTTCTGTCAAATGCAAGACACGAGATTTGCTGTTAAAGAATTTAGAATACAGAATGCAAACAAACGCTTCCCTACAAGTGAATCGCCTAACCATTCAAAACAGTACTAAAAACTGAATAGAATGCAGTTTTCACTCAGATGAAAGACGTATGCTTTCCTTCTTAAGAAGTGTTTTCAAAGACATTCACAGAGTGATTCTACAAAGCCTTTTTACTGACGTTGGCTTTTAAACGTGATTTCACTGGAATTTCTGTTAAACGCAAGACAGGAGGTTTGCTGTTATAGAATTGAGTATACAGAATGCAAACAAACGCTTCCCTACAAGTGAATCGCCTATCCATTCAAAATCGTACTAAAACTGAATAGAATGCAGTTTTCCCTCAGATGAAAGACATATGCTTTCCTTCTTAAGAAGTGTTTTCAAAGACATTCACAGAGTGATTCTACGAAGCCTTTTTACTGACGTTCGGTTTTAAACGTGTTTTCACTGGAATTTCTGTAAACGCAAGAAACGAGGTTTGCTGTTAAAGAATCGAGTATACAGAATGCAAACAAACGCTTCCCTACAAGTGAATCGCCTAACCATTCAACACAGTACTAAAAATTGAATAGAATGCAGTTTTCACTCAGATGAAAGACGTATGGTTTCCTTCTTAAGAAGTGTTTTCAAAGACATTCACAGAGTGATTCTACAAAGCCTTTTTACTGACGTTCGGTTTTAAACGTGATTTCACTGGAATTTCTGTCAAACGGAAGACACGAGGTTTGCTGTTAAAGAATAGAGTATACAGAATGCAAACAAACGCTTCCCTACAAGTGAATCTCCTAACCATTCAACACAGCACTAAAAACTGAATAGAATGCAGTTTTCACTCAGATGAAAGACGTATGCTTTCCTTCTTAAGAAGTGTTTTCAAAGACATTCACAGAGTGATTCTACAAAGCCTTTTTACTGACTTTGGCTTTTAAACGTGATTTCACTGGAATTTCTGTTAAACGCAAGACAGGAGATTTGCTGTTAAAGAATTGAGTATACAGAATGCAAACAAACGCTTCCCTACAAGTGAATCGCCTAACCATTCAACACAGTACTAAAAACTAAATAGAATGCAGTTTTCACTCAGATGAAAAACGTATGCTTTCCTTCTTAAGAAGTGTTTTCAAAGACATTCACAGAGTGATTCTACGAAGCCTTTTTACTGACGTTCGGTTTTAAACGTGATTTCACTGGAATTTCTGTCAAACGCAAGACACGAGGTTTGCTGTTAAAGAATTGAGTATACAGAATGCAAACAAACGCTTCCCTACAAGTGAATCGCCTAACCATTCAACACAGCACTAAAAACTGAATAGAATGCAGTTTTCACTCAGATGAAAGACGTATGCTTTCCTTCTTAAGAAGTGTTTTCAAAGACATTCACAGAGTGATTCTACAAAGCCTTTTTACTGACGTTCGGTTTTAAACGTGATTTCACTGGAATTTCTGTCAAACGCAAGACACGATGTTTGCTGTTATAGAATTGAGTATACAGAATGCAAACAAACGCTTCCCTACAAGTGAATCGCCTAACCATTCAAAATAGTACTAAAACTGAATAGAATGCAGTTTTCACTCAGATGAAAGACATATGCTTTCCTTCTTAAGAAGTGTTTTCAAAGACATTCACAGAGTGATTCTACGAAGCCTTTTTACTGACGTTGGGTTTTAAACGTGTTTTCACTGGAATTTCTGTCATACGCAAGAAACGAGGTTTGCTGTTAAAGAATTGAGTATACAGAATGCAAACAAATGCTTCCCAACAAGTGAATCGCCTAACCATTCATCACAGTACTAAAAACTGAATAGAATGCAGTTTTCACTCAGATGAAAGACCTATGCTTTCCTTCTTAAGAAGTGTTTTCAAAGACATTCACAGAGTGATTCTACAAAGCCTTTTTACTGACGTTCGGTTTTAAACGTGATTTCACTGGAATTTCTGTCAAACGGAAGACACGAGGTTTGCTGTTAAAGAATTGAGTATACAGAATGCAAACAAACGCTTCCCTACAAGTGAATCGCCTAACCAGTCAACACAGTACTAAAAACTGAATAGAATGCAGTTTTCACTCAGATGAAAAACGTATGCTTTCCTTCTTAAGAAGTGTTTTCAAAGACATTCACAGAGTTATTCTACGAAGCCTTTTTACTGACGTTCGGTTTTAAACGTGATTTCACTGGAATTTCTGTCAAACACAAGACACGAGGTTTGCTGTTAAAGAATTGAGTATACAGAATGCAAACAAACGCTTCCCTACAAGTGAATCGCCTAACTATTGAAAACAGTACTAAAAACTGAATAGAATGCAGTTTTCACTCAGATGAAAGACGTATGCTTTCCTTCTTAAGAAGTGTTTTCAAAGACATTCACAGAGTGATTCTACGAAGCCTTTTTACTGACATTCGGTTTTAAACGTGATTTCACTGGAATTTCTGTCAAACGCAAGACACGAGGTTTGCTGTTAAAGAATTGAGTATACAGAATGCAAACAAACGCTTCCCTACAAGTGAATCGCCTAACCATTGAAAACAGTACTAAAAACTGAATAGAATGCAGTTTTCACTCAGATGAAAGACGTATGCTTTCCTTCTTAAGAAGTGTTTTCAAAGACATTCACAGAGTGATTCTACAAAGCCTTTTTACTGACTTTGGCTTTTAAACGTGATTTCACTGGAATTTCTGTTAAACGCAAGACAGGAGATTTGCTGTTAAAGAATTGAGTATACAGAATGCAAACAAACGCTTCCCTACAAGTGAATCGCCTAACCATTCAACACAGTACTAAAAACTAAATAGAATGCAGTTTTCACTCAGATGAAAAACGTATGCTTTCCTTCTTAAGAAGTGTTTTCAAAGACATTCACAGAGTGATTCTACGAAGCCTTTTTACTGACGTTCGGTTTTAAACGTGATTTCACTGGAATTTCTGTCAAACGCAAGACACGAGGTTTGCTGTTAAAGAATTGAGTATACAGAATGCAAACAAACGCTTCCCTACAAGTGAATCGCCTAACCAGTCAACACAGTACTAAAAACTGAATAGAATGCAGTTTTCACTCAGATGAAAGACGTATGCTTTCCTTCTTAAGAAGTGTTTTCAAAGACATTCACAGAGTGATTCTACAAAGCCTTTTTACTGACGTTCGGTTTTAAACGTGATTTCACTGGAATTTCTGTCAAAGGCAAGACACGAGGTTTGCTGTTATAGAATTGAGTATACAGAATGCAAACAAACGCTTCCCTACAAGTGAATCGCCTAACCATTCAAAATAGTACTAAAACTGAATAGAATGCAGTTTTCACTCAGATGAAAGACATATGCTTTCCTTCTTAAGAAGTGTTTTCAAAGACATTCACAGAGTGATTCTACGAAGCCTTTTTACTGACGTTGGGTTTTAAACGTGTTTTCACTGGAATTTCTGTCATACGCAAGAAACGAGGATTGCTGTTAAAGAATTGAGTATACAGAATGCAAACAAATGCTTCCCAACAAGTGAATCGCCTAACCATTCATCACAGTACTAAAAACTGAATAGAATGCAGTTTTCACTCAGATGAAAGACCTATGCTTTCCTTCTTAAGAAGTGTTTTCAAAGACATTCACAGAGTGATTCTACAAAGCCTTTTTACTGACGTTCGGTTTTAAACGTGATTTCACTGGAATTTCTGTCAAACGGAAGACACGAGGTTTGCTGTTAAAGAATTGAGTATACAGAATGCAAACAAACGCTTCCCTACAAGTGAATTGCCTAACCATTCAAAACAGTACTAAAAACTGAATAGAATGCAGTTTTCACTCAGATGAAAAACGTATGCTTTCCTTCTTAAGAAGTGTTTTCAAAGACATTCACAGAGTGATTCTACGAAGCCTTTTTACTGACGTTCGGTTTTAAACGTGATTTCACTGGAATTTCTGTCAAACGCAAGACACGAGGTTTGCTGTTAAAGAATTGAGTATACAGAATGCAAACAAATGCTTCCCTACAAGTGAATTGCCTAACCATTCAACACAGTACTAAAAACTGAATAGAATGCAGTTTTCACTCAGATGAAAGACGTATGCTTTCCTTCTTAAGAAGTGTTTTCAAAGACATTCACAGAGTGATTCTACAAAGCCTTTTTACTGATGTTGGCTTTTAAACGTGATTTCACTGGAATTTCTGTCAAATGCAAGACACGAGATTTGCTGTTAAAGAATTTAGTATACAGAATGCAAACAAACGCTTCCCTACAAGTGAATCGCCTAACCATTGAAAACAGTACTAAAAACTGAATAGAATGCAGTTTTCACTCAGATGAAAGACGTATGCTTTCCTTCTTAAGAAGTGTTTTCAAAGACATTCACAGAGTGATTCTACAAAGCCTTTTTACTGACGTTGGCTTTTAAACGTGATTTCACTGGAATTTCTGTTAAACGCAAGACACGAGGTTTGCTGTTATAGAATTGAGTATACAGAATGCAAACAAACGCTTCCCTACAAGTGAATCGCCTATCCATTCAAAATAGTACTAAAACTGAATAGAATGCAGTTTTCACTCAGATGAAAGACGTATGATTTCCTTCTTAAGAAGTGTTTTCAAAGACATTCACAGAGTGATTCTATGAAGCCTTTTTACTGACGTTCGTTTTAAACGTGATTTCACTGGAATTTCTGTCAAACGCAAGACACGAGGTTTGCTTTTAAAGAATTGAGTATACAGAATGCAAACAAACGCTTCCCTACAAGTGAATCGCCTAACCAGTCAACACAGTACTAAAAACTGAATAGAATGCAGTTTTCACTCAGATGAAAGACGTATGCTTTCCTTCTTAAGAAATGTTTTCAAAGACATTCACAGAGTGATTCTACAAAGCCTTTTTACTGACGTTCGGTTTTAAACGTGATTTCACTGGAATTTCTGTCAAACGCAAGACACGAGGTTTGCTGTTATAGAATTGAGTATACAGAATGCAAACAAACGCTTCCCTACAAGTGAATCGCCTAACCATTCAAAATAGTACTAAAACTGAATAGAATGCAGTTTTCACTCAGATGAAAGACATATGCTTTCCTTCTTAAGAAGTGTTTTCAAAGACATTCACAGAGTGATTCTACGAAGCCTTTTTACTGACGTTGGGTTTTAAACGTGTTTTCACTGGAATTTCTGTCATATGCAAGAAACGAGGTTTGCTGTTAAAGAATTGAGTATACAGAATGCAAACAAATGCTTCCCAACAAGTGAATCGCCTAACCATTCATCACAGTACTAAAAACTGAATAGAATGCAGTTTTCACTCAGATGAAAGACCTATGCTTTCCTTCTTAAGAAGTGTTTTCAAAGACATTCACAGAGTGATTCTACAAAGCCTTTTTACTGACGTTCGGTTTTAAACGTGATTTCACTGGAATTTCTGTCAAACGGAAGACACGAGGTTTGCTGTTAAAGAATTGAGTATACAGAATGCAAACAAACGCTTCCCTACATGTGAATCGCCTAACCATTCAACACAGCACTAAAAACTGAATAGAATGCAGTTTTCACTCAGATGAAAGACGTATGCTTTCCTTCTTAAGAAGTGTTTTCAAAGACATTCACAGAGTGATTCTACAAAGCCTTTTTACTGATGTTGGCTTTTAAACGTGATTTCACTGGAATTTCTGTCAAATGCAAGACACGAGATTTGCTGTTAAAGAATTTAGTATACAGAATGCAAACAAACGCTTCCCTACAAGTGAATCGCCTAACAATTGAAAACAGTACTAAAAACTGAATAGAATGCAGTTTTCACTCAGATGAAAGACGTATGCTTTCCTTCTTAAGAAGTGTTTTCAAAGACATTCACAGAGTGATTCTACAAAGCCTTTTTACTGACGTTGGCTTTTAAACGTGATTTCACTGGAATTTCTGTTAAACGCAAGACACGAGGTTTGCTGTTATAGAATTGAGTATACAGAATGCAAACAAACGCTTCCCTACAAGTGAATCGCCTATCCATTCAAAATAGTACTAAAACTGAATAGAATGCAGTTTTCACTCAGATGAAAGACATATGCTTTCCTTCTTAAGAAGTGTTTTCAAAGACATTCACAGAGTGATTCTACGAAGCCTTTTTACTGACGTTCGGTTTTAAACGTGTTTTCACTGGAATTTCTGTCAAACGCAAGAAACGAGGTTTGCTGTTAAAGAATCGAGTATACAGAATGCAAACAAACGCTTCCCTACAAGTGAATCGCCTAACCATTCAACACAGTACTAAAAATTGAATAGAATGCAGTTTTCACTCAGATGAAAGACGTATGCTTTCCTTCTTAAAAGTGTTTTCAAAGACATTCACAGAGTGATTCTACAAAGCCTTTTTACTGATGTTCGGTTTTAAACGTGATTTCACTGGAATTTCTGTCAAATGGAAGACACGAGGTTTGCTTTTAAAGAATTGAGTATACAGAATGCAAACAAACGCTTCCCTACAAGTGAATCTCCTAACCATTCAACACAGCACTAAAAACTGAATAGAATGCAGTTTTCACTCAGATGAAAGACGTATGCTTTCCTTCTTAAGAAGTGTTTTCAAAGACATTCACAGAGTGATTCTACAAAGCCTTTTTACTGACGTTGGCTTTTAAACGTGATTTCACTGGAATTTCTGTTAAACGCAAGACACGAGATTTGCTGTTAAAGAATTGAGTATACAGAATGCAAACAAACGCTTCCCTACAAGTGAATCTCCTAACCATTCAAAACAGTACTAAAAACTGAATAGAATGCAGTTTTCACTCAGATGAAAGACGTATGCTTTCCTTCTTAAGAAGTGTTTTCAAAGACATTCACAGAGTGATTCTACGAAGACTTTTTACTGACATTCGGTTTTAAACGTGATTTCACTGGAATTTCTGTCAAACGCAAGACACGAGGTTTGCTGTAAAAGAATTGAGTATACAGAATGCAAACAAACGCTTCCCTACAAGTGAATCGCCTAACCATTCAACACAGTACTAAAAACTGAATAGAATGCAGTTTTCACTCAGATGAAAGACGTATGCTTTCCTTCTTAAGAAGTGTTTTCAAAGACATTCACAGAGTGATTCTACAAAGCCTTTTTACTGACGTTCGGTTTTAAACGTGATTTCACTGGAATTTCTGTCAAACGGAAGAAACGAGGTTTGCTTTTAAAGAATTGAGTATACAGAATGCAAACAAACGCTTCCCTACAAGTGAATCGCCTAACCATTCAACACAGCACTAAAAACTGAATAGAATGCAGTTTTCACTCAGATGAAAGACGTATGCTTTCCTTCTTAAGAAGTGTTTTCAAAGACATTCACAGAGTGATTCTACAAAGCCTTTTTACTGACGTTGGCTTTTAAACGTGATTTCACTGGAATTTCTGTTAAACGCAAGACACGAGATTTGCTGTTAAAGAATTGAGTATACAGAATGCAAACAAACGCTTCCCTACAAGTGAATCGCCTAACCATTCAAAACAGTACTAAAAACTGAATAGAATGCAGTTTTCACTCAGATGAAAGACGTATGCTTTCCTTCTTAAGAAGTGTTTTCAAAGACATTCACAGAGTGATTCTACGAAGCTTTTTTACTGACGTTCGGTTTTAAACGTGATTTCACTGGAATTTCTGTCAAACCCAAGACACGAGGTTTGCTGTTAAAGAATTGAGTATACAGAATGCAAACAAACGCTTCCCTACAAGTGAATCGCCTAACAATTGAAAACAGTACTAAAAACTGAATAGAATGCAGTTTTCACTCAGATGAAAGACGTATGCTTTCCTTCTTAAGAAGTGTTTTCAAAGACATTCACAGAGTGATTCTAAGAAGCCTTTTTACTGATGTTCGGTTTTAAACGTGATTTCACTGGAATTTCTGTCAAACGCAAGACACGAGGTTTGCTGTAAAAGAATTGAGTATACAGAATGCAAACAAACGCTTCCCTACAAGTGAATCGCCTAACCATTCAACACAGTACTAAAAACTGAATAGAATGCAGTTTTCACTCAGATGAAAGACGTATGCTTTCCTTCTTAAGAAGTGTTTTCAAAGACATTCACAGAGTGATTCTACAAAGCCTTTTTACTGACGTTCGGTTTTAAACGTGATTTCACTGGAATTTCTGTCAAACGGAAGAAACGAGGTTTGCTTTTAAAGAATTGAGTATACAGAATGCAAACAAACGCTTCCCTACAAGTGAATCGCCTAACCATTCAACACAGCACTAAAAACTGAATAGAATGCAGTTTTCACTCAGATGAAAGACGTATGCTTTCCTTCTTAAGAAGTGTTTTCAAAGACATTCACAGAGTGATTCTACAAAGCCTTTTTACTGACGTTGGCTTTTAAACGTGATTTCACTGGAATTTCTGTTAAACGCAAGACACGAGATTTGCTGTTAAAGAATTGAGTATACAGAATGCAAACAAACGCTTCCCTACAAGTGAATCGCCTAACCATTCAAAACAGTACTAAAAACTGAATAGAATGCAGTTTTCACTCAGATGAAAGACGTATGCTTTCCTTCTTAAGAAGTGTTTTCAAAGACATTCACAGAGTGATTCTACGAAGCTTTTTTACTGACGTTCGGTTTTAAACGTGATTTCACTGGAATTTCTGTCAAACCCAAGACACGAGGTTTGCTGTTAAAGAATTGAGTATACAGAATGCAAACAAACGCTTCCCTACAAGTGAATCGCCTAACAATTGAAAACAGTACTAAAAACTGAATAGAATGCAGTTTTCACTCAGATGAAAGACGTATGCTTTCCTTCTTAAGAAGTGTTTTCAAAGACATTCACAGAGTGATTCTAAGAAGCCTTTTTACTGATGTTCGGTTTTAAACGTGATTTCACTGGAATTTCTGTCAAACGCAAGACACGAGGTTTGCTGTTAAAGAATTGAGTATACAGAATGCAAACAAACGCTTCCCTACAAGTGAATCGCCTAACCATTCAAAATAGTACTAAAACTGAATAGAATGCAGTTTTCACTCAGATGAAAGACATATGCTTTCCTTCTTAAGAAGTGTTTTCAAAGACATTCACAGAATGATTCTACGAAGACTTTTTACTGACATTCGGTTTTAAACGTGATTTCACTGGAATTTCTGTCAAACGCAAGACACGAGGTTTGCTGTAAAAGAATTGAGTATACAGAATGCAAACAAACGCTTCCCTACAAGTGAATCGCCTAACCATTCAACACAGTACTAAAAACTGAATAGAATGCAGTTTTCACTCAGATGAAAGACGTATGCTTTCCTTCTTAAGAAGTGTTTTCAAAGACATTCACAGAGTGATTCTACAAAGCCTTTTTACTGACGTTCGGTTTTAAACGTGATTTCACTGGAATTTCTGTCAAACGGAAGACACGAGGTTTGCTTTTAAAGAATTGAGTATACAGAATGCAAACAAACGCTTCCCTACAAGTGAATCGCCTAACCATTCAACACAGCACTAAAAACTGAATAGAATGCAGTTTTCACTCAGATGAAAGACGTATGCTTTCCTTCTTAAGAAGTGTTTTCAAAGACATTCACAGAGTGATTCTACAAAGCCTTTTTACTGACGTTGGCTTTTAAACGTGATTTCACTGGAATTTCTGTTAAACGCAAGACACGAGATTTGCTGTTAAAGAATTGAGTATACAGAATGCAAACAAACGCTTCCCTACAAGTGAATCGCCTAACCATTCAAAACAGTACTAAAAACTGAATAGAATGCAGTTTTCACTCAGATGAAAGACGTATGCTTTCCTTCTTAAGAAGTGTTTTCAAAGACATTCACAGAGTGATTCTACGAAGCCTTTTTACTGACGTTCGGTTTTAAACGTGATTTCACTGGAATTTCTGTCAAACGCAAGACACGAGGTTTGCTGTTAAAGAATTGAGTATACAGAATGCAAACAAACGCTTCCCTACAAGTGAATCGCCTAACAATTGAAAACAGTACTAAAAACCTAATAGAATGCAGTTTTCACTCAGATGAAAGACGTATGCTTTCCTTCTTAAGAAGTGTTTTCAAAGACATTCACAGAGTGATTCTACGAAGCCTTTTTACTGACGTTCGGTTTTAAACGTGTTTTCACTGGAATTTCTGTCAAACGCAAGAAACGAGGTTTGCTGTTAAAGAATCGAGTATACAGAATGCAAACAAACGCTTCCCTACAAGTGAATCGCCTAACCATTCAACACAGTACTAAAAATTGAATAGAATGCAGTTTTCACTCAGATGAAAGACGTATGCTTTCCTTCTTAAAAGTGTTTTCAAAGACATTCACAGAGTGATTCTACAAAGCCTTTTTACTGACGTTCGGTTTTAAACGTGATTTCACTGGAATTTCTGTCAAACGGAAGAAACGAGGTTTGCTTTTAAAGAATTGAGTATACAGAATGCAAACAAACGCTTCCCTACAAGTGAATCGCCTAACCATTCAACACAGCACTAAAAACTGAATAGAATGCAGTTTTCACTCAGATGAAAGACGTATGCTTTCCTTCTTAAGAAGTGTTTTCAAAGACATTCACAGAGTGATTCTACAAAGCCTTTTTACTGACGTTGGCTTTTAAACGTGATTTCACTGGAATTTCTGTTAAACGCAAGACACGAGATTTGCTGTTAAAGAATTGAGTATACAGAATGCAAACAAACGCTTCCCTACAAGTGAATCGCCTAACCATTCAAAACAGTACTAAAAACTGAATAGAATGCAGTTTTCACTCAGATGAAAGACATATGCTTTCCTTCTTAAGAAGTGTTTTCAAAGACATTCACAGAGTGATTCTACGAAGCCTTTTTACTGACGTTCGGTTTTAAACGTGATTTCACTGGAATTTCTGTCAAACGCAAGACACGAGGTTTGCTGTTAAAGAATTGAGTATACAGAATGCAAACAAACGCTTCCCTACAAGTGAATCGCCTAACAATTGAAAACAGTACTAAAAACTGAATAGAATGCAGTTTTCACTCAGATGAAAGACGTATGCTTTCCTTCTTAAGAAGTGTTTTCAAAGACATTCACAGAGTGATTCTAAGAAGCCTTTTTACTGATGTTCGGTTTTAAACGTGATTTCACTGGAATTTCTGTCAAACGCAAGACACGAGGTTTGCTGTTAAAGAATTGAGTATACAGAATGCAAACAAACGCTTCCCTACAAGTGAATCGCCTAACCATTCAAAATAGTACTAAAACTGAATAGAATGCAGTTTTCACTCAGATGAAAGACATATGCTTTCCTTCTTAAGAAGTGTTTTCAAAGACATTCACAGAGTGATTCTACGAAGACTTTTTACTGACATTCGGTTTTAAACGTGATTTCACTGGAATTTCTGTCAAACGCAAGACACGAGGTTTGCTGTAAAAGAATTGAGTATACAGAATGCAAACAAACGCTTCCCTACAAGTGAATCGCCTAACCATTCAACACAGTACTAAAAACTGAATAGAATGCAGTTTTCACTCAGATGAAAGACGTATGCTTTCCTTCTTAAGAAGTGTTTTCAAAGACATTCACAGAGTGATTCTACAAAGCCTTTTTACTGAAGTTCGGTTTTAAACGTGATTTCACTGGAATTTCTGTCAAACGGAAGACACGAGGTTTGCTTTTAAAGAATTGAGTATACAGAATGCAAACAAACGCTTCCCTACAAGTGAATCGCCTAACCATTCAACACAGCACTAAAAACTGAATAGAATGCAGTTTTCACTCAGATGAAAGACGTATGCTTTCCTTCTTAAGAAGTGTTTTCAAAGACATTCACAGAGTGATTCTACAAAGCCTTTTTACTGACGTTCGGTTTTAAACGTGATTTCACTGGAATTTCTGTCAAACACAAGACACGAGGTTTGCTGTTAAAGAATTGAGTATACAGAATGCAAACAAACGCTTCCCTACAAGTGAATCGCCTAACCATTCAAAACAGTACTAAAAACTGAATAGAATGCAGTTTTCACTCAGATGAAAGACGTATGCTTTCCTTCTTAAGAAGTGTTTTCAAAGACATTCACAGAGTGATTCTACGAAGCCTTTTTACTGACGTTCGGTTTTAAACGTGATTTCACTGGAATTTCTGTCAAACGCAAGACACGAGGTTTGCTGTTAAAGAATTGAGTATACAGAATGCAAACAAACGCTTCCCTACAAGTGAATCGCCTAACAATTGAAAACAGTACTAAAAACCTAATAGAATGCAGTTTTCACTCAGATGAAAGACGTATGCTTTCCTTCTTAAGAAGTGTTTTCAAGGACATTCACAGAGTGATTCTACGAAGCCTTTTTACTGACGTTCGGTTTTAAACGTGTTTTCACTGGAATTTCTGTCAAACGCAAGAAACGAGGTTTGCTGTTAAAGAATCGAGTATACAGAATGCAAACAAACGCTTCCCTACAAGTGAATCGCCTAACCATTCAACACAGTACTAAAAATTGAATAGAATGCAGTTTTCACTCAGATGAAAGACGTATGCTTTCCTTCTTAAAAGTGTTTTCAAAGACATTCACAGAGTGATTCTACAAAGCCTTTTTACTGACGTTCGGTTTTAAACGTGATTTCACTGGAATTTCTGTCAAATGGAAGACACGAGGTTTGCTTTTAAAGAATTGAGTATACAGAATGCAAACAAACGCTTCCCTACAAGTGAATCTCCTAACCATTCAACACAGCACTAAAAACTGAATAGAATGCAGTTTTCACTCAGATGAAAGACGTATGCTTTCCTTCTTAAGAAGTGTTTTCAAAGACATTCACAGAGTGATTCTACAAAGCCTTTTTACTGACGTTGGCTTTTAAACGTGATTTCACTGGAATTTCTGTTAAACGCAAGACACGAGATTTGCTGTTAAAGAATTGAGTATACAGAATGCAAACAAACGCTTCCCTACAAGTGAATCTCCTAACCATTCAAAACAGTACTAAAAACTGAATAGAATGCAGTTTTCACTCAGATGAAAGACGTATGCTTTCCTTCTTAAGAAGTGTTTTCAAAGACATTCACAGAGTGATTCTACGAAGACTTTTTACTGACATTCGGTTTTAAACGTGATTTCACTGGAATTTCTGTCAAACGCAAGACACGAGGTTTGCTGTAAAAGAATTGAGTATACAGAATGCAAACAAACGCTTCCCTACAAGTGAATCGCCTAACCATTCAACACAGTACTAAAAACTGAATAGAATGCAGTTTTCACTCAGATGAAAGACGTATGCTTTCCTTCTTAAGAAGTGTTTTCAAAGACATTCACAGAGTGATTCTACAAAGCCTTTTTACTGACGTTCGGTTTTAAACGTGATTTCACTGGAATTTCTGTCAAACGGAAGAAACGAGGTTTGCTTTTAAAGAATTGAGTATACAGAATGCAAACAAACGCTTCCCTACAAGTGAATCGCCTAACCATTCAACACAGCACTAAAAACTGAATAGAATGCAGTTTTCACTCAGATGAAAGACGTATGCTTTCCTTCTTAAGAAGTGTTTTCAAAGACATTCACAGAGTGATTCTACAAAGCCTTTTTACTGACGTTGGCTTTTAAACGTGATTTCACTGGAATTTCTGTTAAACGCAAGACACGAGATTTGCTGTTAAAGAATTGAGTATACAGAATGCAAACAAACGCTTCCCTACAAGTGAATCGCCTAACCATTCAAAACAGTACTAAAAACTGAATAGAATGCAGTTTTCACTCAGATGAAAGACGTATGCTTTCCTTCTTAAGAAGTGTTTTCTAAGACATTCACAGAGTGATTCTACGAAGCCTTTTTACTGACGTTCGGTTTTAAACGTGATTTCACTGGAATTTCTGTCAAACGCAAGACACGAGGTTTGCTGTTAAAGAATTGAGTATACAGAATGCAAACAAACGCTTCCCTACAAGTGAATCGCCTAACAATTGAAAACAGTACTAAAAACTGAATAGAATGCAGTTTTCACTCAGATGAAAGACTTATGCTTTCCTTCTTAAGAAGTGTTTTCAAAGACATTCACAGAGTGATTCTAAGAAGCCTTTTTACTGATGTTCGGTTTTAAACGTGATTTCACTGGAATTTCTGTCAAACGCAAGACACGAGGTTTGCTGTTAAAGAATTGAGTATACAGAATGCAAACAAACGCTTCCCTACAAGTGAATCGCCTAACCATTCAAAATAGTACTAAAACTGAATAGAATGCAGTTTTCACTCAGATGAAAGACATATGCTTTCCTTCTTAAGAAGTGTTTTCAAAGACATTCACAGAGTGATTCTACGAAGACTTTTTACTGACATTCGGTTTTAAACGTGATTTCACTGGAATTTCTGTCAAACGCAAGACACGAGGTTTGCTGTAAAAGAATTGAGTATACAGAATGCAAACAAACGCTTCCCTACAAGTGAATCGCCTAACCATTCAACACAGTACTAAAAACTGAATAGAATGCAGTTTTCACTCAGATGAAAGACGTATGCTTTCCTTCTTAAGAAGTGTTTTCAAAGACATTCACAGAGTGATTCTACGAAGACTTTTTACTGACATTCGGTTTTAAACGTGATTTCACTGGAATTTCTGTCAAACGCAAGACACGAGGTTTGCTGTAAAAGAATTGAGTATACAGAATGCAAACAAACGCTTCCCTACAAGTGAATCGCCTAACCATTCAACACAGTACTAAAAACTGAATAGAATGCAGTTTTCACTCAGATGAAAGACGTATGCTTTCCTTCTTAAGAAGTGTTTTCAAAGACATTCACAGAGTGATTCTACAAAGCCTTTTTACTGACGTTCGGTTTTAAACGTGATTTCACTGGAATTTCTGTCAAACGGAAGAAACGAGGTTTGCTTTTAAAGAATTGAGTATACAGAATGCAAACAAACGCTTCCCTACAAGTGAATCGCCTAACCATTCAACACAGCACTAAAAACTGAATAGAATGCAGTTTTCACTCAGATGAAAGACGTATGCTTTCCTTCTTAAGAAGTGTTTTCAAAGACATTCACAGAGTGATTCTACAAAGCCTTTTTACTGAAGTTGGCTTTTAAACGTGATTTCACTGGAATTTCTGTTAAACGCAAGACACGAGATTTGCTGTTAAAGAATTGAGTATACAGAATGCAAACAAACGCTTCCCTACAAGTGAATCGCCTAACCATTCAAAACAGTACTAAAAACTGAATAGAATGCAGTTTTCACTCAGATGAAAGACGTATGCTTTCCTTCTTAAGAAGTGTTTTCAAAGACATTCACAGAGTGATTCTACGAAGCCTTTTTACTGACGTTCGGTTTTAAACGTGATTTCACTGGAATTTCTGTCAAACGCAAGACACGAGGTTTGCTGTTAAAGAATTGAGTATACAGAATGCAAACAAACGCTTCCCCACAAGTGAATCGCCTAACAATTGAAAACAGTACTAAAAACTGAATAGAATGCAGTTTTCACTCAGATGAAAGACGTATGCTTTCCTTCTTAAGAAGTGTTTTCAAAGACATTCACAGAGTGATTCTAAGAAGCCTTTTTACTGATGTTCGGTTTTAAACGTGATTTCACTGGAATTTCTGTCAAACGCAAGACACGAGGTTTGCTGTTAAAGAATTGAGTATACAGAATGCAAACAAACGCTTCCCTACAAGTGAATCGCCTAACCATTCAAAATAGTACTAAAACTGAATAGAATGCAGTTTTCACTCAGATGAAAGACATATGCTTTCCTTCTTAAGAAGTGTTTTCAAAGACATTCACAGAGTGATTCTACGAAGACTTTTTACTGACATTCGGTTTTAAACGTGATTTCACTGGAATTTCTGTCAAACGCAAGACACGAGGTTTGCTGTAAAAGAATTGAGTATACAGAATGCAAACAAACGCTTCCCTACAAGTGAATCGCCTAACCATTCAACACAGTACTAAAAACTGAATAGAATGCAGTTTTCACTCAGATGAAAGACGTATGCTTTCCTTCTTAAGAAGTGTTTTCAAAGACATTCACAGAGTGATTCTACAAAGCCTTTTTACTGACGTTCGGTTTTAAACGTGATTTCACTGGAATTTCTGTCAAACGGAAGACACGAGGTTTGCTTTTAAAGAATTGAGTATACAGAATGCAAACAAACGCTTCCCTACAAGTGAATCGCCTAACCATTCAACACAGCACTAAAAACTGAATAGAATGCAGTTTTCACTCAGATGAAAGACGTATGCTTTCCTTCTTAAGAAGTGTTTTCAAAGACATTCACAGAGTGATTCTACAAAGCCTTTTAATGACGTTGGATTTAAACGTGATTTCACTGGAATTTCTGTTAAACGCAAGACACGAGATTTGCTGTTAAAGAATTGAGTATACAGAATGCAAACAAACGCTTCCCTACAAGTGAATCGCCTAACCATTCAAAACAGTACTAAAAACTGAATAGAATGCAGTTTTCACTCAGATGAAAGACGTATGCTTTCCTTCTTAAGAAGTGTTTTCAAAGACATTCACAGAGTGATTCTACGAAGCCTTTTTACTGACGTTCGGTTTTAAACGTGATTTCACTGGAATTTCTGTCAAACGCAAGACACGAGGTTTGCTGTTAAAGAATTGAGTATACAGAATGCAAACAAACGCTTCCCTACAAGTGAATCGCCTAACAATTGAAAACAGTACTAAAAACTGAATAGAATGCAGTTTTCACTCAGATGAAAGACGTATGCTTTCCTTCTTAAGAAGTGTTTTCAAAGACATTCACAGAGTGATTCTAAGAAGCCTTTTTACTGATGTTCGGTTTTAAACGTGATTTCACTGGAATTTCTGTCAAACGCAAGACACGAGGTTTGCTGTTAAAGAATTGAGTATACAGAATGCAAACAAACGCTTCCCTACAAGTGAATCGCCTAACCATTCAAAATAGTACTAAAACTGAATAGAATGCAGTTTTCACTCAGATGAAAGACATATGCTTTCCTTCTTAAGAAGTGTTTTCAAAGACATTCACAGAGTGATTCTACGAAGCCTTTTTACTGACGTTCGGTTTTAAACGTGTTTTCACTGGAATTTCTGTCAAACGCAAGAAACGAGATTTGCTGTTAAAGAATTGAGTATACAGAATGCAAACAAACGCTTCCCTACAAGTGAATCGCCTAACCATTCAACACAGTACTAAAAACTGAATAGAATGCAGTTTTCACTCAGATGAAAGACGTATGCTTTCCTTCTTAAGAAGTGTTTTCAAAGACATTCACAGAGTGATTCTACGAAGCCTTTTTACTGACGTTCGGTTTTAAACGTGATTTCACTGGAATTTCTGTCAAACGCAAGACACGAGGTTTGCTGTTAAAGAATTGAGTATACAGAATGCAAACAAACGCTTCCCTACAAGTGAATCGCCTAACAATTGAAAACAGTACTAAAAACTGAATAGAATGCAGTTTTCACTCAGATGAAAGACGTATGCTTTCCTTCTTAAGAAGTGTTTTCAAAGACATTCACAGAGTGATTCTAAGAAGCCTTTTTACTGATGTTCGGTTTTAAACGTGATTTCACTGGAATTTCTGTCAAACGCAAGACACGAGGTTTGCTGTTAAAGAATTGAGTATACAGAATGCAAACAAACGCTTCCCTACAAGTGAATCGCCTAACCATTCAAAATAGTACTAAAACTGAATAGAATGCAGTTTTCACTCAGATGAAAGACATATGCTTTCCTTCTTAAGAAGTGTTTTCAAAGACATTCACAGAGTGATTCTACGAAGCCTTTTTACTGACGTTCGGTTTTAAACGTGTTTTCACTGGAATTTCTGTCAAACGCAAGAAACGAGATTTGCTGTTAAAGAATTGAGTATACAGAATGCAAACAAACGCTTCCCTACAAGTGAATCGCCTAACCATTCAACACAGTACTAAAAACTGAATAGAATGCAGTTTTCACTCAGATGAAAGACGTATGCTTTCCTTCTTAAGAAGTGTTTTCAAAGACATTCACAGAGTGATTCTACAAAGCCTTTTTACTGACGTTCGGTTTTAAACGTGATTTCACTGGAATTTCTGTCAAACGGAAGACACGAGGTTTGCTTTTAAAGAATTGAGTATACAGAATGCAAACAAACGCTTCCCTACAAGTGAATCGCCTAACCATTCAACACAGCACTAAAAACTGAATAGAATGCAGTTTTCACTCAGATGAAAGACGTATGCTTTCCTTCTTAAGAAGTGTTTTCAAAGACATTCACAGAGTGATTCTACAAAGCCTTTTTACTGACTTTGGCTTTTAAACGTGATTTCACTGGAATTTCTGTTAAACGCAAGACATGAGATTTGCTGTTAAAGAATTGAGTATACAGAATGCAAACAAACGCTTCCCTACAAGTGAATCGCCTAACCATTCAAAACAGTACTAAAAACTGAATAGAATGCAGTTTTCACTCAGATGAAAAACGTATGCTTTCCTTCTTAAGAAGTGTTTTCAAAGACATTCACAGAGTGATTCTACGAAGCCTTTTTACTGACGTTCGGTTTTAAACGTGATTTCACTGGAATTTCTGTCAAACGCAAGACACGAGGTTTGCTGTTAAAGAATTGAGTATACAGAATGCAAACAAACGCTTCCCTACAAGTGAATCGCCTAACCATTCAACACAGTACTAAAAACTGAATAGAATGCAGTTTTCACTCAGATGAAAAACGTATGCTTTCCTTCTTAAGAAGTGTTTTCAAAGACATTCACAGAGTGATTCTACAAAGCCTTTTTACTGACGTTGGCTTTTAAACGTGATTTCACTGGAATTTCTGTCAAATGCAAGACACGAGATTTACTGTTAAAGAATTTAGTATACAGAATGCAAACAAACGCTTCCCTACAAGTGAATCGCCTAACCATTGAAAACAGTACTAAAAACTGAATAGAATGCAGTTTTCACTCAGATGAAAGACGTATGCTTTCCTTCTTAAGCAGTGTTTTCAAAGACATTCACAGAGTGATTCTACAAAGCCTTTTTACTGACGTTGGCTTTTAAACATGATTTCACTGGAATTTCTGTCAAACGGAAGACACGAGATTTGCTGTTAAAGAATTGAGTATACAGAATGCAAACAAACGCTTCCCTACAAGTGAATCGCCTAACCATTCAACACAGCACTAAAAACTGAATAGAATGCAGTTTTCACTCAGATGAAAGACGTATGCTTTCCTTCTTAAGAAGTGTTTTCAAAGACATTCACAGAGTGATTCTACAAAGCCTTTTTACTGACGTTGGCTTTTAAACGTGATTTCACTGGAATTTCTGTTAAACGCAAGACACGAGGTTTGCTGTTATAGAATTGAGTATACAGAATGCAAACAAACGCTTCCCTACAAGTGAATCGCCTATCCATTCAAAATAGTACTAAAACTGAATAGAATGCAGTTTTCACTCAGATGAAAGACATATGCTTTCCTTCTTAAGAAGTGTTTTCAAAGACATTCACAGAGTGATTCTACGAAGCCTTTTTACTGACGTTCGGTTTTAAACGTGTTTTCACTGGAATTTCTGTCAAACGCAAGAAACGAGGTTTGCTGTTAAAGAATCGAGTATACAGAATGCAAACAAACGCTTCCCTACAAGTGAATCGCCTAACCATTCAACACAGTACTAAAAATTGAATAGAATGCAGTTTTCACTCAGATGAAAGACGTATGCTTTCCTTCTTAAAAGTGTTTTCAAAGACATTCACAGAGTGATTCTACAAAGCCTTTTTACTGACGTTCGGTTTTAAACGTGATTTCACTGGAATTTCTGTCAAATGGAAGACACGAGGTTTGCTTTTAAAGAATTGAGTATACAGAATGCAAACAAACGCTTCCCTACAAGTGAATCTCCTAACCATTCAACACAGCACTAAAAACTGAATAGAATGCAGTTTTCACTCAGATGAAAGACGTATGCTTTCCTTCTTAAGAAGTGTTTTCAAAGACATTCACAGAGTGATTCTACAAAGCCTTTTTACTGACGTTGGCTTTTAAACGTGATTTCACTGGAATTTCTGTTAAACGCAAGACACGAGATTTGCTGTTAAAGAATTGAGTATACAGAATGCAAACAAACGCTTCCCTACAAGTGAATCTCCTAACCATTCAAAACAGTACTAAAAACTGAATAGAATGCAGTTTTCACTCAGATGAAAGACGTATGCTTTCCTTCTTAAGAAGTGTTTTCAAAGACATTCACAGAGTGATTGTACGAAGACTTTTTACTGACATTCGGTTTTAAACGTGATTTCACTGGAATTTCTGTCAAACGCAAGACACGAGGTTTGCTGTAAAAGAATTGAGTATACAGAATGCAAACAAACGCTTCCCTACAAGTGAATCGCCTAACCATTCAACACAGTACTAAAAACTGAATAGAATGCAGTTTTCACTCAGATGAAAGACGTATGCTTTCCTTCTTAAGAAGTGTTTTCAAAGACATTCACAGAGTGATTCTACAAAGCCTTTTTACTGACGTTCGGTTTTAAACGTGATTTCACTGGAATTTCTGTCAAACGGAAGAAACGAGGTTTGCTTTTAAAGAATTGAGTATACAGAATTCAAACAAACGCTTCCCTACAAGTGAATCGCCTAACCATTCAACACAGCACTAAAAACTGAATAGAATGCAGTTTTCACTCAGATGAAAGACGTATGCTTTCCTTCTTAAGAAGTGTTTTCAAAGACATTCACAGAGTGATTCTACAAAGCCTTTTTACTGACGTTGGCTTTTAAACGTGATTTCACTGGAATTTCTGTTAAACGCAAGACACGAGATTTGCTGTTAAAGAATTGAGTATACAGAATGCAAACAAACGCTTCCCTACAAGTGAATCGCCTAACCATTCAAAACAGTACTAAAAACTGAATAGAATGCAGTTTTCACTCAGATGAAAGACGTATGCTTTCCTTCTTAAGAAGTGTTTTCAAAGACATTCACAGAGTGATTCTACGAAGCCTTTTTACTGACGTTCGGTTTTAAACGTGATTTCACTGGAATTTCTGTCAAACGCAAGACACGAGGTTTGCTGTTAAAGAATTGAGTATACAGAATGCAAACAAACGCTTCCCTACAAGTGAATCGCCTAACAATTGAAAACAGTACTAAAAACTGAATAGAATGCAGTTTTCACTCAGATGAAAGACGTATGCTTTCCTTCTTAAGAAGTGTTTTCAAAGACATTCACAGAGTGATTCTAAGAAGCCTTTTTACTGATGTTCGGTTTTAAACGTGATTTCACTGGAATTTCTGTCAAACGCAAGACACGAGGTTTGCTGTTAAAGAATTGAGTATACAGAATGCAAACAAACGCTTCCCTACAAGTGAATCGCCTAACCATTCAAAATAGTACTAAAACTGAATAGAATGCAGTTTTCACTCAGATGAAAGACATATGCTTTCCTTCTTAAGAAGTGTTTTCAAAGACATTCACAGAGTGATTCTACGAAGACTTTTTACTGACATTCGGTTTTAAACGTGATTTCACTGGAATTTCTGTCAAACGCAAGACACGAGGTTTGCTGTAAAAGAATTGAGTATACAGAATGCAAACAAACGCTTCCCTACAAGTGAATCGCCTAACCATTCAACACAGTACTAAAAACTGAATAGAATGCAGTTTTCACTCAGATGAAAGACGTATGCTTTCCTTCTTAAGAAGTGTTTTCAAAGACATTCACAGAGTGATTCTACAAAGCCTTTTTACTGACGTTCGGTTTTAAACGTGATTTCACTGGAATTTCTGTCAAACGGAAGACACGAGGTTTGCTTTTAAAGAATTGAGTATACAGAATGCAAACAAACGCTTCCCTACAAGTGAATCGCCTAACCATTCAACACAGCACTAAAAACTGAATAGAATGCAGTTTTCACTCAGATGAAAGACGTATGCTTTCCTTCTTAAGAAGTGTTTTCAAAGACATTCACAGAGTGATTCTACAAAGCCTTTTTACTGACGTTGGCTTTTAAACGTGATTTCACTGGAATTTCTGTTAAACGCAAGACACGAGATTTGCTGTTAAAGAATTGAGTATACAGAATGCAAACAAACGCTTCCCTACAAGTGAATCGCCTAACCATTCAAAACAGTACTAAAAACTGAATAGAATGCAGTTTTCACTCAGATGAAAGACGTATGCTTTCCTTCTTAAGAAGTGTTTTCAAAGACATTCACAGAGTGATTCTACGAAGCCTTTTTACTGACGTTCGGTTTTAAACGTGATTTCACTGGAATTTCTGTCAAACGCAAGACTCGAGGTTTGCTGTTAAAGAATTGAGTATACAGAATGAAAACAAACGCTTCCCTACAAGTGAATCGCCTAACAATTGAAAACAGTACTAAAAACTGAATAGAATGCAGTTTTCACTCAGATGAAAGACGTATGCTTTCCTTCTTAAGAAGTGTTTTCAAAGACATTCACAGAGTGATTCTAAGAAGCCTTTTTACTGATGTTCGGTTTTAAACGTGATTTCACTGGAATTTCTGTCAAACGCAAGACACGAGGTTTGCTGTTAAAGAATTGAGTATACAGAATGCAAACAAACGCTTCCCTACAAGTGAATCGCCTAACCATTCAAAATAGTACTAAAACTGAATAGAATGCAGTTTTCACTCAGATGAAAGACATATGCTTTCCTTCTTAAGAAGTGTTTTCAAAGACATTCACAGAGTGATTCTACGAAGCCTTTTTACTGACGTTCGGTTTTAAACGTGTTTTCACTGGAATTTCTGTCAAACGCAAGAAACGAGATTTGCTGTTAAAGAATTGAGTATACAGAATGCAAACAAACGCTTCCCTACAAGTGAATCGCCTAACCATTCAACACAGTACTAAAAACTGAATAGAATGCAGTTTTCACTCAGATGAAAGACGTATGCTTTCCTTCTTAAGAAGTGTTTTCAAAGACATTCACAGAGTGATTCTACAAAGCCTTTTTACTGACGTTCGGTTTTAAACGTGATTTCACTGGAATTTCTGTCAAACGGAAGACACGAGGTTTGCTTTTAAAGAAATGAGTATACAGAATGCAAACAAACGCTTCCCTACAAGTGAATCGCCTAACCATTCAACACAGCACTAAAAACTGAATAGAATGCAGTTTTCACTCAGATGAAAGACGTATGCTTTCCTTCTTAAGAAGTGTTTTCAAAGACATTCACAGAGTGATTCTACAAAGCCTTTTTACTGACGTTGGCTTTTAAACGTGATTTCACTGGAATTTCTGTTAAACGCAAGACATGAGATTTGCTGTTAAAGAATTGAGTATACAGAATGCAAACAAACGCTTCCCTACAAGTGAATCGCCTAACCATTCAAAACAGTACTAAAAACTGAATAGAATGCAGTTTTCACTCAGATGAAAAACGTATGCTTTCCTTCTTAAGAAGTGTTTTCAAAGACATTCACAGAGTGATTCTACGAAGCCTTTTTACTGACTTTCGGTTTTAAACGTGATTTCACTGGAATTTCTGTCAAACGCAAGACACGAGGTTTGCTGTTAAAGAATTGAGTATACAGAATGCAAACAAACGCTTCCCTACAAGTGAATCGCCTAACCATTCAACACAGTACTAAAAACTGAATAGAATGCAGTTTTCACTCAGATGAAAAACGTATGCTTTCCTTCTTAAGAAGTGTTTTCAAAGACATTCACAGAGTGATTCTACAAAGCCTTTTTACTGACGTTGGCTTTTAAACGTGATTTCACTGGAATTACTGTCAAATGCAAGACACGAGATTTACTGTTAAAGAATTTAGTATACAGAATGCAAACAAACGCTTCCCTACAAGTGAATCGCCTAACCATTGAAAACAGTACTAAAAACTGAATAGAATGCAGTTTTCACTCAGATGAAAGACGTATGCTTTCCTTCTTAAGCAGTGTTTTCAAAGACATTCACAGAGTGATTCTACAAAGCCTTTTTACTGACGTTGGCTTTTAAACATGATTTCACTGGAATTTCTGTCAAACGGAAGACACGAGATTTGCTGTTAAAGAATTGAGTATACAGAATGCAAACAAACGCTTCCCTACAAGTGAATCGCCTAACCATTCAAAACAGTACTAAAAACTGAATAGAATGCAGTTTTCACTCAGATGAAAAACGTATGCTTTCCTTCTTAAGAAGTGTTTTCAAAGACATTCACAGAGTGATTCTACAAAGCCTTTTTACTGACTTTGGCTTTTAAACGTGATTTCACTGGAATTTCTGTTAAACGCAAGACACGAGATTTGCTGTTAAAGAATTGAGTATACAGAATGCAAACAAACGCTTCCCTACAAGTGAATCTCCTAACCATTCAAAACAGTACTAAAAACTGAATAGAATGCAGTTTTCACTCAGATGAAAGACGTATGCTTTCCTTCTTAAGAAGTGTTTTCAAAGACATTCACAGAGTGATTCTACGAAGACTTTTTACTGACATTCGGTTTTAAACGTGATTTCACTGGAATTTCTGTCAAACGCAAGACACGAGGTTTGCTGTAAAAGAATTGAGTATACAGAATGCAAACAAACGCTTCCCTACAAGTGAATCGCCTAACCATTCAACACAGTACTAAAAACTGAATAGAATGCAGTTTTCACTCAGATGAAAGACGTATGCTTTCCTTCTTAAGAAGTGTTTTCAAAGACATTCACAGAGTGATTCTACAAAGCCTTTTTACTGACGTTGGCTTTTAAACGTGATTTCACTGGAATTTCTGTCAAATGCAAGACACGAGATTTGCTGTTAAAGAATTTAGTATACAGAATGCAAACAAACGCTTCCCTACAAGTGAATCGCCTAACCATTGAAAACAGTACTAAAAACTGAATAGAATGCAGTTTTCACTCAGATGAAAGACGTATGCTTTCCTTCTTAAGAAGTGTTTTCAAAGACATTCACAGAGTGATTCTACGAAGCCTTTTTACTGACGTTCGGTTTTAAACGTGATTTCACTGGAATTTCTGTCAAACGCAAGACACGAGGTTTGCTGTTAAAGAATTGAGTATACAGAATGCAAACAAACGCTTCCCTACAAGTGAATCGCCTAACAATTGAAAACAGTACTAAAAACTGAATAGAATGCAGTTTTCACTCAGATGAAAGACGTATGCTTTCCTTCTTAAGAAGTGTTTTCAAAGACATTCACAAAGTGATTCTAAGAAGCCTTTTTACTGATGTTCGGTTTTAAACGTGATTTCACTGGAATTTCTGTCAAACGCAAGACACGAGGTTTGCTGTTAAAGAATTGAGTATACAGAATGCAAACAAACGCTTCCCTACAAGTGAATCGCCTAACCATTCAAAATAGTACTAAAACTGAATAGAATGCAGTTTTCACTCAGATGAAAGACATATGCTTTCCTTCTTAAGAAGTGTTTTCAAAGACATTCACAGAGTGATTCTACGAAGCCTTTTTACAGACGTTCGGTTTTAAACGTGTTTTCACTGGAATTTCTGTCAAACGCAAGAAACGAGATTTGCTGTTAAAGAATTGAGTATACAGAATGCAAACAAACGCTTCCCTACAAGTGAATCGCCTAACCATTCAACACAGTACTAAAAACTGAATAGAATGCAGTTTTCACTCAGATGAAAGACGTATGCTTTCCTTCTTAAGAAGTGTTTTCAAAGACATTCACAGAGTGATTCTACAAAGCCTTTTTACTGAAGTTCGGTTTTAAACGTGATTTCACTGGAATTTCTGTCAAACGCAAGACACGAGGTTTGCTGTTAAAGAATTGAGTATACAGAATGCAAACAAACGCTTCCCTACAAGTGAATCGCCTAACAATTGAAAACAGTACTAAAAACTGAATAGAATGCAGTTTTCACTCAGATGAAAGACGTATGCTTTCCTTCTTAAGAAGTGTTTTCAAAGACATTCACAGAGTGATTCTAAGAAGCCTTTTTACTGATGTTCGGTTTTAAACGTGATTTCACTGGAATTTCTGTCAAACGCAAGACACGAGGTTTGCTGTTAAAGAATTGAGTATACAGAATGCAAACAAACGCTTCCCTACAAGTGAATCGCCTAACCATTCAAAATAGTACTAAAACTGAATAGAATGCAGTTTTCACTCAGATGAAAGACATATGCTTTCCTTCTTAAGAAGTGTTTTCAAAGACATTCACAGAGTGATTCTACGAAGCCTTTTTACTGACGTTCGGTTTTAAACGTGTTTTCACTGGAATTTCTGTCAAACGCAAGAAACGAGATTTGCTGTTAAAGAATTGAGTATACAGAATGCAAACAAACGCTTCCCTACAAGTGAATCGCCTAACCATTCAACACAGTACTAAAAACTGAATAGAATGCAGTTTTCACTCAGATGAAAGACGTATGCTTTCCTTCTTAAGAAGTGTTTTCAAAGACATTCACAGAGTGATTCTACAAAGCCTTTTTACTGACGTTCGGTTTTAAACGTGATTTCACTGGAATTTCTGTCAAACGGAAGACACGAGGTTTGCTTTTAAAGAAATGAGTATACAGAATGCAAACAAACGCTTCCCTACAAGTGAATCGCGTAACCATTCAACACAGCACTAAAAACTGAATAGAATGCAGTTTTCACTCAGATGAAAGACGTATGCTTTCCTTCTTAAGAAGTGTTTTCAAAGACATTCACAGAGTGATTCTACAAAGCCTTTTTACTGACGTTGGCTTTTAAACGTGATTTCACTGGAATTTCTGTTAAACGCAAGACATGAGATTTGCTGTTAAAGAATTGAGTATACAGAATGCAAACAAACGCTTCCCTACAAGTGAATCGCCTAACCATTCAAAACAGTACTAAAAACTGAATAGAATGCAGTTTTCACTCAGATGAAAAACGTATGCTTTCCTTCTTAAGAAGTGTTTTCAAAGACATTCACAGAGTGATTCTACGAAGCCTTTTTACTGACGTTCGGTTTTAAACGTGATTTCACTGGAATTTCTGTCAAACGCAAGACACGAGGTTTGCTGTTAAAGAATTGAGTATACAGAATGCAAACAAACGCTTCCCTACAAGTGAATCGCCTAACCATTCAACACAGTACTAAAAACTGAATAGAATGCAGTTTTCACTCAGATGAAAAACGTATGCTTTCCTTCTTAAGAAGTGTTTTCAAAGACATTCACAGAGTGATTCTACAAAGCCTTTTTACTGACGTTGGCTTTTAAACGTGATTTCACTGGAATTACTGTCAAATGCAAGACACGAGATTTACTGTTAAAGAATTTAGTATACAGAATGCAAACAAACGCTTCCCTACAAGTGAATCGCCTAACCATTGAAAACAGTACTAAAAACTGAATAGAATGCAGTTTTCACTCAGATGAAAGACGTATGCTTTCCTTCTTAAGCAGTGTTTTCAAAGACATTCACAGAGTGATTCTACAAAGCCTTTTTACTGACGTTGGCTTTTAAACATGATTTCACTGGAATTTCTGTCAAACGGAAGACACGAGATTTGCTGTTAAAGAATTGAGTATACAGAATGCAAACAAACGCTTCCCTACAAGTGAATCGCCTAACCATTCAAAACAGTACTAAAAACTGAATAGAATGCAGTTTTCACTCAGATGAAAAACGTATGCTTTCCTTCTTAAGAAGTGTTTTCAAAGACATTCACAGAGTGATTCTACAAAGCCTTTTTACTGACTTTGGCTTTTAAACGTGATTTCACTGGAATTTCTGTTAAACGCAAGACACGAGATTTGCTGTTAAAGAATTGAGTATACAGAATGCAAACAAACGCTTCCCTACAAATGAATCTCCTAACCATTCAAAACAGTACTAAAAACTGAATAGAATGCAGTTTTCACTCAGATGAAAGACGTATGCTTTCCTTCTTAAGAAGTGTTTTCAAAGACATTCACAGAGTGATTCTACGAAGACTTTTTACTGACATTCGGTTTTAAACGTGATTTCACTGGAATTTCTGTCAAACGCAAGACACGAGGTTTGCTGTAAAAGAATTGAGTATACAGAATGCAAACAAACGCTTCCCTACAAGTGAATCGCCTAACCATTCAACACAGTACTAAAAACTGAATAGAATGCAGTTTTCACTCAGATGAAAGACGTATGCTTTCCTTCTTAAGAAGTGTTTTCAAAGACATTCACAGAGTGATTCTACAAAGCCTTTTTACTGACGTTGGCTTTTAAACGTGATTTCACTGGAATTTCTGTCAAATGCAAGACACGAGATTTGCTGTTAAAGAATTTAGTATACAG
Organism: Phyllotis vaccarum; assembly: GCA_033318265.1. Lineage (NCBI taxonomy): Eukaryota > Metazoa > Chordata > Mammalia > Rodentia > Cricetidae > Phyllotis > Phyllotis vaccarum. The sequence continues at coordinate 370,437 of JARWLC010000096.1, read as the reverse complement.
AATGCAAACAAACGCTTCCCTACAAGTGAATCGCCTAAACATTGAAAACAGTACTAAAAACTGAATAGAATGCAGTTTTCACTCAGATGAAAGACGTATGCTTTCCTTCTTAAGAAGTGTTTTCAAAGACATTCACAGAGTGATTCTACGAAGCCTTTTTACTGACGTTCGGTTTTAAACGTGATTTCACTGGAATTTCTGTCAAACGCAAGACACGAGGTTTGCTGTTAAAGAATTGAGTATACAGAATGCAAACAAACGCTTCCCTACAAGTGAATCGCCTAACAATTGAAAACAGTACTAAAAATTGAATAGAATGCAGTTTTCACTCAGATGAAAGACGTATGCTTTCCTTCTTAAGAAGTGTTTTCAAAGACATTCACAGAGTGATTCTAAGAAGCCTTTTTACTGATGTTCGGTTTTAAACGTGATTTCACTGGAATTTCTGTCAAACGCAAGACACGAGGTTTGCTGTTAAAGAATTGAGTATACAGAATGCAAACAAACGCTTCCCTACAAGTGAATCGCCTAACCATTCAAAATAGTACTAAAACTGAATAGAATGCAGTTTTCACTCAGATGAAAGACATATGCTTTCCTTCTTAAGAAGTGTTTTCAAAGACATTCACAGAGTGATTCTACGAAGCCTTTTTACTGACGTTCGGTTTTAAACGTGTTTTCACTGGAATTTCTGTCAAACGCAAGAAACGAGATTTGCTGTTAAAGAATTGAGTATACAGAATGCAAACAAACGCTTCCCTACAAGTGAATCGCCTAACCATTCAACACAGTACTAAAAACTGAATAGAATGCAGTTTTCACTCAGATGAAAGACGTATGCTTTCCTTCTTAAGAAGTGTTTTCAAAGACATTCACAGAGTGATTCTACGAAGCCTTTTTACTGAAGTTCGGTTTTAAACGTGATTTCACTGGAATTTCTGTCAAACGCAAGACACGAGGTTTGCTGTTAAAGAATTGAGTATACAGAATGCAAACAAACGCTTCCCTACAAGTGAATCGCCTAACAATTGAAAACAGTACTAAAAACTGAATAGAATGCAGTTTTCACTCAGATGAAAGACGTATGCTTTCCTTCTTAAGAAGTGTTTTCAAAGACATTCACAGAGTGATTCTACGAAGCCTTTTTACTGACGTTCGGTTTTAAACGTGTTTTCACTGGAATTTCTGTCAAACGCAAGAAACGAGATTTGCTGTTAAAGAATTGAGTATACAGAATGCATACAAACGCTTCCCTACAAGTGAATCGCCTAACCATTCAAAATAGTACTAAAAACTGAATAGAATGCAGTTTTCACTCAGATGAAAGACGTATGCTTTCCTTCTTAAGAAGTGTTTTCAAAGACATTCACAGAGTGATTCTACAAAGCCTTTTTACTGACGTTCGGTTTTAAACGTGATTTCACTGGAATTTCTGTCAAACGGAAGACACGAGGTTTGCTTTTAAAGAATTGAGTATACAGAATGCAAACAAACGCTTCCCTACAAGTGAATCGCCTAACCATTCAACACAGCACTAAAAACTGAATAGAATGCAGTTTTCACTCAGATGAAAGACGTATGCTTTCCTTCTTAAGAAGTGTTTTCAAAGACATTCACAGAGTGATTCTACAAAGCCTTTTTACTGACTTTGGCTTTTAAACGTGATTTCACTGGAATTTCTGTTAAACGCAAGACATGAGATTTGCTGTTAAAGAATTGAGTATACAGAATGCAAACAAACGCTTCCCTACAAGTGAATCGCCTAACCATTCAAAACAGTACTAAAAACTGAATAGAATGCAGTTTTCACTCAGATGAAAAACGTATGCTTTCCTTCTTAAGAAGTGTTTTCAAAGACATTCACAGAGTGATTCTACGAAGCCTTTTTACTGACGTTCGGTTTTAAACGTGATTTCACTGGAATTTCTGTCAAACGCAAGACACGAGGTTTGCTGTTAAAGAATTGAGTATACAGAATGCAAACAAACGCTTCCCTACAAGTGAATCGCCTAACCATTCAACACAGTACTAAAAACTGAATAGAATGCAGTTTTCACTCAGATGAAAAACGTATGCTTTCCTTCTTAAGAAGTGTTTTCAAAGACATTCACAGAGTGATTCTACAAAGCCTTTTTACTGACGTTGGCTTTTAAACGTGATTTCACTGGAATTTCTGTCAAATGCAAGACACGAGATTTACTGTTAAAGAATTTAGTATACAGAATGCAAACAAACGCTTCCCTACAAGTGAATCGCCTAACCATTGAAAACAGTACTAAAAACTGAATAGAATGCAGTTTTCACTCAGATGAAAGACGTATGCTTTCCTTCTTAAGCAGTGTTTTCAAAGACATTCACAGAGTGATTCTACAAAGCCTTTTTACTGACGTTGGCTTTTAAACATGATTTCACTGGAATTTCTGTCAAACGGAAGACACGAGATTTGCTGTTAAAGAATTGAGTATACAGAATGCAAACAAACGCTTCCCTACAAGTGAATCGCCTAACCATTCAACACAGCACTAAAAACTGAATAGAATGCAGTTTTCACTCAGATGAAAGACGTATGCTTTCCTTCTTAAGAAGTGTTTTCAAAGACATTCACAGAGTGATTCTACAAAGCCTTTTTACTGACGTTGGCTTTTAAACGTGATTTCACTGGAATTTCTGTTAAACGCAAGACACGAGATTTGCTGTTAAAGAATTGAGTATACAGAATGCAAACAAATGCTTCCCTACAAGTGAATTGCCTAACCATTCAAAACAGTACTAAAAACTGAATAGAATGCAGTTTTCACTCAGATGAAAAACGTATGCTTTCCTTCTTAAGAAGTGTTTTCAAAGACATTCACAGAGTGATTCTACGAAGCCTTTTTACTGACGTTGGCTTTTAAACGTGATTTCACTGGAATTTCTGTTAAACGCAAGACACGAGGTTTGCTGTTATAGAATTGAGTATACAGAATGCAAACAAACGCTTCCCTACAAGTGAATCGCCTATCCATTCAAAATAGTACTAACTGAATAGAATGCAGTTTTCACTCAGATGAAAGACATATGCTTTCCTTCTTAAGAAGTGTTTTCAAAGACATTCACAGAGTGATTCTACGAAGCCTTTTTACTGACGTTCGGTTTTAAACGTGATTTCACTGGAATTTCTGTCAAACGCAAGAAACGAGGTTTGCTGTTAAAGAATCGAGTATACAGAATGCAAACAAACGCTTCCCTACAAGTGAATCGCCTAACCATTCAACACAGTACTAAAAATTGAATAGAATGCAGTTTTCACTCAGATGAAAGACGTATGCTTTCCTTCTTAAAAGTGTTTTCAAAGACATTCACAGAGTGATTCTACAAAGCCTTTTTACTGACGTTCGGTTTTAAACGTGATTTCACTGGAATTTCTGTCAAATGGAAGACACGAGGTTTGCTTTTAAAGAATTGAGTATACAGAATGCAAACAAACGCTTCCCTACAAGTGAATCTCCTAACCATTCAACACAGCACTAAAAACTGAATAGAATGCAGTTTTCACTCAGATGAAAGACGTATGCTTTCCTTCTTAAGAAGTGTTTTCAAAGACATTCACAGAGTGATTCTACAAAGCCTTTTTACTGACGTTGGCTTTTAAACGTGATTTCACTGGAATTTCTGTTAAAGGCAAGACACGAGATTTGCTGTTAAAGAATTGAGTATACAGAATGCAAACAAACGCTTCCCTACAAGTGAATCTCCTAACCATTCAAAACAGTACTAAAAACTGAATAGAATGCAGTTTTCACTCAGATGAAAGACGTATGCTTTCCTTCTTAAGAAGTGTTTTCAAAGACATTCACAGAGTGATTGTACGAAGACTTTTTACTGACATTCGGTTTTAAACGTGATTTCACTGGAATTTCTGTCAAACGCAAGACACGAGGTTTGCTGTAAAAGAATTGAGTATACAGAATGCAAACAAACGCTTCCCTACAAGTGAATCGCCTAACCATTCAACACAGTACTAAAAACTGAATAGAATGCAGTTTTCACTCAGATGAAAGACGTATGCTTTCCTTCTTAAGAAGTGTTTTCAAAGACATTCACAGAGTGATTCTACGAAGCCTTTTTACTGACGTTCGGTTTTAAACGTGATTTCACTGGAATTTCTGTCAAACGCAAGACACGAGGTTTGCTGTTAAAGAATTGAGTATACAGAATGCAAACAAACGCTTCCCTACAAGTGAATCGCCTAACCATTCAACACAGTACTAAAAACTGAATAGAATGCAGTTTTCACTCAGATGAAAAACGTATGCTTTCCTTCTTAAGAAGTGTTTTCAAAGACATTCACAGAGTGATTCTACAAAGCCTTTTTACTGACGTTGGCTTTTAAACGTGATTTCACTGGAATTACTGTCAAATGCAAGACACGAGATTTACTGTTAAAGAATTTAGTATACAGAATGCAAACAAACGCTTCCCTACAAGTGAATCGCCTAACCATTGAAAACAGTACTAAAAACTGAATAGAATGCAGTTTTCACTCAGATGAAAGACGTATGCTTTCCTTCTTAAGCAGTGTTTTCAAAGACATTCACAGAGTGATTCTACAAAGCCTTTTTACTGACGTTGGCTTTTAAACATGATTTCACTGGAATTTCTGTCAAACGGAAGACACGAGATTTGCTGTTAAAGAATTGAGTATACAGAATGCAAACAAACGCTTCCCTACAAGTGAATCGCCTAACCATTCAAAACAGTACTAAAAACTGAATAGAATGCAGTTTTCACTCAGATGAAAAACGTATGCTTTCCTTCTTAAGAAGTGTTTTCAAAGACATTCACAGAGTGATTCTACAAAGCCTTTTTACTGACTTTGGCTTTTAAACGTGATTTCACTGGAATTTCTGTTAAACGCAAGACACGAGATTTGCTGTTAAAGAATTGAGTATACAGAATGCAAACAAACGCTTCCCTACAAATGAATCTCCTAACCATTCAAAACAGTACTAAAAACTGAATAGAATGCAGTTTTCACTCAGATGAAAGACGTATGCTTTCCTTCTTAAGAAGTGTTTTCAAAGACATTCACAGAGTGATTCTACGAAGACTTTTTACTGACATTCGGTTTTAAACGTGATTTCACTGGAATTTCTGTCAAACGCAAGACACGAGGTTTGCTGTAAAAGAATTGAGTATACAGAATGCAAACAAACGCTTCCCTACAAGTGAATCGCCTAACCATTCAACACAGTACTAAAAACTGAATAGAATGCAGTTTTCACTCAGATGAAAGACGTATGCTTTCCTTCTTAAGAAGTGTTTTCAAAGACATTCACAGAGTGATTCTACAAAGCCTTTTTACTGACGTTGGCTTTTAAACGTGATTTCACTGGAATTTCTGTCAAATGCAAGACACGAGATTTGCTGTTAAAGAATTTAGTATACAGAATGCAAACAAACGCTTCCCTACAAGTGAATCGCCTAAACATTGAAAACAGTACTAAAAACTGAATAGAATGCAGTTTTCACTCAGATGAAAGACGTATGCTTTCCTTCTTAAGAAGTGTTTTCAAAGACATTCACAGAGTGATTCTACGAAGCCTTTTTACTGACGTTCGGTTTTAAACGTGATTTCACTGGAATTTCTGTCAAACGCAAGACACGAGGTTTGCTGTTAAAGAATTGAGTATACAGAATGCAAACAAACGCTTCCCTACAAGTGAATCGCCTAACAATTGAAAACAGTACTAAAAATTGAATAGAATGCAGTTTTCACTCAGATGAAAGACGTATGCTTTCCTTCTTAAGAAGTGTTTTCAAAGACATTCACAGAGTGATTCTAAGAAGCCTTTTTACTGATGTTCGGTTTTAAACGTGATTTCACTGGAATTTCTGTCAAACGCAAGACACGAGGTTTGCTGTTAAAGAATTGAGTATACAGAATGCAAACAAACGCTTCCCTACAAGTGAATCGCCTAACCATTCAAAATAGTACTAAAACTGAATAGAATGCAGTTTTCACTCAGATGAAAGACATATGCTTTCCTTCTTAAGAAGTGTTTTCAAAGACATTCACAGAGTGATTCTACGAAGCCTTTTTACTGACGTTCGGTTTTAAACGTGTTTTCACTGGAATTTCTGTCAAACGCAAGAAACGAGATTTGCTGTTAAAGAATTGAGTATACAGAATGCAAACAAACGCTTCCCTACAAGTGAATCGCCTAACCATTCAACACAGTACTAAAAACTGAATAGAATGCAGTTTTCACTCAGATGAAAGACGTATGCTTTCCTTCTTAAGAAGTGTTTTCAAAGACATTCACAGAGTGATTCTACGAAGCCTTTTTACTGAAGTTCGGTTTTAAACGTGATTTCACTGGAATTTCTGTCAAACGCAAGACACGAGGTTTGCTGTTAAAGAATTGAGTATACAGAATGCAAACAAACGCTTCCCTACAAGTGAATCGCCTAACAATTGAAAACAGTACTAAAAACTGAATAGAATGCAGTTTTCACTCAGATGAAAGACGTATGCTTTCCTTCTTAAGAAGTGTTTTCAAAGACATTCACAGAGTGATTCTACGAAGCCTTTTTACTGACGTTCGGTTTTAAACGTGTTTTCACTGGAATTTCTGTCAAACGCAAGAAACGAGATTTGCTGTTAAAGAATTGAGTATACAGAATGCATACAAACGCTTCCCTACAAGTGAATCGCCTAACCATTCAAAATAGTACTAAAAACTGAATAGAATGCAGTTTTCACTCAGATGAAAGACGTATGCTTTCCTTCTTAAGAAGTGTTTTCAAAGACATTCACAGAGTGATTCTACAAAGCCTTTTTACTGACGTTCGGTTTTAAACGTGATTTCACTGGAATTTCTGTCAAACGGAAGACACGAGGTTTGCTTTTAAAGAATTGAGTATACAGAATGCAAACAAACGCTTCCCTACAAGTGAATCGCCTAACCATTCAACACAGCACTAAAAACTGAATAGAATGCAGTTTTCACTCAGATGAAAGACGTATGCTTTCCTTCTTAAGAAGTGTTTTCAAAGACATTCACAGAGTGATTCTACAAAGCCTTTTTACTGACTTTGGCTTTTAAACGTGATTTCACTGGAATTTCTGTTAAACGCAAGACATGAGATTTGCTGTTAAAGAATTGAGTATACAGAATGCAAACAAACGCTTCCCTACAAGTGAATCGCCTAACCATTCAAAACAGTACTAAAAACTGAATAGAATGCAGTTTTCACTCAGATGAAAAACGTATGCTTTCCTTCTTAAGAAGTGTTTTCAAAGACATTCACAGAGTGATTCTACGAAGCCTTTTTACTGACGTTCGGTTTTAAACGTGATTTCACTGGAATTTCTGTCAAACGCAAGACACGAGGTTTGCTGTTAAAGAATTGAGTATACAGAATGCAAACAAACGCTTCCCTACAAGTGAATCGCCTAACCATTCAACACAGTACTAAAAACTGAATAGAATGCAGTTTTCACTCAGATGAAAAACGTATGCTTTCCTTCTTAAGAAGTGTTTTCAAAGACATTCACAGAGTGATTCTACAAAGCCTTTTTACTGACGTTGGCTTTTAAACGTGATTTCACTGGAATTTCTGTCAAATGCAAGACACGAGATTTACTGTTAAAGAATTTAGTATACAGAATGCAAACAAACGCTTCCCTACAAGTGAATCGCCTAACCATTGAAAACAGTACTAAAAACTGAATAGAATGCAGTTTTCACTCAGATGAAAGACGTATGCTTTCCTTCTTAAGCAGTGTTTTCAAAGACATTCACAGAGTGATTCTACAAAGCCTTTTTACTGACGTTGGCTTTTAAACATGATTTCACTGGAATTTCTGTCAAACGGAAGACACGAGATTTGCTGTTAAAGAATTGAGTATACAGAATGCAAACAAACGCTTCCCTACAAGTGAATCGCCTAACCATTCAACACAGCACTAAAAACTGAATAGAATGCAGTTTTCACTCAGATGAAAGACGTATGCTTTCCTTCTTAAGAAGTGTTTTCAAAGACATTCACAGAGTGATTCTACAAAGCCTTTTTACTGACGTTGGCTTTTAAACGTGATTTCACTGGAATTTCTGTTAAACGCAAGACACGAGATTTGCTGTTAAAGAATTGAGTATACAGAATGCAAACAAATGCTTCCCTACAAGTGAATTGCCTAACCATTCAAAACAGTACTAAAAACTGAATAGAATGCAGTTTTCACTCAGATGAAAAACGTATGCTTTCCTTCTTAAGAAGTGTTTTCAAAGACATTCACAGAGTGATTCTACGAAGCCTTTTTACTGACGTTGGCTTTTAAACGTGATTTCACTGGAATTTCTGTTAAACGCAAGACACGAGGTTTGCTGTTATAGAATTGAGTATACAGAATGCAAACAAACGCTTCCCTACAAGTGAATCGCCTATCCATTCAAAATAGTACTAACTGAATAGAATGCAGTTTTCACTCAGATGAAAGACATATGCTTTCCTTCTTAAGAAGTGTTTTCAAAGACATTCACAGAGTGATTCTACGAAGCCTTTTTACTGACGTTCGGTTTTAAACGTGATTTCACTGGAATTTCTGTCAAACGCAAGAAACGAGGTTTGCTGTTAAAGAATCGAGTATACAGAATGCAAACAAACGCTTCCCTACAAGTGAATCGCCTAACCATTCAACACAGTACTAAAAATTGAATAGAATGCAGTTTTCACTCAGATGAAAGACGTATGCTTTCCTTCTTAAAAGTGTTTTCAAAGACATTCACAGAGTGATTCTACAAAGCCTTTTTACTGACGTTCGGTTTTAAACGTGATTTCACTGGAATTTCTGTCAAATGGAAGACACGAGGTTTGCTTTTAAAGAATTGAGTATACAGAATGCAAACAAACGCTTCCCTACAAGTGAATCTCCTAACCATTCAACACAGCACTAAAAACTGAATAGAATGCAGTTTTCACTCAGATGAAAGACGTATGCTTTCCTTCTTAAGAAGTGTTTTCAAAGACATTCACAGAGTGATTCTACAAAGCCTTTTTACTGACGTTGGCTTTTAAACGTGATTTCACTGGAATTTCTGTTAAAGGCAAGACACGAGATTTGCTGTTAAAGAATTGAGTATACAGAATGCAAACAAACGCTTCCCTACAAGTGAATCTCCTAACCATTCAAAACAGTACTAAAAACTGAATAGAATGCAGTTTTCACTCAGATGAAAGACGTATGCTTTCCTTCTTAAGAAGTGTTTTCAAAGACATTCACAGAGTGATTGTACGAAGACTTTTTACTGACATTCGGTTTTAAACGTGATTTCACTGGAATTTCTGTCAAACGCAAGACACGAGGTTTGCTGTAAAAGAATTGAGTATACAGAATGCAAACAAACGCTTCCCTACAAGTGAATCGCCTAACCATTCAACACAGTACTAAAAACTGAATAGAATGCAGTTTTCACTCAGATGAAAGACGTATGCTTTCCTTCTTAAGAAGTGTTTTCAAAGACATTCACAGAGTGATTCTACAAAGCCTTTTTACTGACGTTCGGTTTTAAACGTGATTTCACTGGAATTTCTGTCAAACGGAAGAAACGAGGTTTGCTTTTAAAGAATTGAGTATACAGAATTCAAACAAACGCTTCCCTACAAGTGAATCGCCTAACCATTCAACACAGCACTAAAAACTGAATAGAATGCAGTTTTCACTCAGATGAAAGACGTATGCTTTCCTTCTTAAGAAGTGTTTTCAAAGACATTCACAGAGTGATTCTACAAAGCCTTTTTACTGACGTTGGCTTTTAAACGTGATTTCACTGGAATTTCTGTTAAACGCAAGACACGAGATTTGCTGTTAAAGAATTGAGTATACAGAATGCAAACAAACGCTTCCCTACAAGTGAATCGCCTAACCATTCAAAACAGTACTAAAAACTGAATAGAATGCAGTTTTCACTCAGATGAAAGACGTATGCTTTCCTTCTTAAGAAGTGTTTTCAAAGACATTCACAGAGTGATTCTACGAAGCCTTTTTACTGACGTTCGGTTTTAAACGTGATTTCACTGGAATTTCTGTCAAACGCAAGACACGAGGTTTGCTGTTAAAGAATTGAGTATACAGAATGCAAACAAACGCTTCCCTACAAGTGAATCGCCTAACAATTGAAAACAGTACTAAAAACTGAATAGAATGCAGTTTTCACTCAGATGAAAGACGTATGCTTTCCTTCTTAAGAAGTGTTTTCAAAGACATTCACAGAGTGATTCTAAGAAGCCTTTTTACTGATGTTCGGTTTTAAACGTGATTTCACTGGAATTTCTGTCAAACGCAAGACACGAGGTTTGCTGTTAAAGAATTGAGTATACAGAATGCAAACAAACGCTTCCCTACAAGTGAATCGCCTAACCATTCAAAATAGTACTAAAACTGAATAGAATGCAGTTTTCACTCAGATGAAAGACATATGCTTTCCTTCTTAAGAAGTGTTTTCAAAGACATTCACAGAGTGATTCTACGAAGACTTTTTACTGACATTCGGTTTTAAACGTGATTTCACTGGAATTTCTGTCAAACGCAAGACACGAGGTTTGCTGTAAAAGAATTGAGTATACAGAATGCAAACAAACGCTTCCCTACAAGTGAATCGCCTAACCATTCAACACAGTACTAAAAACTGAATAGAATGCAGTTTTCACTCAGATGAAAGACGTATGCTTTCCTTCTTAAGAAGTGTTTTCAAAGACATTCACAGAGTGATTCTACAAAGCCTTTTTACTGACGTTCGGTTTTAAACGTGATTTCACTGGAATTTCTGTCAAACGGAAGACACGAGGTTTGCTTTTAAAGAATTGAGTATACAGAATGCAAACAAACGCTTCCCTACAAGTGAATCGCCTAACCATTCAACACAGCACTAAAAACTGAATAGAATGCAGTTTTCACTCAGATGAAAGACGTATGCTTTCCTTCTTAAGAAGTGTTTTCAAAGACATTCACAGAGTGATTCTACAAAGCCTTTTTACTGACGTTGGCTTTTAAACGTGATTTCACTGGAATTTCTGTTAAACGCAAGACACGAGATTTGCTGTTAAAGAATTGAGTATACAGAATGCAAACAAACGCTTCCCTACAAGTGAATCGCCTAACCATTCAAAATAGTACTAAAACTGAATAGAATGCAGTTTTCACTCAGATGAAAGACATATGCTTTCCTTCTTAAGAAGTGTTTTCAAAGACATTCACAGAGTGATTCTACGAAGCCTTTTTACTGACGTTCGGTTTTAAACGTGTTTTCACTGGAATTTCTGTCAAACGCAAGAAACGAGATTTGCTGTTAAAGAATTGAGTATACAGAATGCAAACAAACGCTTCCCTACAAGTGAATCGCCTAACCATTCAACACAGTACTAAAAACTGAATAGAATGCAGTTTTCACTCAGATGAAAGACGTATGCTTTCCTTCTTAAGAAGTGTTTTCAAAGACATTCACAGAGTGATTCTACAAAGCCTTTTTACTGAAGTTCGGTTTTAAACGTGATTTCACTGGAATTTCTGTCAAACGCAAGACACGAGGTTTGCTGTTAAAGAATTGAGTATACAGAATGCAAACAAACGCTTCCCTACAAGTGAATCGCCTAACAATTGAAAACAGTACTAAAAACTGAATAGAATGCAGTTTTCACTCAGATGAAAGACGTATGCTTTCCTTCTTAAGAAGTGTTTTCAAAGACATTCACAGAGTGATTCTAAGAAGCCTTTTTACTGATGTTTGGTTTTAAACGTGATTTCACTGGAATTTCTGTCAAACGCAAGACACGAGGTTTGCTGTTAAAGAATTGAGTATACAGAATGCAAACAAACGCTTCCCTACAAGTGAATCGCCTAACCATTCAAAATAGTACTAAAACTGAATAGAATGCAGTTTTCACTCAGATGAAAGACATATGCTTTCCTTCTTAAGAAGTGTTTTCAAAGACATTCACAGAGTGATTCTACGAAGCCTTTTTACTGACGTTCGGTTTTAAACGTGTTTTCACTGGAATTTCTGTCAAACGCAAGAAACGAGATTTGCTGTTAAAGAATTGAGTATACAGAATGCAAACAAACGCTTCCCTACAAGTGAATCGCCTAACCATTCAACACAGTACTAAAAACTGAATAGAATGCAGTTTTCACTCAGATGAGAGACGTATGCTTTCCTTCTTAAGAAGTGTTTTCAAAGACATTCACAGAGTGATTCTACAAAGCCTTTTTACTGACGTTCGGTTTTAAACGTGATTTCACTGGAATTTCTGTCAAACGGAAGACACGAGGTTTGCTTTTAAAGAAATGAGTATACAGAATGCAAACAAACGCTTCCCTACAAGTGAATCGCCTAACCATTCAACACAGCACTAAAAACTGAATAGAATGCAGTTTTCACTCAGATGAAAGACGTATGCTTTCCTTCTTAAGAAGTGTTTTCAAAGACATTCACAGAGTGATTCTACAAAGCCTTTTTACTGACGTTGGCTTTTAAACGTGATTTCACTGGAATTTCTGTTAAACGCAAGACATGAGATTTGCTGTTAAAGAATTGAGTATACAGAATGCAAACAAACGCTTCCCTACAAGTGAATCGCCTAACCATTCAAAACAGTACTAAAAACTGAATAGAATGCAGTTTTCACTCAGATGAAAAACGTATGCTTTCCTTCTTAAGAAGTGTTTTCAAAGACATTCACAGAGTGATTCTACGAAGCCTTTTTACTGACGTTCGGTTTTAAACGTGATTTTACTGGAATTTCTGTCAAACGCAAGACACGAGGTTTGCTGTTAAAGAATTGAGTATACAGAATGCAAACAAACGCTTCCCTACAAGTGAATCGCCTAACCATTCAACACAGTACTAAAAACTGAATAGAATGCAGTTTTCACTCAGATGAAAAACGTATGCTTTCCTTCTTAAGAAGTGTTTTCAAAGACATTCACAGAGTGATTCTACAAAGCCTTTTTACTGACGTTGGCTTTTAAACGTGATTTCACTGGAATTACTGTCAAATGCAAGACACGAGATTTACTGTTAAAGAATTTAGTATACAGAATGCAAACAAACGCTTCCCTACAAGTGAATCGCCTAACCATTGAAAACAGTACTAAAAACTGAATAGAATGCAGTTTTCACTCAGATGAAAGACGTATGCTTTCCTTCTTAAGCAGTGTTTTCAAAGACATTCACAGAGTGATTCTACAAAGCCTTTTTACTGACGTTGGCTTTTAAACATGATTTCACTGGAATTTCTGTCAAACGGAAGACACGAGATTTGCTGTTAAAGAATTGAGTATACAGAATGCAAACAAACGCTTCCCTACAAGTGAATCGCCTAACCATTCAAAACAGTACTAAAAACTGAATAGAATGCAGTTTTCACTCAGATGAAAAACGTATGCTTTCCTTCTTAAGAAGTGTTTTCAAAGACATTCACAGAGTGATTCTACAAAGCCTTTTTACTGACTTTGGCTTTTAAACGTGATTTCACTGGAATTTCTGTTAAACGCAAGACACGAGATTTGCTGTTAAAGAATTGAGTATACAGAATGCAAACAAACGCTTCCCTACAAGTGAATCTCCTAACCATTCAAAACAGTACTAAAAACTGAATAGAATGCAGTTTTCACTCAGATGAAAGACGTATGCTTTCCTTCTTAAGAAGTGTTTTCAAAGACATTCACAGAGTGATTCTATGAAGACTTTTTACTGACATTCGGTTTTAAACGTGATTTCACTGGAATTTCTGTCAAACGCAAGACACGAGGTTTGCTGTAAAAGAATTGAGTATACAGAATGCAAACAAACGCTTCCCTACAAGTGAATCGCCTAACCATTCAACACAGTACTAAAAACTGAATAGAATGCAGTTTTCACTCAGATGAAAGACGTATGCTTTCCTTCTTAAGAAGTGTTTTCAAAGACATTCACAGAGTGATTCTACAAAGCCTTTTTACTGACGTTGGCTTTTAAACGTGATTTCACTGGAATTTCTGTCAAATGCAAGACACGAGATTTGCTGTTAAAGAATTTAGTATACAGAATGCAAACAAACGCTTCCCTACAAGTGAATCGCCTAACCATTGAAAACAGTACTAAAAACTGAATAGAATGCAGTTTTCACTCAGATGAAAGACGTATGCTTTCCTTCTTAAGAAGTGTTTTCAAAGACATTCACAGAGTGATTCTACGAAGCCTTTTTACTGACGTTCGGTTTTAAACGTGATTTCACTGGAATTTCTGTCAAACGCAAGACACGAGGTTTGCTGTTAAAGAATTGAGTATACAGAATGCAAACAAACGCTTCCCTACAAGTGAATCGCCTAACAATTGAAAACAGTACTAAAAACTGAATAGAATGCAGTTTTCACTCAGATGAAAGACTTATGCTTTCCTTCTTAAGAAGTGTTTTCAAAGACATTCACAGAGTGATTCTAAGAAGCCTTTTTACTGACGTTCGGTTTTAAACGTGATTTCACTGGAATTTCTGTCAAACGCAAGACAGGAGGTTTGCTGTTAAAGAATTGAGTATACAGAATGCAAACAAACGCTTCCCTACAAGTGAATCGCCTAACCATTCAACACAGTACTAAAAACTGAATAGAATGCAGTTTTCACTCAGATGAAAGACGTATGCTTTCCTTCTTAAGAAGTGTTTTCAAAGACATTCACAGAGTGATTCTACAACGCCTTTTTACTGACGTTCGGTTTTAAACGTGATTTCACTGGAATTTCTGTCAAACGGAAGACACGAGGTTTGCTTTTAAAGAATTGAGTATACAGAATGCAAACAAACGCTTCCCTACAAGTGAATCGCCTAACCATTCAACACAGCACTAAAAACTGAATAGAATGCAGTTTTCACTCAGATGAAAGACGTATGCTTTCCTTCTTAAGAAGTGTTTTCAAAGACATTCACAGAGTGATTCTACAAAGCCTTTTTACTGAAGTTGGCTTTTAAACGTGATTTCACTGGAATTTCTGTTAAACGCAAGACACGAGATTTGCTGTTAAAGAATTGAGTATACAGAATGCAAACAAACGCTTAACTACAATTGAATCGCCTAACCATTCAAAACAGTACTAAAAACTGAATAGAATGCAGTTTTCACTCAGATGAAAAACGTATGCTTTCCTTCTTAAGAAGTGTTTTCAAAGACATTCACAGAGTGATTCTACGAAGCCTTTTTACTGACGTTCGGTTTTAAACGTGATTTCACTGGAATTTCTGTCAAACGCAAGACACGAGGTTTGCTGTTAAAGAATTGAGTATACAGAATGCAAACAAACGCTTCCCTACAAGTGAATCGCCTAACCATTCAACACAGTACTAAAAACTGAATAGAATGCAGTTTTCACTCAGATGAAAAACATATGCTTTCCTTCTTAAGAAGTGTTTTCAAAGACATTCACAGAGTGATTCTACAAAGCCTTTTTACTGACGTTGGCTTTTAAACGTGATTTCACTGGAATTTCTGTCAAATGCAAGACACGAGATTTGCTGTTAAAGAATTTAGTATACAGAATGCAAACAAACGCTTCCCTACAAGTGAATCGCCTAACCATTGAAAACAGTACTAAAAATTGAATAGAATGCAGTTTTCACTCAGATGAAAGACGTATGCTTTCCTTCTTAAGCAGTGTTTTCAAAGACATTCACAGAGTGATTCTACAAAGCCTTTTTACTGACGTTGGCTTTTAAACGTGATTTCACTGGAATTTCTGTCAAACGGAAGACACGAGATTTGCTGTTAAAGAATTGAGTATACAGAATGCAAACAAACGCTTCCCTACAAGTGAATCGCCTAACCATTCAAAACAGTACTAAAAACTGAATAGAATGCAGTTTTCACTCAGATGAAAGACGTATGCTTTCCTTCTTAAGAAGTGTTTTCAAAGACATTCACAGAGTGATTCTACAACGCCTTTTTACTGACGTTCGGTTTTAAACGTGATTTCACTGGAATTTCTGTCAAACGGAAGACACGAGGTTTGCTTTTAAAGAATTGAGTATACAGAATGCAAACAAACGATTCCCTACAAGTGAATCGCCTAACCATTCAACACAGCACTAAAAACTGAATAGAATGCAGTTTTCACTCAGATGAAAGACGTATGCTTTCCTTCTTAAGAAGTGTTTTCAAAGACATTCACAGAGTGATTCTACAAAGCCTTTTTACTGACGTTGGCTTTTAAACGTGATTTCACTGGAATTTCTGTTAAACGCAAGACACGAGATTTGCTGTTAAAGAATTGAGTATACAGAATGCAAACAAACGCTTCCCTACAAGTGAATCTCCTAACCATTCAAAACAGTACTAAAAACTGAATAGAATGCAGTTTTCACTCAGATGAAAGACGTATGCTTTCCTTCTTAAGAAGTGTTTTCAAAGACATTCACAGAGTGATTCTACGAAGACTTTTTACTGACATTCGGTTTTAAACGTGATTTCACTGGAATTTCTGTCAAACGCAAGACACGAGGTTTGCTGTAAAAGAATTGAGTATACAGAATGCAAACAAACGCTTCCCTACAAGTGAATCGCCTAACCATTCAACACAGTACTAAAAACTGAATAGAATGCAGTTTTCACTCAGATGAAAGACGTATGCTTTCCTTCTTAAGAAGTGTTTTCAAAGACATTCACAGAGTGATTCTACAAAGCCTTTTTACTGACGTTGGCTTTTAAACGTGATTTCACTGGAATTTCTGTCAAATGCAAGACACGAGATTTGCTGTTAAAGAATTTAGTATACAGAATGCAAACAAACGCTTCCCTACAAGTGAATCGCCTAACCATTGAACACAGTACTAAAAACTGAATAGAATGCAGTTTTCACTCAGATGAAAGACGTATGCTTTCCTTCTTAAGAAGTGTTTTCAAAGACATTCACAGAGTGATTCTACGAAGCCTTTTTACTGACGTTCGGTTTTAAACGTGATTTCACTGGAATTTCTGTCAAACGCAAGACACGAGGTTTGCTGTTAAAGAATTGAGTATACAGAATGCAAACAAACGCTTCCCTACAAGTGAATCGCCTAACCATTCAAAACAGTACTAAAAACTGAATAGAATGCAGTTTTCACTCAGATGAAAGACGTATGCTTTCCTTCTTAAGAAGTGTTTTCAAAGACATTCACAGAGTGATTCTAAGAAGCCTTTTTACTGACGTTCGGTTTTAAACGTGATTTCACTGGAATTTCTGTCAAACGCAAGACACGAGGTTTGCTGTTAAAGAATTGAGTATACAGAATGCAAACAAACGCTTCCCTACAAGTGAATCGCCTAACCATTCAAAATAGTACTAAAACTGAATAGAATGCAGTTTTCACTCAGATGAAAGACATATGCTTTCCTTCTTAAGAAGTGTTTTCAAAGACATTCACAGAGTGATTCTAAGAAGCCTTTTTACTGACGTTCGGTTTTAAACGTGATTTCACTGGAATTTCTGTCAAATGCAAGACACGAGGTTTGCTGTTATAGAATTGAGTATACAGAATGCAAACAAACGCTTCCCTACAAGTGAATCGCCTAACCATTCAAAATAGTACTAAAACTGAATAGAATGCAGTTTTCACTCAGATGAAAGACATATGCTTTCCTTCTTAAGAAGTGTTTTCAAAGACATTCACAGAGTGATTCTACAAAGCCTTTTTACTGACGTTGGCTTTTAAACGTGATTTCACTGGAATTTCTGTTAAACGCAAGACACGAGATTTGCTGTTAAAGAATTGAGTATACAGAATGCAAACAAACGCTTCCCTACAAGTGAATCGCCTAACCATTCAAAACAGTACTAAAAACTGAATAGAATGCAGTTTTCACTCAGATGAAAGACATATGCTTTCCTTCTTAAGAAGTGTTTTCAAAGACATTCACAGAGTGATTCTACGAAGCCTTTTTACTGACGTTCGGTTTTAAACGTGTTTTCACTGGAATTTCTGTCAAACGCAAGACACGAGATTTGCTGTTAAAGAATTTAGTATACAGAATGCAAACAAACGCTTCCCTACAAGTGTATCGCCTAACCATTGAAAACAGTACTAAAAACTGAATAGAATGCAGTTTTCACTCAGATGAAAGACGTATGCTTTCCTTCTTAAGAAGTGTTTTCAAAGACATTCACAGAGTGATTCTACGAAGCCTTTTTACTGACGTTGGCTTTTAAACGTGATTTCACTGGAATTTCTGTCAAACGCAAGACACGAGGTTTGCTGTTAAAGAATTGAGTATACAGAATGCAAACAAACGCTTCCCTACAAGTGAATCGCCTAACCATTCAAAATAGTACTAAAACTGAATAGAATGCAGTTTTCACTCAGATGAAAGACATATGCTTTCCTTCTTAAGAAGTGCTTTCAAAGACATTCACAGAGTGATTCTACGAAGCCTTTTGACTGAGGTTCGGTTTTAAACGTGATTTCACTGGAATTTCTGTCAAACGCAAGACACGAGGTTTGCTGTTAAAGAATTGAGTATACAGAATGCAAACAAACGCTTCCCTACAAGTGAATCGCCTAACAATTGAAAACAGTACTAAAAACTGAATAGAATGCAGTTTTCACTCAGATGAAAGACGTATGCTTTCCTTCTTAAGAAGTGTTTTCAAAGACATTCACAGAGTGATTCTAAGAAGCCTTTTTACTGACGTTCGGTTTTAAATGTGTTTTCACTGGAATTTCTGTCAAACGCAAGAAACGAGGTTTGCTGTTAAAGAATTGAGTATACAGAATGCAAACAAACGCTTCCCTACAAGTGAATAGCCTAACCATTCAACACAGTACTAAAAACTGAATAGAATGCAGTTTTCACTCAGATGAAAGACGTATGCTTTCCTTCTTAAGAAGTGTTTTCAAAGACATTCACAGAGTGATTCTACAAAGCCTTTTTACTGACGTTGGCTTTTAAACATGATTTCACTGGAATTTCTGTCAAATGCAAGACACGAGATTTGCTGTTAAAGAATTTAGTATACAGAATGCAAACAAACACTTCCCTACAAGTGAATCGCCTAACCATTGAAAACAGTACTAAAAACTGAAGAGAATGCAGTTTTCACTCAGATGAAAGACGTCTGCTTTCCTTCTTAAGAAGTGTTTTCAAAGACATTCACAGAGTGATTCTACAAAGCCTTTTTACTGACGTTGGCTTTTAAACGTGATTTCACTGGAATTTCTGTTAAACGCAAGACACGAGGTTTGCTGTTATAGAATTGAGTATACAGAATGCAAACAAACGCTTCCCTACAAGTGAATCGCCTATCCATTCAAAATAGTACTAAAACTGAATAGAATGCAGTTTTCACTCAGATGAAAGACATATGCTTTCCTTCTTAAGAAGTGTTTTCAAAGATATTCACAGAGTGATTCTACGAAGCCTTTTTACTGACGTTCGGTTTTAAACGTGTTTTCACTGGAATTTCTGTCAAACGCAAGAAACGAGGTTTGCTGTTAAAGAATTGAGTATACAGAATGCAAACAAACGCTTCCCTACAAGTGAATCGCCTAACCATTCAACACAGTACTAAAAACTGAATAGAATGCAGTTTTCACTCAGATGAAAGACGTATGCTTTCCTTCTTAAGAAGTGTTTTCAAAGACATTCACAGAGTGATTCTACAAAGCCTTTTTACTGACGTTCGGTTTTAAACGTGATTTCACTGGAATTTCTGTCAAACGGAGGACACGAGGTTTGCTGTTAAAGAATTGAGTATACAGAATGCAAACAAACGCTTCCCTACAAGTGAATCGCCTAACCATTCAACACAGTACTAAAAACTGAATAGAATGCAGTTTTCACTCAGATGAAAGACGTATGCTTTCCTTCTTAAGAAGTGTTTTCAAAGACATTCACAGAGTGATTCTACAAAGCCTTTTTACTGACTTTGGCTTTTAAACGTGATTTCACTGGAATTTCTGTTAAACGCAAGACACGAGATTTGCTGTTAAAGAATTGAGCATACAGAATGCAAACAAACGCTTCCCTACAAGTGAATCGCCTAACCATTCAAAACAGTACTAAAAACTGAATAGAATGCAGTTTTCACTCAGATGAAAAACGTATGCTTTACTTCTTAAGAAGTGTTTTCAAAGACATTCACAGAGTGATTCTACGAAGCCTTTTTACTGACATTCGGTTTTAAACGTGATTTCACTGGAATTTCTGTCAAACGCAAGACACGAGGTTTGCTGTTAAAGAATTGAGTATACAGAATGCAAACAAACGCTTCCCTACAAGTGAATCGCCTAACCATTGAAAACAGTACTAAAAACTGAATAGAATGCAGTTTTCACTCAGATGAAAGACATATGCTTTCCTTCTTAAGAAGTGTTTTCAAAGACATTCACAGAGTGATTCTAAGAAGCCTTTTTACTGACGTTCGGTTTTAAACGTGTTTTCACTGGAATTTCTGTCAAACGCAAGAAACGAGGTTTGCTGTTAAAGAATTGAGTATACAGAATGCAAACAAACGCTTCCCTACAAGTGAATAGCCTAACCATTCAACACAGTACTAAAAACTGAATAGAATGCAGTTTTCACTCAGATGAAAGACGTATGCTTTCCTTCTTAAGAAGTGTTTTCAAAGACATTCACAGAGTGATTCTACAAAGCCTTTTTACTGACGTTCGGTTTTAAACGTGATTTCACTGGAATTTCTGTCAAACGCAAGACAGGATGTTTGCTGTTAAAGAATTGAGTATACAGAATGCAAACAAACGCTTCCCTACAAGTGAATCGCCTAACAATTGAAAACAGTACTAAAAACTGAATAGAATGCAGTTTTCACTCAGATGAAAGACGTATGCTTTCCTTCTTAAGAAGTGTTTTCAAAGACATTCACAGAGTGATTCTAAGAAGCCTTTTTACTGACGTTCGGTTTTAAACGTGTTTTCACTGGAATTTCTGTCAAACGCAAGAAACGAGGTTTGCTGTTAAAGAATTGAGTATACAGAATGCAAACAAACGCTTCCCTACAAGTGAATAGCCTAACCATTCAACACAGTACTAAAAACTGAATAGAATGCAGTTTTCACTCAGATGAAAGACGTATGCTTTCCTTCTTAAGAAGTGTTTTCAAAGACATTCACAGAGTGATTCTACAAAGCCTTTTTACTGACGTTCGGTTTTAAACGTGATTTCACTGGAATTTCTGTCAAACGGAAGACACGAGGTTTGCTGTTAAAGAATTGAGTATACAGAATGCAAACAAACGCTTCCCTACAAGTGAATCGCCTAACCATTCAAAATAGTACTAAAACTGAATAGAATGCAGTTTTCACTCAGATGAAAGACGTATGCTTTCCTTCTTAAGAAGTGTTTTCAAAGACATTCACAGAGTGATTCTACAAAGCCTTTTTACTGACGTTGGCTTTTAAACGTGATTTCACTGGAATTTCTGTTAAACGCAAGACAGGAGATTTGCTGTTAAAGAATTGAGTATACAGAATGCAAACAAATGCTTCCCTACAAGTGAATCGCCTAACCATTCAAAACAGTACTAAAAACTGAATAGAATGCAGTTTTCACTCAGATGAAAAACGTATGCTTTCCTTCTTAAGAAGTGTTTTCAAAGACATTCACAGAGTGATTCTACTAAGCCTTTTTACTGACGTTCGGTTTTAAACGTGATTTCACTGGAATTTCTGTCAAACGCAAGACACGAGGTTTGCTGTTAAAGAATTGAGTATACAGAATGCAAACAAACGCTTCCCTACAAGTGAATCGCCTAACCATTCAACACAGTACTAAAAACTGAATAGAATGCAGTTTTCACTCAGATGAAAAACGTATGCTTTCCTTCTTAAGATGTGTTTTCAAAGACATTCACAGAGTGATTCTACAAAGCCTTTTTACTGACGTTGGCTTTTAAACGTGATTTCACTGGAATTTCTGTCAAATGGAAGACACGAGATTTGCTGTTAAAGAATTTAGTATACAGAATGCAAACAAACGCTTCCCTACAAGTGAATCGCCTAACCATTGAAAACAGTACTAAAAACTGAAGAGAATGCAGTTTTCACTCAGATGAAAGACGTCTGCTTTCCTTCTTAAGAAGTGTTTTCAAAGACATTCACAGAGTGATTCTACAAAGCCTTTTTACTGACGTTCGGTTTTAAACGTGATTTCACTGGAATTTCTGTCAAACGGAAGACAGGAGGTTTGCTGTTAAATAATTGAGTATACAGAATGCAAACAAACGCTTCCCTACAAGTGAATCGCCTAACCATTCAACACAGTACTAAAAACTGAATAGAATGCAGTTTTCACTCAGATGAAAGACGTATGCTTTCCTTCTTAAGAAGTGTTTTCAAAGACATTCACAGAGTGATTCTACAAAGCCTTTTTACTGACGTTCGGTTTTAAACGTGATTTCACTGGAATTTCTGTCAAACGGAAGACACGAGGTTTGCTGTTAAAGAATTGAGTATACAGAATGCAAACAAACGCTTCCCTACAAGTGAATCGCCTAACCATTCAACACAGCACTAAAAACTGAATAGAATGCAGTTTTCACTCAGATGAAAGACGTATGCTTTCCTTCTTAAGAAGTGTTTTCAAAGACATTCACAGAGTGATTCTAAGAAGCCTTTTTACTGACGTTCGGTTTTAAACGTGTTTTCACTGGAATTTCTGTCAAACGCAAGACAGGAGATTTGCTGTTAAAGAATTGAGTATACAGAATGCAAACAAACGCTTCCCTACAAGTGAATCGCCTAACCATTCAAAACAGTACTAAAAACTGAATAGAATGCAGTTTTCACTCAGATGAAAAACGTATGCTTTCCTTCTTAAGAAGTGTTTTCAAAGACATTCACAGAGTGATTCTACAAAGCCTTTTTACTGACGTTCGGTTTTAAACGTGATTTCACTGGAATTTCTGTCAAACGCAAGACACGAGGTTTGCTGTTAAAGAATTGAGTATACAGAATGCAAACAAACGCTTCCCTACAAGTGAATCGCCTAACCATTCAACACAGTACTAAAAACTGAATAGAATGCAGTTTTCACTCAGATGAAAAACGTATGCTTTCCTTCTTAAGATGTGTTTTCAAAGACATTCACAGAGTGATTCTACAAAGCCTTTTTACTGACGTTGGCTTTTAAACGTGATTTCACTGGAATTTCTGTCAAATGCAAGACACGAGATTTGCTGTTAAAGAATTTAGTATACAGAATGCAAACAAACGCTTCCCTACAAGTGAATCGCCTAACCATTGAAAACAGTACTAAAAACTGAAGAGAATGCAGTTTTCACTCAGATGAAAGACGTATGCTTTCCTTCTTAAGAAGTGTTTTCAAAGACATTCACAGAGTGATTCTACGAAGCCTTTTTACTGACGTTCGGTTTTAAACGTGATTTCACTGGAATTTCTGTCAAACGCAAGACAGGATGTTTGCTGTTAAAGAATTGAGTATACAGAATGCAAACAAACGCTTCCCTACAAGTGAATCGCCTAACAATTGAAAACAGTACTAAAAACTGAATAGAATGCAGTTTTCACTCAGATGAAAAACATATGCTTTCCTTCTTAAGAAGTGTTTTCAAAAACATTCACAGAGTGATTCTAAGAAGCCTTTTTACTGACGTTCAGTTTTAAACGTGATTTCACTGGAATTTCTGTCAAATGCAAGACACGAGGTTTGCTGTTATAGAATTGAGTATACAGAATGCAAACAAACGCTTCCCTACAAGTGAATCGCCTAACCATTCAAAATAGTACTAAAACTGATTAGAATGCAGTTTTCACTCAGATGAAAGACATATGCTTTCCTTCTTAAGAAGTGTTTTCAAAGACATTCACAGAGTGATTCTACGAAGCCTTTTAACTGACGTTCGGTTTTAAACGTGTTTTCACTGGAATTTCTGTCAAAAGCAAGAAACGAGGTTTGCTGTTAAAGAATTGAGTATACAGAATGCAAACAAACGCTTCCCTACAAGTGAATCGCCTAACCATTCAACACAGTACTAAAAACTGAATAGAATGCAGTTTTCACTCAGATGAAAGACGTATGCTTTCCTTCTTAAGAAGTGTTTTCAAAGACATTCACAGACTGATTCTAAGAAGCCTTTTTACTGACGTTCGGTTTTAAACGTGATTTCACTGGAATTTCTGTCAAACGCAAGACAGGATGTTTGCTGTTAAAGAATTGAGTATACAGAATGCAAACAAACGCTTCCCTACAAGTGAATCGCCTAACAATTGAAAACAGTACTAAAAACTGAATAGAATGCAGTTTTCACTCAGATGAAAAACATATGCTTTCCTTCTTAAGAAGTGTTTTCAAAGACATTCACAGAGTGATTCTAAGAAGCCTTTTTACTGACGTTCAGTTTTAAACGTGATTTCACTGGAATTTCTGTCAAATGCAAGACACGAGGTTTGCTGTTATAGAATTGAGTATACAGAATGCAAACAAACGCTTCCCTACAAGTGAATCGCCTAACCATTCAAAATAGTACTAAAACTGATTAGAATGCAGTTTTCACTCAGATGAAAGACATATGCTTTCCTTCTTAAGAAGTGTTTTCAAAGACATTCACAGAGTGATTCTACGAAGCCTTTTTACTGACGTTCGGTTTTAAACGTGTTTTCACTGGAATTTCTGTCAAAAGCAAGAAACGAGGTTTGCTGTTAAAGAATTGAGTATACAGAATGCAAACAAACGCTTCCCTACAAGTGAATCGCCTAACCATTCAACACAGTACTAAAAACTGAATAGAATGCAGTTTTCACTCAGATGAAAGAGGTATGCTTTCCTTCTTAAGAAGTGTTTTCAAAGACATTCACAGACTGATTCTAAGAAGCCTTTTTACTGACGTTCGGTTTTAAACGTGATTTCACTGGAATTTCTGTCAAACGCAAGACACGAGGATTGCTGTTATAGAATTGAGTATACAGAATGCAAACAAACGCTTCCCTACAAGTGAATCGCCTAACCATTCAAAATAGTACTAAAACTGAATAGAATGCAGTTTTCACTCAGATGAAAGACATATGCTTTCCTTCTTAAGAAGTGTTTTCAAAGACATTCACAGAGTGATTCTATGATGCCTTTTTACTGACGTTCGGTTTTAAACGTGATTTCACGGGAATTTCTGTCAAACGGAAGACACGAGGTTTGCTGTTAAAGAATTGAGTATACAGAATGCAAACAAACGCTTCCCTACAAGTGAATCGCCTAACCATTCAAAACAGTACTAAAAACTGAATAGAATGCAGTTTTCACTCAGATGAAAGACGTATGCTTTCCTTCTTAAGAAGTGTTTTCAAAGACATTCACAGAGTGATTCTACGAAGCCTTTTTACTGATGTTGGCTTTTAAACGTGATTTCACTGGAATTTCTGTCAAACGCAAGACACGAGGTTTGCTGTTAAAGAATTGAGTATACAGAATGCAAACAAAGGCTTCCCTACAAGTGAATCGCCTAACCATTCAAAATAGTACTAAAACTGAATAGAATGCAGTTTTCACTCAGATGAAAGACATATGCTTTCCTTCTTAAGAAGTGTTTTCAAAGACATTCACAGAGTGATTCTACGAAGCCTTTTTACTGACATTCGGTTTTAAACGTGTTTTCACTGGAATTTCTGTCAAACGGGAGACACGAGGTTTGCTGTTAAAGAATTGAGTATACAGAATGCAAACAAACGCTTCCCTACAAGTAAATCGCCTAACCATTCAACACAGCACTAAAAACTGAATAGAATGCAGTTTTCACTCAGATGAAAGACGTATGCTTTCCTTCTTAAGAAGTGTTTTCAAAGACATTCACAGAGTGATTCTACAAAGCCTTTTTACTGACCTTGGCTTTTAAACGTGATTTCACTGGAATTTCTGTTAAATGCAAGACACGAGATTTGCTGTTAAAGAATTGAGTATACAGAATGCAAACAAACGCTTCCCTACAAGTGAATCGCCTAACCATTCAAAACAGTACTAAAAACTGAATAGAATGCAGTTTTCACTCAGATGAAAGACTTATGCTTTCCTTCTTAAGAAGTGTTTTCAAAGACATTCACAGAGTGATTCTACGAAGCCTTTTTACTGACGTTCGGTTTTAAACGTGATTTCACTGGAATTTCTGTCAAACGCAAGACACGAGGTTTGCTGTTAAAGAATTGAGTATACAGAATGCAAACAAACGCTTCCCTACAAGTGAATCGCCTAACCATTCAACACAGTACTAAAAACTGAATAGAATGCAGTTTTCACTCAGATGAAAGACGTATGCTTTCCTTCTTAAGAAGTGTTTTCAAAGACATTCACAGAGTGATTCTACAAAGCCTTTTTACTGACGTTGGATTTTAAACGTGATTTCACTGGAATTTCTGTCAAATACAAGACACGAGATTTGCTGTTAAAGAATTTAGTATACAGAATGCAAACAAACGCTTCCCTAAAAGTGAATCGCCTAACCATTGAAAACAGTACTAAAAACTGAATAGAATGCAGTTTTCACTCAGATGAAAGACGTATGCTTTCCTTCTTAAGCAGTGTTTTCAAAGACATTCACAGAGTGATTCTACGAAGCCTTTTTACTGACGTTGGCTTTTAAACGTGATTTCACTGGAATTTCTGTCAAAGGCAAGACACGAGGTTTGCTGTTAAAGAATTGAGTATACAGAATGCAAACAAACGCTTCCCTACAAGTGAATCGCCTAACCATTCAACACAGCACTAAAAACTGAATAGAATGCAGTTTTCACTCAGATGAAACACGTATGCTTTCCTTCTTAAGAAGTGTTTTCAAAGACATTCACAGAGTGATTCTACAAAGCCTTTTTACTGACGTTGGATTTTAAACGTGATTTCACTGGAATTTCTGTCAAATACAAGACACGAGATTTGCTGTTAAAGAATTTAGTATACAGAATGCAAACAAACGCTTCCCTAAAAGTGAATCGCCTAACCATTGACAACAGTACTAAAAACTGAATAGAATGCAGTTTTCACTCAGATGAAAGACATATGCTTTCCTTCTTAAGAAGTGTTTTCAAAGACATTCACAGAGTGATTCTACGAAGCCTTTTTACTGATGTTCGGTTTTAAACGTGTTTTCACTGGAATTTCTGTCAAACGCAAGACACGAGGTTTGCTGTTAAAGAATTGAGTATACAGAATGCAAACAAACGCTTCCCTACAAGTGAATCGCCTAACCATTCAACACAGTACTAAAAACTGAATAGAATGCAGTTTTCACTCAGATGAAAGACGTATGCTTTCCTTCTTAAGAAGTGTTTTCAAAGACATTCACAGAGCGATTCTACAAAGCCTTTTTACTGACGTTCGGTTTTAAACGTGATTTCACTGGAATTTCTGTCAAACGGAAGACACGAGGTTTGCTGTTAAAGAATTGAGTATACAGAATGCAAACAAACGCTTCCCTACAAGTGAATCGCCTAACCATTCAACACAGTACTAAAAACTGAATAGAATGCAGTTTTCACTCAGATGAAAGAAGTATGCTTTCCTTCTTAAGAAGTGTTTTCAAAGACATTCACAGAGTGATTCTACAAAGCCTTTTTACTGACTTTGGCTTTTAAACGTGATTTCACTGGAATTTCTGTTAAACGCAAGACACGAGATTTGCTGTTAAAGAATTGAGTATACAGAATGCAAACAAACGCTTCCCTACAAGTGAATCGCCTAACCATTCAAAACAGTACTAAAAACTGAATAGAATGCAGTTTTCACTCAGATGAAAAACGTATGCTTTCCTTCTTAAGAAGTGTTTTCAAAGACATTCACAGAGTGATTCTACGAAGCCTTTTTACTGACGTTCGGTTTTAAACGTGATTTCACTGGAATTACTGTCAAACGCAAGACACGAGGTTTGCTGTTAAAGAATTGAGTATACAGAATGCAAACAAACGCTTCCCTACAAGTGAATCGCCTAACCATTCAACACAGTACTAAAAACTGAATAGAATGCAGTTTTCACTCAGATGAAAGACGTATGCTTTCCTTCTTAAGAAGTGTTTTCAAAGACATTCACAGAGTGATTCGACAAAGCCTTTTTACTGACGTTGGCTTTTAAACGTGATTTCACTGGAATTTCTGTCAAATGCAAGACACGAGATTTGCTGTTAAAGAATTTAGTATACAGAATGCAAACAAACGCTTCCCTTCAAGTGAATCGCCTAACCATTGAAAACAGTACTAAAAACTGAATAGAATGCAGTTTTCACTCAGATGAAAGACGTATGCTTTCCTTCTTAAGAAGTGTTTTCAAAGACATTCACAGAGTGATTCTACGAAGCCTTTTTACTGACGTTCGGTTTTAAACGTGATTTCACTGGAATTTCTGTCAAACGCAAGACAGGATGTTTGCTGTTAAAGAATTGAGTATACAGAATGCAAACAAACGCTTCCCTACAAGTGAATCGCCTAACAATTGAAAACAGTACTAAAAACTGAATAGAATGCAGTTTTCACTCAGATGAAAAACATATGCTTTCCTTCTTAAGAAGTGTTTTCAAAGACATTCACAGAGTGATTCTAAGAAGCCTTTTTACTGACGTTCAGTTTTAAACGTGATTTCACTGGAATTTCTGTCAAATGCAAGACACGAGGTTTGCTGTTATAGAATTGAGTATACAGAATGCAAACAAACGCTTCCCTACAAGTGAATCGCCTAACCATTCAAAATAGTACTAAAACTGATTAGAATGCAGTTTTCACTCAGATGAAAGACATATGCTTTCCTTCTTAAGAAGTGTTTTCAAAGACATTCACAGAGTGATTCTACGAAGCCTTTTTACTGACGTTCGGTTTTAAACGTGTTTTCACTGGAATTTCTGTCAAAAGCAAGAAACGAGGTTTGCTGTTAAAGAATTGAGTATACAGAATGCAAACAAACGCTTCCCTACAAGTGAATCGCCTAACCATTCAACACAGTACTAAAAACTGAATAGAATGCAGTTTTCACTCAGATGAAAGACGTATGCTTTCCTTCTTAAGAAGTGTTTTCAAAGACATTCACAGACTGATTCTAAGAAGCCTTTTTACTGACGTTCGGTTTTAAACGTGATTTCACTGGAATTTCTGTCAAACGCAAGACACGAGGATTGCTGTTATAGAATTGAGTATACAGAATGCAAACAAACGCTTCCCTACAAGTGAATCGCCTAACCATTCAAAATAGTACTAAAACTGAATAGAATGCAGTTTTCACTCAGATGAAAGACATATGCTTTCCTTCTTAAGAAGTGT
Source organism: Phyllotis vaccarum (assembly GCA_033318265.1). Lineage (NCBI taxonomy): Eukaryota > Metazoa > Chordata > Mammalia > Rodentia > Cricetidae > Phyllotis > Phyllotis vaccarum. The sequence continues at coordinate 341,195 of JARWLC010000096.1, read as the reverse complement.
TTTCAAAGACATTCACAGAGTGATTCTATGATGCCTTTTTACTGACGTTCGGTTTTAAACGTGATTTCACGGGAATTTCTGTCAAACGGAAGACACGAGGTTTGCTGTTAAAGAATTGAGTATACAGAATGCAAACAAACGCTTCCCTACAAGTGAATCGCCTAACAATTGAAAACAGTACTAAAAACTGAATAGAATGCAGTTTTCACTCAGATGAAAGACGTATGCTTTCCTTCTTAAGAAGTGTTTTCAAAGACATTCACAGAGTGATTCTACGAAGCCTTTTTACTGATGTTGGCTTTTAAACGTGATTTCACTGGAATTTCTGTCAAACGCAAGACACGAGGTTTGCTGTTAAAGAATTGAGTATACAGAATGCAAACAAAGGCTTCCCTACAAGTGAATCGCCTAACCATTCAAAATAGTACTAAAACTGAATAGAATGCAGTTTTCACTCAGATGAAAGACATATGCTTTCCTTCTTAAGAAGTGTTTTCAAAGACATTCACAGAGTGATTCTACGAAGCCTTTTTACTGACATTCGGTTTTAAACGTGTTTTCACTGGAATTTCTGTCAAACGGGAGACACGAGGTTTGCTGTTAAAGAATTGAGTATACAGAATGCAAACAAACGCTTCCCTACAAGTAAATCGCCTAACCATTCAACACAGCACTAAAAACTGAATAGAATGCAGTTTTCACTCAGATGAAAGACGTATGCTTTCCTTCTTAAGAAGTGTTTTCAAAGACATTCACAGAGTGATTCTACAAAGCCTTTTTACTGACCTTGGCTTTTAAACGTGATTTCACTGGAATTTCTGTTAAATGCAAGACACGAGATTTGCTGTTAAAGAATTGAGTATACAGAATGCAAACAAACGCTTCCCTACAAGTGAATCGCCTAACCATTCAAAACAGTACTAAAAACTGAATAGAATGCAGTTTTCACTCAGATGAAAGACTTATGCTTTCCTTCTTAAGAAGTGTTTTCAAAGACATTCACAGAGTGATTCTATGAAGCCTTTTTACTGACTTTCGGTTTTAAACGTGATTTCACTGGAATTTCTGTCAAACGCAAGACACGAGGTTTGCTGTTAAAGAATTGAGTATACAGAATGCAAACAAACGCTTCCCTACAAGTGAATCGCCTAACCATTCAACACAGTACTAAAAACTGAATAGAATGCAGTTTTCACTCAGATGAAAGACGTATGCTTTCCTTCTTAAGAAGTGTTTTCAAAGACATTCACAGAGTGATTCTACAAAGCCTTTTTACTGACGTTGGATTTTAAACGTGATTTCACTGGAATTTCTGTCAAATACAAGACACGAGATTTGCTGTTAAAGAATTTAGTATACAGAATGCAAACAAACGCTTCCCTAAAAGTGAATCGCCTAACCATTGAAAACAGTACTAAAAACTGAATAGAATGCAGTTTTCACTCAGATGAAAGACGTATGCTTTCCTTCTTAAGCAGTGTTTTCAAAGACATTCACAGAGTGATTCTACGAAGCCTTTTTACTGACGTTGGCTTTTAAACGTGATTTCACTGGAATTTCTGTCAAAGGCAAGACACGAGGTTTGCTGTTAAAGAATTGAGTATACAGAATGCAAACAAACGCTTCCCTACAAGTGAATCGCCTAACCATTCAACACAGCACTAAAAACTGAATAGAATGCAGTTTTCACTCAGATGAAACACGTATGCTTTCCTTCTTAAGAAGTGTTTTCAAAGACATTCACAGAGTGATTCTACAAAGCCTTTTTACTGACGTTGGATTTTAAACGTGATTTCACTGGAATTTCTGTCAAATACAAGACACGAGATTTGCTGTTAAAGAATTTAGTATACAGAATGCAAACAAACGCTTCCCTAAAAGTGAATCGCCTAACCATTGACAACAGTACTAAAAACTGAATAGAATGCAGTTTTCACTCAGATGAAAGACGTATGCTTTCCTTCTTAAGCAGTGTTTTCAAAGACATTCACAGAGTGATTCTACGAAGCCTTTTTACTGACGTTGGCTTTTAAACGTGATTTCACTGGAATTTCTGTCAAACGCAAGACACGAGGTTTGCTGTTAAAGAATTGAGTATACAGAATGCAAACAAAGGCTTCCCTACAAGTGAATCGCCTAACCATTCAAAATAGTACTAAAACTGAATAGAATGCAGTTTTCACTCAGATGAAAGACATATGCTTTCCTTCTTAAGAAGTGTTTTCAAAGACATTCACAGAGTGATTCTACGAAGCCTTTTTACTGACATTCGGTTTTAAACGTGTTTTCACTGGAATTTCTGTCAAACGGGAGACACGAGGTTTGCTGTTAAAGAATTGAGTATACAGAATGCAAACAAACGCTTCCCTACAAGTAAATCGCCTAACCATTCAACACAGCACTAAAAACTGAATAGAATGCAGTTTTCACTCAGATGAAAGACGTATGCTTTCCTTCTTAAGAAGTGTTTTCAAAGACATTCACAGAGTGATTCTACAAAGCCTTTTTACTGACCTTGGCTTTTAAACGTGATTTCACTGGAATTTCTGTTAAATGCAAGACACGAGATTTGCTGTTAAAGAATTGAGTATACAGAATGCAAACAAACGCTTCCCTACAAGTGAATCGCCTAACCATTCAAAACAGTACTAAAAACTGAATAGAATGCAGTTTTCACTCAGATGAAAGACTTATGCTTTCCTTCTTAAGAAGTGTTTTCAAAGACATTCACAGAGTGATTCTATGAAGCCTTTTTACTGACGTTCGGTTTTAAACGTGATTTCACTGGAATTTCTGTCAAACGCAAGACACGAGGTTTGCTGTTAAAGAATTGAGTATACAGAATGCAAACAAACGCTTCCCTACAAGTGAATCGCCTAACCATTCAACACAGTACTAAAAACTGAATAGAATGCAGTTTTCACTCAGATGAAAGACGTATGCTTTCCTTCTTAAGAAGTGTTTTCAAAGACATTCACAGAGTGATTCTACAAAGCCTTTTTACTGACGTTGGATTTTAAACGTGATTTCACTGGAATTTCTGTCAAATACAAGACACGAGATTTGCTGTTAAAGAATTTAGTATACAGAATGCAAACAAACGCTTCCCTAAAAGTGAATCGCCTAACCATTGAAAACAGTACTAAAAACTGAATAGAATGCAGTTTTCACTCAGATGAAAGACGTATGCTTTCCTTCTTAAGCAGTGTTTTCAAAGACATTCACAGAGTGATTCTACGAAGCCTTTTTACTGACGTTGGCTTTTAAACGTGATTTCACTGGAATTTCTGTCAAAGGCAAGACACGAGGTTTGCTGTTAAAGAATTGAGTATACAGAATGCAAACAAACGCTTCCCTACAAGTGAATCGCCTAACCATTCAACACAGCACTAAAAACTGAATAGAATGCAGTTTTCACTCAGATGAAACACGTATGCTTTCCTTCTTAAGAAGTGTTTTCAAAGACATTCACAGAGTGATTCTACAAAGCCTTTTTACTGACGTTGGATTTTAAACGTGATTTCACTGGAATTTCTGTCAAATACAAGACACGAGATTTGCTGTTAAAGAATTTAGTATACAGAATGCAAACAAACGCTTCCCTAAAAGTGAATCGCCTAACCATTGACAACAGTACTAAAAACTGAATAGAATGCAGTTTTCACTCAGATGAAAGACGTATGCTTTCCTTCTTAAGCAGTGTTTTCAAAGACATTCACAGAGTGATTCTACGAAGCCTTTTTACTGACGTTGGCTTTTAAACGTGATTTCACTGGAATTTCTGTCAAACGCAAGACACGAGGTTTGCTGTTAAAGAATTGAGTATACAGAATGCAAACAAACGCTTCCCTACAAGTGAATCGCCTAACCATTCAACACAGCACTAAAAACTGAATAGAATGCAGTTTTCACTCAGATGAAACACGTATGCTTTCCTTCTTAAGAAGTGTTTTCAAAGACATTCACAGAGTGATTCTACAACGCCTTTTTACTGACGTTGGCTTTTAAACGTGATTTCACTGGAATTTCTGTTAAACGCAAGACTCGAGGTTTGCTGTTAAAGAATTGAGTATACAGAATGCAAACAAACGCTTCCCTACAAGTGAATCGCCTAACCATTCAAAACAGTACTAAAAACTGAATAGAATGCAGTTTTCACTCAGATGAAAAACGTATGCTTTCCTTCTTAAGAAGTGTTTTCAAAGACATTCACAGAGTGATTCTACGAAGCCTTTTTACTGACGTTCGGTTTTAAACGTGATTTCACTGGAATTTCTGTCAAACGCAAGACAAGAGGTTTGCTGTTAAAGAATTGAGTATACAGAATGCAAACAAACGCTTCCCTACAAGTGAATCGCCTAACCATTGAAAGCAGTACTAAAAACTGAATAGAATGCAGTTTTCACTCAGATGAAAGACGTATGCTTTCCTTCTTAAGAAGTGTTTTCAAAGACATTCACAGAGTGATTCTATGAAGCCTTTTTACTGACGTTCGTTTTAAACGTGATTTCACTGGAATTTCTGTCAAACGCAAGACACGAGGTTTGCTGTTAAAGAATTGAGTATACAGAATGCAAACAAACGCTTCCCTACAAGTGAATCGCCTAACCATTCAACACAGTACTAAAAACTGAATAGAATGCAGTTTTCACTCAGATGAAAGACGTATGCTTTCCTTCTTAAGAAGTGTTTTCAAAGACATTCACAGAGTGATTCTACAAAGCCTTTTTACTGACGTTCGGTTTTAAACGTGATTTCACTGGAATTTCTGTCAAACGGAAGACACGAGGTTTGCTGTTAAAGAATTGAGTATACAGAATGCAAACAAACGCATCCCTACAAGTGAATCGCCTAACCATTCAACACAGTACTAAAAACTGAATAGAATGCAGTTTTCACTCAGATGAAAGAAGTATGCTTTCCTTCTTAAGAAGTGTTTTCAAAGACATTCACAGAGTGATTCTACAAAGCCTTTTTACTGACTTTGGCTTTTAAACGTGATTTCACTGGAATTTCTGTTAAACGCAAGACACGAGATTTGCTGTTAAAGAATTGAGTATACAGAATGCAAACAAACGCTTCCCTACAAGTGAATCGCCTAACCATTCAAAACAGTACTAAAAACTGAATAGAATGCAGTTTTCACTCAGATGAAAAACGTATGCTTTCCTTCTTAAGAAGTGTTTTCAAAGACATTCACAGAGTGATTCTACGAAGCCTTTTTACTGACGTTCGGTTTTAAACGTGATTTCACTGGAATTTCTGTCAAACGCAAGACACGAGGTTTGCTGTTAAAGAATTGAGTATACAGAATGCAAACAAACGCTTCCCTACAAGTGAATCGCCTAACCATTCAACACAGTACTAAAAACTGAATAGAATGCAGTTTTCACTCAGATGAAAGACGTATGCTTTCCTTCTTAAGAAGTGTTTTCAAAGACATTCACAGAGTGATTCTACAAAGCCTTTTTACTGACGTTGGATTTAAACGTGATTTCACTGGAATTTCTGTCAAATGCAAGACACGAGATTTGCTGTTAAAGAATTTAGTATACAGAATGCAAACAAACGCTTCCCTACAAGTGAATCGCCTAACCATTGAAAACAGTACTAAAAACTGAATAGAATGCAGTTTTCACTCAGATGAAAGACGTATGCTTTCCTTCTTAAGAAGTGTTTTCAAAGACATTCACAGAGTGATTCTACGAAGCCTTTTTACTGTCGTTCGGTTTTAAATGTGATTTCACTGGAATTTCTGTCAAACGCAAGACAGGATGTTTGCTGTTAAAGAATTGAGTATACAGAATGCAAACAAACGCTTCCCTACAAGTGAATCGCCTAACAATTGAAAACATTACTAAAAACTGAATAGAATGCAGTTTTCACTCAGATGAAAAACGTATGCTTTCCTTCTTAAGAAGTGTTTTCAAAGACATTCACAGAGTGATTCTAAGAAGCCTTTTTACTGACGTTCGGTTTTAAACGTGATTTCACTGGAATTTCTGTCAAATGCAAGACACGAGGTTTGCTGTTATAGAATTGAGTATACAGAATGCAAACAAACGCTTCCCTACAAGTGAATCGCCTAACCATTCAAAATAGTACTAAAACTGAATAGAATGCAGTTTTCACTCAGATGAAAGACATATGCTTTCCTTCTTAAGAAGTGTTTTCAAAGACATTCACAGAGTGATTCTACGAAGCCTTTTTACTGACGTTCGGTTTTAAACGTGTTTTCACTGGAATTTCTGTCAAAAGCAAGAAACGAGGTTTGCTGTTAAAGAATTGAGTATACAGAATGCAAACAAACGCTTCCCTACAAGTGAATCGCCTAACCATTCAACACAGTACTAAAAACTGAATAGAATGCAGTTTTCACTCAGATGAAAGACGTATGCTTTCCTTCTTAAGAAGTGTTTTCAAAGACATTCACAGACTGATTCTAAGAAGCCTTTTTACTGACGTTCGGTTTTAAACGTGATTTCACTGGAATTTCTGTCAAACGCAAGACACGAGGTTTGCTGTTATACAATTGAGTATACAGAATGCAAACAAACGCTTCCCTACAAGTGAATCGCCTAACCATTCAAAATAGTACTAAAACTGAATAGAATGCAGTTTTCACTCAGATGAAAGACATATGCTTTCCTTCTTAAGAAGTGTTTTCAAAGACATTCACAGAGTGATTCTACGATGCCTTTTTACTGACGTTCGGTTTTAAACGTGATTTCACTGGAATTTCTGTCAAACGGAAGACACGAGGTTTGCTGTTAAAGAATTGAGTATACAGAATGCAAACAAACGCTTCCCTACAAGTGAATCGCCTAACAATTGAAAACAGTACTAAAAACTGAATAGAATGCAGTTTTCACTTAGATGAAAGACGTATGCTTTCCTTCTTAAGAAGTGTTTTCAAAGACATTCACAGAGTGATTCTACGAAGCCTTTTTACTGACGTTGGCTTTTAAACGTGATTTCACTGGAATTTCTGTCAAACGCAAGACACGAGGTTTGCTGTTAAAGAATTGAGTATACAGAATGCAAACAAAGGCTTCCGTACAAGTGAATCGCCTAACCATTCAAAATAGTACTAAAACTGAATAGAATGCAGTTTTCACTCAGATGAAAGACATATGCTTTCCTTCATAAGAAGTGTTTTCAAAGACATTCACAGAGTGATTCTACGAAGCCTTTTTACTGACGTTCGGTTTTAAACGTGTTTTCACTGGAATTTCTGTCAAACGGGAGACACGAGGTTTGCTGTTAAAGAATTGAGTATACAGAATGCAAACAAACGCTTCCCTACAAGTAAATCGCCTAACCATTCAACACAGCACTAAAAACTGAATAGAATGCAGTTTTCACTCAGATGAAAGACGTATGCTTTCCTTCTTAAGAAGTGTTTTCAAAGACATTCACAGAGTGATTCTACAAAGCCTTTTTACTGACCTTGGCTTTTAAACGTGATTTCACTGGAATTACTGTTAAATGCAAGACACGAGATTTGCTGTTAAAGAATTGAGTATACAGAATGCAAACAAACGCTTCCCTACAAGTGAATCGCCTAACCATTCAAAACAGTACTAAAAACTGAATAGAATGCAGTTTTCACTCAGATGAAAGACATATGCTTTCCTTCTTAAGAAGTGTTTTCAAAGACATTCACAGAGTGATTCTACGAAGCCTTTTTACTGACGTTCGGTTTTAAACGTGTTTTCACTGGAATTTCTGTCAAACGGGAGACACGAGGTTTGCTGTTAAAGAATTGAGTATACAGAATGCAAACAAACGCTTCCCTACAAGTAAATCGCCTAACCATTCAACACAGCACTAAAAACTGAATAGAATGCAGTTTTCACTCAGATGAAAGACGTATGCTTTCCTTCTTAAGAAGTGTTTTCAAAGACATTCACAGAGTGATTCTACAAAGCCTTTTTACTGACCTTGGCTTTTAAACGTGATTTCACTGGAATTACTGTTAAATGCAAGACACGAGATTTGCTGTTAAAGAATTGAGTATACAGAATGCAAACAAACGCTTCCCTACAAGTGAATCGCCTAACCATTCAAAACAGTACTAAAAACTGAATAGAATGCAGTTTTCACTCAGATGAAAGACTTATGCTTTCCTTCTTAAGAAGTGTTTTCAAAGACATTCACAGAGTGATTCTACGAAGCCTTTGTACTGACGTTCGGTTTTAAACGTGATTTCACTGGAATTTCTGTCAAACGCAAGACACGAGGTTTGCTGTTAAAGAATTGAGTATACAGAATGCAAACAAACGCTTCCCTACAAGTGAATCGCCTAACCATTCAACACAGTACTAAAAACTGAATAGAATGCAGTTTTCACTCAGATGAAAGACGTATGCTTTCCTTCTTAAGAAGTGTTTTCAAAGACATTCACAGAGTGATTCTACAAAGCCTTTTTACTGACGTTGGATTTTAAACGTGATTTCACTGGAATTTCTCTCAAATACAAGACACGAGATTTGCTGTTAAAGAATTTAGTATACAGAATGCAAACAAACGCTTCCCTACAAGTGAATCGCCTAACCATTCAACACAGCACTAAAAACTGAATAGAATGCAGTTTTCACTCAGATGAAACACGTATGCTTTCCTTCTTAAGAAGTGTTTTCAAAGACATTCACAGAGTGATTCTACAACGCCTTTTTACTGACGTTGGCTTTTAAACGTGATTTCACTGGAATTTCTGTTAAACGCAAGACTCGAGGTTTGCTGTTAAAGAATTGAGTATACAGAATGCAAACAAACGCTTCCCTACAAGTGAATCGCCTAACCATTCAAAACAGTACTAAAAACTGAATAGAATGCAGTTTTCACTCAGATGAAAAACGTATGCTTTCCTTCTTAAGAAGTGTTTTCAAAGACATTCACAGAGTGATTCTACGAAGCCTTTTTACTGACGTTCGGTTTTAAATGTGATTTCACTGGAATTTCTGTCAAACGCAAGACAAGAGGTTTGCTGTTAAAGAATTGAGTATACAGAATGCAAACAAACGCTTCCCTACAAGTGAATCGCCTAACCATTGAAAGCAGTACTAAAAACTGAATAGAATGCAGTTTTCACTCAGATGAAAGACGTATGCTTTCCTTCTTAAGAAGTGTTTTCAAAGACATTCACAGAGTGATTCTATGAAGCCTTTTTACTGACGTTCGTTTTAAACGTGATTTCACTGGAATTTCTGTCAAACGCAAGACACGAGGTTTGCTGTTAAAGAATTGAGTATACAGAATGCAAACAAACGCTTCCCTACAAGTGAATCGCCTAACCATTGAAAACAGTACTAAAAACTGAATAGAATGCAGTTTTCACTCAGATGAAAGACGTATGCTTTCCTTCTTAAGAAGTGTTTTCAAAGACATTCACAGAGTGATTCTACAAAGCCTTTTTACTGACGTTGGCTTTTAAACGTGATTTCACTGGAATTTCTGTCAAACGCAAGACATGAGATATGCTGTTAAAGAATTGAGTATACAGAATGCAAACAAACGCTTCCCTACAAGTGAATCGCCTAACCATTCAACACAGTACTAAAAACTGAATAGAATGCAGTTTTCACTCAGATGAAAGACGTATGCTTTCCTTCTTAAGAAGTGTTTTCAAAGACATTCACAGAGTGATTCCACGAAGCCTTTTTACTGACCTTCTGTTTTAAACGTGATTTCACTGGAATTTCTGTCAAAGGCAAGACACGAGGTTTGCTGTTAAAGAATTGAGTATACAGAATGCAAACAAACGCTTCCCTACAAGTGAATCGCCTAACCATTCAACACAGTACTAAAAACTGAATAGAATGCAGTTTTCATTCAGATGAAAGACGTATGCTTTCCTTCTTAAGAAGTGTTTTCAAAGACATTCACAGAGTGATTCTATGAAGCCTTTTTACTGACGTTCGGTTTTAAACGTGATTTCACTGGAATTTCTGTCAAACGCAAGACACGAGGTTTGCTGTTAAAGAATTGAGTATACAGAATGCAAACAAACGCTTCCCTACAAGTGAATCGCTTACCATTCAACACAGTACTAAAAACTGAATAGAATGCAGTTTTCACTCAGATGAAAGACGTATGCTTTCCTTCTTAAGAATTGTTTTCAAAGACATTCACAGAGTAATTCTACAAAGCCTTTTTACTGACGTTGGCTTTTAAACGTGATTTCACTGGAATTTCTGTCAAACGCAAGACACGAGATTTGCTGTGAAAGAATTGAGTATACAGAATGCAAACAAACGCTTCCCTACAAGTGAATCGCCTAACCATTCAAAAGAGTACTAAAAACTGAATAGAATACAGTTTTCACTCAGATGAAAGGCGTATGCTTTCCTTCTTAAGAAGTGTTTTCAAAGACATTCACAGAGTGATTCTACGAAGCCTTTTTACTGACATTCGGTTTTAAACGTGATTTCACAGGAATTTCTGTCAAGCGCAAGACACGAGGTTTGCTGTTAAAGAATTGAGTATACAGAATGCAAACAAATGCTTCCCTACAAGTGAATCGCCTAACCATTCAACACATTACTAAAAACTGAATAGAATGCAGTTTTCACTCAGATGAAAGATGTATGCTTTCCTTCTTAAGAAGTGTTTTCAAAGACATTCACAGAGTGATTCTACGAAGCCTTTTTACTGACATTCGGTTTTAAACGTGATTTCACTGGAATTTCTGTCAAAGGCAAGACACGAGGTTTGCTGTTAAAGAATTGAGTATACAGAATGCAAACAAACGCTTCCCTACAAGTGAATCGCCTAACCATTCAACACAGTACTAAAAACTGAATAGAATGCAGTTTTCACTCAGATGAAATACGTATGCTTTCCTTCTTAAGAAGTGTTTTCAAAGACATTCACAGAGTAATTCTACAAAGCCTTTGTACTGACGTTGGCTTTTAAACGTGATTTCACTGGAATTTCTGTCAAACGCAAGACAGGAGGTTTGCTGTTAAAGAATTGAGTATACAGAATGCAAACAAACGCTTCCCTACAAGTGAATCGCCTAACCATTCAACACAGTACTAAAAACTGAATAGAATGCAGTTTTCACTCAGATGAAAGACGTATGCTTTCCTTCTTAAGAAGTGTTTTCAAAGACATTCACAGAGTGATTCTACAAAGCCTTTTTACTGACGTTGGATTTTAAACGTGATTTCACTGGAATTTCTCTCAAATACAAGACACGAGATTTGCTGTTAAAGAATTTAGTATACAGAATGCAAACAAACGCTTCCCTACAAGTGAATCGCCTAACCATTCAACACAGCACTAAAAACTGAATAGAATGCAGTTTTCACTCAGATGAAACACGTATGCTTTCCTTCTTAAGAAGTGTTTTCAAAGACATTCACAGAGTGATTCTACAACGCCTTTTTACTGACGTTGGCTTTTAAACGTGATTTCACTGGAATTTCTGTTAAACGCAAGACTCGAGGTTTGCTGTTAAAGAATTGAGTATACAGAATGCAAACAAACGCTTCCCTACAAGTGAATCGCCTAACCATTCAAAACAGTACTAAAAACTGAATAGAATGCAGTTTTCACTCAGATGAAAAACGTATGCTTTCCTTCTTAAGAAGTGTTTTCAAAGACATTCACAGAGTGATTCTACGAAGCCTTTTTACTGACGTTCGGTTTTAAATGTGATTTCACTGGAATTTCTGTCAAACGCAAGACAAGAGGTTTGCTGTTAAAGAATTGAGTATACAGAATGCAAACAAACGCTTCCCTACAAGTGAATCGCCTAACCATTGAAAGCAGTACTAAAAACTGAATAGAATGCAGTTTTCACTCAGATGAAAGACGTATGCTTTCCTTCTTAAGAAGTGTTTTCAAAGACATTCACAGAGTGATTCTATGAAGCCTTTTTACTGACGTTCGTTTTAAACGTGATTTCACTGGAATTTCTGTCAAACGCAAGACACGAGGTTTGCTGTTAAAGAATTGAGTATACAGAATGCAAACAAACGCTTCCCTACAAGTGAATCGCCTAACCATTGAAAACAGTACTAAAAACTGAATAGAATGCAGTTTTCACTCAGATGAAAGACGTATGCTTTCCTTCTTAAGAAGTGTTTTCAAAGACATTCACAGAGTGATTCTACAAAGCCTTTTTACTGACGTTGGCTTTTAAACGTGATTTCACTGGAATTTCTGTCAAACGCAAGACATGAGATATGCTGTTAAAGAATTGAGTATACAGAATGCAAACAAACGCTTCCCTACAAGTGAATCGCCTAACCATTCAACACAGTACTAAAAACTGAATAGAATGCAGTTTTCACTCAGATGAAAGACGTATGCTTTCCTTCTTAAGAAGTGTTTTCAAAGACATTCACAGAGTGATTCCACGAAGCCTTTTTACTGACCTTCTGTTTTAAACGTGATTTCACTGGAATTTCTGTCAAAGGCAAGACACGAGGTTTGCTGTTAAAGAATTGAGTATACAGAATGCAAACAAACGCTTCCCTACAAGTGAATCGCCTAACCATTCAACACAGTACTAAAAACTGAATAGAATGCAGTTTTCATTCAGATGAAAGACGTATGCTTTCCTTCTTAAGAAGTGTTTTCAAAGACATTCACAGAGTGATTCTATGAAGCCTTTTTACTGACGTTCGGTTTTAAACGTGATTTCACTGGAATTTCTGTCAAACGCAAGACACGAGGTTTGCTGTTAAAGAATTGAGTATACAGAATGCAAACAAACGCTTCCCTACAAGTGAATCGCTTACCATTCAACACAGTACTAAAAACTGAATAGAATGCAGTTTTCACTCAGATGAAAGACGTATGCTTTCCTTCTTAAGAATTGTTTTCAAAGACATTCACAGAGTAATTCTACAAAGCCTTTTTACTGACGTTGGCTTTTAAACATGATTTCACTGGAATTTCTGTCAAACGCAAGACACGAGATTTGCTGTGAAAGAATTGAGTATACAGAATGCAAACAAACGCTTCCCTACAAGTGAATCGCCTAACCATTCAAAAGAGTACTAAAAACTGAATAGAATACAGTTTTCACTCAGATGAAAGGCGTATGCTTTCCTTCTTAAGAAGTGTTTTCAAAGACATTCACAGAGTGATTCTACGAAGCCTTTTTACTGACATTCGGTTTTAAACGTGATTTCACAGGAATTTCTGTCAAGCGCAAGACACGAGGTTTGCTGTTAAAGAATTGAGTATACAGAATGCAAACAAATGCTTCCCTACAAGTGAATCGCCTAACCATTCAACACATTACTAAAAACTGAATAGAATGCAGTTTTCACTCAGATGAAAGATGTATGCTTTCCTTCTTAAGAAGTGTTTTCAAAGACATTCACAGAGTGATTCTACGAAGCCTTTTTACTGACATTCGGTTTTAAACGTGATTTCACTGGAATTTCTGTCAAAGGCAAGACACGAGGTTTGCTGTTAAAGAATTGAGTATACAGAATGCAAACAAACGCTTCCCTACAAGTGAATCGCCTAACCATTCAACACAGTACTAAAAACTGAATAGAATGCAGTTTTCACTCAGATGAAATACGTATGCTTTCCTTCTTAAGAAGTGTTTTCAAAGACATTCACAGAGTAATTCTACAAAGCCTTTGTACTGACGTTGGCTTTTAAACGTGATTTCACTGGAATTTCTGTCAAATGCAAGACAGGAGGTTTGCTGTTAAAGAATTGAGTATACAGAATGCAAACAAACGCTTCCCTACAAGTGAATCGCCTAACCATTGAAAACAGTACTAAAAACTGAATAGAATGCAGTTTTCACTCAGATGAAAGACGTATGCTTTCCTTCTTAAGAAGTGTTTTCAAAGACATTCACAGAGTGATTCTATGAAGCCTTTTTACTGACGTTCGGTTTTAAACGTGATTTCACTGGAATTTCTGTCAAACGCAAGACACGAGGTTTGCTGTTAAAGAATTGAGTGTAGAGAATGCAAACAAACGCTTCCCTACAAGTGAATCGCCTATCCATTCAAAACAGTACTAAAAACTGAATAGAATGCAGTTTTCACTCAGATGAAAGACATATGCTTTCCTTCTTAAGAAGTGTTTTCAAAGACATTCACAGAGTGATTCTATGAAGCCTTTTTACTGACGTTGGCTTTTAAACTTGATTTCACTGGAATTTCTTTCAAAGGAAGACACGAGGTTTGCTGTTAAAGAATTGAGTATACAGAATGCAAACAAACGCTTCCCTACAAGTGAATCGCCTAACCATTCGACACAGTACTAAAAACTGAATAGAATGCAGTTTTCACTCAGATGAAAGACGTATGCTTTCCTTCTTAAGAAGTGTTTTCAAAGACATTCACAGCGTGATTCTACGAATCCTTTTTACTTACGTTCGGTTTTAAACGTGATTTCACTGGAATTTCTGTCAAACGCAAGACACGAGGTTTGCTGTTAAAGAATTGAGTATACAGAATGCAAACAAACGCTTCCCTACAAGTGAATCGCCTAACCATTCAACACAGTACTAAAAACTGAATAGAATGCAGTTTTCACTCAGATGAAAGGCGTATGTTTTCTTCTTAAGAAGTGTTTTCAAAGACATTCACAGAGTAAATCTACAAAGCCATTTTACTGACGTTCGGTTTTAAACGTGATTTCACTGGAATTTCTGTCAAACGCAAGACACTAGGTTTGCTGTTAAAGAATTGAGTATACAGAATGCAAACAAACGCTTCCCTACAAGTGAATCGCCTAACCATTCAAAACAGTACTAAAACTGAATAGAATGCAGTTTTCACTCAGATGAAAGACGTATGCTTTCCTTCTTAAGAAGTGTTTTCAAAGACATTCACAGAGTGATTCTACGAAGCCTTTTTACTGACGTTCGGTTTTAAATGTGATTTCACTGGAATTTCTGTCAAAAGCAAGACACGAGGTTTGCTGTTAAAGAATTGAGTATACAGAATGCAAACTAACGCTTCCCTACAAGTGAATCGCCTAACCATTTAACACAGTACTAAAAACTGAATAGAATGCAGTTTTCACTCAGATGAAAGACTTATGCTTTCCTTCTTAAGAAGTGTTTTCAAAGACATTCACAGAGTGATTCTACGAAGCCTTTTTACTGACGTTGGCTTTTAAACGTGATTTCACTTGAATTTCTTTCAAAGGAAGACACGAGGTTTGCTGTTAAAGAATTGAGTATACAGAATGCAAACAAACGCTTCCCTACAAGTGAATCGCCTAACCATTCGACACAGTACTAAAAACTGAATAGAATGCAGTTTTCATTCAGATGAAAGACGTATGCTTTCCTTCTTAAGAAGTGTTTTCAAAGACATTCACAGCGTGATTCTACGAATCCTTTTTACTGACGTTCGGTTTTAAACGTGATTTCACTGGAATTTCTGTCAAATGCAAGACACGAGGTTTGCTGTTAAAGAATTGAGTATACAGAATGCAAACAAACGCTTCCCTACAAGTGAATCGCCTAACCATTCGACACAGTACTAAAAACTGAATAGAATGCAGTTTTCACTCAGATGAAAGACATATGCTTTCCTTCTTAAGAAGTGTTTTCAAAGACATTCACAGCGTGATTCTACGAATCCTTTTTACTGACGTTCGGTTTTAAACGTGATTTCACTGGAATTTCTGTCAAACGCAAGACACGAGGTTTGCTGTTAAAGAATTGAGTATACAGAATGCAAACAAACGCTTCCCTACAAGTGAATCGCCTAACCATTCAACACAGTACTAAAAACTGAATAGAATGCAGTTTTCACTCAGATGAAAGACGTATGTTTTCTTCTTAAGAAGTTTTTTCAAAGACATTCACAGAGTAATTCTACAAAGCCTTTTTACTGACGTTCGGTTTTAAACGTGATTTCACTGGAATTTCTGTCAAACGCAAGACACGAGGTTTGCTGTTAAAGAATTGAGTATACAGAATGCAAACAAACGCTTCCCTACAAGTGAATCGTTTAACCATTCAAAACAGTACTAAAACTTAATAGAATGCAGTTTTCACTCAGATGAAAGATGTATGCTTTCCTTCTTAAGAAGTGTTTTCAAAGACATTCACAGAGTGATTCTACGAAGCCTTTTTACTGACGTTCGGTTTTAAACGTGATTTCACTGGAATTTCTTTCAAAGGAAGACACGAGGTTTGCTGTTAAAGAATTGAGTATACAGAATGCAAACAAACGCTTCCCTACAAGTGAATCGCCTAACCATTCGACACAGTACTAAAAACTGAATAGAATGCAGTTTTCACTCAGATGAAAGACGTATGCTTTCCTTCTTAAGAAGTGTTTTCAAAGACATTCACAGTGTGATTCTACGAATCCTTTTTACTGACGTTCGTTTTTAAACGTGATTTCACTGGTATTTCTGTCAAACGCAAGACACGAGGTTTGCTGTTAAAGAATTGAGTATACAGAATGCAAACAAACGCTTCTCTACAAGTGAATCGCCTAACCATTCAACACAGTACTAAAAACTGAATAGAATGCAGTTTTCACTCAGATGAAAGACGTATGTTTTCTTCTTAAGAAGTGTTTTCAAAGACATTCACAGAGTAATTCTACAAAGCCTTTTTACTGACGTTGTCTTTTAAAGGTGATTTCACTGGAATTTCTGTCAAACGCAAGACACAAGATTTGCTGTTAAAGAATTGAGTATACAGAATGCAAACAAACCCTTCCCTACAAGTGAATCGCCTAACAATTCAACACAGTTCTAAAAACTGAATAGGATGCAGTTTTCACTCAGATGAAAGACGTATGCTTTCTTTCTTAAGAAGTGTTTTCAAAGACATTCACAGAGTGATTCTACGAAGCCTTTTTACTGAAGTTGGCTTTTAAACGTGATTCACTGGAATTTCTGTCAAACGCAAGACACGAAATTTGCTGTTAAAGAATTGAGTATACAGAATGCAAACAAACGCTTCCCTACAAGCGAATCACCTAACCATTCAACACAGTACTGAAAACTGAATAGAAGCAGTTTTCACTCAGATGAAAGACATATGCTTTCCTTCTTAATAGTGTTTTCAAAGACATTCACAGAGTGATTCTACTAAGCCTTTTTACTGACATTGGCTTTTAAACGTGATTTCACTGGAATTTCTGTCAAAGGCAAGACACGAGATTTGCTGTTAAAGAATTGAGTATACAGAATGCAAACAAATGCTTCCCTACAAGTGAATCACATAACCATTCAACACAGTACTAAAAACTGAATAGAATGCAGTTTTCACTCAGATGAAAGACGTATGCTTTAATTCTTAAGAAGTGTTTTCAAAGACATTCACAGAGTGATTCTACGAAGCCTTTTTACTGACATTGGCTTTTAAACGTGATTTCACTGGAATTTCTGTCAAACGCAAGACAGGAGATTTGCTGTTAAAGAATTGAGTATACAGAATGCAAACAAACACTTCCCTACAAGTGAATCGCCTAACCATTCAACACAATACGAAAAACTGAATAGAATGCAGTTTTCACTCAGATGAAAGACGTATACTTTCCTTCTTAAGAAGTGTTTTCAAAGACATTCACAGAGTGATTCTACGAAGCCTTTTTACTGACGTTGGCTTTTAAACGTGATTTCACTGTAATTTCTGTCAAACTCAAGACACGAGATTTGCTGTTAAAGAATTGAGTATACAGAATGCAAACAAACGCTTCCCTACAAGTGAATCGCCTAACCACTCAACACAGTTCTAAAAACTGAATAGGATGCAGTTTACACTCAGATGAAATATGTATGCTTTCCTTCTTAAGAAATGTTTTCAAAGACATTCACAGAGTGATTCTACTAAGCCTTTTTACTGATGTTGGCTTTTAAACGTGATTTCACTGGAATTTCTGTCAAAAGCAAGACACGAGATTAGCTGTTAAAGAAACGAGTATACAGAATGCAAACAAACGCTGCCCTACAAGTGAATCAACTAACCATTCAACACAGTACTAAAAACTGAATAGGATGCAGTTTTCACTCAGATGAAAGACGTATGATTTCCTTCTTAAGAAGTGTTTTCAAAGACATTCACAGAGTGTTTCCACGAAGCCTTTTTACTGACGTTCGGGTTTCAACGTGATTTCACTGGAATTTCTGTCAAATGCAAGACACGAGATTTGCTGTTAAAGAATTGAGTATACAGAATGCAAACAAATGCTTCCCTACAAGTGAATCGCCTAACCATTCAACACAGTTCTAAAAACTGAATAGGATGCAGTTTTCACTCAGATGAAAGATGTATGCTTTCTTTCTTAAGAAGTGTTTTCAAAGACATTCACAGAGTGATTCTACGAAGCCTTTTTACTGAAGTTGGCTTTTAAACGTGATTTCACTGGAATTTCTGTCAAACGCAAGACACAAGATTTGCTGTTAAAGAATTGAGTATACAGAATGCAAACAAACGCTTCCCTACAAGTGAATCGCCTAACCATTCAACACAGTACTAAAAACTGAATACAATGCAGTTTTCACTCAGATAAAAGACGTATGCTTTCCTTCTTAAGAAGTGTTTCCAAAGACATTCACAGAGTGATTCTACAAAGCCATTTTACTGATGTTGGCTTTTAAACGTGATTTCACTGGAATTTCTGTCAAACGCAAGACACGACATTTGATGTTAAAGAATTGAGTATACAGAGTGCAAACAAAAGCTTCCCTACAAGTGAATCGCCTAACCATTCAACACAGTTCTAAAAACTGAATAGAATGCAGTTTTCACTCAGATGAAAGACGTATGATTTCCTTCTTAAGAAGTGTTTTCAAAGACATTCACAGAGTGATTCCACGAAGCCTTGTTACTGACGTTCGGTTTTCAACGTGATTTCACTGGAATTTCTGTCAAATGCAAGACACGAGATTTGCTGTTAAAGAATTGAGTATACAGAATGCAAACAAATGCTTCCCTACAAGTGAACCGCCTAACCATTCAACACAGTTCTAAAAACTGAATAGGATGCAGTTTTCACTCAGATGAAAGACGTATGCTTTTTTCTTAAGAAGTGTTTTCAAAGACATTCACAGAGTGATTCTACGAAGCCTTTTTACTGAAGTTGGCTTTTAAACGTGATTTCACTGGAATTTCTGTCAAACGCAAGACACGAAATTTGCTGTTAAAGAATTGAGTATACAGAATGCAAACAAACGCTTCCCTACAAGCGAATCACCTAACCATTCAACACAGTACTGAAAACTGAATAGAAGCAGTTTTCACTTATATGAAAGACGTATGCTTTCCTTCTTAAGAAGTGTTTTCAAAGACATTCACAGAGTGATTCTACTAAGCCTCTTTACTGACATTGGCTTTTAAACGTGATTTCACTGGAATTTCTGTCAAACACAAGACACGAGATTTGCTGTTAAAGAATTGAGTATACAGAATGCAAACAAACGCTTCCCTACAAGTGAATCGCCTAACAATTCAACACAGTTCTAAAAACTGAATAGGATGCAGTTTTCACTCAGATGAAAGACGTATGCTTTCCTTCTTAAGAAGTGTTTCCAAAGACATTCACAGAGTGATTCTACAAAGCCATTTTACTGATGTTGGCTTTTAAACGTGATTTTACTGGAATTTCTGTCAAACGCAAGACACGAGATTTGCTGTTAAAGAATTGAGTATACAGAGTGCAAACAAAAGCTTCCCTACAAGTGAATCGCCTAACCATTCAACACAGTTCTAAAAACTGAATACAATGCAGTTTTCACTCAGAAAAAATACGTATGCTTTCCTTCTTAAGAAGTGTTTCCAAAGACATTCACAGAGTGATTCTACAAAGCCTTTTTACTGAAGTTGGCTTTTAAAAGTGATTACACTGGAATTTCTGTCAAACGCAAGACACGAGATTTGCTGCTAAAGAATTGAGTATACAGAATGCAAACAAATGCTTCCCTACAAGTGAATCGCCTAACCATTCAACACAGTTCTAAAAACTGAATAGGATGCAGTTTTCACTCAGATGAAAGACGTATGCTTTGCTTCTTAAGAAGTGTTTTCATAGACATTCACAGAGTGATTCTACGAAGCCTTTTTACTGACATTGGCTTTTAAACGTGATTTCACTGGAATTTCTGTCAAAGGCAAGACATGAGATTTGCTGTTAAAGAATTGAGTATACAGAATGCAAACAAACGCTTCCCTACAAGTGAATCGCCTAACCATTCTACACAGTTCTAAAAACTGAATAGGATGCAGTTTCCACTCAGATGAAGGACGTATGCTTTCCTTCTTAAGAAGTGTTTTCAAAGACATTCACAGAGTGATTCTACAAAGCCTTTTTACTGACATTGGCTTTTAAATGTGATTTCACTGGAATTTCTGTCAAACGCAAGTCACTAGATTTGCTGTTAAAGAATTGAGTATACAGAATGCAAACAAACGCTTCCCTACAAGTGAATCGCCTAACAATTCAACACAGTTCTAAAAACTGAATAGGATGCAGTTTTCACTCAGATGAAAGACGTATGCTTTCCTTCTGAAGAAGTGTTTCCAAAGACATTCACAGAGTGATTCTACAAAGCCTTTTTACTGACGTTGGCTTTTAAAGGTGATTTCACTGGAATTTCTGTCAAATGCAAGACACAAGATTTGCTGTTAAAGAATTGAGTACACAGAATGAAAACAAACGCTTCCCTACAAGTGAATTGCCTAACCATTCAAAACAGTACTAAAAACTGAATACAATGCAGTTTTCACTCAGATAAAAGACGTATGCTTTCCTTCTTAAGAAGTGTTTCCAAAGACATTCACAGAGTGATTCTACAAAGCCATTTTACTGATGTTGGCTTTTAAACGTGATTTCACTGGAATTTCTGTCAAACGCAAGACACGAGATTTGCTGTTAAAGAATTGAGTATACAGAGTGCAAACAAAAGCTTCCCTACAAGTGAATCGCCTAACCATTCAACACACTTCTAAAAACTGAATACAATGCAGTTTTCACTCAGATAAAAGACATATGTTTTCCTTCTTAAGAAGTGTTTCCAAAGACATTCACAGAGTGATTCTACAAAGCCTTTTTACTGAAGTTGGCTTTTAAAAGTGATTACACTGGAATTTCTGTCAAACGCAAGACACGAGATTTGCTGCTAAAGAATTGAGTATACAGAATGCAAAAAAACGCTTCCCTACAAGTGAATCGCCTAACCATTCAACACAGTACTAAAAACTGAATAGAATGCAGTTTTCACTCAGATGAAGGCGTATGCTTTCCTTCTTAAGAAGTGTTTCCAAAGACATTCGCAGAGTGATTCTACAAAGCCTTTTTACTGACCTTGGCTTTTAAAAGTGATTTCACCGGAATTTCTGTCAAACGCAAGACACAAGATTTGCTGTTAAAGAATTGAGTATACAGAATGCAAACAAAGGCTTCCCTACAAGTGAATCGCCTAACCATTCAAAACAGTACTAAAAACTGAATAGGATGCAGTTTCCACTCAGATGAAGGACGTATGCTTTCCTTCTTAAGAAGTTTTTTCAAAGACATTCACAGAGTAATTCTACAAAGCCTTTTTACTGACGTTCGGTTTTAAACGTGATTTCACTGGAATTTCTGTCAAACGCAAGTCACTAGATTTGCTGTTAAAGAATTGAGTATACAGAATGCAAACAAACGCTTCCCTACAAGTGAATCGTTTAACCATTCAAAACAGTACTAAAACTTAATAGAATGCAGTTTTCACTCAGATGAAAGATGTATGCTTTCCTTCTTAAGAAGTGTTTTCAAAGACATTCACAGAGTGATTCTACGAAGCCTTTTTACTGACGTTCGGTTTTAAACGTGATTTCACTGGAATTTCTTTCAAAGGAAGACACGAGGTTTGCTGTTAAAGAATTGAGTATACAGAATGCAAACAAACGCTTCCCTACAAGTGAATCGCCTAACCATTCGACACAGTACTAAAAACTGAATAGAATGCAGTTTTCACTCAGATGAAAGACGTATGCTTTCCTTCTTAAGAAGTGTTTTCAAAGACATTCACAGCGTGATTCTACGAATCCTTTTACTGACGTTCGGTTTTAAACGTGATTTCACTGGTATTTCTGTCAAACGCAAGACACGAGGTTTGCTGTTAAAGAATTGAGTATACAGAATGCAAACAAACGCTTCTCTACAAGTGAATCGCCTAACCATTCAACACAGTACTAAAAACTGAATAGAATGCAGTTTTCACTCAGATGAAAGACGTATGTTTTCTTCTTAAGAAGTGTTTTCAAAGACATTCACAGAGTAATTCTACAAAGCCTTTTTACTGACGTTGTCTTTTAAGGTGATTTCACTGAATTTCTGTCAAACGCAAGACACAAGATTTGCTGTTAAAGAATTGAGTATACAGAATGCAAACAAACCCTTCCCTACAAGTGAATCGCCTAACAATTCAACACAGTTCTAAAAACTGAATAGGATGCAGTTTTCACTCAGATGAAAGACGTATGCTTTCTTTCTTAAGAAGTGTTTTCAAAGACATTCACAGAGTGATTCTACGAAGCCTTTTACTGAAGTAAGTTGGCTTTTAAACGTGATTCACTGGAATTTCTGTCAAACGCAAGACACGAAATTTGCTGTTAAAGAATTGAGTATACAGAATGCAAACAAACGCTTCCCTACAAGCGAATCACCTAACCATTCAACACAGTACTGAAAACTGAATAGAAGCAGTTTTCACTCAGATGAAAGACATATGCTTTCCTTCTTAATAGTGTTTTCAAAGACATTCACAGAGTGATTCTACTAAGCCTTTTTACTGACATTGGCTTTTAAACGTGATTTCACTGGAATTTCTGTCAAAGGCAAGACACGAGATTTGCTGTTAAAGAATTGAGTATACAGAATGCAAACAAATGCTTCCCTACAAGTGAATCACATAACCATTCAACACAGTACTAAAAACTGAATAGAATGCAGTTTTCACTCAGATGAAAGACGTATGCTTTAATTCTTAAGAAGTGTTTTCAAAGACATTCACAGAGTGATTCTACGAAGCCTTTTTACTGACATTGGCTTTTAAACGTGATTTCACTGGAATTTCTGTCAAACGCAAGACAGGAGATTTGCTGTTAAAAAATTGAGTATACAGAATGCAAACAAACACTTCCCTACAAGTGAATCGCCTAACCATTCAACACAATACGAAAAACTGAATAGAATGCAGTTTTCACTCAGATGAAAGACGTATACTTTCCTTCTTAAGAAGTGTTTTCAAAGACATTCACAGAGTGATTCTACGAAGCCTTTTTACTGACGTTGGCTTTTAAACGTGATTTCACTGTAATTTCTGTCAAACTCAAGACACGAGATTTGCTGTTAAAGAATTGAGTATACAGAATGCAAACAAACGCTTCCCTACAAGTGAATCGCCTAACCACTCAACACAGTTCTAAAAACTGAATAGGATGCAGTTTACACTCAGATGAAATATGTATGCTTTCCTTCTTAAGAAATGTTTTCAAAGACATTCACAGAGTGATTCTACTAAGCCTTTTTACTGATGTTGGCTTTTAAACGTGATTTCACTGGAATTTCTGTCAAAAGCAAGACACGAGATTAGCTGTTAAAGAAACGAGTATACAGAATGCAAACAAACGCTGCCCTACAAGTGAATCAACTAACCATTCAACACAGTACTAAAAACTGAATAGGATGCAGTTTTCACTCAGATGAAAGACGTATGATTTCCTTCTTAAGAAGTGTTTTCAAAGACATTCACAGAGTGTTTCCACGAAGCCTTTTTACTGACGTTCGGGTTTCAACGTGATTTCACTGGAATTTCTGTCAAATGCAAGACACGAGATTTGCTGTTAAAGAATTGAGTATACAGAATGCAAACAAATGCTTCCCTACAAGTGAATCTCCTAACCATTCAACACAGTTCTAAAAACTGAATAGGATGCAGTTTTCACTCAGATGAAAGATGTATGCTTTCTTTCTTAAGAAGTGTTTTCAAAGACATTCACAGAGTGATTCTACGAAGCCTTTTTACTGAAGTTGGCTTTTAAACGTGATTTCACTGGAATTTCTGTCAAACGCAAGACACAAGATTTGCTGTTAAAGAATTGAGTATACAGAATGCAAACAAACGCTTCCCTACAAGTGAATCGCCTAACCATTCAACACAGTACTAAAAACTGAATACAATGCAGTTTTCACTCAGATAAAAGACGTATGCTTTCCTTCTTAAGAAGTGTTTCCAAAGACATTCACAGAGTGATTCTACAAAGCCATTTTACTGATGTTGGCTTTTAAACGTGATTTCACTGGAATTTCTGTCAAACGCAAGACACGACATTTGATGTTAAAGAATTGAGTATACAGAGTGCAAACAAAAGCTTCCCTACAAGTGAATCGCCTAACCATTCAACACAGTTCTAAAAACTGAATAGAATGCAGTTTTCACTCAGATGAAAGACGTATGATTTCCTTCTTAAGAAGTGTTTTCAAAGACATTCACAGAGTGATTCCACGAAGCCTTGTTACTGACGTTCGGTTTTCAACGTGATTTCACTGGAATTTCTGTCAAATGCAAGACACGAGATTTGCTGTTAAAGAATTGAGTATACAGAATGCAAACAAATGCTTCCCTACAAGTGAACCGCCTAACCATTCAACACAGTTCTAAAAACTGAATAGGATGCAGTTTTCACTCAGATGAAAGACGTATGCTTTTTTCTTAAGAAGTGTTTTCAAAGACATTCACAGAGTGATTCTACGAAGCCTTTTTACTGAAGTTGGCTTTTAAACGTGATTTCACTGGAATTTCTGTCAAACGCAAGACACGAAATTTGCTGTTAAAGAATTGAGTATACAGAATGCAAACAAACGCTTCCCTACAAGCGAATCACCTAACCATTCAACACAGTACTGAAAACTGAATAGAAGCAGTTTTCACTTATATGAAAGACGTATGCTTTCCTTCTTAAGAAGTGTTTTCAAAGACATTCACAGAGTGATTCTACTAAGCCTCTTTACTGACATTGGCTTTTAAACGTGATTTCACTGGAATTTCTGTCAAACACAAGACACGAGATTTGCTGTTAAAGAATTGAGTATACAGAATGCAAACAAACGCTTCCCTACAAGTGAATCGCCTAACAATTCAACACAGTTCTAAAAACTGAATAGGATGCAGTTTTCACTCAGATGAAAGACGTATGCTTTCCTTCTTAAGAAGTGTTTCCAAAGACATTCACAGAGTGATTCTACAAAGCCATTTTACTGATGTTGGCTTTTAAACGTGATTTTACTGGAATTTCTGTCAAACGCAAGACACGAGATTTGCTGTTAAAGAATTGAGTATACAGAGTGCAAACAAAAGCTTCCCTACAAGTGAATCGCCTAACCATTCAACACAGTTCTAAAAACTGAATACAATGCAGTTTTCACTCAGAAAAAATACGTATGCTTTCCTTCTTAAGAAGTGTTTCCAAAGACATTCACAGAGTGATTCTACAAAGCCTTTTTACTGAAGTTGGCTTTTAAAAGTGATTACACTGGAATTTCTGTCAAACGCAAGACACGAGATTTGCTGCTAAAGAATTGAGTATACAGAATGCAAACAAATGCTTCCATACAAGTGAATCGCCTAACCATTCAACACAGTTCTAAAAACTGAATAGGATGCAGTTTTCACTCAGATGAAAGACGTATGCTTTGCTTCTTAAGAAGTGTTTTCATAGACATTCACAGAGTGATTCTACGAAGCCTTTTTACTGACATTGGCTTTTAAACGTGATTTCACTGGAATTTCTGTCAAAGGCAAGACATGAGATTTGCTGTTAAAGAATTGAGTATACAGAATGCAAACAAACGCTTCCCTACAAGTGAATCGCCTAACCATTCTACACTGTTCTAAAAACTGAATAGGATGCAGTTTCCACTCAGATGAAGGACGTATGCTTTCCTTCTTAAGAAGTGTTTTCAAAGACATTCACAGAGTGATTCTACAAAGCCTTTTTACTGACATTGGCTTTTAAATGTGATTTCACTGGAATTTCTGTCAAACGCAAGTCACTAGATTTGCTGTTAAAGAATTGAGTATACAGAATGCAAACAAACGCTTCCCTACAAGTGAATCGCCTAACAATTCAACACAGTTCTAAAAACTGAATAGGATGCAGTTTTCACTCAGATGAAAGACGTATGCTTTCCTTCTGAAGAAGTGTTTCCAAAGACATTCACAGAGTGATTCTACAAAGCCTTTTTACTGACGTTGGCTTTTAAAGGTGATTTCACTGGAATTTCTGTCAAATGCAAGACACAAGATTTGCTGTTAAAGAATTGAGTACACAGAATGAAAACAAACGCTTCCCTACAAGTGAATTGCCTAACCATTCAAAACAGTACTAAAAACTGAATACAATGCAGTTTTCACTCAGATAAAAGACGTATGCTTTCCTTCTTAAGAAGTGTTTCCAAAGACATTCACAGAGTGATTCTACAAAGCCATTTTACTGATGTTGGCTTTTAAACGTGATTTCACTGGAATTTCTGTCAAACGCAAGACACGAGATTTGCTGTTAAAGAATTGAGTATACAGAGTGCAAACAAAAGCTTCCCTACAAGTGAATCGCCTAACCATTCAACACACTTCTAAAAACTGAATACAATGCAGTTTTCACTCAGATAAAAGACATATGCTTTCCTTCTTAAGAAGTGTTTCCAAAGACATTCACAGAGTGATTCTACAAAGCCTTTTTACTGAAGTTGGCTTTTAAAAGTGATTACACTGGAATTTCTGTCAAACGCAAGACACGAGATTTGCTGCTAAAGAATTGAGTATACAGAATGCAAAAAAACGCTTCCCTACAAGTGAATCGCCTAACCATTCAACACAGTACTAAAAACTGAATAGAATGCAGTTTTCACTCAGATGAAGGCGTATGCTTTCCTTCTTAAGAAGTGTTTCCAAAGACATTCGCAGAGTGATTCTACAAAGCCTTTTTACTGACCTTGGCTTTTAAAAGTGATTTCACCGGAATTTCTGTCAAACGCAAGACACAAGATTTGCTGTTAAAGAATTGAGTATACAGAATGCAAACAAACGCTTCCCTACAAGTGAATCGCCTAACCATTCAAAACAGTACTAAAAACTGAATAGAATGCAGTTTTCACTCAAATGAAAGACATATGCTTTCCTTCTTACGAAGTGTTTTCAAAGACATTCACTGGGTGATTCTAAGAAGACATTTTACTGACATTGGCTTTTAAACGTGATTTCACTGGAATTTCTGTCAAAGGCAAGACACTAGATTTGCTGTTAAAGAATTGAGTATACAGAATGCAAACAAAAGCTTCCCTACAAGTGAATCGCCTAACCATTCAACACAGTTCTAAAAACTGAATAGAATGCAGTTTTCACTCAGATGAAGGCGTAGGCTTTCCTTCTTAAGAAGTGTTTTCAAAGACATTCACAGATTGATTCTACAAAGCCTTTTTACTGACATTGGCTTTTAAACGTGATTTCACTGGAATTTCTGTCAAAGGCAAGACAGGAGATTTGCTGTTAAAGAATTGAGTATACAGAATGCAAACAAACGCTTTCCTACAAGTGACTCGCCTAACCATTCAACACAGTTCTAAAAACTGAATAGGATGCAGTTTTCACTCAGATGAAATATGTATGCTTTCCTTCTTAAGAAATGTTTTCAAAGACATTCACAGAGTGATTCTACTAAGCCTTTTTACTGACGTTGTCTTTTAAACGTGATTTCACTGGAATTTCTGTCAAACGCAAGACACGAGATTAGCTGTTAAAGTATTGAGTATACAGAATGCAAACAAACGCTGCCCTACAAGTGAATCAACTAACCATTCAACACAGTACTAAAAACTGAATAGAATGCAGTTTTCACTCAGATGAATGACGTATGCTTTCCTTCTGAAGAAGTGTTTTCAAAGACATTCACAGATTGATTCTACAAAGCCTTTTTACTGACATTGGCATTTAAACGTGATTTCACTGGAATATCTGTTAAACCCAAGACACTAGATTTGCTGTTAAAGAATTGAGTATACAGAATGCAAACAAACGCTTCCCTACAAGTGAATCGCCTAACCATTCAACACAGTTCTAAAAACTGAATAGGATGCAGTTTTCACTCAGATGAAAGACGTATGCTTTCTTTCTTAAGAAGTGTTTTCAAAGACATTCACAGAGTGATTCTACAAAGCCTTTTTACTGACATTGGCTTTTAAACGTGATTTCACTGGAATTTCTGTCAAAGGAAAGACACGAGATTTGCTGTTAAAGAATTGAGTATACAGAATGCAAACAAACACTTCCCTACAAGTGAATCGCCTAACCATTCAACACAGTTCTAAAAACTGAATAGGATGCAGTTTTCACTCAGATGAAATATGTATGCTTTCCTTCGTAAGAAATGTTTTCAAAGACATTCACAGAGTGATTCTACTAAGCCTTTTTACTGACGTTGGCTTTTAAATGTGATTTCACTGGAATTTCTGTCAAACGCAAGACACGAGATTAGCTGTTAAAGAATTGAGTATACAGAATGCAAACAAACGCTGCCCTACAAGTGAATCAACTAACCATTCAACACAGTACTAAAAACTGAATAGGATGCCGTTTTCACTCAGATGAAAGACGTATGATTTCCTTCTTAAGAAGTGTTTTCAAAGACATTCACAGAGTGATTCCACGAAGCTTTTTTACTGACGTTCGGTTTTCAACGTGATTTCACTGGAATTTCTGTCAAATGCAAGACACGAGATTTGCTGTTAAAGAATTGAGTATACAGAATGCAAACAAATGCTTCCCTACAAGTGAATCGCCTAACCATTCAACACAGTTCTAAAAACTGAATAGGATGCAGTTTTCACTCAGATGAAAGACGTATGCTTTCTTTCTTAAGAAGTGTTTTCAAAGACATTCACAGAGTGATTCTACGAAGCCTTTTTAATGAAGTTGGCTTTTAAACGTGATTTCACTGGAATTTCTGTCAAACGCAAGACACGAAATTTGCTGTTAAAGAATTGAGTATACAGAATGCAAACAAACGCTTCCCTACAAGCGAATCGCCTAACCATTCAACACAGTACTGAAAACTGAATAGAAGCAGTTTTCACTTAGATGAAAGACGTATGCTTTCCTTCTTAGGAAGTGTTTTCAAAGACATTCACAGAGTGAATCTACTAAGCCTTTTTACTGACATTGGCTTTTAAACGTGATTTCACTGGAATTTCTGTCAAACGCAAGACAGGAGATTTGCTGTTAAAGAATTGAGTATACAGAATGCAAACAAACGCTTCCCTACAAGTGAATCGCTTAACCATTCAACACAGTTCTAAAAACTGAATAGGATGCAGTTTTCACTCAGATGAAAGACGTATGCTTTCTTTCTTAAGAAGTGTTTTCAAAGACATTCACAGAGTGATTCTACAAAGCCTTTATACTGACATTGGCATTTAAACGTGATTTCACTGGAATTTCTGTCAAAGGCAAGACACGAGATTTGCTGTTAAAGAATAGAGTATACAGAATGCAAACAAATACTTCCCTATAAGTGAATCACCTAACCATTCAACACAGTACTAAAAACTGAATAGAATGCAGTTTTCACTCAGATGAAAGACGTAT
The DNA here is from genome assembly GCA_033318265.1 of Phyllotis vaccarum. Lineage (NCBI taxonomy): Eukaryota > Metazoa > Chordata > Mammalia > Rodentia > Cricetidae > Phyllotis > Phyllotis vaccarum. The sequence goes on along the minus strand of JARWLC010000096.1, from coordinate 311,612 downwards.
GCTTTCCTTCTTAGGAAGTGTTTTCAAAGACATTCACAGAGTGATTCTACCAAGCCTTTTTACTGACATTGGCTTTTAAACGTGATTTCACTGTAATTTCTGTCAAACGCAAGACACGAGATTTGCTGTTAAAGAATTGAATATGCAGAATGCAAACAAACGCTTCCCTACAAGTGAATCGCCTAAACATTCAAAACAGTACTAAAAACTGAATACAATGCAGTTTTCACTCAGATGAAAAATGTATGCTTTCCTTCTTAAGAAATGTTTTCAAAGACATTCACAGAGTGATTCCACGAAGCCTATTTACTGACATTCGTTTTTAAACGTGGTTTCACTGGAATTTCTGTCAAACGCAAGACACATGATTTGCTGTTAAAGAATTGAGTTTACAGAATGCAAACAAACACTTCCCTACAAGTGATACGCCTAACCATTCAACACAGTACTAAAAACTGAATAGAATGCAGTTTTCACTCAGATGAAGGCGTATGCTTTCTTTCTTAAGAAGTGTTTTCAAAGACATTCACAGAGTGATTCTACAAAGCCTTTTTACTGACATTGGCATTTAAACGTGATTTCACTGGAATTTCTGTCAAAGGCAAGACACGAGATTTGCTGTTAAAGAATTGAGTATACAGAATGCAAACAAAAGCTTCCCTACAAGTGAATCGCCTAACCATTCAACACAGTTCTAAAAACTGAATAGGATGCAGTTTCCACTCAGATGAAGTACGAATGCTTTCCTTCTTAAGAAGTGTTTTCAAAGACATTCACAGAGTGATTCTACAAAGCCTTTTTACTGACATTGGCTTTTAAACGTGATTTCACTGGAATTTCTGTCAAACGCAAGTCACTAGATTTGCTGTTAAAGAATTGAGTATACAGAATGCAAACAAACGCTTCCCTACAAGTGAATCGCCTAACAATTCAACACAGTTCTAAAAACTGAATAGGATGCAGTTTTCACTCAGATGAAAGACGTATGCTTACCTTCTGAAGAAGTGTTTCCAAAGACATTCACAGAGTGATTCTACAAAGCCTTTTTACTGACGTTGGCTTTTAAAGGTGATTTCACTGGAATTTCTGTCAAATGCAAGACACAAGATTTGCTGTTAAAGAATTGAGTACACAGAATGAAAACAAACGCTTCCCTACAAGTGAATTGCCTAACCATTCAAAACAGTACTAAAAACTGAATACAATGCAGTTTTCACTCAGATAAAAGACGTATGCTTTCCTTCTTAAGAAGTGTTTCCAAAGACATTCACAGAGTGATTCTACAAAGCCATTTTACTGATGTTGGCTTTTAAACGTGATTTCACTGGAATTTCTGTCAAACGCAAGACACGAGATTTGCTGTTAAAGAATTGAGTATACAGAGTGCAAACAAAAGCTTCCCTACAAGTGAATCGCCTAACCATTCAACATACTTCTAAAAACTGAATACAATGCAGTTTTCACTCAGATAAAAGACATATGCTTTCCTTCTTAAGAAGTGTTTCCAAAGACATTCACAGAGTGATTCTACAAAGCCTTTTTACTGAAGTTGGCTTTTAAAAGTGATTACACTGGAATTTCTGTCAAACGCAAGACACGAGATTTGCTGCTAAAGAATTGAGTATACAGAATGCAAAAAAACGCTTCCCTACAAGTGAATCGCCTAACCATTCAACACAGTACTAAAAACTGAATAGAATGCAGTTTTCACTCAGATGAAGGCGTATGCTTTCCTTCTTAAGAAGTGTTTCCAAAGACATTCGCAGAGTGATTCTACAAAGCCTTTTTACTGACCTTGGCTTTTAAACGTGATTTCACCGGAATTTCTGTCAAACGCAAGACACAAGATTTGCTGTAAAAGAATTGAGTATACAGAATGCAAACAAACGCTTCCCTACAAGTGAATCGCCTAACCATTCAAAACAGTACTAAAAACTGAATAGAATGCAGTTTTCACTCAAATGAAAGACGTATGCTTTCCTTCTTAAGAAGTGTTTTCAAAGACATTCACTGGGTGATTCTAAGAAGACATTTTACTGACATTGGCTTTTAAACGTGATTTCACTGGAATTTCTGTCAAAGGCAAGACACTAGATTTGCTGTTAAAGAATTGAGTATACAGAATGCAAACAAAAGCTTCCCTACAAGTGAATCGCCTAACCATTCAACACAGTTCTAAAAACTGAATAGAATGCAGTTTTCACTCAGATGAAGGCGTAGGCTTTCCTTCTTAAGAAGTGTTTTCAAAGACATTCACAGATTGATTCTACAAAGCCTTTTTACTGACATTGGCTTTTAAACGTGATTTCACTGGAATTTCTGTCAAAGGCAAGACAGGAGATTTGCTGTTAAAGAATTGAGTATACAGAATGCAAACAAACGCTTTCCTACAAGTGACTCGCCTAACCATTCAACACAGTTCTAAAAACTGAATAGGATGCAGTTTTCACTCAGATGAAATATGTATGCTTTCCTTCTTAAGAAATGTTTTCAAAGACATTCACAGAGTGATTCTACTAAGCCTTTTTACTGACGTTGTCTTTTAAACGTGATTTCACTGGAATTTCTGTCAAACGCAAGACACGAGATTAGCTGTTAAAGTATTGAGTATACAGAATGCAAACAAACGCTGCCCTACAAGTGAATCAAATAACCATTCAACACAGTACTAAAAACTGAATAGAATGCAGTTTTCACTCAGATGAATGACGTATGCTTTCCTTCTGAAGAAGTGTTTTCAAAGACATTCACAGATTGATTCTACAAAGCCTTTTTACTGACATTGGCATTTAAACGTGATTTCACTGGAATATCTGTTAAACCCAAGACACTAGATTTGCTGTTAAAGAATTGAGTATACAGAATGCAAACAAACGCTTCCCTACAAGTGAATCGCCTAACCATTCAACACAGTTCTAAAAACTGAATAGGATGCAGTTTTCACTCAGATGAAAGACGTATGCTTTCTTTCTTAAGAAGTGTTTTCAAAGACATTCACAGAGTGATTCTACAAAGCCTTTTTACTGACATTGGCTTTTAAACGTGATTTCACTGGAATTTCTGTCAAAGGAAAGACACGAGATTTGCTGTTAAAGAATTGAGTATACAGAATGCAAACAAACACTTCCCTACAAGTGAATCGCCTAACCATTCAACACAGTTCTAAAAACTGAATAGGATGCAGTTTTCACTCAGATGAAATATGTATGCTTTCCTTCGTAAGAAATGTTTTCAAAGACATTCACAGAGTGATTCTACTAAGCCTTTTTACTGACGTTGGCTTTTAAACGTGATTTCACTGGAATTTCTGTCAAACGCAAGACACGAGATTAGCTGTTAAAGAATTGAGTATACAGAATGCAAACAAACGCTGCCCTACAAGTGAATCAACTAACCATTCAACACAGTACTAAAAACTGAATAGGATGCAGTTTTCACTCAGATGAAAGACGTATGATTTCCTTCTTAAGAAGTGTTTTCAAAGACATTCACAGAGTGATTCCACGAAGCCTTTTTACTGACGTTCGGTTTTCAACGTGATTTCACTGGAATTTCTGTCAAACGCAAGATACGAGATTTGCTGTTAAAGAATTGAGTATACAGAATGCAAACAAATGCTTCCCTACAAGTGAATCGCCTAACCATTCAACACAGTTCTAAAAACTGAATAGGATGCAGTTTTCACTCAGATGAAAGACGTATGCTTTCTTTCTTAAGAAGTGTTTTCAAAGACATTCACAGAGTGATTCTACAAAGCCTTTTAATGAAGTTGGCTTTTAAACGTGATTTCACTGGAATTTCTGTCAAAGGCAAGACACGAGATTTGCTGTTAAAGAATAGAGTATACAGAATGCAAACAAATACTTCCCTATAAGTGAATCACCTAACCATTCAACACAGTACTAAAAACTGAATAGAATGCAGTTTTCACTCAGATGAAAGACGTATGCTTTCCTTCTTAGGAAGTGTTTTCAAAGACATTCACAGAGTGATTCTACCAAGCCTTTTTACTGACATTGGCTTTTAAACGTGATTTCACTGTAATTTCTGTCAAACGCAAGACACGAGATTTGCTGTTAAAGAATTGAGTATGCAGAATGCAAACAAACGCTTCCCTACAAGTGAATTGCCTAACCATTCAAAACAGTACTAAAAACTGAATACAATGCAGTTTTCACTCAGATGAAAAATGTATGCTTTCCTTCTTAAGAAATGTTTTCAAAGACATTCACAGAGTGATTCCACGAAGCCTATTTACTGACATTCGTTTTTAAACGTGGTTTCACTGGAATTTCTGTCAAACGCAAGACACATGATTTGCTGTTAAAGAATTGAGTTTACAGAATGCAAACAAACACTTCCCTACAAGTGAATCGCCTAACCATTCAACAAAGTACTAAAAACTGAATAGAATGCAGTTTTCACTCAAATGAAAGACGTATGCTTTCCTTCTTAAGAAGTGTTTTCAAAGACATTCACTGGGTGATTCTAAGAAGACATTTTACTGACATTGGCTTTTAAACGTGATTTCACTGGAATTTCTGTCAAAGGCAAGACACTAGATTTGCTGTTAAAGAATTGAGTATACAGAATGCAAACAAAAGCTTCCCTACAAGTGAATCGCCTAACCATTCAACACAGTTCTAAAAACTGAATAGAATGCAGTTTTCACTCAGATGAAGGCGTAGGCTTTCCTTCTTAAGAAGTGTTTTCAAAGACATTCACAGATTGATTCTACAAAGCCTTTTTACTGACATTGGCTTTTAAACGTGATTTCACTGGAATTTCTGTCAAAGGCTAGACAGGAGATTTGCTGTTAAAGAATTGAGTATACAGAATGCAAACAAATGCTTCCCTACAAGTGAATCGCCTAACCATTCAACACAGTTAAAAAAACTGAATAGAATGCAGTTTTCACTCAGATGAAAGACGTATGCTTTCCTTCTTAAGAAGAGTTTTCAAAGACATTCACAGCATGATTCTACAAAGCCTTTTTACTGACATTGGCTTTTAAACGTGATTTCACTGGAATTTCTGTCAAACGCAAGTCACTAGATTTGCTGTTAAAGAATTGAGTATACAGAATGCAAACAAACGCTTCCCTACAAGTGAATCACCTAACAATTCAACACAGTTCTAAAAACTGAATAGGATGCAGTTTTCACTCAGATGAAAGACGTATGCTTTCCTTCTGAAGAAGTGTTTCCAAAAGACATTCACAGAGTGATTCTACAAAGCCTTTTTACTGACGTTGTCTTTTAAAGGTGATTTCACTGGAATTTCTGTCAAACGCAAGACACAAGATTTGCTGTTAAAGAATTGAGTACACAGAATGCAAACAAACGCTTCCCTACAATTGAATCGCCTAACCATTCAACACAGTTCTAAAAACTGAATACAATGCAGTTTTCACTCACGTAAGACGTATGCTTTCCTTCTTAAGAAATGTTTTCAAAGACATTCACAGAGTGATTCTACTAAGCCTTTTTACTGACTTTGGCTTTTAAACGTGATTTCAATGGAATTTCTATCAAATGCAAGACACTAGATTAGCTGTTAAATAATTGAGTATACAGAATGCAAACAAACGCTTCCCTACAAGTGAATCAACTAACCATTCAACACAGTACTAAAAACTGAATAGAATGCAGTTTTCACTCAGATGAATGACGTATGCTTTACTTCTGAAGAAGTGTTTTCAAAGACATTCACAGATTGATTCGACAAAGCCTTTTTACTGACATTGGCATTTAAACGTGATTTCACTGGAATATCTGTTAAACCCAAGACACGAGATTTCTGTTAAAGAATTGAGTATACAGAATGCAAACAAACGCTTCCCTACCAGTGAATCGCCTAACCATTCAACACAGTTCTAAAAACTGAATAGGATGCAGTTTTCACTCAGATGAAATATGTATGCTTTCCTTCTTGTGAAATGTTTTCAAAGACATTCACAGAGTGATTCTACTAAGCCTTTTTACTGAAGTTGGCTTTTAAAGGTGATTTCACTGGAATTTCTGTCAAACGCAAGACACGAAATTTGCTGTTAAAGAATTGAGTATACAGAATGCAAACAAACGCTTCCCTACAAGCGAATCACCTGACCATTCAACACAGTACTAAAAACTGAATAGAAGCAGTTTTCACTCAGATGAAAGACGTATGCTTTCCTTCTTAAGAAGTGTTTTCAAAGACATTCACAGAGTGATTCTACTAAGCCTTTTTACTGACATTGGCTTTTAAACATGATTTCACTGGAATTTCTGTCAAACGCAAGACACTAGATTTGCTGTTAAAGAATTGAGTATACAGAATGCAAACAAACGCTTCCCTACAAGTGAATCGCCTAACCATTCAACACAGTTCTAAAAACTGAATAGGATGCAGTTTTCACTCAGATGAAAGACGTATGCTTTCTTTCTTGAGAAGTGTTTTCAAAGACATTCACAGAGTGATTCTACAAAGCCTTTTTACTGACATTGGCTTTTAAACGTGATTTCACTGTAATTTCTGTCAAACGCAAGACACGAGATTTGCTGTTAAAGAATTGAGTATACAGAATGCAAACAAATGCTTCCCTACAAGTGAATCACCTAACCATTCAACACAGTACTAAAAACTGAATAGAATGCAGTTTACACTCAGATGAAAGACGTATGCTTTCCTTCTTAAGAAGTGTTTTCAAAGACATTCACAGAGTGATTCTACGAAGCCTTTTTACTGACATTGGCTTTTAAACATGATTTCACTGTAATTTCTGTCAAATGTAAGACACGAGATTTGCTGTTAAAGAATTGAGTATACAGAATGCAAACAAACGCTTCCCTACAAGTGAATCGCCTAACCATTCAACACAGTTAAAAAAACTGAATAGGATGCAGTTTTCACTCAGATGAAAGACGTATGCTTTCCTTCTTAAGAAGTGTTTTCAAAGACATTCCCAGAGTGATTCTACTAAGCCTTTTTACTGACATTGGCTTTTAAACGTGATTTCACTGGAATTTCTGTCAAAGGCAAGACACAAGATTTGCTGTTAAAGAATTTAGTATACAGAATGCAAACAAACGCTTCCCTACATGTGAAACGCCTAACCATTCAACACAGTACTAAAAACTGAATAGAATGCAGTTTTCACTCAGATGAAAGACGTATGCTTTCCTTCTTAAGAAGTGTTTTCAAAGACATTCACAGAGTGATTCTACGAAGCCTTTTTACTGACGTTGGCTTTTAAACGTGATTTCACTGTAATTTCTGTCAAACACAAGACAGGAGATTTGCTGTTAAAGAATTGAGTATACAGAATGCAAACCAACGCTTCCCTACAAGTGAATCGCCTAACCATTCAACACAGTTAAAAAAACTGAATAGGATGCAGTTTTCACTCAGATGAAAGACATATGCTTTCTTTCTTAAGAAGTGTTTTCAAAGACATTCACAGAGTGATTCTACAAAGCCTTTTCACTGACATTGGCTTTTCAACGTGATTTCACTGGAATTTCTGTCAAATGCAAGACACGAGATTTGCTGTTAAAGAATTTAGTATACAGAATGCAAACAAAAGCTTCCCTACATGTGAATCGCCTAACCATTCAACACAGTACTAAAAACTGAATAGAATGCAGTTTTCACTCAGATGAAAGACGTATGCTTTCTTTCTTAAGAAGTGTTTTCAAAGACATTCCCAGAGTGATTCTACGAAGCCTTTTTACTGACATTGGCTTTTAAACATGATTTCACTGGAATTTCTGTCAAACGCAAGACACGAGATTTGCTGTTAAAGAATTGAGTATACAGAATGCAAACAAACGCTTCCCTACAAGTGAATCGCCTAACCATTCAACACAGTACTAAAAACTGAATAGAATGCAGTTTTCACTCAGATGAAAGACATATGCTTTCCTTCTTAAGAAGTGTTTTCAAAGACATTCAAAGAGTGATTCTACAAAGCCTTTTTACTGACATTGGCTTTTAAACGTGATTTCACTGGAATATCTGTCAAACCCAAGTCATGAGATTTGCTGTTAAAGAATTGAGTATACAGAATGCAAACAAAGGCTTCCCTATGAGTGAATCGCCTAACCATTCAACACAGTACTAAAAACTGAATAGAATGCAGTTTTCACTCAGATGAAAGACGTATGCTTTCCTTCTTAGGAAGTGTTTTCAAAGACATTCACAGAGTGATTCTACCAAGCCTTTTTACTGACATTGGCTTTTAAACGTGATTTCACTGTAATTTCTGTCAAACGCAAGACACGAGATTTGCTGTTAAAGAATTGAATATGCAGAATGCAAACAAACGCTTCCCTACAAGTGAATCGCCTAAACATTCAAAACAGTACTAAAAACTGAATACAATGCAGTTTTCACTCAGATGAAAAATGTATGCTTTCCTTCTTAAGAAATGTTTTCAAAGACATTCACAGAGTGATTCCACGAAGCCTATTTACTGACATTCGTTTTTAAACGTGGTTTCACTGGAATTTCTGTCAAACGCAAGACACATGATTTGCTGTTAAAGAATTGAGTTTACAGAATGCAAACAAACACTTCCCTACAAGTGATACGCCTAACCATTCAACACAGTACTAAAAACTGAATAGAATGCAGTTTTCACTCAGATGAAGGCGTATGCTTTCTTTCTTAAGAAGTGTTTTCAAAGACATTCACAGAGTGATTCTACAAAGCCTTTTTACTGACATTGGCATTTAAACGTGATTTCACTGGAATTTCTGTCAAAGGCAAGACACGAGATTTGCTGTTAAAGAATTGAGTATACAGAATGCAAACAAAAGCTTCCCTACAAGTGAATCGCCTAACCATTCAACACAGTTCTAAAAACTGAATAGGATGCAGTTTCCACTCAGATGAAGTACGTATGCTTTCCTTCTTAAGAAGTGTTTTCAAAGACATTCACAGAGTGATTCTACAAAGCCTTTTTACTGACATTGGCTTTTAAACGTGATTTCACTGGAATTTCTGTCAAACGCAAGTCACTAGATTTGCTGTTAAAGAATTGAGTATACAGAATGCAAACAAACGCTTCCCTACAAGTGAATCGCCTAACAATTCAACACAGTTCTAAAAACTGAATAGGATGCAGTTTTCACTCAGATGAAAGACGTATGCTTACCTTCTGAAGAAGTGTTTCCAAAGACATTCACAGAGTGATTCTACAAAGCCTTTTTACTGACGTTGGCTTTTAAAGGTGATTTCACTGGAATTTCTGTCAAATGCAAGACACAAGATTTGCTGTTAAAGAATTGAGTACACAGAATGAAAACAAACGCTTCCCTACAAGTGAATTGCCTAACCATTCAAAACAGTACTAAAAACTGAATACAATGCAGTTTTCACTCAGATAAAAGACGTATGCTTTCCTTCTTAAGAAGTGTTTCCAAAGACATTCACAGAGTGATTCTACAAAGCCATTTTACTGATGTTGGCTTTTAAACGTGATTTCACTGGAATTTCTGTCAAACGCAAGACACGAGATTTGCTGTTAAAGAATTGAGTATACAGAGTGCAAACAAAAGCTTCCCTACAAGTGAATCGCCTAACCATTCAACATACTTCTAAAAACTGAATACAATGCAGTTTTCACTCAGATAAAAGACATATGCTTTCCTTCTTAAGAAGTGTTTCCAAAGACATTCACAGAGTGATTCTACAAAGCCTTTTTACTGAAGTTGGCTTTTAAAAGTGATTACACTGGAATTTCTGTCAAACGCAAGACACGAGATTTGCTGCTAAAGAATTGAGTATACAGAATGCAAAAAAACGCTTCCCTACAAGTGAATCGCCTAACCATTCAACACAGTACTAAAAACTGAATAGAATGCAGTTTTCACTCAGATGAAGGCGTATGCTTTCCTTCTTAAGAAGTGTTTCCAAAGACATTCGCAGAGTGATTCTACAAAGCCTTTTTACTGACCTTGGCTTTTAAACGTGATTTCACCGGAATTTCTGTCAAACGCAAGACACAAGATTTGCTGTAAAAGAATTGAGTATACAGAATGCAAACAAACGCTTCCCTACAAGTGAATCGCCTAACCATTCAAAACAGTACTAAAAACTGAATAGAATGCAGTTTTCACTCAAATGAAAGACGTATGCTTTCCTTCTTAAGAAGTGTTTTCAAAGACATTCACTGGGTGATTCTAAGAAGACATTTTACTGACATTGGCTTTTAAACGTGATTTCACTGGAATTTCTGTCAAAGGCAAGACACTAGATTTGCTGTTAAAGAATTGAGTATACAGAATGCAAACAAAAGCTTCCCTACAAGTGAATCGCCTAACCATTCAACACAGTTCTAAAAACTGAATAGAATGCAGTTTTCACTCAGATGAAGGCGTAGGCTTTCCTTCTTAAGAAGTGTTTTCAAAGACATTCACAGATTGATTCTACAAAGCCTTTTTACTGACATTGGCTTTTAAACGTGATTTCACTGGAATTTCTGTCAAAGGCAAGACAGGAGATTTGCTGTTAAAGAATTGAGTATACAGAATGCAAACAAACGCTTTCCTACAAGTGACTCGCCTAACCATTCAACACAGTTCTAAAAACTGAATAGGATGCAGTTTTCACTCAGATGAAATATGTATGCTTTCCTTCTTAAGAAATGTTTTCAAAGACATTCACAGAGTGATTCTACTAAGCCTTTTTACTGACGTTGTCTTTTAAACGTGATTTCACTGGAATTTCTGTCAAACGCAAGACACGAGATTAGCTGTTAAAGTATTGAGTATACAGAATGCAAACAAACGCTGCCCTACAAGTGAATCAAATAACCATTCAACACAGTACTAAAAACTGAATAGAATGCAGTTTTCACTCAGATGAATGACGTATGCTTTCCTTCTGAAGAAGTGTTTTCAAAGACATTCACAGATTGATTCTACAAAGCCTTTTTACTGACATTGGCATTTAAACGTGATTTCACTGGAATATCTGTTAAACCCAAGACACTAGATTTGCTGTTAAAGAATTGAGTATACAGAATGCAAACAAACGCTTCCCTACAAGTGAATCGCCTAACCATTCAACACAGTTCTAAAAACTGAATAGGATGCAGTTTTCACTCAGATGAAAGACGTATGCTTTCTTTCTTAAGAAGTGTTTTCAAAGACATTCACAGAGTGATTCTACAAAGCCTTTTTACTGACATTGGCTTTTAAACGTGATTTCACTGGAATTTCTGTCAAAGGAAAGACACGAGATTTGCTGTTAAAGAATTGAGTATACAGAATGCAAACAAACACTTCCCTACAAGTGAATCGCCTAACCATTCAACACAGTTCTAAAAACTGAATAGGATGCAGTTTTCACTCAGATGAAATATGTATGCTTTCCTTCGTAAGAAATGTTTTCAAAGACATTCACAGAGTGATTCTACTAAGCCTTTTTACTGACGTTGGCTTTTAAACGTGATTTCACTGGAATTTCTGTCAAACGCAAGACACGAGATTAGCTGTTAAAGAATTGAGTATACAGAATGCAAACAAACGCTGCCCTACAAGTGAATCAACTAACCATTCAACACAGTACTAAAAACTGAATAGGATGCAGTTTTCACTCAGATGAAAGACGTATGATTTCCTTCTTAAGAAGTGTTTTCAAAGACATTCACAGAGTGATTCCACGAAGCCTTTTTACTGACGTTCGGTTTTCAACGTGATTTCACTGGAATTTCTGTCAAACGCAAGATACGAGATTTGCTGTTAAAGAATTGAGTATACAGAATGCAAACAAATGCTTCCCTACAAGTGAATCGCCTAACCATTCAACACAGTTCTAAAAACTGAATAGGATGCAGTTTTCACTCAGATGAAAGACGTATGCTTTCTTTCTTAAGAAGTGTTTTCAAAGACATTCACAGAGTGATTCTACAAAGCCTTTTAATGAAGTTGGCTTTTAAACGTGATTTCACTGGAATTTCTGTCAAAGGCAAGACACGAGATTTGCTGTTAAAGAATAGAGTATACAGAATGCAAACAAATACTTCCCTATAAGTGAATCACCTAACCATTCAACACAGTACTAAAAACTGAATAGAATGCAGTTTTCACTCAGATGAAAGACGTATGCTTTCCTTCTTAGGAAGTGTTTTCAAAGACATTCACAGAGTGATTCTACCAAGCCTTTTTACTGACATTGGCTTTTAAACGTGATTTCACTGTAATTTCTGTCAAACGCAAGACACGAGATTTGCTGTTAAAGAATTGAGTATGCAGAATGCAAACAAACGCTTCCCTACAAGTGAATTGCCTAACCATTCAAAACAGTACTAAAAACTGAATACAATGCAGTTTTCACTCAGATGAAAAATGTATGCTTTCCTTCTTAAGAAATGTTTTCAAAGACATTCACAGAGTGATTCCACGAAGCCTATTTACTGACATTCGTTTTTAAACGTGGTTTCACTGGAATTTCTGTCAAACGCAAGACACATGATTTGCTGTTAAAGAATTGAGTTTACAGAATGCAAACAAACACTTCCCTACAAGTGAATCGCCTAACCATTCAACAAAGTACTAAAAACTGAATAGAATGCAGTTTTCACTCAAATGAAAGACGTATGCTTTCCTTCTTAAGAAGTGTTTTCAAAGACATTCACTGGGTGATTCTAAGAAGACATTTTACTGACATTGGCTTTTAAACGTGATTTCACTGGAATTTCTGTCAAAGGCAAGACACTAGATTTGCTGTTAAAGAATTGAGTATACAGAATGCAAACAAAAGCTTCCCTACAAGTGAATCGCCTAACCATTCAACACAGTTCTAAAAACTGAATAGAATGCAGTTTTCACTCAGATGAAGGCGTAGGCTTTCCTTCTTAAGAAGTGTTTTCAAAGACATTCACAGATTGATTCTACAAAGCCTTTTTACTGACATTGGCTTTTAAACGTGATTTCACTGGAATTTCTGTCAAAGGCTAGACAGGAGATTTGCTGTTAAAGAATTGAGTATACAGAATGCAAACAAATGCTTCCCTACAAGTGAATCGCCTAACCATTCAACACAGTTAAAAAAACTGAATAGAATGCAGTTTTCACTCAGATGAAAGACGTATGCTTTCCTTCTTAAGAAGAGTTTTCAAAGACATTCACAGCATGATTCTACAAAGCCTTTTTACTGACATTGGCTTTTAAACGTGATTTCACTGGAATTTCTGTCAAACGCAAGTCACTAGATTTGCTGTTAAAGAATTGAGTATACAGAATGCAAACAAACGCTTCCCTACAAGTGAATCACCTAACAATTCAACACAGTTCTAAAAACTGAATAGGATGCAGTTTTCACTCAGATGAAAGACGTATGCTTTCCTTCTGAAGAAGTGTTTCCAAAAGACATTCACAGAGTGATTCTACAAAGCCTTTTTACTGACGTTGTCTTTTAAAGGTGATTTCACTGGAATTTCTGTCAAACGCAAGACACAAGATTTGCTGTTAAAGAATTGAGTACACAGAATGCAAACAAACGCTTCCCTACAATTGAATCGCCTAACCATTCAAAACAGTACTAAAAACTGAATACAATGCAGTTTTCACTCACGTAAGACGTATGCTTTCCTTCTTAAGAAGTGTTTCCAAAGACATTCAAAGAGTGATTCTACAAAGCCTTTTTACTGACATTGGCTTTTAAACGTGATTTCACTGGAATTTCTGTCAAACGCAAGACACGAGATTAGCTGTTAAAGAATTGAGTATACAGAATGCAATCAAAAGCTTCCCTACAAGTGAATCGCCTAACCATTCAACACAGTTCTAAAAACTGAATAGAATGCAGTTTTCACTCAGATGAAAGACATATGCTTTCCTTCTTAAGAAGTGTTTTCAAAGACATTCACAGAGTGATTCTACAAAGCCTTTTTACTGACATTGGCTTTTAAACGTGATTTCACTGGAATTTCTGTCAAACACAAGTCACTAGATTTGCTGTTAAAGAATTGAGTATACAGAATGCAAACAAACGCTTCCCTACAAGTGAATCGCCTAACAATTCAACACAGTTCTAAAAACTGAATAGGATGCAGTTTTCAATCAGATGAAAGACATATGCTTTCCTTCTGAAGAAGTGTTTCCAAAGACATTCACAGAGTGATTCTACAAAGCCTTTTTACTGACGTTGGCTTTTAAAGGTGATTTCACTGGAATTTCTGTCAAACGCAAGACACGAGATTTGCTGTTAAAGAATTGAGTATACAGAATGCAAACAAAAGCTTCCCTACAAGTGAATCGCCTAACCATTCAACACAGTTCTAAAAACTGAATAGAATGCAGTTTTCACTCAGATGAAAGACGTATGCTTTCCTTCTTAAGAAGTGTTTTCATAGACATTCACAGAGTGATTCTATGAAGCCTTTTTACTGACATTGGCTTTTAAACGTGATTTCACTGGAATTTCTGTCAAACCCAAGACACGAGATTTGCTGTTAAAGAATTGAGTATACAGAATGCAAACAAACGCTTCCCTACAAGTGAATCGCCTAACCATTCAACACAGTTCTAAAAACTGAATAGGATGCAGTTTTCACTCAGATGAAATATGTATGCTTTCCTTCTTAAGAAATGTTTTCAAAGACATTCACAGAGTGATTCTACTAAGCCTTTTTACTGACTTTGGCTTTTAAACGTGATTTCAATGGAATTTCTATCAAATGCAAGACACTAGATTAGCTGTTAAATAATTGAGTATACAGAATGCAAACAAACGCTTCCCTACAAGTGAATCAACTAACCATTCAACACAGTACTAAAAACTGAATAGAATGCAGTTTTCACTCAGATGAATGACGTATGCTTTACTTCTGAAGAAGTGTTTTCAAAGACATTCACAGATTGATTCGACAAAGCCTTTTTACTGACATTGGCATTTAAACGTGATTTCACTGGAATATCTGTTAAACCCAAGACACGAGATTTCTGTTAAAGAATTGAGTATACAGAATGCAAACAAACGCTTCCCTACCAGTGAATCGCCTAACCATTCAACACAGTTCTAAAAACTGAATAGGATGCAGTTTTCACTCAGATGAAATATGTATGCTTTCCTTCTTGTGAAATGTTTTCAAAGACATTCACAGAGTGATTCTACTAAGCCTTTTTACTGAAGTTGGCTTTTAAAGGTGATTTCACTGGAATTTCTGTCAAACGCAAGACACGAAATTTGCTGTTAAAGAATTGAGTATACAGAATGCAAACAAACGCTTCCCTACAAGCGAATCACCTGACCATTCAACACAGTACTAAAAACTGAATAGAAGCAGTTTTCACTCAGATGAAAGACGTATGCTTTCCTTCTTAAGAAGTGTTTTCAAAGACATTCACAGAGTGATTCTACTAAGCCTTTTTACTGACATTGGCTTTTAAACATGATTTCACTGGAATTTCTGTCAAACGCAAGACACTAGATTTGCTGTTAAAGAATTGAGTATACAGAATGCAAACAAACGCTTCCCTACAAGTGAATCGCCTAACCATTCAACACAGTTCTAAAAACTGAATAGGATGCAGTTTTCACTCAGATGAAAGACGTATGCTTTCTTTCTTGAGAAGTGTTTTCAAAGACATTCACAGAGTGATTCTACAAAGCCTTTTTACTGACATTGGCTTTTAAACGTGATTTCACTGTAATTTCTGTCAAACGCAAGACACGAGATTTGCTGTTAAAGAATTGAGTATACAGAATGCAAACAAATGCTTCCCTACAAGTGAATCACCTAACCATTCAACACAGTACTAAAAACTGAATAGAATGCAGTTTACACTCAGATGAAAGACGTATGCTTTCCTTCTTAAGAAGTGTTTTCAAAGACATTCACAGAGTGATTCTACGAAGCCTTTTTACTGACATTGGCTTTTAAACATGATTTCACTGTAATTTCTGTCAAATGTAAGACACGAGATTTGCTGTTAAAGAATTGAGTATACAGAATGCAAACAAACGCTTCCCTACAAGTGAATCGCCTAACCATTCAACACAGTTAAAAAAACTGAATAGGATGCAGTTTTCACTCAGATGAAAGACGTATGCTTTCCTTCTTAAGAAGTGTTTTCAAAGACATTCCCAGAGTGATTCTACTAAGCCTTTTTACTGACATTGGCTTTTAAACGTGATTTCACTGGAATTTCTGTCAAAGGCAAGACACAAGATTTGCTGTTAAAGAATTTAGTATACAGAATGCAAACAAACGCTTCCCTACATGTGAAACGCCTAACCATTCAACACAGTACTAAAAACTGAATAGAATGCAGTTTTCACTCAGATGAAAGACGTATGCTTTCCTTCTTAAGAAGTGTTTTCAAAGACATTCACAGAGTGATTCTACGAAGCCTTTTTACTGACGTTGGCTTTTAAACGTGATTTCACTGTAATTTCTGTCAAACACAAGACAGGAGATTTGCTGTTAAAGAATTGAGTATACAGAATGCAAACCAACGCTTCCCTACAAGTGAATCGCCTAACCATTCAACACAGTTAAAAAAACTGAATAGGATGCAGTTTTCACTCAGATGAAAGACATATGCTTTCTTTCTTAAGAAGTGTTTTCAAAGACATTCACAGAGTGATTCTACAAAGCCTTTTCACTGACATTGGCTTTTCAACGTGATTTCACTGGAATTTCTGTCAAATGCAAGACACGAGATTTGCTGTTAAAGAATTTAGTATACAGAATGCAAACAAAAGCTTCCCTACATGTGAATCGCCTAACCATTCAACACAGTACTAAAAACTGAATAGAATGCAGTTTTCACTCAGATGAAAGACGTATGCTTTCTTTCTTAAGAAGTGTTTTCAAAGACATTCCCAGAGTGATTCTACGAAGCCTTTTTACTGACATTGGCTTTTAAACATGATTTCACTGGAATTTCTGTCAAACGCAAGACACGAGATTTGCTGTTAAAGAATTGAGTATACAGAATGCAAACAAACGCTTCCCTACAAGTGAATCGCCTAACCATTCAACACAGTACTAAAAACTGAATAGAATGCAGTTTTCACTCAGATGAAAGACATATGCTTTCCTTCTTAAGAAGTGTTTTCAAAGACATTCAAAGAGTGATTCTACAAAGCCTTTTTACTGACATTGGCTTTTAAACGTGATTTCACTGGAATATCTGTCAAACCCAAGTCATGAGATTTGCTGTTAAAGAATTGAGTATACAGAATGCAAACAAAGGCTTCCCTATGAGTGAATCGCCTAACCATTCAACACAGTACTAAAAACTGAATAGAATGCAGTTTTGACTCAGATGAAAGACGTATGCTTTCCTTCTTAAGAAGTGTTTTCAAAGACATTCACAGAGTGATTCTACTAAGCCTTTTTACTGACATTGGCTTTTAAACGTGATTTCACTGGAATTTCTCTCAAACGCAAGACACGAGATTTGCTTTTAAAGAATTGAGTATACAGAATGCAAACAAAGGCTTCCCTTCAAGTGAATCGCCTAACCATTCAACACAGTACGAAAAACTGAAAAGGATGCAGTTTTCACACAGATGAAAGACTTATGCTTTCCTTCTTAAGAAGTTTTTTCAAAGACATTCACAGAGTGATTCTACTAAGCCTTTTTACTGACATTGGAATTTAAACGTGATTTCACTGGATTTTCTGTCAAATGCAAGATACGAGATTTGCTGTTAAAGAATTGAGTATACAGAATGCAAACAAACGCTTCCCTACAAGTGAATCGCCTAACCATTCAACACAGTACTAAAAACTGAATAGAATGCAGTTTTCACTCAGATGAAAGACGTATGCTTTCCTTCTTAAGAAGTGTTTTCAAAGACATTCACAGAGTGATTCTACAAAGCCTTTTGACTGACATTGGCTTTAAACGTGATTTCACTGTAATTTCTGTCAAACGCAAGACACGAGATTTGCTTTTAAAGAATTGAGTATACAGAATGCAAACAAAGGCTTCCCTACAAGTGAATCGCCTAACCATTCAACACAATACGAAAAACTGAATAGGATGCAGTTTTCACACAGATGAAAGACGTATGCTTTCCTTCTTAAGAAGTGTTTTCAAAGACATTCAAAGAGTGATTCTACAAAGCCTTTTTACTGACATTGGCTTTTAAACGTGATTTCACTGGAATATCTGTCAAACCCAAGTCATGAGATTTGCTGTTAAAGAATTGAGTATACAGAATGCAAACAAAGGCTTCCCTATGAGTGAATCGCCTAACCATTCAACACAGTACTAAAAACTGAATAGAATGCAGTTTTCACTCAGATGAAAGACGTATGCTTTCCTTCTTAAGAAGTGTTTTCAAAGACATTCACAGAGTGATTCTACAAAGCCTTTTGACTGACATTGGCTTTAAATGTGATTTCACTGTAATTTCTGTCAAACGCAAGACACGAGATTTGCTTTTAAAGAATTGAGTATACAGAATGCAAACAAAGGCTTCCCTACAAGTGAATCACCTAACCATTCAACACAATACGAAAAACTGAATAGAATGCAGTTTTCATTCAGATGAAAGACGTATGCTTTCCTTCTTAAGAAGTGTTTTCAAAGACATTCACAGAGTGATTCTACGAAGCCTTTTTACTGACATTGGCTTTTAAACGTGATTTCACTGGAATTTTTGTCAAACGCAAGACACGAGATTTGCTGTTAAAGAATTGAGTATACAGAATACAAACAAACGCTTCCCTACAAGTGAATCGCCTAACCATTCAACACAGTTAAAAAAACTGAATAGGATGCAGTTTTCACTCAGATGAAAGACGTATGCTTTCCTTCTTAAGAAGTGTTTTCAAAGACATTCACAGAGTGATTCTACTAAGCCTTTTTACTGACATTGGCTTTTAAACATGATTTCACTGGAATTTCTGTCAAACGCAAGACACAAGATTTGCTCTTAAAGAATTGAGTATACAGAATGCAAACAAAGGCTTCCATACAAGTGAATCGCCTAACCATTCAACAAAGTTAAAAAAACTGAATAGAATGCAGTTTTCACTCAGATGAAAGATGTGTGCTTTCCTTCTTAAGAAGTGTTTACAAAGACATTCACTAAGTGATTCTACAAAGCCTTTTTACTGACATTGGCTTTTAAACGTGATTTCACTGGAATTTCTGTCAAAGGCAAGACATGAGATATGCTGTTAAAGAATTGAGTATACAGAACGCAAAAAAACACTTCCCTACAAGTGAATCGCCTAACCATTCAACACAGTACTAAAAACTGAATAGAATGCAGTTTTCACTCAGATGAAGGCCTATGCTTTCCTTCTTAAGAAGTGTTTTCAAAGACATTCACAGAATGATTCTACAAAGCATTTTTACTGACATTGGCATTTAAACGTGATTTCACTGGAATATCTGTTAAACCCAAGACAGGAGATTTGCTGATAAAGAATTGAGTATACAGAATGCAAACAAACGCTTCCCTACAAGTGAATCGCCTATCCATTCATCACAGTTCTAAAAACTGAATAGGATGCAGTTTTCACTCATATGAAACACATATGATTTCTTTCTTAAGAAGTGTTTTCGAAGACATTCACAGAGTGATTCCACGAAGCCTTTTTACTGACATTTTGTTTTCAACGTGATTTCACTGTAATTGCTGTCAAATGCAAGACACGAGATTTGCTGTTAAAGAATTGAGTATACAGAATGCAAACAAAAGCTTCCCTACAAGTGAATCGCCTAACCATTCAACACAGTACTAAAAACTGAATAGAATGCAGTTTTCACTCATATGAAAGACGTATGCTTTCTTTCTTAAGAAGTGTTTTCAAAGACATTCACAGAGTGATTCTACGAAGCCTTTTTACTGACATTGGCTTTTAAACATGATTTCACTGGAATTTCTGTCAAACGCAAGACACGAGATTTGCTGTTAAAGAATTTAGTATACAGAATGCAAACAAACGCTTCCCTACAACTGAATCGCCTAACCATTCAACACAGTACTAAAAACTGAATAGAATGCAGTTTTCACTCAGATGAATGACGTATGCTTTCCTTCTGAAGAAGTGTTTTCAAAGACATTCACAGATTGATTCTACAAAGCCTTTTTACTGACATTGGCATTTAAACGTGATTTCACTGGAATATCTGTTAAACCCAAGACACTAGATTTGCTGTTAAAGAATTGAGTATACAGAATGCAAACAAACGCTTCCCTACAAGTGAATCGCCTAACCATTCAACACAGTTCTAAAAACTGAATAGGATGCAGTTTTCACTCAGATGAAAGACGTATGCTTTCTTTCTTAAGAAGTGTTTTCAAAGACATTCACAGAGTGATTCTACAAAGCCTTTTTACTGACATTGGCTTTTAAACGTGATTTCACTGGAATTTCTGTCAAAGGAAAGACACGAGATTTGCTGTTAAAGAATTGAGTATACAGAATGCAAACAAACACTTCCCTACAAGTGAATCGCCTAACCATTCAACACAGTTCTAAAAACTGAATAGGATGCAGTTTTCACTCAGATGAAATATGTATGCTTTCCTTCGTAAGAAATGTTTTCAAAGACATTCACAGAGTGATTCCACGAAGCCTTTTTACTGACGTTCGGTTTTCAACGTGATTTCACTGGAATTTCTGTCAAATGCAAGACACGAGATTTGCTGTTAAAGAATTGAGTATACAGAATGCAAACAAATGCTTCCCTACAAGTGAATCGCCTAACCATTCAACACAGTTCTAAAAACTGAATAGGATGCAGTTTTCACTCAGATGAAAGACGTATGCTTTCTTTCTTAAGAAGTGTTTTCAAAGACATTCACAGAGTGATTCTACGAAGCCTTTTTAATGAAGTTGGCTTTTAAACGTGATTTCACTGGAATTTCTGTCAAACGCAAGACACGAAATTTGCTGTTAAAGAATTGAGTATACAGAATGCAAACAAACGCTTCCCTACAAGCGAATCGCCTAACCATTCAACACAGTACTGAAAACTGAATAGAAGCAGTTTTCACTTAGATGAAAGACGTATGCTTTCCTTCTTAAGAAGTGTTTTCAAAGACATTCACAGAGTGATTCTACTAAGCCTTTTTACTGACATTGGCTTTTAAACGTGATTTCACTGGAATTTCTGTCAAACGCAAGACACGAGATTTGCTGTTAAAGAATTGAGTATACAGAATGCAAACAAACGCTTCCCTACAAGTGAATCGCTTAACCATTCAACACAGTTCTAAAAACTGAATAGGATGCAGTTTTCACTCAGATGAAAGACGTATGCTTTCTTTCTTAAGAAGTGTTTTCAAAGACATTCACAGAGTGATTCTACAAAGCCTTTTTACTGACATTGGCATTTAAACGTGATTTCACTGGAATTTCTGTCAAAGGCAAGACACGAGATTTGCTGTTAAAGAATAGAGTATACAGAATGCAAACAAATACTTCCCTATAAGTGAATCACCTAACCATTCAACACAGTACTAAAAACTGAATAGAATGCAGTTTTCACTCAGATGAAAGACGTATGCTTTCCTTCTTAGGAAGTGTTTTCAAAGACATTCACAGAGTGATTCTACCAAGCCTTTTTACTGACATTGGCTTTTAAACGTGATTTCACTGTAATTTCTGTCAAACGCAAGACACGAGATTTGCTGTTAAAGAATTGAGTATGCAGAATGCAAACAAACGCTTCCCTACAAGTGAATCGCCTAACCATTCAAAACAGTACTAAAAACTGAATACAATGCAGTTTTCACTCAGATGAAAAATGTATGCTTTCCTTCTTAAGAAATGTTTTCAAAGACATTCACAGAGTGATTCCACGAAGCCTATTTACTGACATTCGTTTTTAAACGTGGTTTCACTGGAATTTCTGTCAAACGCAAGACACATGATTTGCTGTTAAAGAATTGAGTTTACAGAATGCAAACAAACACTTCCCTACAAGTGAATCGCCTAACCATTCAACACAGTACTAAAAACTGAATAGAATGCAGTTTTCACTCAAATGAAAGACGTATGCTTTCCTTCTTAAGAAGTGTTTTCAAAGACATTCACTGGGTGATTCTAAGAAGACATTTTACTGACATTGGCTTTTAAACGTGATTTCACTGGAATTTCTGTCAAAGGCAAGACACTAGATTTGCTGTTAAAGAATTGAGTATACAGAATGCAAACAAATGCTTCCCTACAAGTGAATCGCCTAACCATTCAACACAGTTCTAAAAACTGAATAGGATGCAGTTTTCACTCAGATGAAAGACATATGCTTTCTTTCTTAAGAAGTGTTTTCAAAGACATTCACAGAGTGATTCTACGAAGCCTTTTTAATGAAGTTGGCTTTTAAACGTGATTTCACTGGAATTTCTGTCAAACGCAAGACACGAAATTTGCTGTTAAAGAATTGAGTATACAGAATGCAAACAAATGCTTCCCTACAAGCGAATCGCCTAACCATTCAACACAGTACTGAAAACTGAATAGAAGCAGTTTTCACTTAGATGAAAGACGTATGCTTTCCTTCTTAAGAAGTGTTTTCAAAGACATTCACAGAGTGATTCTACTAAGCCTTTTTACTGACATTGGCTTTTAAACGTGATTTCACTGGAAATTCTGTCAAACGCAAGATACGAGATTTGCTGTTAAAGAATTGAGTATACAGAATGCAAACAAACGCTTCCCTACAAGTGAATCGCTTAACCATTCAACACAGTTCTAAAAACTGAATAGGATGCAGTTTTCACTCAGATGAAAGACGTATGCTTTCTTTCTTAAGAAGTGTTTTCAAAGACATTCACAGAGTGATTCTACAAAGCCTTTTTACTGACATTGGCATTTAAACGTGATTTCACTGGAATTTCTGTCAAAGGCAAGACACGAGATTTGCTGTTAAAGAATAGAGTATACAGAATGCAAACAAATACTTCCCTATAAGTGAATCACCTAACCATTCAACACAGTACTAAAAACTGAATAGAATGCAGTTTTCACTCAGATGAAAGACGTATGCTTTCCTTCTTAGGAAGTGTTTTCAAAGACATTCACAGAGTGATTCTACCAAGCCTTTTTACTGACATTGGCTTTTAAACGTGATTTCACTGTAATTTCTGTCAAACGCAAGACACGAGATTTGCTGTTAAAGAATTGAGTATGCAGAATGCAAACAAACGCTTCCCTACAAGTGAATCGCCTAACCATTCAAAACAGTACTAAAAACTGAATACAATGCAGTTTTCACTCAGATGAAAAATGTATGCTTTCCTTCTTAAGAAATGTTTTCAAAGACATTCATAGAGTGATTCCACGAAGCCTATTTACTGACATTCGTTTTTAAACGTGGTTTCACTGGAATTTCTGTCAAACGCAAGACACATGATTTGCTGTTAAAGAATTGAGTTTACAGAATGCAAACAAACACTTCCCTACAAGTGAATCGCCTAACCATTCAACACAGTACTAAAAACTGAATAGAATGCAGTTTTCACTCAAATGAAAGACGTATGCTTTCCTTCTTAAGAAGTGTTTTCAAAGACATTCACTGGGTGATTCTAAGAAGACATTTTACTGACATTGGCTTTTAAACGTGATTTCACTGGAATTTCTGTCAAAGGCAAGACACTAGATTTGCTGTTAAAGAATTGAGTATACAGAATGCAAACAAATGCTTCCCTACAAGTGAATCGCCTAACCATTCAACACAGTTCTAAAAACTGAATAGGATGCAGTTTTCACTCAGATGAAATATGTATGCTTTCCTTCTTAAGAAATGTTTTCAAAGACATTCACAGAGTGATTCTACTAAGCCTTTTTACTGACTTTGGCTTTTAAACGTGATTTCAATGGAATTTCTATCAAATGCAAGACACTAGATTAGCTGTTAAATAATTGAGTATACAGAATGCAAACAAACGCTTCCCTACAAGTGAATCAACTAACCATTCAACACAGTACTAAAAACTGAATCGAATGCAGTTTTCACTCAGATGAATGACGTATGCTTTACTTCTGAAGAAGTGTTTTCAAAGACATTCACAGATTGATTCGACAAAGCCTTTTTACTGACATTGGCATTTAAACGTGATTTCACTGGAATATCTGTTAAACCCAAGACACGAGATTTCTGTTAAAGAATTGAGTATACAGAATGCAAACAAACGCTTCCCTACCAGTGAATTGCCTAACCATTCAACACAGTTCTAAAAACTGAATAGGATGCAGTTTTCACTCAGATGAAATATGTATGCTTTCCTTCTTGTGAAATGTTTTCAAAGACATTCACAGAGTGATTCTACTAAGCCTTTTTACTGAAGTTGGCTTTTAAAGGTGATTTCACTGGAATTTCTGTCAAACGCAAGACACGAAATTTGCTGTTAAAGAATTGAGTATACAGAATGCAAACAAACGCTTCCCTACAAGCGAATCACCTGACCATTCAACACAGTACTAAAAACTGAATAGAAGCAGTTTTCACTCAGATGAAAGACGTATGCTTTCCTTCTTAAGAAGTGTTTTCAAAGACATTCACAGAGTGATTCTACTAAGCCTTTTTACTGACATTTGCTTTTAAACATGATTTCACTGGAATTTCTGTCAAACGCAAGACACTAGATTTGCTGTTAAAGAATTGAGTATACAGAATGCAAACAAACGCTTCCCTACAAGTGAATCGCCTAACCATTCAACACAGTTCTAAAAACTGAATAGGATGCAGTTTTCACTCAGATGAAAGACGTATGCTTTCTTTCTTGAGAAGTGTTTTCAAAGACATTCACAGAGTGATTCTACAAAGCCTTTTTACTGACATTGGCTTTTAAACGTGATTTCACTGTAATTTCTGTCAAACGCAAGACACGAGATTTGCTGTTAAAGAATTGAGTATACAGAATGCAAACAAATGCTTCCCTACAAGTGAATCACCTAACCATTCAACACAGTACTAAAAACTGAATAGAATGCAGTTTACACTCAGATGAAAGACGTATGCTTTCCTTCTTAAGAAGTGTTTTCAAAGACATTCACAGAGTGATTCTACGAAGCCTTTTTACTGACATTGGCTTTTAAACATGATTTCACTGTAATTTCTGTCAAATGTAAGACACGAGATTTGCTGTTAAAGAATTGAGTATACAGAATGCAAACAAACGCTTCCCTACAAGTGAATCGCCTAACCATTCAACACAGTTAAAAAAACTGAATAGGATGCAGTTTTCACTCAGATGAAAGACGTATGCTTTCCTTCTTAAGAAGTGTTTTCAAAGACATTCACAGAGTGATTCTACTAAGCCTTTTTACTGACATTGGCTTTTAAACGTGATTTCACTGGAATTTCTGTCAAAGGCAAGACACAAGATTTGCTGTTAAAGAATTGAGTATACAGAATGCAAACAAACGCTTCCCTACATGTGAATCGCCTAACCATTCAACACAGTACTAAAAACTGAATAGAATGCAGTTTTCACTCAGATGAAAGACGTATGCTTTCCTTCTTAAGAAGTGTTTTCAAAGACATTCACAGAGTGATTCTACGAAGCCTTTTTACTGACGTTGGCTTTTAAACGTGATTTCACTGTAATTTCTGTCAAACACAAGACAGGAGATTTGCTGTTAAAGAATTGAGTATACAGAATGCAAACAAACGCTTCCCTACAAGTGAATCGCCTAACCATTCAACACAGTTAAAAAAACTGAATAGGATGCAGTTTTCACTCAGATGAAAGACATATGCTTTCTTTCTTAAGAAGTGTTTTCAAAGACATTCACAGAGTGATTCTACAAAGCCTTTTCACTGACATTGGCTTTTAAACATGATTTCACTGGAATTTCTGTCAAACGCAAGACACGAGATTTGCTTTTAAAGAATTGAGTATACAGAATGCAAACAAAGGCTTCCCTACAAGTGAATCGCCTAACCATTCAACACAGTACAAAAAACTGAATAGAATGCAGTTTTCACTCAGATGAAGGCGTATGCTTTCCTTCTTAAGAAGTGTTTTCAAAGACATTCACAGAATGATTCTACAAAGCCTTTTTACTGACATTGGCATTTAAACGTGATTTCACTGGAATATCTGTTAAACCCAAGACATGAGATTTGCTGATAAAGAATTGAGTATACAGAATGCAAACAAACGCTTCCCTACAAGTGAATCGCCTATCCATTCATCACAGTTCTAAAAACTGAATAGGATGCAGTTTTCACTCATATGAAAGACATATGATTTCTTTCTTAAGAAGTGTTTTCGAAGACATTCACAGAGTGATTCCACGAAGCCTTTTTACTGACATTTGGTTTTCAACGTGATTTCACTGGAATTTCTGTCAAACGCAAGACACGAGATTTGCTGTTAAAGAATTGAGTATACAGAATGCAAACAAACGCTTCCCTACAAGTGAATCGCCTAACCATTCAACACAGTACTAAAAACTGAATAGAATGCAGTTTTCACTCAGATGAAAGACATATGCTTTCCTTCTTAAGAAGTGTTTTCAAAGACATTCAAAGAGTGATTCTACAAAGCCTTTTTACTGACATTGGCTTTTAAACGTGATTTCACTGGAATATCTATCAAACCCAAGTCATGAGATTTGCTGTTAAAGAATTGAGTATACAGAATGCAAACAAAGGCTTCCCTATGAGTGAATCGCCTAACCATTCAACACAGTACTAAAAACTGAATAGAATGCAGTTTTCACTCAGATGAAAGACGTATGCTTTCCTTCTTAAGAAGTGTTTTCAAAGACATTCACAGAGTGATTCTACAAAGCCTTTTGACTGACATTGGCTTTTAAACGTGATTTCACTGGAATTTCTCTCAAACGCAAGACACGAGATTTGCTTTTAAAGAATTGAGTATACAGAATGCAAACAAAGGCTTCCCTTCAAGTGAATCGCCTAACCATTCAACACAGTACGAAAAACTGAAAAGGATACAGTTTTCACACAGATGAAAGACGTATGCTTTCCTTCTTAAGAAGTTTTTTCAAAGACATTCACAGAGTGATTCTACTAAGCCTTTTTACTGACATTGGAATTTAAACGTGATTTCACTGGATTTTCTGTTAAATGCAAGATACGAGATTTGCTGTTAAAGAATTGAGTATACAGAATGCAAACAAACGCTTCCCTACAAGTGAATCGCCTAACCATTCAACACAGTACTAAAAACTGAATAGAATGCAGTTTTCACTCAGATGAAAGACGTATGCTTTCCTTCTTAAGAAGTGTTTTCAAAGACATTCACAGAGTGATTCTACAAAGCCTTTTGACTGACATTGGCTTTAAACGTGATTTCACTGTAATTTCTGTCAAACGCAAGACACGAGATTTGCTTTTAAAGAATTGAGTATACAGAATGCAAACAAAGGCTTCCCTACAAGTGAATCGCCTAACCATTCAACACAATACGAAAAACTGAATAGGATGCAGTTTTCACACAGATGAAAGACGTATGCTTTCCTTCTTAAGAAGTGTTTTCAAAGACATTCACAGAGTGATTCTACTAAGCCTTTTTACTGACATTGGCTTTTAAACGTGATTTCACTGGAATTTCTGTCAAACGCAAGACACGAGATTTGCTTTTAAAGAATTGAGTATACAGAATGCAAACAAAGGCTTCCCAACAAGTGAATCACCTAAGCATTCAACACAATACGAAAAACTGAATAGAATGCAGTTTTCATTCAGATGAAAGACGTATGCTTTCCTTCTTAAGAAGTGTTTTCAAAGACATTCACAGAGTGATTCTACGAAGCCTTTTTACTGACATTGGCTTTTAAACGTGATTTCACTGGAATTTCTGTCAAACGCAAGACACGAGATTTGCTGTTAAAGAATTGAGTATACAGAATACAAACAAACGCTTCCCTACAAGTGAATCGCCTAACCATTCAACACAGTTAAAAAAACTGAATAGGATGCAGTTTTCACTCAGATGAAAGACGTATGCTTTCCTTCTTAAGAAGTGTTTTCAAAGACATTCACAGAGTGATTCTACTAAGCCTTTTTACTGACATTGGCTTTTAAACATGATTTCACTGGAATTTCTGTCAAACGCAAGACACAAGATTTGATGTTAAAGAATTGAGTATACAGAATGCAAACAAAGGCTTCCCTACAAGTGAATCGCCTAACCATTCAACAAAGTTAAAAAAACTGAATAGAATGCAGTTTTCACTCAGATGAAAGATGTATGCTTTCCTTCTTAAGAAGTGTTTACAAAGACATTCACTAAGTGATTCTACAAAGCCTTTTTACTGACATTGGCTTTTAAACGTGATTTCACTGGAATTTCTGTCAAAGGCAAGACATGAGATATGCTGTTAAAGAATTGAGTATACAGAATGCAAAAAAACACTTCCCTACAAGTGAATCGCCTAACCATTCATCACAGTACTAAAAACTGAATAGAATGCAGTTTTCACTCATATGAAAGACGTATGCTTTCTTTCTTAAGAAGTGTTTTCAAAGACATTCACAGAGTGATTCTACGAAGCCTTTTTATTGACATTGGCTTTTAAACGTGATTTCACTGGAATATCTGTCAAACCCAAGTCATGAGATTTGCTCTTAAAGAATTGAGTATACAGAATGCAAACAAAGGCTTCCCTATGAGTGAATCGCCTAACCATTCAACACAGTACTAAAAACTGAACAGAATGCACTTTTCACTCAGATGAAAGACGTATGCTTTCCTTCTTAAGAAGTGTTTTCAAAGACATTCACAGAGTGATTCTACAAAGCCTTTTGACTGACATTGGCTTTAAACGTGATTTCACTGGAATTTCTGTCAAATGCAAGACTCGAGATTTGCTTTTAAAGAATTGAGTATACAGAATGCAAACAAAGGCTTCCCTACAAGTGAATCGCCTAACCATTCAACACAATACGAAAAACTGAATAGGATGCAGTTTTCACACAGATGAAAGACGTATGCTTTCCTTCTTAAGAAGTGTTTTCAAAGACATTCACAGAGTGATTCTACGAAGCCTTTTTACTGACGTTGGCTTTTAAACGTGATTTCACTGGAATTTCTGTCAAACGCAAGACACGAGATTTGCTGTTAAAGAATTGAGTATACAGAATGCAAACAAACGCTTCCCTACAAGTGAATCGCCTAACCATTCAACACAGTTAAAAAAACTGAATAGGATGCAGTTTTCACTCAGATGAAAGACGTATGCTTTCCTTCTTAAGAAGTGTTTTCAAAGACATTCACGGAGTGATTCTACAAAGCCTTTTGACTGACATTGGCTTTTAAACGTGATTTCACTGGAATTTCTGTCAAACGCAAGACACGAGATTTGCTGTTAAAGAATTGAGTATACAGAATGCAAACAAATGCTTCCCTATAAGTGAATCACCTAACCATTCAACACAGTACTAAAAACTGAATAGAATGCAGTTTTCACTCAGATGAAAGACGTATGCTTTCTTTCTTAAGAAGTGTTTTCAAAGACATTCACAGAGTGATTCTACGAAGCCTTTTTACTGACATTGGCTTTTAAACATGATTTCACTGGAATTTCTGTCAAACACAAGACACGAGATTTGCTGTTAAAGAATTGAGTATACAGAATGCAAACAAACGCTTCCCTACAAGTGAATCGCCTAACCATTCAACACAGTACTAAAAACTGAATAGAA
Organism: Phyllotis vaccarum; assembly: GCA_033318265.1. Lineage (NCBI taxonomy): Eukaryota > Metazoa > Chordata > Mammalia > Rodentia > Cricetidae > Phyllotis > Phyllotis vaccarum. The sequence goes on along the minus strand of JARWLC010000096.1, from coordinate 282,027 downwards.
TGCAGTTTTCACTCAGATGAAAGACATATGCTTTCCTTCTTAAGAAGTGTTTTCAAAGACATTCAAAGAGTGATTCTACAAAGCCTTTTTACTGACATTGGCTTTTAAACGTGATTTCACTGGAATATCTGTCAAACCCAAGTCATGAGATTTGCTGTTAAAGAATTGAGTATACAGAATGCAAACAAAGGCTTCCCTATGAGTGAATCGCCTAACCATTCAACACAGTACTAAAAACTGAATAGAATGCAGTTTTCACTCAGATGAAAGACGTATGCTTTCCTTCTTAAGAAGTGTTTTCAAAGACATTCACAGAGTGATTCTACAAAGCCTTTTGACTGACATTGGCTTTTAAACGTGATTTCACTGGAATTTCTCTCAAACGCAAGACACGAGATTTGCTTTTAAAGAATTGAGTATACAGAATGCAAACAAAGGCTTCCCTTCAAGTGAATCGCCTAACCATTCAACACAGTACAAAAAACTGAAAAGGATGCAGTTTTCACACAGATGAAAGACTTATGCTTTCCTTCTTAAGAAGTTTTTTCAAAGACATTCACAGAGTGATTCTACTAAGCCTTTTTACTGACATTGGAATTTAAACGTGATTTCACTGGATTTTCTGTCAAATGCAAGATACGAGATTTGCTGTTAAAGAATTGAGTATACAGAATGCAAACAAAGGCTTCCCTACAAGTGAATCGCCTAACCATTCAACACAATACGAAAAACTGAATAGGATGCAGTTTTCACACAGATGAAAGACGTATGCTTTCCTTCTTAAGTAGTGTTTTCAAAGACATTCACAGAGTGATTCTACTAAGCCTTTTTACTGACATTGGCTTTTAAACGTGATTTCACTGGAATTTCTGTCAAACGCAAGACACGAGATTTGCTTTTAAAGAATTGAGTATACAGAATGCAAACAAAGGCTTCCCTACAAGTGAATCACCTAACCATTCAACACAATACGAAAAACTGAATAGAATGCAGTTTTCATTCAGATGAAAGACGTATGCTTTCCTTCTTAAGAAGTGTTTTCAAAGACATTCACAGAGTGATTCTACGAAGCCTTTTTACTGACATTGGCTTTTAAACGTGATTTCACTGGAATTTCTGTCAAACGCAAGACACGAGATTTGCTGTTAAAGAATTGAGTATACAGAATACAAACAAACGCTTCCCTACAAGTGAATCGCCTAACCATTCAACACAGTTAAAAAAACTGAATAGGATGCAGTTTTCACTCAGATGAAAGACGTATGCTTTCCTTCTTAAGAAGTGTTTTCAAAGACATTCAGAGAGTGATTCTACTAAGCCTTTTTACTGACATTGGCTTTTAAACATGATTTCACTGGAATTTCTGTCAAACGCAAGACACAAGATTTGCTGTTAAAGAATTGAGTATACAGAATGCAAACAAAGGCTTCCCTACAAGTGAATCGCCTAACCATTCAACAAAGTTAAAAAAACTGAATAGAATGCAGTTTTCACTCAGATGAAAGATGTATGCTTTCCTTCTTAAGAAGTGTTTACAAAGACATTCACTAAGTGATTCTACAAAGCCTTTTTACTGACATTGGCTTTTAAACGTGATTTCACTGGAATTTCTGTCAAAGGCAAGACATGAGATATGCTGTTAAAGAATTGAGTATACAGAATGCAAAAAAACACTTCCCTACAAGTGAATCGCCTAACCATTCAACACAGTACTAAAAACTGAATAGAATGCAGTTTTCACTCAGATGAAGGCCTATGCTTTCCTTCTTAAGAAGTGTTTTCAAAGACATTCACAGAATGATTCTACAAAGCATTTTTACTGACATTGGCATTTAAACGTGATTTCACTGGAATATCTGTTAAACCCAAGACAGGAGATTTGCTGATAAAGAATTGAGTATACAGAATGCAAACAAACGCTTCCCTACAAGTGAATCGCCTATCCATTCATCACAGTTCTAAAAACTGAATAGGATGCAGTTTTCACTCATATGAAACACATATGATTTCTTTCTTAAGAAGTGTTTTCGAAGACATTCACAGAGTGATTCCACGAAGCCTTTTTACTGACATTTGGTTTTCAACGTGATTTCACTGGAATTGCTGTCAAATGCAAGACACGAGATTTGCTGTTAAAGAATTGAGTATACAGAATGCAAACAAAAGCTTCCCTACAAGTGAATCGCCTAACCATTCAACACAGTACTAAAAACTGAATAGAATGCAGTTTTCACTCATATGAAAGACGTATGCTTTCTTTCTTAAGAAGTGTTTTCAAAGACATTCACAGAGTGATTCTACGAAGCCTTTTTACTGACATTGGCTTTTAAACATGATTTCACTGGAATTTCTGTCAAACGCAAGACACGAGATTTGCTGTTAAAGAATTGAGTATACAGAATGCAAACAAACGCTTCCCTACAACTGAATCGCCTAACCATTCAACACAGTACTAAAAACTGAATAGAATGCAGTTTTCACTCAGATGAAAGACATATGCTTTCCTTCTTAAGAAGTGTTTTCAAAGACATTCAAAGAGTGATTCTACAAAGCCTTTTTACTGACATTGGCTTTTAAACGTGATTTCACTGGAATATCTGTCAAACCCAAGTCATGAGATTTGCTGTTAAAGAATTGAGTATACAGAATGCAAACAAAGGCTTCCCTATGAGTGAATCGCCTAACCATTCAACACAGTACTAAAAACTGAACAGAATGCAGTTTTCACTCAGATGAAAGACGTATGCTTTCCTTCTTAAGAAGTGTTTTCAACGACATTCACAGAGTGATTCTACAAAGCCTTTTGACTGACATTGGCTTTAAACGTGATTTCACTGGAATTTCTGTCAAATGCAAGACTCGAGATTTGCTCTTAAAGAATTGAGTATAGAGAATGCAAACAAAGGCTTCCCTACAAGTGAATCGCCTAACCATTCAACACAATACGAAAAACTGAATAGGATGCAGTTTTCACACAGATGAAAGACGTATGCTTTCCTTCTTAAGAAGTGTTTTCAAAGACATTCACAGAGTGATTCTACTAAGCCTTTTTACTGACATTGGCTTTAAAACGTGATTTCACTGGAATTTCTGTCAAACGCAAGACACGAGATTTGCTTTTAAAGAATTGAGTATACAGAATGCAAACAAAGGCTTCCCTACAAGTGAATCACCTAACCATTCAACACAATACGAAAAACTGAATAGAATGCAGTTTTCATTCAGATGAAAGACATATGCTTTCCTTCTTAAGAAGTGTTTTCAAAGACATTCACAGAGTGATTCTACGAAGCCTTTTTACTGACGTTGGCTTTTAAACGTGATTTCACTGGAATTTCTGTCAAACGCAAGACACGAGATTTGCTGTTAAAGAATTGAGTATACAGAATGCAAACAAACGCTTCCCTACAATTGAATCGCCTAACCATTCAACACAGTTAAAAAAACTGAATAGGATGCAGTTTTCACTCAGATGAAAGACGTATGCTTTCCTTCTTAAGAAGTGTTTTCAAAGACATTCACGGAGTGATTCTACAAAGCCTTTTGACTGACATTGGCTTTTAAACGTGATTTCACTGGAATTTCTGTCAAACGCAAGACAGGAGATTTGCTGTTAAAGAATTGAGTATACAGAATGCAAACAAATGCTTCCCTATAAGTGAATCACCTAACCATTCAACACAGTACTAAAAACTGAATAGAATGCAGTTTACACTCAGATGAAAGACGTATGCTTTCCTTCTTAAGAAGTGTTTTCAAAGACATTCACAGAGTGATTCTACGAAGCCTTTTTACTGACATTGGCTTTTAAACGTGATTTCACTGTAATTTCTGTCAAACGCAAGACACGAGATTTGCTGTTAAAGAATTGAGTATACAGAATGCAAACAAACGCTTCCCTACAAGTGAATCACCTAACCATTCAACACAGTTCTAAAAACTGAATAGGATGCAGTTTTCACTCAGATGAAAGACGTATGCTTTCCTTCTTAAGAACTGTTTTCAAAAACATTCACAGAGTGATTCTACTAAGCCTTTTTACTGACATTGGCTTTTAAACGTGATTTCATTGGAATTTCTATCAAACGCAAGACACTAATTTTGCTGTTAAAGAATAGAGTATACAGAATGCAAACAAACGCTTCCCTACAAGTGAATCACCTAACCATTCAACACAGTACTAAAAACTGAATAGAATGCAGTTTTCATTCAGATGAAAGACGTATGCTTTCCTTCTGAAGAAGTGTTTCCAAAGACTTTCACAAAGTTATTGTACAAAGCCTTTTTACTGATATTGGCTTTTAAACGTGATTTCACAGGAATTTCTGTCAAACGCAAGACACAAGATTTGCTGTTAAAGAATTGAGTATACAGAATGCAAACAAATGCTTCCCTACAAGTGAATCGCCTAACCATTCAAAACAGTACTAAAAACTGAATACAATGCAGTTTTCACTCAGATGAAAGATGTATGCTTTCCTTCTTAAGAAATGTTTTCAAAGACATTCACAGAGTGATTCTACGAAGCCTTTTTACTGACATTGGCTTTTAAACGTGATTTCACTGGAATATCTGTCAAACCCAAGTCATGAGATTTGCTGTTAAAGAATTGAGTATACAGAATGCAAACAAAGGCTTCCCTATGAGTGAATCGCCTAACCATTCAACACAGTACTAAAAACTGAATAGAATGCAGTTTTCACTCAGATGAAAGACGTATGCTTTCCTTCTTAAGAAGTGTTTTCAAAGACATTCACAGAGTGATTCTACAAAGCCTTTTGACTGACATTGGCTTTTAAACGTGATTTCACTGTAATTTCTGTCAAACGCAAGACACGAGATTTGCTTTTAAAGAATTGAGTATACAGAATGCAAACAAAGGCTTCCCTACAAGTGAATCGCCTAACCATTCAACACAATACGAAAAACTGAATAGGATGCAGTTTTCACACAGATGAAAGAGGTATGCTTTCCTTCTTAAGAAGTGTTTTCAAAGACATTCACAGAGTGATTCTACTAAGCCTTTTTACTGACATTGGCTTTTAAACGTGATTTCACTGGAATTTCTGTCAAACGCAAGACACGAGATTTGCTTTTAAAGAATTGAGTATACAGAATGCAAACAAAGGCTTCCCTACAAGTGAATCACCTAACCATTCAACACAATACGAAAAACTGAATAGAATGCAGTTTTCATTCAGATGAAAGACATATGCTTTCCTTCTTAAGAAGTGTTTTCAAAGACATTCACAGAGTGATTCTACAAAGCCTTTTTACTGACATTGGCTTTAAACCTGATTTCACTGGAGTTTCTGTCAAACGCAAGACACGAGATTTGCTGTTAAAGAATTGAGTATACAGAATGCAAACAAATGCTTCCCTACAAGTGAATCACCTAACCATTCAACACAGTACTAAAAACTGAATAGAATGCAGTTTACACTCAGATGAAAGACGTATGCTTTCCTTCTTAAGAAGTGTTTTCAAAGACATTCACAGAGTGATTCTACGAAGCCTTTTTACTGATGTTGGCTTTTAAACGTGATTTCACTGTAATTTCTGTCAAACGCAAGACACGAGATTTGCTGTTAAAGAATTGAGAATACAGAATGCAAACAAACGCTTCCCTACAAGTGAATTGCCTAACCATTCAACACAGTTAAAAAAACTGAATAGGATGCAGTTTTCACTCAGATGAAAGACGTATGCTTTCCTTCCTAAGAAGAGTTTTCAAAGACATTCACAGAGTGATTCTACAAAGCCTTTTGACTGACATTGGCTTTTAAACGTGATTTCACTGGAATTTCTGTCAAACGCAAGACACGAGATTTGCTTTTAAAGAATTGAGTATACAGAATGCAAACAAAGGCTTCCCTACAAGTGAATCGCCTAACCATTCAACACAGTACTAAAAACTGAATAGAATGCAGTTTTCACTCAGATGAAGGCGTATGCTTTCCTTCTTAAGAAGTGTTTTCAAAGACATTCACAGAATGATTCTACAAAGCATTTTTAATGACATTGGCATTTAAACGTGATTTCACTGGAATATCAGTTAAACCCAAGACAGGAGATTTGCTGATAAAGAATTGAGTATACAGAATGCAAACAAACGCTTCCCTACAAGTGAATCGCCTATCCATTCATCACAGTTCTAAAAACTGAATAGGATGCAGTTTTCACTCATATGAAACACATATGATTTCTTTCTTAAGAAGTGTTTTCGAAGACATTCACAGAGTGATTCCACGAAGCCTTTTTACTGACATTTGGTTTTCAACGTGATTTCACTGGAATTTCTGTCAAATGCAAGACACGAGATTTGCTGTTAAAGAATTGAGTATACAGAATGCAAACAAAAGCTTCCCTACAAGTGAATCGCCTAACCATTCAACACAGTACTAAAAACTGAATAGAATGCAGTTTTCACTCATATGAAAGACGTATGCTTTCTTTCTTAAGAAGTGTTTTCAAAGACATTCACAGAGTGATTCTACGAAGCCTTTTTACTGACATTGGCTTTTAAACATGATTTCACTGGAATTTCTGTCAAACGCAAGACACGAGATTTGCTGTTAAAGAATTGAGTATACAGAATGCAAACAAACGCTTCCCTAAAAGTGAATCGCCTAACCATTCAACACAGTACTAAAAACTGAATAGAATGCAGTTTTCACTCAGATGAAAGACATATGCTTTCCTTCTTAAGAAGTGTTTTCAAAGACATTCAAAGAGTGATTCTACAAAGCCTTTTTACTGACATTGGCTTTTAAACGTGATTTCACTGGAATATCTGTCAAACCCAAGTCATGAGATTTGCTGTTAAAGAATTGAGTATACAGAATGCAAACAAAGGCTTCCCTATGAGTGAATCGCCTAACCATTCAACACAGTACTAAAAACTGAACAGAATGCAGTTTTCACTCAGATGAAAGACGTATGCTTTCCTTCTTAAGAAGTGTTTTCAACGACATTCACAGAGTGATTCTACAAAGCCTTTTGACTGAGATTGGCTTTAAACGTGATTTCACTGGAATTTCTGTCAAACGCAAGACACGAGATTTGCTGTTAAAAATTGAGTATACAGAATGCAAACAAATGTTTCCCTATAAGTGAATCACCAAACCATTCAACACAGTACTAAAAACTGAATAGAATGCAGTTTACACTCAGATGAAAGACGTATGCTTTCCTTCTTAAGAAGTGTTTTCAAAGACATTCACAGAGTGATTCTACGAAGCCTTTTTACTGACATTGGCTTTTAAATGTGATTTCACTGTAATTTCTGTCAAACACAAGACACGAGATTTGCTGTTAAAGAATTGAGTATACAGAATGCAAACAAACGCTTCCCTACAAGTGAATCACCTAACCATTCAACACAGTTCTAAAAACTGAATAGGATGCAGTTTTCACTCAGATGAAAGACATATGCTTTCCTTCTTAAGAACTGTTTTCAAAAACATTCACAGAGTGATTCTACTAAGCCTTTTTACTGACATTGGCTTTTAAACGTGATTTCATTGGAATTTCTATCAAACGCAAGACACTAATTTTGCTGTTAAAGAATAGAGTATACAGAATGCAAACAAACGCTTCCCTACAAGTGAATCACCTAACCATTCAACACAGTACTAAAAACTGAATAGAATGCAGTTTTCATTCAGATGAAAGACGTATGCTTTCCTTCTGAAGAAGTGTTTCCAAAGACATTCACAAAGTTATTGTACAAAGCCTTTTTACTGATATTGGCTTTTAAACGTGATTTCACAGGAATTTCTGTCAAACGCAAGACACAACATTTGCTGTTAAAGAATTGAGTATACAGAATGCAAACAAATGCTTCCCTACAAGTGAATCGCCTAACCATTCAAAACAGTACTAAAAACTGAATACAATGCAGTTTTCACTCAGATGAAAGATGTATGCTTTCCTTCTTAAAAAATGTTTTCAAAGACATTCACAGAGTGATTCTACGAAGCCTTTTTACTGACATTGGCTTTTAAACGTGATTTCACTGGAATATCTGTCAAACCCAAGTCATGAGATTTGCTGTTGAAGAATTGAGTATACAGAATGCAAACAAAGGCTTCCCTATGAGTGAATCGCCTAACCATTCAACACAGTACTAAAAACTGAATAGAATGCAGTTTTCACTCAGATGAAAGACGTATGCTTTCCTTCTTAAGAAGTGTTTTCAAAGACATTCACAGAGTGATTCTACAAAGCCTTTTGACTGACATTGGCTTTAAACGTGATTTCACTGTAACTTCTGTCAAACGCAAGACACGAGATTTGCTTTTAAAGAATTGAGTATACAGAATGCAAACAAAGGCTTCCCTACAAGTGAATCGCCTAACCATTCAACACAATACGAAAAACTGAATAGGATGCAGTTTTCACACAGATGAAAGACGTATGCTTTCCTTCTTAAGAAGTGTTTTCAAAGACATTCACAGAGTGATTCTACTAAGCCTTTTTACTGACATTGGCTTTTAAACGTGATTTCACTGGAATTTCTGTCAAACGCAAGACACGAGATTTGCTTTTAAAGAATTGAGTATACAGAATGCAAACAAAGGCTTCCCTACAAGTGAATCACCTAACCATTCAACACAATACGAAAAACTGAATAGAATGCAGTTTTCATTCAGATGAAAGACATATGCTTTCCTTCTTAAGAAGTGTTTTCAAAGACATTCACAGAGTGATTCTACGAAGCCTTTTTACTGACGTTGGCTTTTAAACCTGATTTCACTGAAATTTCTGTCAAACGCAAGACACGAGATTTGCTGTTAAAGAATTGAGTATACAGAATGCAAACAAACGCTTCCCTACAAGTGAATCGCCTAACCATTCAACACAGTTAAAAAAACTGAATAGGATGCAGTTTTCACTCAGATGAAAGACGTATGCTTTCCTTCTTAAGAAGTGTTTTCAAAGACATTCACAGAGTGATTCTACAAAGCCTTTTGACTGACATTTGCTTTAAACGTGATTTCACTGGAATTTCTGTCAAATGCAAGACACGAGATTTGCTGTTAAAGAATTGAGTATACAGAATGCAAACAAATGCTTCCCTACAAGTGAATCACCTAACCATTCAACACAGTACTAAAAACTGAATAGAATGCAGTTTACACTCAGATGAAAGACGTATGCTTTCCTTCTTAAGAAGTGTTTTCAAAGACATTCACAGAGTGATTCTACGAAGCCTTTTTACGGACATTGGCTTTTAAACGTGATTTCACTGTAATTTCTGTCAAACGCAAGACACGAGATTTGCTGTTAAAGAATTGAGTATACAGAATGCAAACAAACGCTTCCCTACAAGTGAATCACCTAACCATTCAACACAGTTCTAAAAACTGAATAGGATGCAGTTTTCACTCAGATGAAAGACGTATGCTTTCCTTCTTAAGAAGTGTTTTCAAAAACATTCACAGAGTGATTCTACTAAGCCTTTTTACTGACATTGGCTTTTAAACGTGATTTCATTGGAATTTCTATCAAACGCAAGACACTAATTTTGCTGTTAAAGAATAGAGTATACAGAATGCAAACAAATGCTTCCCTACAAGTGAATCACCTAACCATTCAACACAGTACTAAAAACTGAATAGAATGCAGTTTTCATTCAGATGAAAGACGTATGCTTTCCTTCTGAAGAAGTGTTTCCAAAGACATTCACAAAGTTCTTGTACAAATCCTTTTTACTGATATTGGCTTTTAAACGTGATTTCACAGGAATTTCTGTCAAACGCAAGACACAAGATTTGCTGTTAAAGAATTGAGTATACAGAATGCAAACAAATGCTTCCCTACAAGTGAATCGCCTAACCATTCAACACAGTACTAAATACTGAATAGAATGCAGTTTTCACTCAGATGAAAGACGTATGCTTTCCTTCTTAAGAAGTGTTTTCAAAGACATTCACAGAGTGATTCTACAAAGCCTTTTGACTGACATTGGCTTTTAAACGTGATTTCACTGGAATTTCTCTCAAACGCAAGACACGAGATTTGCTTTTAAAGAATTGAGTATACAGAATGCAAACAAAGGCTTCCCTTCAAGTGAATCGCCTAACCATTCAACACAGTACGAAAAACTGAAAAGGATGCAGTTTTCACACAGATGAAAGACTTATGCTTTCCTTCTTAAGAAGTTTTTTCAAAGACATTCACAGAGTGATTCTACTAAGCCTTTTTACTGACATTGGAATTTAAACGTGATTTCACTGGATTTTCTGTCAAATGCAAGATACGAGATTTGCTGTTAAAGAATTGAGTATACAGAATGCAAACAAAGGCTTCCCTACAAGTGAATCGCCTAACCATTCAACACAATACGAAAAACTGAATAGGATGCAGTTTTCACACAGATGAAAGACGTATGCTTTCCTTCTTAAGAAGTGTTTTCAAAGACATTCACAGAGTGATTCTACGAAGCCTTTTTACTGACATTGGCTTTTAAACGTGATTTCACTGGAATATCTGTCAAACCCAAGTCATGAGATTTGCTGTTAAAGAATTGAGTATACAGAATGCAAACAAAGGCTTCCCTATGAGTGAATCGCCTAACCATTCAACACAGTACTAAAAACTGAATAGAATGCAGTTTTCACTCAGATGAAAGACGTATGCTTTCCTTCTTAAGAAGTGTTTTCAAAGACATTCACAGAGTGATTCTACAAAGCCTTTTGACTGACATTGGCTTTAAACGTGATTTCACTGTAATTTCTGTCAAACGCAAGACACGAGATTTGCTTTTAAAGAATTGAGTATACAGAATGCAAACAAAGGCTTCCCTACAAGTGAATTGCCTAACCATTCAACACAATACGAAAAACTGAATAGGATGCAGTTTTCACACAGATGAAAGACGTATGCTTTCCTTCTTAAGAAGTGTTTTCAAAGACATTCACAGAGTGATTCTACTAAGCCTTTTTACTGACATTGGCTTTTAAACGTGATTTCACTGGAATTTCTGTCAAACGCAAGACACGAGATTTGCTTTTAAAGAATTGAGTATACAGAATGCAAACAAAGGCTTCCCTACAAGTGAATCACCTAACCATTCAACACAATACGAAAAACTGAATAGAATGCAGTTTTCATTCAGATGAAAGACATATGCTTTCCTTCTTAAGAAGTGTTTTCAAAGACATTCACAGAGTGATTCTACGAAGCCTTTTTACTGACGTTGGCTTTTAAACGTGATTTCACTGGAATTTCTGTCAAACGCAAGACAGGAGATTTGCTGTTAAAGAATTGAGTATACAGAATGCAAACAAACGCTTCCCTACAAGTGAATCGCCTAACCATTCAACACAGTTAAAAAAACTGAATAGGATGCAGTTTTCACTCAGATGAAAGACGTATGCTTTCCTTCTTAAGAAGTGTTTTCAAAGACATTCACAGAGTGATTCTACAAAGCCTTTTGACTGACATTGGCTTTAAACGTGATTTCACTGTAATTTCTGTCAAACGCAAGACACGAGATTTGCTGTTAAAGAATTGAGTATACAGAATGCAAACAAAGGCTTCCTACAAGTGAATCGCCTATCCATTCACCACAGTTCTAAAAACTGAATAGGATGCAGTTTTCACTCATATGAAAGACATATGATTTCTTTCTTAAGAAGTGTTTTCGAAGACATTCACAGAGTGATTCCACGAAGCCTTTTTACTGACATTTGGTTTTCAACGTGATTTCACTGGAATTTCTGTCAAATGCAAGACACGAGATTTGCTGTTAAAGAATTGAGTATACAGAATGCAAACAAAAGCTTCCCTACAAGTGAATCGCCTAACCATTCAACACAGTACTAAAAACTGAATAGAATGCAGTTTTCACTCAGATGAAAGACGTATGCTTTCTTTCTTAAGAAGTGTTTTCAAAGACATTCACAGAGTGATTCTACGAAGCCTTTTTACTGACATTGGCTTTTAAACATGATTTCACTGGAATTTCTGTCAAACGCAAGACACGAGATTTGCTGTTAAAGAATTGAGTATACAGAATGCAAACAAACGCTTCCCTACAAGTGAATCGCCTAACCATTCAACACAGTACTAAAAACTGAATAGAATGCAGTTTTCACTCAGATGAAAGACATATGCTTTCCTTCTTAAGAAGTGTTTTCAAAGACATTCAAAGAGTGATTCTACAAAGCCTTTTTACTGACATTGGCTTTTAAACGTGATTTCACTGGAATATCTGTCAAACCCAAGTCATGAGATTTGCTGTTAAAGAATTGAGTATACAGAATGCAAACATAGGCTTCCCTATGAGTGAATCGCCTAACCATTCAACACAGTACTAAAAACTGAATAGAATGCAGTTTTCACTCAGATGAAAGACGTATGATTTCCTTCTTAAGAAGTGTTTTCAAAGACATTCACAGAGTGATTCTACAAAGCCTTTTGACTGACATTGGCTTTTAAACGTGATTTCACTGGAATTTCTGTCAAACGCAAGACACGAGATTTGCTTTTAAAGAATTGAGTATACAGAATGCAAACAAACGCTTCCCTACAAGTGAATCACCTAACCATTCAACACAGTTCTAAAAACTGAATAGGATGCAGTTTTCACTCAGATGAAAGACGTATGCTTTCCTTCTTAAGAACTGTTTTCAAAAACATTCACAGAGTGATTCTACTAAGCCTTTTTACTGACATTGGCTTTTAAACGTGATTTCATTGGAATTTCTATCAAACGCAAGACACTAATTTTGCTGTTAAAGAATAGAGTATACAGAATGCAAACAAATGCTTCCCTACAAGTGAATCACCTAACCATTCAACACAGTACTAAAAACTGAATAGAATGCAGTTTTCATTCAGATGAAAGACGTATGCTTTCCTTCTGAAGAAGTGTTTCCAAAGACATTCACAAAGTTATTGTACAAATCCTTTTTACTGATATTGGCTTTTAAACGTGATTTCACAGGAATTTCTGTCAAACGCAAGACACAAGATTTGCTGTTAAAGAATTGAGTATACAGAATGCAAACAAATGCTTCCCTACAAGTGAATCGCCTAACCATTCAACACAGTACTAAATACTGAATAGAATGCAGTTTTCACTCAGATGAAAGACGTATGCTTTCCTTCTTAAGAAGTGTTTTCAAAGACATTCACAGAGTGATTCTACAAAGCCTTTTGACTGACATTGGCTTTTAAACGTGATTTCACTGGAATTTCTCTCAAACGCAAGACACGAGATTTGCTTTTAAAGAATTGAGTATACAGAATGCAAACAAAGGCTTCCCTTCAAGTGAATCGCCTAACCATTCAACACAGTACGAAAAACTGAAAAGGATGCAGTTTTCACACAGATGAAAGACTTATGCTTTCCTTCTTAAGAAGTTTTTTCAAAGACATTCACAGAGTGATTCTACTAAGCCTTTTTACTGACATTGGAATTTAAACGTGATTTCACTGGATTTTCTGTCAAATGCAAGATACGAGATTTGCTGTTAAAGAATTGAGTATACAGAATGCAAACAAAGGCTTCCCTACAAGTGAATCGCCTAACCATTCAACACAATACGAAAAACTGAATAGGATGCAGTTTTCACACAGATGAAAGACGTATGCTTTCCTTCTTAAGAAGTGTTTTCAAAGACATTCACAGAGTGATTCTACGAAGCCTTTTTACTGACATTGGCTTTTAAACGTGATTTCACTGGAATATCTGTCAAACCCAAGTCATGAGATTTGCTGTTAAAGAATTGAGTATACAGAATGCAAACAAAGGCTTCCCTATGAGTGAATCGCCTAACCATTCAACACAGTACTAAAAACTGAATAGAATGCAGTTTTCACTCACATGAAAGACGTATGCTTTCCTTCTTAAGAAGTGTTTTCAAAGACATTCACAGAGTGATTCTACAAAGCCTTTTGACTGACATTGGCTTTAAACGTGATTTCACTGTAATTTCTGTCAAACGCAAGACACGAGATTTGCTTTTAAAGAATTGAGTATACAGAATGCAAACAAAGGCTTCCCTACAAGTGAATTGCCTAACCATTCAACACAATACGAAAAACTGAATAGGATGCAGTTTTCACACAGATGAAAGACGTATGCTTTCCTTCTTAAGAAGTGTTTTCAAAGACATTCACAGAGTGATTCTACTAAGCCTTTTTACTGACATTGGCTTTTAAACGTGATTTCACTGGAATTTCTGTCAAACGCAAGACACGAGATTTGCTTTTAAAGAATTGAGTATACAGAATGCAAACAAAGGCTTCCCTACAAGTGAATCACCTAACCATTCAACACAATACGAAAAACTGAATAGAATGCAGTTTTCATTCAGATGAAAGACATATGCTTTCCTTCTTAAGAAGTGTTTTCAAAGACATTCACAGAGTGATTCTACGAAGCCTTTTTACTGACGTTGGCTTTTAAACGTGATTTCACTGGAATTTCTGTCAAACGCAAGACAGGAGATTTGCTGTTAAAGAATTGAGTATACAGAATGCAAACAAACGCTTCCCTACAAGTGAATCGCCTAACCATTCAACACAGTTAAAAAAACTGAATAGGATGCAGTTTTCACTCAGATGAAAGACGTATGCTTTCCTTCTTAAGAAGTGTTTTCAAAGACATTCACAGAGTGATTCTACAAAGCCTTTTGACTGACATTGGCTTTAAACGTGATTTCACTGTAATTTCTGTCAAACGCAAGACACGAGATTTGCTGTTAAAGAATTGAGTATACAGAATGCAAACAAAGGCTTCCTACAAGTGAATCGCCTATCCATTCACCACAGTTCTAAAAACTGAATAGGATGCAGTTTTCACTCATATGAAAGACATATGATTTCTTTCTTAAGAAGTGTTTTCGAAGACATTCACAGAGTGATTCCACGAAGCCTTTTTACTGACATTTGGTTTTCAACGTGATTTCACTGGAATTTCTGTCAAATGCAAGACACGAGATTTGCTGTTAAAGAATTGAGTATACAGAATGCAAACAAAAGCTTCCCTACAAGTGAATCGCCTAACCATTCAACACAGTACTAAAAACTGAATAGAATGCAGTTTTCACTCAGATGAAAGACGTATGCTTTCTTTCTTAAGAAGTGTTTTCAAAGACATTCACAGAGTGATTCTACGAAGCCTTTTTACTGACATTGGCTTTTAAACATGATTTCACTGGAATTTCTGTCAAACGCAAGACACGAGATTTGCTGTTAAAGAATTGAGTATACAGAATGCAAAAAAACGCTTCCCTACAAGTGAATCGCCTAACCATTCAACACAGTACTAAAAATTGAATAGAATGCAGTTTTCACTCAGATGAAAGACATATGCTTTCCTTCTTAAGAAGTGTTTTCAAAGACATTCAAAGAGTGATTCTACAAAGCCTTTTTACTGACATTGGCTTTTAAACGTGATTTCACTGGAATATCTGTCAAACCCAAGTCATGAGATTTGCTGTTAAAGAATTGAGTATACAGAATGCAAACATAGGCTTCCCTATGAGTGAATCGCCTAACCATTCAACACAGTACTAAAAACTGAATAGAATGCAGTTTTCACTCAGATGAAAGACGTATGATTTCCTTCTTAAGAAGTGTTTTCAAAGACATTCACAGAGTGATTCTACAAAGCCTTTTGACTGACATTGGCTTTTAAACGTGATTTCACTGGAATTTCTGTCAAACGCAAGACACGAGATTTGCTTTTAAAGAATTGAGTATACAGAATGCAAACAAAGGCTTCCCTACAAGTGAATCGCCTAACCATTCAACACAGTACGAAAAACTGAAAAGGATGCAGTTTTCACACAGATGAAAGACGTATGCTTTCCTTCTTAAGAAGTTTTTTCAAAGACATTCACAGAGTGATTCTACAAAGCCTTTTGACTGACATTGGCTTTTAAACGTGATTTCACTGGAATTTCTGTCAAACGCAAGACACGAGATTTGCTGTTAAAGAATTGAGTATACAGAATGCAAACAAACGCTTCCCTACAAGTGAATCGCCTAACCATTCAACACAGTTAAAAAAACTGAATAGGATGCAGTTTTCACTCAGATGAAAGACGTATGCTTTCCTTCTTAAGAAGTGTTTTCAAAGACATTCACAGAGTGATTCTACGAAGCCTTTTTACTGACATTGGCTTTTAAACGTGATTTCACTGTAATTTCTGTCAAAAGCAAGACACGAGATTTGCTGTTAAAGAATTGAGTATACAGAATGCAAACAAACGCTTCCCTACAAGTGAATCACCTAACCATTCAACACAGTTCTAAAAACTGAATAGGATGCAGTTTTCACTCAGATGAAAGACGTATGCTTTCCTTCTTAAGAAGTATTTTCAAAAACATTCACAGAGTGATTCTACTAAGCCTTTTACTGACATTGGCTTTTAAACGTGATTTCATTGGAATTTCTATCAAATGCAAGACACTAATTTTGCTGTTAAAGAATAGAGTATACAGAATGCAAACAAACGCTTCCCTACAAGTGAATCACCTAACCATTCAACACAATACGAAAAACTGAATAGAATGCAGTTTTCATTCAGATGAAAGACATATGCTTTCCTTCTTAAGAAGTGTTTTCAAAGACATTCACAGAGTGATTCTACGAAGCCTTTTTACTGACGTTGGCTTTTAAACGTGATTTCACTGGAATTTCTGTCAAACGCAAGACACGAGATTTGCTGTTAAAGAATTGAGTATACAGAATGCAAACAAACGCTTCCCTACAATTGAATCGCCTAACCATTCAACACAGTTAAAAAAACTGAATAGGATGCAGTTTTCACTCAGATGAAAGACGTATGCTTTCCTTCTTAAGAAGTGTTTTCAAAGACATTCACGGAGTGATTCTACAAAGCCTTTTGACTGACATTGGCTTTTAAACGTGATTTCACTGGAATTTCTGTCAAACGCAAGACAGGAGATTTGCTGTTAAAGAATTGAGTATACAGAATGCAAACAAATGCTTCCCTATAAGTGAATCACCTAACCATTCAACACAGTACTAAAAACTGAATAGAATGCAGTTTACACTCAGATGAAAGACGTATGCTTTCCTTCTTAAGAAGTGTTTTCAAAGACATTCACAGAGTGATTCTACGAAGCCTTTTTACTGACATTGGCTTTTAAACGTGATTTCACTGTAATTTCTGTCAAACGCAAGACACGAGATTTGCTGTTAAAGAATTGAGTATACAGAATGCAAACAAACGCTTCCCTACAAGTGAATCACCTAACCATTCAACACAGTTCTAAAAACTGAATAGGATGCAGTTTTCACTCAGATGAAAGACGTATGCTTTCCTTCTTAAGAACTGTTTTCAAAAACATTCACAGAGTGATTCTACTAAGCCTTTTTACTGACATTGGCTTTTAAACGTGATTTCATTGGAATTTCTATCAAACGCAAGACACTAATTTTGCTGTTAAAGAATAGAGTATACAGAATGCAAACAAACGCTTCCCTACAAGTGAATCACCTAACCATTCAACACAGTACTAAAAACTGAATAGAATGCAGTTTTCATTCAGATGAAAGACGTATGCTTTCCTTCTGAAGAAGTGTTTCCAAAGACTTTCACAAAGTTATTGTACAAAGCCTTTTTACTGATATTGGCTTTTAAACGTGATTTCACAGGAATTTCTGTCAAACGCAAGACACAAGATTTGCTGTTAAAGAATTGAGTATACAGAATGCAAACAAATGCTTCCCTACAAGTGAATCGCCTAACCATTCAAAACAGTACTAAAAACTGAATACAATGCAGTTTTCACTCAGATGAAAGATGTATGCTTTCCTTCTTAAGAAATGTTTTCAAAGACATTCACAGAGTGATTCTACGAAGCCTTTTTACTGACATTGGCTTTTAAACGTGATTTCACTGGAATATCTGTCAAACCCAAGTCATGAGATTTGCTGTTAAAGAATTGAGTATACAGAATGCAAACAAAGGCTTCCCTATGAGTGAATCGCCTAACCATTCAACACAGTACTAAAAACTGAATAGAATGCAGTTTTCACTCAGATGAAAGACGTATGCTTTCCTTCTTAAGAAGTGTTTTCAAAGACATTCACAGAGTGATTCTACAAAGCCTTTTGACTGACATTGGCTTTTAAACGTGATTTCACTGTAATTTCTGTCAAACGCAAGACACGAGATTTGCTTTTAAAGAATTGAGTATACAGAATGCAAACAAAGGCTTCCCTACAAGTGAATCGCCTAACCATTCAACACAATACGAAAAACTGAATAGGATGCAGTTTTCACACAGATGAAAGACGTATGCTTTCCTTCTTAAGAAGTGTTTTCAAAGACATTCACAGAGTGATTCTACTAAGCCTTTTTACTGACATTGGCTTTTAAACGTGATTTCACTGGAATTTCTGTCAAACGCAAGACACGAGATTTGCTTTTAAAGAATTGAGTATACAGAATGCAAACAAAGGCTTCCCTACAAGTGAATCACCTAACCATTCAACACAATACGAAAAACTGAATAGAATGCAGTTTTCATTCAGATGAAAGACATATGCTTTCCTTCTTAAGAAGTGTTTTCAAAGACATTCACAGAGTGATTCTACGAAGCCTTTTTACTGACGTTGGCTTTTAAACGTGGTTTCACTGGAATTTCTGTCAAACGCAAGACACGAGATTTGCTGTTAAAGAATTGAGTATACAGAATGCAAACAAACGCTTCCCTACAAGTGAATCGCCTAACCATTCAACACAGTTAAAAAAACTGAATAGGATGCAGTTTTCACTCAGATGAAAGACGTATGCTTTCCTTCTTAAGAAGTGTTTTCACAGACATTCACAGAGTGATTCTACAAAGCCTTTTGACTGACATTGGCTTTAAACGTGATTTCACTGGAGTTTCTGTCAAACGCAAGACACGAGATTTGCTGTTAAAGAATTGAGTATACAGAATGCAAACAAATGCTTCCCTACAAGTGAATCACCTAACCATTCAACACAGTACTAAAAACTGAATAGAATGCAGTTTACACTCAGATGAAAGACGTATGCTTTCCTTCTTAAGAAGTGTTTTCAAAGACATTCACAGAGTGATTCTACGAAGCCTTTTTACTGATGTTGGCTTTTAAACGTGATTTCACTGTAATTTCTGTCAAACGCAAGACACGAGATTTGCTGTTAAAGAATTGAGAATACAGAATGCAAACAAACGCTTCCCTACAAGTGAATCGCCTAACCATTCAACACAGTTAAAAAAACTGAATAGGATGCAGTTTTCACTCAGATGAAAGACGTATGCTTTCCTTCCTAAGAAGAGTTTTCAAAGACATTCACAGAGTGATTCTACAAAGCCTTTTGACTGACATTGGCTTTTAAACGTGATTTCACTGGAATTTCTGTCAAACGCAAGACACGAGATTTGCTTTTAAAGAATTGAGTATACAGAATGCAAACAAAGGCTTCCCTACAAGTGAATCGCCTAACCATTCAACACAGTACTAAAAACTGAATAGAATGCAGTTTTCACTCAGATGAAGGCGTATGCTTTCCTTCTTAAGAAGTGTTTTCAAAGACATTCACAGAATGATTCTACAAAGCATTTTTAATGACATTGGCATTTAAACGTGATTTCACTGGAATATCTGTTAAACCCAAGACAGGAGATTTGCTGATAAAGAATTGAGTATACAGAATGCAAACAAACGCTTCCCTACAAGTGAATCGCCTATCCATTCATCACAGTTCTAAAAACTGAATAGGATGCAGTTTTCACTCATATGAAACACATATGATTTCTTTCTTAAGAAGTATTTTCGAAGACATTCACAGAGTGATTCCACGAAGCCTTTTTACTGACATTTGGTTTTCAACGTGATTTCACTGGAATTTCTGTCAAATGCAAGACACGAGATTTGCTGTTAAAGAATTGAGTATACAGAATGCAAACAAAAGCTTCCCTACAAGTGAATCGCCTAACCATTCAACACAGTACTAAAAACTGAATAGAATGCAGTTTTCACTCATATGAAAGACGTATGCTTTCTTTCTTAAGAAGTGTTTTCAAAGACATTCACAGAGTGATTCTACGAAGCCTTTTTACTGACATTGGCTTTTAAACATGATTTCACTGGAATTTCTGTCAAACGCAAGACACGAGATTTGCTGTTAAAGAATTGAGTATACAGAATGCAAACAAACGCTTCCCTAAAAGTGAATCGCCTAACCATTCAACACAGTACTAAAAACTGAATAGAATGCAGTTTTCACTCAGATGAAAGACATATGCTTTCCTTCTTAAGAAGTGTTTTCAAAGACATTCAAAGAGTGATTCTACAAAGCCTTTTTACTGACATTGGCTTTTAAACGTGATTTCACTGGAATATCTGTCAAACCCAAGTCATGAGATTTGCTGTTAAAGAATTGAGTATACAGAATGCAAACAAAGGCTTCCCTATGAGTGAATCGCCTAACCATTCAACACAGTACTAAAAACTGAACAGAATGCAGTTTTCACTCAGATGAAAGACGTATGCTTTCCTTCTTAAGAAGTGTTTTCAACGACATTCACAGAGTGATTCTACAAAGCCTTTTGACTGACATTGGCTTTAAACGTGATTTCACTGGAATTTCTGTCAAACGCAAGACACGAGATTTGCTGTTAAAGAATTGAGTATACAGAATGCAAACAAATGTTTCCCTATAAGTGAATCACCAAACCATTCAACACAGTACTAAAAACTGAATAGAATGCAGTTTACACTCAGATGAAAGACGTATGCTTTCCTTCTTAAGAAGTGTTTTCAAAGACATTCACAGAGTGATTCTACGAAGCCTTTTTACTGACATTGGCTTTTAAATGTGATTTCACTGTAATTTCTGTCAAACGCAAGACACGAGATTTGCTGTTAAAGAATTGAGTATACAGAATGCAAACAAACGCTTCCCTACAAGTGAATCACCTAACCATTCAACACAGTTCTAAAAACTGAATAGGATGCAGTTTTCACTCAGATGAAAGACGTATGCTTTCCTTCTTAAGAACTGTTTTCAAAAACATTCACAGAGTGATTCTACTAAGCCTTTTTACTGACATTGGCTTTTAAACGTGATTTCATTGGAATTTCTATCAAACGCAAGACACTAATTTTGCTGTTAAAGAATAGAGTATACAGAATGCAAACAAACGCTTCCCTACAAGTGAATCACCTAACCATTCAACACAGTACTAAAAACTGAATAGAATGCAGTTTTCATTCAGATGAAAGACGTATGCTTTCCTTCTGAAGAAGTGTTTCCAAAGACATTCACAAAGTTATTGTACAAAGCCTTTTTACTGATATTGGCTTTTAAACGTGATTTCACAGGAATTTCTGTCAAACGCAAGACACAACATTTGCTGTTAAAGAATTGAGTATACAGAATGCAAACAAATGCTTCCCTACAAGTGAATCGCCTAACCATTCAAAACAGTACTAAAAACTGAATACAATGCAGTTTTCACTCAGATGAAAGATGTATGCTTTCCTTCTTAAAAAATGTTTTCAAAGACATTCACAGAGTGATTCTACGAAGCCTTTTTACTGACATTGGCTTTTAAACGTGATTTCACTGGAATATCTGTCAAACCCAAGTCATGAGATTTGCTGTTAAAGAATTGAGTATACAGAATGCAAACAAAGGCTTCCCTATGAGTGAATCGCCTAACCATTCAACACAGTACTAAAAACTGAATAGAATGCAGTTTTCACTCAGATGAAAGACGTATGCTTTCCTTTTTAAGAAGTGTTTTCAAAGACATTCACAGAGTGATTCTACAAAGCCTTTTGACTGACATTGGCTTTAAACGTGATTTCACTGTAACTTCTGTCAAACGCAAGACACGAGATTTGCTTTTAAAGAATTGAGTATACAGAATGCAAACAAAGGCTTCCCTACAAGTGAATCGCCTAACCATTCAACACAATACGAAAAACTGAATAGGATGCAGTTTTCACACAGATGAAAGACGTATGCTTTCCTTCTTAAGAAGTGTTTTCAAAGACATTCACAGAGTGATTCTACTAAGCCTTTTTACTGACATTGGCTTTTAAACGTGATTTCACTGGAATTTCTGTCAAATGCAAGACACGAGATTTGCTTTTAAAGAATTGAGTATACAGAATGCAAACAAAGGCTTCCCTACAAGTGAATCACCTAACCATTCAACACAATACGAAAAACTGAATAGAATGCAGTTTTCATTCAGATGAAAGACATATGCTTTCCTTCTTAAGAAGTGTTTTCAAAGACATTCACAGAGTGATTCTACGAAGCCTTTTTACTGACGTTGGCTTTTAAACCTGATTTCACTGAAATTTCTGTCAAACGCAAGACACGAGATTTGCTGTTAAAGAATTGAGTATACAGAATGCAAACAAACGCTTCCCTACAAGTGAATCGCCTAACCATTCAACACAGTTAAAAAAACTGAATAGGATGCAGTTTTCACTCAGATGAAAGACGTATGCTTTCCTTCTTAAGAAGTGTTTTCAAAGACATTCACAGAGTGATTCTACAAAGCCTTTTGACTGACATTTGCTTTAAACGTGATTTCACTGGAATTTCTGTCAAATGCAAGACACGAGATTTGCTGTTAAAGAATTGAGTATACAGAATGCAAACAAATGCTTCCCTACAAGTGAATCACCTAACCATTCAACACAGTACTAAAAACTGAATAGAATGCAGTTTACACTCAGATGAAAGACGTATGCTTTCCTTCTTAAGAAGTGTTTTCAAAGACATTCACAGAGTGATTCTACGAAGCCTTTTTACTGACGTTGGCTTTTAAACGTGATTTCACTGTAATTTCTGTCAAACGCAAGACACGAGATTTGCTGTTAAAGAATTGAGTATACAGAATGCAAACAAACGCTTCCCTACAAGTGAATCACCTAACCATTCAACACAGTTCTAAAAACTGAATAGGATGCAGTTTTCACTCAGATGAAAGACGTATGCTTTCCTTCTTAAGAAGTGTTTTCAAAAACATTCACAGAGTGATTCTACTAAGCCTTTTTACTGACATTGGCTTTTAAACGTGATTTCATTGGAATTTCTATCAAACGCAAGACACTAATTTTGCTGTTAAAGAATAGAGTATACAGAATGCAAACAAATGCTTCCCTACAAGTGAATCACCTAACCATTCAACACAGTACTAAAAACTGAATAGAATGCAGTTTTCATTCAGATGAAAGACGTATGCTTTCCTTCTGAAGAAGTGTTTCCAAAGACATTCACAAAGTTATTGTACAAATCCTTTTTACTGATATTGGCTTTTAAACGTGATTTCACAGGAATTTCTGTCAAACGCAAGACACAAGATTTGCTGTTAAAGAATTGAGTATACAGAATGCAATCAAATGCTTCCCTACAAGTGAATCGCCTAACCATTCAACACAGTACTAAAAACTGAATAGAATGCAGTTTTCACTCAGATGAAAGACGTATGCTTTCCTTCTTAAGAAGTGTTTTCAAAGACATTCACAGAGTGATTCTACGAAGCCTTTTTACTGACGTTGGCTTTTAAACGTGATTTCACTGGAATTTCTGTCAAACGCAAGACAGGAGATTTGCTGTTAAAGAATTGAGTATACAGAATGCAAACAAACGCTTCCCTACAAGTGAATCGCCTAACCATTCAACACAGTTAAAAAAACTGAATAGGATGCAGTTTTCACTCAGATGAAAGACATATGCTTTCCTTCTTAAGAAGTGTTTTCAAAGACATTCACAGAGTGATTCTACAAAGCCTTTTGACTGACATTGGCTTTAAACGTGATTTCACTGTAATTTCTGTCAAACGCAAGACACGAGATTTGCTGTTAAAGAATTGAGTATACAGAATGCAAACAAAGGCTTCCTACAAGTGAATCGCCTATCCATTCACCACAGTTCTAAAAACTGAATAGGATGCAGTTTTCACTCATATGAAAGACATATGATTTCTTTCTTAAGAAGTGTTTTCGAAGACATTCACAGAGTGATTCCACGAAGCCTTTTTACTGACATTTGGTTTTCAACGTGATTTCACTGGAATTTCTGTCAAATGCAAGACACGAGATTTGCTGTTAAAGAATTGAGTATACAGAATGCAAACAAAAGCTTCCCTACAAGTGAATCGCCTAACCATTCAACACAGTACTAAAAACTGAATAGAATGCAGTTTTCACTCAGATGAAAGACGTATGCTTTCTTTCTTAAGAAGTGTTTTCAAAGACATTCACAGAGTGATTCTTCGAAGCCTTTTTACTGACATTGGCTTTTAAACATGATTTCACTGGAATTTCTGTCAAACGCAAGACACGAGATTTGCTGTTAAAGAATTGAGTATACAGAATGCAAACAAACGCTTCCCTACAAGTGAATCGCCTAACCATTCAACACAGTACTAAAAACTGAATAGAATGCAGTTTTCACTCAGATGAAAGACATATGCTTTCCTTCTTAAGAAGTGTTTTCAAAGACATTCAAAGAGTGATTCTACAAAGCCTTTTTACTGACATTGGCTTTTAAACGTGATTTCACTGGAATATCTGTCAAACCCAAGTCATGAGATTTGCTGTTAAAGAATTGAGTATACAGAATGCAAACATAGGCTTCCCTATGAGTGAATCGCCTAACCATTCAACACAGTACTAAAAACTGAATAGAATGCAGTTTTCACTCAGATGAAAGACGTATGATTTCCTTCTTAAGAAGTGTTTTCAAAGACATTCACAGAGTGATTCTACAAAGCCTTTTGACTGACATTGGGTTTTAAACGTGATTTCACTGGAATTTCTGTCAAACGCAAGACACGAGATTTGCTTTTAAAGAATTGAGTATACAGAATGCAAACAAAGGCTTCCCTACAAGTGAATCGCCTAACCATTCAACACAGTACGAAAAACTGAAAAGGATGCAGTTTTCACACAGATGAAAGACGTATGCTTTCCTTCTTAAGAAGTTTTTTCAAAGACATTCACAGAGTGATTCTACAAAGCCTTTTGACTGACATTGGCTTTTAAACGTGATTTCACTGGAATTTCTGTCAAACGCAAGACACGAGATTTGCTTTTAAAGAATTGAGTATACAGAATGCAAACAAAGGCTTCCCTTCAAGTGAATCGCCTAACCATTCAACACAGTACGAAAAACTGAAAAGGATGCAGTTTTCACACAGATGAAAGACTTATGCTTTCCTTCTTAAGAAGTTTTTTCAAAGACATTCACAGAGTGATTCTACTAAGCCTTTTTACTGACATTGGAATTTAAACGTGATTTCACTGGATTTTCTGTCAAATGCAAGATACGAGATTTGCTGTTAAAGAATTGAGTATACAGAATGCAAACAAAGGCTTCCCTACAAGTGAATCGCCTAACCATTCAACACAATACGAAAAACTGAATAGGATGCAGTTTTCACACAGATGAAAGACGTATGCTTTCCTTCTTAAGAAGTGTTTTCAAAGACATTCACAGAGTGATTCTACGAAGCCTTTTTACTGACATTGGCTTTTAAACGTGATTTCACTGGAATATCTGTCAAACCCAAGTCATGAGATTTGCTGTTAAAGAATTGAGTATACAGAATGCAAACAAAGGCTTCCCTATGAGTGAATCGCCTAACCATTCAACACAGTACTAAAAACTGAATAGAATGCAGTTTTCACTCAGATGAAAGACGTATGCTTTCCTTCTTAAGAACTGTTTTCAAAGACATTCACAGAGTGATTCTACAAAGCCTTTTGACTGACATTGGCTTTAAACGTGATTTCACTGGAATTTCTGTCAAACGCAAGACACGAGATTTGCTTTTAAAGAATTGAGTATACAGAATGCAAACAAAGGCTTCCCTACAAGTGAATTGCCTAACCATTCAACACAATACGAAAAACTGAATAGGATGCAGTTTTCACACAGATGAAAGACGTATGCTTTCCTTCTTAAGAAGTGTTTTCAAAGACATTCACAGAGTGATTCTACTAAGCCTTTTTACTGACATTGGCTTTTAAACGTGATTTCACTGGAATTTCTGTCAAACGCAAGACACGAGATTTGCTTTTAAAGAATTGAGTATACAGAATGCAAACAAAGGCTTCCCTACAAGTGAATCACCTAACCATTCAACACAATACGAAAAACTGAATAGAATGCAGTTTTCATTCAGATGAAAGACATATGCTTTCCTTCTTAAGAAGTGTTTTCAAAGACATTCACAGAGTGATTCTACGAAGCCTTTTTACTGACGTTGGCTTTTAAACGTGATTTCACTGGAATTTCTGTCAAACGCAAGACAGGAGATTTGCTGTTAAAGAATTGAGTATACAGAATGCAAACAAACGCTTCCCTACAAGTGAATCGCCTAACCATTCAACACAGTTAAAAAAACTGAATAGGATGCAGTTTTCACTCAGATGAAAGACGTATGCTTTCCTTCTTAAGAAGTGTTTTCAAAGACATTCACAGAGTGATTCTACAAAGCCTTTTGACTGACATTGGCTTTAAACGTGATTTCACTGTAATTTCTGTCAAACGCAAGACACAACATTTGCTGTTAAAGAATTGAGTATACAGAATGCAAACAAATGCTTCCCTACAAGTGAATCGCCTAACCATTCAAAACAGTACTAAAAACTGAATACAATGCAGTTTTCACTCAGATGAAAGATGTATGCTTTCCTTCTTAAAAAATGTTTTCAAAGACATTCACAGAGTGATTCTACGAAGCCTTTTTACTGACATTGGCTTTTAAACGTGATTTCACTGGAATATCTGTCAAACCCAAGTCATGAGATTTGCTGTTAAAGAATTGAGTATACAGAATGCAAACAAAGGCTTCCCTATGAGTGAATCGCCTAACCATTCAACACAGTACTAAAAACTGAATAGAATGCAGTTTTCACTCAGATGAAAGACGTATGCTTTCCTTCTTAAGAAGTGTTTTCAAAGACATTCACAGAGTGATTCTACAAAGCCTTTTGACTGACATTGGCTTTAAACGTGATTTCACTGTAACTTCTGTCAAACGCAAGACACGAGATTTGCTTTTAAAGAATTGAGTATACAGAATGCAAACAAAGGCTTCCCTACAAGTGAATCGCCTAACCATTCAACACAATACGAAAAACTGAATAGGATGCAGTTTTCACACAGATGAAAGACGTATGCTTTCCTTCTTAAGAAGTGTTTTCAAAGACATTCACAGAGTGATTCTACTAAGCCTTTTTACTGACATTGGCTTTTAAACGTGATTTCACTGGAATTTCTGTCAAACGCAAGACACGAGATTTGCTTTTAAAGAATTGAGTATACAGAATGCAAACAAAGGCTTCCCTACAAGTGAATCACCTAACCATTCAACACAATACGAAAAACTGAATAGAATGCAGTTTTCATTCAGATGAAAGACATATGCTTTCCTTCTTAAGAAGTGTTTTCAAAGACATTCACAGAGTGATTCTACGAAGCCTTTTTACTGACGTTGGCTTTTAAACGTGATTTCACTGAAATTTCTGTCAAACGCAAGACACGAGATTTGCTGTTAAAGAATTGAGTATACAGAATGCAAACAAACGCTTCCCTACAAGTGAATCGCCTAACCATTCAACACAGTTAAAAAAACTGAATAGGATGCAGTTTTCACTCAGATGAAAGACGTATGCTTTCCTTCTTAAGAAGTGTTTTCAAAGACATTCACAGAGTGATTCTACAAAGCCTTTTGACTGACATTTGCTTTAAACGTGATTTCACTGGAATTTCTGTCAAATGCAAGACACGAGATTTGCAGTTAAAGAATTGAGTATACAGAATGCAAACAAATGCTTCCCTACAAGTGAATCACCTAACCATTCAACACAGTACTAAAAACTGAATAGAATGCAGTTTACACTCAGATGAAAGACGTATGCTTTCCTTCTTAAGAAGTGTTTTCAAAGACATTCACAGAGTGATTCTACGAAGCCTTTTTACTGACGTTGGCTTTTAAACGTGATTTCACTGTAATTTCTGTCAAACGCAAGACACGAGATTTGCTGTTAAAGAATTGAGTATACAGAATGCAAACAAACGCTTCCCTACAAGTGAATCACCTAACCATTCAACACAGTTCTAAAAACTGAATAGGATGCAGTTTTCACTCAGATGAAAGACGTATGCTTTCCTTCTTAAGAAGTGTTTTCAAAAACATTCACAGAGTGATTCTACTAAGCCTTTTTACTGACATTGGCTTTTAAACGTGATTTCATTGGAATTTCTATCAAACGCAAGACACTAATTTTGCTGTTAAAGAATAGAGTATACAGAATGCAAACAAATGCTTCCCTACAAGTGAATCACCTAACCATTCAACACAGTACTAAAAACTGAATAGAAGCAGTTTTCACTCAGATGAAAGACGTGTGCTTTCCTTCTTAAGAAGTGTTTTCAAAGACATTCACAGAGTGATTCTACTAAGCCTTTTTACTGACATTGGCTTTTAAACGTGATTTCACTGGAATTTCTGTCAAACGCAAGACATGAGATTTGCTTTTAAAGAATTGAGTATACAGAATGCAAACAAAGGCTTCCTACAAGTGAATCGCCTATCCATTCATCACAGTTCTAAAAACTGAATAGGATGCAGTTTTCACTCATATGAAAGACATATGATTTCTTTCTTAAGAAGTGTTTTCGAAGACATTCACAGAGTGATTCCACGAAACCTTTTTACTGACATTTGGTTTTCAACGTGATTTTACTGGAATTTCTGTCAAATGCAAGACACGAGATTTGCTGTTAAAGAATTGAGTATACAGAATGCAAACAAAAGCTTCCCTACAAGTGAATCGCCTAACCATTCAACACAGTACTTAAAACTGAATAGAATGCACTTTTCACTTAGATGAAAGACGTATGCTTTCTTTCTTAAGAAGTGTTTTCAAAGACATTCAAAGAGTGATTCTACAAAGCCTTTTTACTGACATTGGCTTTTAAACGTGATTTCACTGGAATATCTGTCAAACCCAAGTCATGAGATTTGCTGTTAAAGAATTGAGTATACAGAATGCAAACAAAGGCTTCCCTACAAGTGAATCACCTAACCATTCAACACAGTTCTAAAAACTGAATAGGATGCAGTTTTCACTCAGATGAAAGACGTATGCTTTCCTTCTTAAGAAGTGTTTTCAAAAACATTCACAGAGTGATTCTACTAAGCCTTTTTACTGACATTGGCTTTTAAACGTGATTTCATTGGAATTTCTATCAAACGCAAGACACTAATTTTGCTGTTAAAGAATAGAGTATACAGAATGCAAACAAATGCTTCCCTACAAGTGAATCACCTAACCATTCAACACAGTACTAAAAACTGAATAGAATGCAGTTTTCATTCAGATGAAAGACGTATGCTTTCCTTCTGAAGAAGTGTTTCCAAAGACATTCACAAAGTTATTGTACAAATCCTTTTTACTGATATTGGCTTTTAAACGTGATTTCACAGGAATTTCTGTCAAACGCAAGACACAAGATTTGCTGTTAAAGAATTGAGTATACAGAATGCAATCAAATGCTTCCCTACAAGTGAATCGCCTAACCATTCAACACAGTACTAAAAACTGAATAGAATGCAGTTTTCACTCAGATGAAAGACGTATGCTTTCCTTCTTAAGAAGTGTTTTCAAAGACATTCACAGAGTGATTCTACGAAGCCTTTTTACTGACGTTGGCTTTTAAACGTGATTTCACTGGAATTTCTGTCAAACGCAAGACAGGAGATTTGCTGTTAAAGAATTGAGTATACAGAATGCAAACAAACGCTTCCCTACAAGTGAATCGCCTAACCATTCAACACAGTTAAAAAAACTGAATAGGATGCAGTTTTCACTCAGATGAAAGACGTATGCTTTCCTTCTTAAGAAGTGTTTTCAAAGACATTCACAGAGTGATTCTACAAAGCCTTTTGACTGACATTGGCTTTAAACGTGATTTCACTGTAATTTCTGTCAAACGCAAGACACGAGATTTGCTGTTAAAGAATTGAGTATACAGAATGCAAACAAAGGCTTCCTACAAGTGAATCGCCTATCCATTCACCACAGTTCTAAAAACTGAATAGGATGCAGTTTTCACTCATATGAAAGACATATGATTTCTTTCTTAAGAAGTGTTTTCGAAGACATTCACAGAGTGATTCCACGAAGCCTTTTTACTGACATTTGGTTTTCAACGTGATTTCACTGGAATTTCTGTCAAATGCAAGACACGAGATTTGCTGTTAAAGAATTGAGTATACAGAATGCAAACAAAAGCTTCCCTACAAGTGAATCGCCTAACCATTCAACACAGTACTAAAAACTGAATAGAATGCAGTTTTCACTCAGATGAAAGACGTATGCTTTCTTTCTTAAGAAGTGTTTTCAAAGACATTCACAGAGTGATTCTTCGAAGCCTTTTTACTGACATTGGCTTTTAAACATGATTTCACTGGAATTTCTGTCAAACGCAAGACACGAGATTTGCTGTTAAAGAATTGAGTATACAGAATGCAAACAAACGCTTCCCTACAAGTGAATCGCCTAACCATTCAACACAGTACTAAAAACTGAATAGAATGCAGTTTTCACTCAGATGAAAGACATATGCTTTCCTTCTTAAGAAGTGTTTTCAAAGACATTCAAAGAGTGATTCTACAAAGCCTTTTTACTGACATTGGCTTTTAAACGTGATTTCACTTGAATATCTGTCAAACCCAAGTCATGAGATTTGCTGTTAAAGAATTGAGTATACAGAATGCAAACATAGGCTTCCCTATGAGTGAATCGCCTAACCATTCAACACAGTACTAAAAACTGAATAGAATGCAGTTTTCACTCAGATGAAAGACGTATGATTTCCTTCTTAAGAAGTGTTTTCAAAGACATTCACAGAGTGATTCTACAAAGCCTTTTGACTGACATTGGGTTTTAAACGTGATTTCACTGGAATTTCTGTCAAACGCAAGACACGAGATTTGCTTTTAAAGAATTGAGTATACAGAATGCAAACAAAGGCTTCCCTACAAGTGAATCGCCTAACCATTCAACACAGTACGAAAAACTGAAAAGGATGCAGTTTTCACACAGATGAAAGACGTATGCTTTCCTTCTTAAGAAGTTTTTTCAAAGACATTCACAGAGTGATTCTACAAAGCCTTTTGACTGACATTGGCTTTTAAACGTGATTTCACTGGAATTTCTGTCAAACGCAAGACACGAGATTTGCTGTTAAAGAATTGAGTATACAGAATGCAAACAAACGCTTCCCTACAAGTGAATCGCCTAACCATTCAACACAGTTAAAAAAACTGAATAGGATGCAGTTTTCACTCAGATGAAAGACGTATGCTTTCCTTCTTAAGAAGTGTTTCCAAAGACATTCACAAAGTTATTGTACAAAGCCTTTTTACTGATATTGGCTTTTAAACGTGATTTCACAGGAATTTCTGTCAAACGCAAGACACAAGATTTGCTGTTAAAGAATTGAGTATACAGAATGCAAACAAATGCTTCCCTACAAGTGAATCGCCTAACCATTCAAAACAGTACTAAAAACTGAATACAATGCAGTTTTCACTCAGATGAAAGATGTATGCTTTCCTTCTTAAGAAATGTTTTCAAAGACATTCACAGAGTGATTCTACGAAGCCTTTTTACTGACATTGGCTTTTTAACGTGATTTCACTGGAATATCTGTCAAACCCAAGTCATGAGATTTGCTGTTAAAGAATTGAGTATACAGAATGCAAACAAAGGCTTCCCTATGAGTGAATCGCCTAACCATTCAACACAGTACTAAAAACTGAATAGAATGCAGTTTTCACTCAGATGAAAGACGTATGCTTTCCTTCTTAAGAAGTGTTTTCAAAGACATTCACAGAGTGATTCTACAAAGCCTTTTGACTGACATTGGCTTTAAACGTGATTTCACTGTAATTTCTGTCAAACGCAAGACACGAGATTTGCTTTTAAAGAATTGAGTATACAGAATGCAAACAAAGGCTTCCCTACAAGTGAATCGCCTAACCATTCAAAACAGTACTAAAAACTGAATACAATGCAGTTTTCACTCAGATGAAAGATGTATGCTTTCCTTCTTAAGAAATGTTTTCAAAGACATTCACAGAGTGATTCTACGAAGCCTTTTTACTGACATTGGCTTTTAAACGTGATTTCACTGGAATTTCTGTCAAACGCAAGACACGAAATTTGCTGTTAAAGAATTGAGTATACAGAATGCAAACAAACGCTTCCCTACAAGCGAATCACCTAACCATTCAGCACAGTACTAAAAACTGAATAGAAGCAGTTTTCACTCAGATGAAAGACGTGTGCTTTCCTTCTTAAGAAGTGTTTTCAAAGACATTCACAGAGTGATTCTACTAAGCCTTTTTACTGACATTGGCTTTTAAACGTGATTTCACTGGAATTTCTGTCAAACGCAAGACACAAGATTTGCTGTTAAAGAATTGAGTATACAGAATGCAAACAAACGCTTCCCTACATGTGAATCGCCTAACCATTCAACACAGTACTAAAAACTGAATAGAATGCAGTTTTTACTCAGATGAAAGACGTATGCTTTCCTTATTAAGAAGTGTTTTCAAAGACATTCACAGAGTGATTCTACGAAGCCTTTTTACTGACGTTGGCTTTTAAACGTGATTTCACTGGAATTTCTGTCAAACGCAAGACACGAGATTTGCTGTTAAAGAATTGATTATACAGAATGCAAACAAAAGCTTCCCTACAAGTGAATCGCCTAACCATTCAACACAGTTAAAAAAACTGAATAGGATGCAGTTTTCACTCAGATGAAAGACGTATGCTTTCCTTCTTAAGAAGTGTTTTCAAAGACATTCACAGAGTGATTCTACAAAGCCTTTTGACTGACATTGGCTTTTAAACGTGATTTCACTGGAATTTCTGTCAAACGCAAGACACGAGATTTGCTTTTAAAGAATTGAGTATACAGAATGCAAACAAAGGCTTCCTACAAGTGAATCGCCTATCCATTCATCACAGTTCTAAAAACTGAATAGGATGCAGTTTTCACTCATATGAAAGACATATGATTTCTTTCTTAAGAAGTGTTTTCGAAGACATTCACAGAGTGAATCCATGAAGCCTTTTTACTGACATTTGGTTTTCAACGTGATTTCACTGGAATTTCTGTCAAATGCAAGACACGAGATTTGCTCTTAAAGAATTGAGTATACAGAATGCAAACAAAAGCTTCCCTACAAGTGAATCGCCTAACCATTCAACACAGTACTAAAAACTGAATAGAATGCAGTTTTCACTCAGATGAAAGACGTATGCTTTCTTTCTTAAGAAGTGTTTTCAAAGACATTCAAAGAGTGATTCTACAAAGCCTTTTTACTGACATTGGCTTTTAAACGTGATTTCACTGGAATATCTGTCAAACCCAAGTCATGAGATTTGCTGTTAAAGAATTGAGTATACAGAATGCAAACATAGGCTTCCCTATGAGTGAATCGCCTAACCATTCAACACATTACTAAAAACTGAATAGAATGCAGTTTTCACTCAGATGAAAGACGTATGATTTCCTTCTTAAGAAGTGTTTTCAAAGACATTCACAGAGTGATTCTACAAAGCCTTTTGACTGACATTGGCTTTTAAACGTGATTTCCCTGGAATTTCTGTCAAACGCAAGACACGAAATTTGCTGTTAAAGAATTGAGTATACAGAATGCAAACAAACGCTTCCCTACAAGCGAATCACCTAACCATTCAACACAGTACTAAAAACTGAATAGAAGCAGTTTTCACTCAGATGAAAGACGTGTGCTTTCCTTCTTAAGAAGTGTTTTCAAAGACATTCACAGAGTGATTCTACTAAGCCTTTTTACTGACATTGGCTTTTAAACGTGATTTCACTGGAATTTCTGTCAAACGCAAGACATGAGATTTGCTTTTAAAGAATTGAGTATACAGAATGCAAACAAAGGCTTCCTACAAGTGAATCGCCTATCCATTCATCACAGTTCTAAAAACTGAATAGGATGCAGTTTTCACTCATATGAAAGACATATGATTTCTTTCTTAAGAAGTGTTTTCGAAGACATTCACAGAGTGATTCCACGAAACCTTTTTACTGACATTTGGTTTTCAACGTGATTTTACTGGAATTTCTGTCAAATGCAAGACACGAGATTTGCTGTTAAAGAATTGAGTATACAGAATGCAAACAAAAGCTTCCCTACAAGTGAATCGCCTAACCATTCAACACAGTACTTAAAACTGAATAGAATGCACTTTTCACTTAGATGAAAGACGTATGCTTTCTTTCTTAAGAAGTGTTTTCAAAGACATTCAAAGAGTGATTCTACAAAGCCTTTTTACTGACATTGGCTTTTAAACGTGATTTCACTGGAATATCTGTCAAACCCAAGTCATGAGATTTGCTGTTAAAGAATTGAGTATACAGAATGCAAACAAAGGCTTCCCTACAAGTGAATCACCTAACCATTCAACACAGTTCTAAAAACTGAATAGGATGCAGTTTTCACTCAGATGAAAGACGTATGCTTTCCTTCTTAAGAAGTGTTTTCAAAAACATTCACAGAGTGATTCTACTAAGCCTTTTTACTGACATTGGCTTTTAAACGTGATTTCATTGGAATTTCTATCAAACGCAAGACACTAATTTTGCTGTTAAAGAATAGAGTATACAGAATGCAAACAAATGCTTCCCTACAAGTGAATCACCTAACCATTCAACACAGTACTAAAAACTGAATAGAATGCAGTTTTCATTCAGATGAAAGACGTATGCTTTCCTTCTGAAGAAGTGTTTCCAAAGACATTCACAAAGTTATTGTACAAATCCTTTTTACTGATATTGGCTTTTAAACGTGATTTCACAGGAATTTCTGTCAAACGCAAGACACAAGATTTGCTGTTAAAGAATTGAGTATACAGAATGCAATCAAATGCTTCCCTACAAGTGAATCGCCTAACCATTCAACACAGTACTAAAAACTGAATAGAATGCAGTTTTCACTCAGATGAAAGACGTATGCTTTCCTTCTTAAGAAGTGTTTTCAAAGACATTCACAGAGTGATTCTACGAAGCCTTTTTACTGACGTTGGCTTTTAAACGTGATTTCACTGGAATTTCTGTCAAACGCAAGACAGGAGATTTGCTGTTAAAGAATTGAGTATACAGAATGCAAACAAACGCTTCCCTACAAGTGAATCGCCTAACCATTCAACACAGTTAAAAAAACTGAATAGGATGCAGTTTTCACTCAGATGAAAGACGTATGCTTTCCTTCTTAAGAAGTGTTTTCAAAGACATTCACAGAGTGATTCTACAAAGCCTTTTGACTGACATTGGCTTTAAACGTGATTTCACTGTAATTTCTGTCAAACGCAAGACACGAGATTTGCTGTTAAAGAATTGAGTATACAGAATGCAAACAAAGGCTTCCTACAAGTGAATCGCCTATCCATTCACCACAGTTCTAAAAACTGAATAGGATGCAGTTTTCACTCATATGAAAGACATATGATTTCTTTCTTAAGAAGTGTTTTCGAAGACATTCACAGAGTGATTCCACGAAGCCTTTTTACTGACATTTGGTTTTCAACGTGATTTCACTGGAATTTCTGTCAAATGCAAGACACGAGATTTGCTGTTAAAGAATTGAGTATACAGAATGCAAACAAAAGCTTCCCTACAAGTGAATCGCCTAACCATTCAACACAGTACTAAAAACTGAATAGAATGCAGTTTTCACTCAGATGAAAGACGTATGCTTTCTTTCTTAAGAAGTGTTTTCAAAGACATTCACAGAGTGATTCTTCGAAGCCTTTTTACTGACATTGGCTTTTAAACATGATTTCACTGGAATTTCTGTCAAACGCAAGACACGAGATTTGCTGTTAAAGAATTGAGTATACAGAATGCAAACAAACGCTTCCCTACAAGTGAATCGCCTAACCATTCAACACAGTACTAAAAACTGAATAGAATGCAGTTTTCACTCAGATGAAAGACATATGCTTTCCTTCTTAAGAAGTGTTTTCAAAGACATTCAAAGAGTGATTCTACAAAGCCTTTTTACTGACATTGGCTTTTAAACGTGATTTCACTGGAATATCTGTCAAACCCAAGTCATGAGATTTGCTGTTAAAGAATTGAGTATACAGAATGCAAACATAGGCTTCCCTATGAGTGAATCGCCTAACCATTCAACACAGTACTAAAAACTGAATAGAATGCAGTTTTCACTCAGATGAAAGACGTATGATTTCCTTCTTAAGAAGTGTTTTCAAAGACATTCACAGAGTGATTCTACAAAGCCTTTTGACTGACATTGGCTTTTAAACGTGATTTCACTGGAATTTCTGTCAAACGCAAGACACGAGATTTGCTTTTAAAGAATTGAGTATACAGAATGCAAACAAAGGCTTCCCTACAAGTGAATCGCCTAACCATTCAACACAGTACGAAAAACTGAAAAGGATGCAGTTTTCACACAGATGAAAGACGTATGCTTTCCTTCTTAAGAAGTTTTTTCAAAGACATTCACAGAGTGATTCTACAAAGCCTTTTGACTGACATTGGCTTTTAAACGTGATTTCACTGGAATTTCTGTCAAACGCAAGACACGAGATTTGCTGTTAAAGAATTGAGTATACAGAATGCAAACAAACGCTTCCCTACAAGTGAATCGCCTAACCATTCAACACAGTTAAAAAAACTGAATAGGATGCAGTTTTCACTCAGATGAAAGACGTATGCTTTCCTTCTTAAGAAGTGTTTCCAAAGACATTCACAAAGTTATTGTACAAAGCCTTTTTACTGATATTGGCTTTTAAACGTGATTTCACAGGAATTTCTGTCAAACGCAAGACACAAGATTTGCTGTTAAAGAATTGAGTATACAGAATGCAAACAAATGCTTCCCTACAAGTGAATCGCCTAACCATTCAAAACAGTACTAAAAACTGAATACAATGCAGTTTTCACTCAGATGAAAGATGTATGCTTTCCTTCTTAAGAAATGTTTTCAAAGACATTCACAGAGTGATTCTACGAAGCCTTTTTACTGACATTGGCTTTTAAACGTGATTTCACTGGAATATCTGTCAAACCCAAGTCATGAGATTTGCTGTTAAAGAATTGAGTATACAGAATGCAAACAAAGGCTTCCCTATGAGTGAATCGCCTAACCATTCAACACAGTACTAAAAACTGAATAGAATGCAGTTTTCACTCAGATGAAAGACGTATGCTTTCCT
Source organism: Phyllotis vaccarum (assembly GCA_033318265.1). NCBI lineage: Eukaryota > Metazoa > Chordata > Mammalia > Rodentia > Cricetidae > Phyllotis > Phyllotis vaccarum. The sequence goes on along the minus strand of JARWLC010000096.1, from coordinate 244,730 downwards.
TCTTAAGAAGTGTTTTCAAAGACATTCACAGAGTGATTCTACAAAGCCTTTTGACTGACATTGGCTTTAAACGTGATTTCACTGTAATTTCTGTCAAACGCAAGACACGAGATTTGCTTTTAAAGAATTGAGTATACAGAATGCAAACAAAGGCTTCCCTACAAGTGAATCGCCTAACCATTCAAAACAGTACTAAAAACTGAATACAATGCAGTTTTCACTCAGATGAAAGATGTATGCTTTCCTTCTTAAGAAATGTTTTCAAAGACATTCACAGAGTGATTCTACGAAGCCTTTTTACTGACATTGGCTTTTAAACGTGATTTCACTGGAATTTCTGTCAAACGCAAGACACGAAATTTGCTGTTAAAGAATTGAGTATACAGAATGCAAACAAACGCTTCCCTACAAGCGAATCACCTAACCATTCAGCACAGTACTAAAAACTGAATAGAAGCAGTTTTCACTCAGATGAAAGACGTGTGCTTTCCTTCTTAAGAAGTGTTTTCAAAGACATTCACAGAGTGATTCTACTAAGCCTTTTTACTGACATTGGCTTTTAAACGTGATTTCACTGGAATTTCTGTCAAACGCAAGACACAAGATTTGCTGTTAAAGAATTGAGTATACAGAATGCAAACAAACGCTTCCCTACATGTGAATCGCCTAACCATTCAACACAGTACTAAAAACTGAATAGAATGCAGTTTTTACTCAGATGAAAGACGTATGCTTTCCTTATTAAGAAGTGTTTTCAAAGACATTCACAGAGTGATTCTACGAAGCCTTTTTACTGACGTTGGCTTTTAAACGTGATTTCACTGGAATTTCTGTCAAACGCAATACACGAGATTTGCTGTTAAAGAATTGATTATACAGAATGCAAACAAACGCTTCCCTACAAGTGAATCGCCTAACCATTCAACACAGTTAAAAAAACTGAATAGGATGCAGTTTTCACTCAGATGAAAGACGTATGCTTTCCTTCTTAAGAAGTGTTTTCAAAGACATTCACAGAGTGATTCTACAAAGCCTTTTGACTGACATTGGCTTTTAAACGTGATTTCACTGGAATTTCTGTCAAACGCAAGACAGGAGATTTGCTTTTAAAGAATTGAGTATACAGAATGCAAACAAAGGCTTCCTACAAGTGAATCGCCTATCCATTCATCACAGTTCTAAAAACTGAATAGGATGCAGTTTTCACTCATATGAAAGACATATGATTTCTTTCTTAAGAAGTGTTTTCGAAGACATTCACAGAGTGATTCCATGAAGCCTTTTTACTGACATTTGGTTTTCAACGTGATTTCACTGGAATTTCTGTCAAATGCAAGACACGAGATTTGCTCTTAAAGAATTGAGTATACAGAATGCAAACAAAAGCTTCCCTACAAGTGAATCGCCTAACCATTCAACACAGTACTAAAAACTGAATAGAATGCAGTTTTCACTCAGATGAAAGACGTATGCTTTCTTTCTTAAGAAGTGTTTTCAAAGACATTCAAAGAGTGATTCTACAAAGCCTTTTTACTGACATTGGCTTTTAAACGTGATTTCACTGGAATATCTGTCAAACCCAAGTCATGAGATTTGCTGTTAAAGAATTGAGTATACAGAATGCAAACATAGGCTTCCCTATGAGTGAATCGCCTAACCATTCAACACATTACTAAAAACTGAATAGAATGCAGTTTTCACTCAGATGAAAGACGTATGATTTCCTTCTTAAGAAGTGTTTTCAAAGACATTCACAGAGTGATTCTACAAAGCCTTTTGACTGACATTGGCTTTTAAACGTGATTTCCCTGGAATTTCTGTCAAATGCAAGACACGAAATTTGCTGTTAAAGAATTGAGTATACAGAATGCAAACAAACGCTTCCCTACAAGCGAATCACCTAACCATTCAACACAGTACTAAAAACTGAATAGAAGCAGTTTTCACTCAGATGAAAGACGTGTGCTTTCCTTCTTAAGAAGTGTTTTCAAAGACATTCACAGAGTGATTCTACTAAGCCTTTTTACTGACATTGGCTTTTAAACGTGATTTCACTGGAATTTCTGTCAAACGCAAGACATGAGATTTGCTTTTAAAGAATTGAGTATACAGAATGCAAACAAAGGCTTCCTACAAGTGAATCGCCTATCCATTCATCACAGTTCTAAAAACTGAATAGGATGCAGTTTTCACTCATATGAAAGACATATGATTTCTTTCTTAAGAAGTGTTTTCGAAGACATTCACAGAGTGATTCCACGAAACCTTTTTACTGACATTTGGTTTTCAACGTGATTTTACTGGAATTTCTGTCAAATGCAAGACACGAGATTTGCTGTTAAAGAATTGAGTATACAGAATGCAAACAAAAGCTTCCCTACAAGTGAATCGCCTAACCATTCAACACAGTACTTAAAACTGAATAGAATGCACTTTTCACTTAGATGAAAGACGTATGCTTTCTTTCTTAAGAAGTGTTTTCAAAGACATTCAAAGAGTGATTCTACAAAGCCTTTTTACTGACATTGGCTTTTAAACGTGATTTCACTGGAATATCTGTCAAACCCAAGTCATGAGATTTGCTGTTAAAGAATTGAGTATACAGAATGCAAACAAAGGCTTCCCTACAAGTGAATCGCCTAACCATTCAACACAGTACGAAAAACTGAAAAGGATGCAGTTTTCACACAGATGAAAGACGTATGCTTTCCTTCTTAAGAAGTTTTTTCAAAGACATTCACAGAGTGATTCTACTAAGCCTTTTTACTGACATTGGCTTTTAAACGTGATTTCACTGGAATTTCTGTCAAACGCAAGATACGAGATTTGATGTTAAAGAATTGAGTATACAGAATGCAAACAAACGCTTCCCTACAAGTGAATCGCCTAACCATTCAACACAGTACTAAAAACTGAATAGAATGCAGGTTTCACTCAGATGAAAGACGTATGCTTTCCTTCTTAAGAAGTGTTTTCAAAGACATTCACAGAGTGATTCTACAAAGCGTTTTTACTGACATGGCTTTTAAACGTGATTTCACTGGAATATCTGTCAAACCCAAGACAAGAGATTTGCTGTTAAAGAATTGAGTATACAGAATGCAAACAAAGGCTTCCCTATGAGTGAATCGCCTAACCATTCAACACAGTACTAAAAAGTGAATAGAATGCAGTTTTCACTCATATGAAAGACGTATGCTTTCCTTCTTAAGAAGTGTTTTCAAAGACATTCACAGAGTGATTCTACAAAGCCTTTTGACTGACATTGGCTTTAAACGTGATTTCACTGTAATTTCTGTCAAACGCAAGACACGAGATTTGCTTTAAAGAATTGAGTATACAGAATGCAAACAAAGGCTTCCCTACAAGTGAATCGCCTAACCATTCAACACAATACGAAAAACTGAATAGGATGCAGTTTTCACACAGATGAAAGACGTATGCTTTCCTTCTTAAGAAGTGTTTTCAAAGACATTCACAGAGTGATTCTACTAAGCCTTTTTACTGACATTGGCATTTAAACGTGATTTCACTGGAATTTCTGTCAAACGCAAGACACGAGATTTGCTTTTAAAGAATTGAGTATACAGAATGCAAACAAAGGCTTCCCTACAAGTGAATCGCCTAACCATTCAACACAATACAAAAAACTGAATAGGATGCAGTTTTCACACAGATGAAAGACGTATGCTTTCCTTCTTAAGAAGTGTTTTCAAAGACATTCACAGAGTGATTCTATGAAGCCTTTTTACTGACGTTGGCTTTTAAACGTGATTTCACTGGAATTTCTGTCAAACGCAAGACATGAGATTTGCTGTTAAAGAATTGAGTATACAGAATGCAAACAAACGCTTCCCTACAAGTGAATCGCCTAACCATTCAACACAGTGAAAAAAACTGAATAGGATGCAGTTTTCACTCAGATGAAAGACGTATGCTTTCCTTCTTAAGAAGTGTTTTCAAAGACATTCACAGAGTGATTCTACAAAGCCTTTTGACTGACATTGGCTTTTAAATGTGATTTCAAAGGAATTTCTGTCAAACGCAAGACACGAGATTTGCTTTTAAAGAATTGAGTATACAGAATGCAAACAAAGGCTTCCCTACAAGTGAATCGCCTAACCATTCAACACAATACGAAAAACTGAATAGGATGCAGTTTTCACACAGATGAAAGACGTATGCTTTCCTTCTTAAGAAGTGTTTTCAAAGACATTCACAGAGTGATTCTATGAAGCCTTTTTACTGACGTTGGCTTTTAAACGTGATTTCACTGGAATTTCTGTCAAACGAAAGACACGAGATTTGCTGTTAAAGAATTGAGTATACAGAATGCAAACAAACGCTTCCCTACAAGTGAATCGCCTAACAATTCAACACAGTTAAAAAAACTGAATAGGATGAAGTTTTCACTCGGATGAAAGACGTATGCTTTCCTTCTTAAGAAGTGTTTTCAAAGACATTCACAGAGTGATTCTACGAAGCCTTTTTACTGACATTGGCTTTTAAACATGATTTCACTGGAATTTCTGTCAAACGCAAGACACGAGATTTGCTGTTAAAGAATTGAGTATACAGAATGCAAACAAACGCTTCCCTACAAGTGAATCGCCTAACCATTCAACACAGTTAAAAAAACTGAATAGAATGCAGTTTTCACTCAGATGAAAGACATATGCTTTCCTTCTTAAGAAGTGTTTTCAAAGACATTCAAGAGTGATTCTGCAAAGCCTATTTACTGACATTGGCTTTTAAACGTGATTTCACTGGAATATCTGTCAAACCCAAGTCATGAGATTTGCTGTTAAAGAATTGAGTATACAGAATGCAAACATAGGCTTCCCTATGAGTGAATCGCCTAACCATTCAACACAGTACTAAAAGCTGAATAGAATGCAGTTTTCACTCAGATGAAAGACGTATGATTTCCTTCTTAAGAAGTGTTTTCAAAGACATTCACAGAGTGATTCTACAAAGCCTTTTTACTGACATTGGCTTTTAAACGTGATTTCACTGGAATTTCTGTCAAACGCAAGACACGAGATTTGCTTTTAAAGAATTGAGTATACAGAATGCAAACAAAGGCTTCCCTACAAGTGAATCGCCTAACCATTCAACACAATACGAAAAACTGAATAGGATGCAGTTTTCACACAGATGAAAGACGTATGCTTTCCTTCTTAAGAAGTGTTTTCAAAGACATTCACAGAGTGATTCTATGAAGCCTTTTTACTGACGTTGGCTTTTAAATGTGATTTCACTGGAATTTCTGTCAAACGCAAGACACGAGATTTGCTGTTAAAGAATTGAGTATACAGAATGCAAACAAACGCTTCCCTACAAGTGAATCGCCTAACCATTCAACACAGTTAAAAAAACTGAATAGGATGCAGTTTTCACTCAGATGAAAGACGTATGCTTTCCTTCTTAAGAAGTGTTTTCAAAGACATTCACAGAGTGATTCTACAAAGCCTTTTGACTGACATTGGCTATTAAACGTGATTTCACTGGAATTTCTGTCAAACGCAAGACACGAGATTTGCTTTTAAAGAATTGAGTATACAGAATGCAAACAAAGGCTTCCCTACAAGTGAATCGCCTAACCATTCAACACAGTACAAAAAACTGAATAGGATGCAGTTTTCACACAGATGAAAGACGTATGCTTTCCTTCTTAAGAAGTGTTTTCAAAGACATTCACAGAGTGATTCTATGAAGCCTTTTTACTGACGTTGGCTTTTATACGTGATTTCACTGGAATTTCTGTCAAAGGCAAGACACGAGATTTGCTGTTAAAGAATTGAGTATACAGAATGCAAACAAACGCTTCCCTACAAGTGAATCGCCTAACCATTCAACACAGTTAAAAAAACTGAATAGGATGCAGTTTTCACTCAGATGAAAGACGTATGCTTTCCTTCTTAAGAAGTGTTTTCAAAGACATTCACAGAGTGATTCTACAAAGCCTTTTGACTGACATTGGCTTTTAAACGTGATTTCACTGGAATTTCTGTCAAACGCAAGACACGAGATTTGCTGTTAAAGAATTGAGTATACAGAATGCAAACAAATGCTTCCCTACAAGTGAATCACCTAACCATTCAACACAGTACTAAAAACTGAATAGAATGCAGTTTTCACTCAGATGAAAGACGTATGCATTCCTTCTTAAGAAGTGTTTTCAAAGACATTCACAGAGTGATTCTACAAAGCCTTTTGACTGACATTGGCTTTTAAACGTGATTTCACTGGAATTTCTGTCAAACGCAAGACACGAGATTTGCTTTTAAAGAATTGAGTATACAGAATGCAAACAAAGGCTTCCCTACAAGTGAATCGCCTAACCATTCAACACAGTTAAAAAAACTGAATAGTATGCAGTTTTCACTCAGATGAAAGATGTATGCTTTCCTTCTTAAGAAGTGTTTACAAAGACATTCACAAAGTGATTCTACAAAGCTTTTTTACTGACATTGGCTTTTAAACGTGATTTCACTGGAATTTCTGTCAAAGGCAAGACATGAGATTTGCTGTTAAAGAATTGAGTATACAGAATGCAAACAAACGCTTCCCTACAAGTGAATCGCCTAACCATTCAACACAGTTAAAAAAACTGAATAGAATGCAGTTTTCACTCAGATGAAAGACATATGCTTTCCTTCTTAAGAAGTGTTTTCAAAGACATTCAAAGAGTGATTCTGCAAAGCCTATTTACTGACATTGGCTTTTAAACGTGATTTCACTGGAATATCTGTCAAACCCAAGTCATGAGATTTGCTGTTAAAGAATTGAGTATACAGAATGCAAACATAGGCTTCCCTATGAGTGAATCGCCTAACCATTCAACACAGTACTAAAAACTGAATAGAATGCAGTTTTCACACAGATGAAAGACGTATGCTTTCCTTCTTAAGAAGTGTTTTCAAAGACATTCACAGAGTGATTCTATGAAGCCTTTTTACTGACGTTGGCTTTTAAACGTGATTTCACTGGAATTTCTGTCAAACGCAAGACACGAGATTTGCTGTTAAAGAATTGAGTATACAGAATGCAAACAAACGCTTCCCTACAAGTGAATTGCCTAACCATTCAACACAGTTAAAAAAACTGAATAGGATGCAGTTTTCACTCAGATGAAAGACGTATGCTTTCCTTCTTAAGAAGTGTTTTCAAAGACATTCACAGAGTGATTCTACAAAGCCTTTTGACTGACATTGGCTTTTAAACGTGATTTCACTGGAATTTCTGTCAAACGCAAGACACGAGATTTGCTTTTAAAGAATTGAGTATACAGAATGCAAACAAAGGCTTCCCTACAAGTGAATCGCCTAACCATTCAACACAGTACAAAAAACTGAATAGGATGCAGTTTTCACACAGATGAAAGACGTATGCTTTCCTTCTTAAGAAGTGTTTTCAAAGACATTCACAGAGTGATTCTATGAAGCCTTTTTACTGACGTTGGCTTTTATACGTGATTTCACTGGAATTTCTGTCAAACGCAAGACACGAGATTTGCTGTTAAAGAATTGAGTATACAGAATGCAAACAAACGCTTCCCTACAAGTGAATCGCCTAACCATTCAACACAGTTAAAAAAACTGAATAGGATGCAGTTTTCACTCAGATGAAAGACGTATGCTTTCCTTCTTAAGAAGTGTTTTCAAAGACATTCACAGAGTGATTCTACAAAGCCTTTTGACTGACATTGGCTTTTAAACGTGATTTCACTGGAATTTCTGTCAAACGCAAGACACGAGATTTGCTGTTAAAGAATTGAGTATACAGAATGCAAACAAATGCTTCCCTACAAGTGAATCACCTAACCATTCAACACAGTACTAAAAACTGAATAGAATGCAGTTTTCACTCAGATGAAAGACGTATGCATTCCTTCTTAAGAAGTGTTTTCAAAGACATTCACAGAGTGATTCTACAAAGCCTTTTGACTGACATTGGCTTTTAAACGTGATTTCACTGGAATTTCTGTCAAACGCAAGACACGAGATTTGCTTTTAAAGAATTGAGTATACAGAATGCAAACAAAGGCTTCCCTACAAGTGAATCGCCTAACCATTCAACACAGTTAAAAAAACTGAATAGAATGCAGTTTTCACTCAGATGAAAGATGTATGCTTTCCTTCTTAAGAAGTGTTTACAAAGACATTCACAAAGTGATTCTACAAAGCTTTTTTACTGACATTGGCTTTTAAACGTGATTTCACTGGAATTTCTGTCAAAGGCAAGACATGAGATTTGCTGTTAAAGAATTGAGTATACAGAATGCAAAAAAATGCTTTTCTACAAGTGAATCGCCTAACCATTCAACACAGTACTAAAAACTGAATAGAATGCAGTTTTCACTCAGATGAAGGCATATGCTTTCCTTCTTAAGAAGTGTTCTCAAAGACATTCACAGAATGATTCTACAAACCCGTTTTACTGACATTGGCATTTAAACGTGATTTCACTGGAATATCTGTTAAACCCAAGACACGAGATTTGCTGATAAAGAATTGAGTATACAGAATGCAAACAAACGCTTCCCTACAAGTGAATCGCCTATCCATTCATCACAGTTCTAAAAACTGAATAGGATGCAGTTTTCACTCATATGAAAGACATATGATTTCTTTCTTAAGAAGTGTTTTCGAAGACATTCACAGAGTGATTCCACGAAGCCTTTTTACTGACATTTGGTTTTCAACGTGATTTCACTGGAATTTCTGTCAAATGCAAGACATGAGATTTGCTGTTAAAGAATTGAGTATACAGAATGCAAACAAAGGCTTCCCTATGAGTGAATCGCCTAACCATTCAACACAGTACTAAAAACTGAATAGAATGCAGTTTTCACTCAGATGAAAGACGTATGCTTTCCTTCTTAAGAAGTGTTTTCAAAGACATTCACAGAGTGATTCTACAAAGCCTTTTGACTGACATTGGCTTTAAACGTGATTTCACTGTAATTTCTGTCAAACGCAAGACACGAGATTTGCTTTTAAAGAATTGAGTATACAGAATGCAAACAAAGGCTTCCCTACAAGTGAATCGCCTAACCATTCAACACAATACGAAAAACTGAATAGGATGCAGTTTTCACTCAGATGAAAGACGTATGCTTTCCTTTTTAAGAAGTGTTTTCAAAGACATTCACAGAGTGATTCTACAAAGCCTTTTGACTGACATTGGCTTTTAAACATGATTTCACTGGAATTTCTGTCAAACGCAAGACACTAGATTTGCTGTTAAAGAATTGAGTATACAGAATGCAAACAAATGCTTCCCTACAAGTGAATCACCTAACCATTCAACACAGTACTAAAAACTGAATAGAATGCAGTTTACACTCAGATGAAAGACGTATGCTTTCCTTCTTAAGAAGTGTTTTCAAAGACATTCACAGAGTGATTCTACGAAGCCTTTTTACTGACATTGGCTTTTAAACGTGATTTCACTGTAATTTCTGTCAAACGCAAGACACGAGATTTGCTGTTAAAGAATTGAGTATACAGAATGCAAACAAACGCTTCCCTACAAGTGAATCACCTAACCATTCAACACAGTTCTAAAAACTGAATAGGATGCAGTTTTCACTCAGATGAAAGACGTATGCTTTCCTTCTTAAGAAGTGTTTTCAAAATCATTCACAGAGTGATTCTACTAAGCCTTTTTACTGACATTGGCTTTTAAACGTGATTTCATTTGAATTTCTATCAAACGCCAGCACTAATTTTGCTGTTAAAGAATAGAGTATACAGAATGCAAACAAACGCTTCCCTACAAGTGAATCACCTAAACATTCAAAACAGTACTAAAAACTGAATACAATGCAGTTTTCACTCAGATGAAAGATGTATGCTTTCCTTCTTAAGAAATGTTTTCAAAGACATTCACAGAGTGATTCTACGAAGCCTTTTGACTGACATTGGCTTTTAAACGTGATTTCACTGGAATTTCTGTCAAACGCCAGACACGAGATTTGCTTTTAAAGAATTGAGTATACAGAATGCAAACAAAGGCTTCCCTACAAGTTAATCGCCTAACCATTCAACACAGTTAAAAAAACTGAATAGAATGCAGTTTTCACTCAGATGAAAGATGTATGCTTTCCTTCTTAAGAAGTGTTTACAAAGACATTCACAAAGTGATTCTACAAAGCCTTTTTACTGACATTGGCTTTTAAACGTGATTTCACTGGAATTTCTGTCAAAGGCAAGACATGAGATTTGCTGTTAAAGAACTGAGTATACAGAATGCAAAAAAAAGCTTCCCTACAAGTGAATCGCCTAACCATTCAACACAGTACTAAAAACTGAATAGAATGCAGTTTTCACTCAGATGAAGGCGTATACTTTCCTTCTTAAGAAGTGTTTTCAAGACATTCACAGAATGATTCCTCAAAGCATTTTTACTGACATTGGCATTTAAACGTGATTTCACTGGAATATCTGTTAAACCCAAGACACGAGATTTGCTGATAAAGAATTGAGTATACAGAATGCAATCAAACGCTTCCCTACAAGTGAATCGCCTATCCATTCATCACAGTTCTAAAAACTGAATAGGATGCACTTTTCACTCATATGAAAGACATATGATTTCTTTCTTAAGAAGTGTTTTCCAAGACATTCACAGAGTGATTCCACGAAGCCTTTTTACTGACATTTGGTTTTCAACGTGATTTCACTGGAATTTCTGTCAAATGCAAGACACGAGATTTGCTGTTAAAGAATTGAGTATACAGAATGCAAACAAAAGCTTCCCTACAAGTGAATCGCCTAACCATTCAACACAGTACTAAAAACTGAATAGAATGCAGTTTTCACTCAGATGAAAGACGTATGCTTTCTTTCTTAAGAAGTGTTTTCAAAGACATTCACAGAGTGATTCTACGAAGCCTTTTTACTGACATTGGCTTTTAAACATGATTTCACTGGAATTTCTGTCAAACGCAAGACAAGAGATTTGCTTTTAAAGAATTGAGTATACAGAATGCAAACAAACGCTTCCCTACAAGTGAATCGCCTAACCATTCAACACAGTACTAAAAACTAAATAGAATGCAGTTTTCACTCAGATGAAAGACATATGCTTTCCTTCTTAAGAAGTTTTTTCAAAGACATTCAAAGAGTGATTCTACAAAGCATTTTTACTGACATTGGCTTTTAAACGTGATTTCACTGGAATATCTGTCAAACCCAAGTCATGAGATTTGCTGTTAAAGAATTGAGTATACAGAATGCAAACAAACGCTTCCCTACAAGTGAATCGCCTAACCATTCAACACAATACTAAAAACTGAATAGGATGCAGTTTTCACACAGATGAAAGACGTATGCTTTCCTTCTTAAGAAGTGTTTTCAAAGACATTCACAGAGTGATTCTACTAAGCCTTTTTACTGACATTGGCTTTTAAACGTGATTTCACTGGAATTTCTGTCAAACACAAGACACGAGATTTGCTTTTAAAGAATTGAGTATACAGAATGCAAACAAAGGCTTCCCTACAAGTGAAACACCTAACCATTCAACACAATACGAAATACTGAATAGAATGCAGTTTTCATTCAGATGAAAGACGTATGCTTTCCTTCTTAAGAAGTGTTTTCAAAGACATTCACAGAGTGATTCTACGAAGCCTTTTTACTGACGTTGGCTTTTAAACGTGATTTCACTGGAATTTCTGTCAAATGCAAGACACGAGATTTGCTGTTAACGAATTGAGTATACAGAATGCAAACAAACGCTTCCCTACAAGTGAATCGCCTAACCATTCAACACAGTTAAAAAAACTGAATAGGATGCAGTTTTCACTCAGATGAAAGACGTATGCTTTCCTTCTTAAGAAGTGTTTCCAAAGACATTCACAGAGTGATTCTACAAAGCCTTTTGACTGACTTTGGCTTTCAAACGTGATTTCACTGGAATTTCTGTTAAACGCAAGACACGAGATTTGCTTTTGAAGAATTGAGTATACAGAATGCAAACAAAGGCTTCCCTACAAGTGAATCGCCTAACCATTCAACACAGTTAAAAAAACTGAATAGAATGCAGTTTTCACTCAGATGAAAGATGTATGCTTTCCTTCTTAAGAAATGTTTTCAAAGACATTAACAGAGTGATTCTACGAAGCCTTTTTACTGACATTGGCTTTTAAACGTGATTTCACTGGAATTTCTGTCAAACGCAAGACACGAGATTTGCTGTTAAAGAATTGAGTATACAGAATGCAAACAAACGCTTCCATACAAGTGAATCGCCTAACCATTCAACAGAGTACTAAAAACTGAATAGAATGCAGTTTTTACTCAGATGAAAGACGTATGCTTTCCTTCTTAAGAAGTGTTTTCAAAGACATTCACAAAGTGATTCTACAAAGCCTTTTTACTGACATTGGCTTTTAAACGTGATTTCACTGGAATTTCTGTCAAAGGCAAGACATGAGATTTGCTGTTAAAGAATTGAGTATACAGAATGCAAAAAAACGCTTCCCCACAAGTGAATCGCCTAACCATTCAACACAGTACAAAAAACTGAATAGAATGCAGTTTTCACTCAGATGAAGGCATATGCTCTCCTTCTTAAGAAGTGTTTTCAAAGACATTCACAGAATGATTCTACAAAGCCTTTTTACTGACATTGGTATTTAAACGTGATTTCACTGGAATATCTGTTAAACCCAAGACACGAGATTTGCTGTTAAAGAATTGAGTATACAGAATGCAAACAAACGCTTCCCTACAAGTGAATCGCCTATACATTCAACACAGTTCTAAAAACTGAATAGGATGCAGTTATCACTCATATGAAAGACATATGATTTCCTTCTTAAGAAGTGTTTTCAAAGACATTCACAGAGTGATTACACGAAGCCTTTTTACTGACATTTGGTTTTCAACGTGATTTCACTGGAATTTCTGTCAAATGCAAGACACGAGATTGCTGTTAAAGAATTGAGTATACAGAATGAAAACAAAAGCTTCTCTACAATTTAATCGCCTAACCATTCAACACAGTACTAAAAACTGAATAGAATGCAGTTTTCACTCAGATGAAAGACGTATGCTTTCTTTCTTAAGAAGTGTTTTCAAAGACATTCACAGAGTGATTCTACGAAGCCTTTTTACTGACATTGGCTTTTAAACATGATTTCACTGGAATTTCTGTCAAACGCAAACACGGGATTTGCTGTTAAAGAATTGAGTATACAGAATGCAAACAAACGCTTCCCTACAAGTGAATCGCCTAACCATTCAACACAGTACTATAAACTGAATAGAATGCAGTTTTCACTCAGATGAAAGACATATGCTTTCCTTCTTAAGAAGTGTTTTCAAAGACATTCAAAGAGTGATTCTACAAAGCCTTTTTACTGACATTGGCTTTTAAACGTGATTTCACTGTAATATCTGTCACACCCAAGTCAAGAGATTTGCTGTTAAAGAATTGAGTATACAGAATGCAAACAAAGGCTTCCCTATGAGTGAATTGCCTAACCATTCAACACAATACGAAAAACTGAATAGAATGAAGTTTTCACTCAGATGAAAGACGTATGCTTTCCTTCTTAAGAAGTGTTTTCAAAGACATTCACAAAGTGATTCTACAAAGCCTTTTGACTGACATTGGCTTTTAAACGTGATTTCACTGGAATTTCTGTCAAATGCAAGACACGAGATTTGCTTTTAAAGAATTGAGTATACAGAATGCAAACAAAGGCTTCCCTACAAGTGAATCACCTAACCATTCAACACAGTACGAAAAACTGAAAAGGATGCAGTTTTCACACAGATGAAAGACGTATGGTTTCCTTCTTAAGAAGTTTTTTCAAAGATTTTCACAGAGTGATTCTACTAAGCCTTTTTACTGACATTGGCTTTTAAACGTGATTTCACTGGAATTTCTGTCAAACGCAAGATACGAGATTTGCTGTTAAAGAATTGAGTATACAGAATGCAAACAAACGCTTCCCTACAAGTGAATCGCCTAACCATTCAACACAGTACTAAAAACTGAATAGAATGCAGGTTTCACTCAGATGAAAGACGTATGCTTTCCTTCTTAAGAAGTGTTTTCAAAGACATTCACAGAGTGATTCTACAAAGCGTTTTTACTGACATGGCTTTTAAAAGTGATTTCACTGGAATATCTGTCAAACCCAAGACACGAGATTTGCTGTTAAAGAATTGAGTATACAGAATGCAAACAAAGGCTTCCCTATGAGTGAATCGCCTAACCATTCAACACAATACGAAAAACTGAATAGAATGCAGTTTTCATTCAGATGAAAGACGTATGCTTTCCTCCTTAAGAAGTGTTTTCAAAGACATTCACAGAGTGATTCTATGAACCCTTTTTACTGAAGTTGGCTTTTAAACGTGATTTCACTGGAATTTCTGTCAAACGCAAGACACGAGATTTGCTGTTAAAGAATTGAGTATACAGAATGTAAACAAACGCTTCCCTACAAGTGAATCGCCTAACCATTCAACACAGTTAAAAAAACTGAATAGGATGCAGTTTTCACTCAGATGAAAGATGTATGCTTTCCTTCTTAAGAAGTGTTTTCAAAGACATTCACAGAGTGATTCTACAATGCCTTTTGACTGACATTGGCTTTTAAACGTGATTTCACTGGAATTTCTGTCAAATGCAAGACACGAGATTTGCTGTTAAAGAATTGAGTATACAGAATGCAAACAAAGGCTTCCCTACAAGTGAATCACCTAACCATTCAACACAGTACGAAAAACTGAAAAGGATGCAGTTTTCACACAGATGAAAGACGTATGGTTTCCTTCTTAAGAAGTTTTTTCAAAGATTTTCACAGAGTGATTCTACTAAGCCTTTTTACTGACATTGGCTTTTAAACGTGATTTCACTGGAATTTCTGTCAAACGCAAGATACGAGATTTGCTGTTAAAGAATTGAGTATACAGAATGCAAACAAACGCTTCCCTACAAGTGAATCGCCTAACCATTCAACACAGTACTAAAAACTGAATAGAATGCAGGTTTCACTCAGATGAAAGACGTATGCTTTCCTTCTTAAGAAGTGTTTTCAAAGACATTCACAGAGTGATTCTACAAAGCGTTTTTACTGACATGGCTTTTAAAAGTGATTTCACTGGAATATCTGTCAAACCCAAGACACGAGATTTGCTGTTAAAGAATTGAGTATACAGAATGCAAACAAAGGCTTCCCTATGAGTGAATCGCCTAACCATTCAACACAATACGAAAAACTGAATAGAATGCAGTTTTCATTCAGATGAAAGACGTATGCTTTCCTCCTTAAGAAGTGTTTTCAAAGACATTCACAGAGTGATTCTATGAACCCTTTTTACTGAAGTTGGCTTTTAAACGTGATTTCACTGGAATTTCTGTCAAACGCAAGACACGAGATTTGCTGTTAAAGAATTGAGTATACAGAATGTAAACAAACGCTTCCCTACAAGTGAATCGCCTAACCATTCAACACAGTTAAAAAAACTGAATAGGATGCAGTTTTCACTCAGATGAAAGATGTATGCTTTCCTTCTTAAGAAGTGTTTTCAAAGACATTCACAGAGTGATTCTACAATGCCTTTTGACTGACATTGGCTTTTAAACGTGATTTCACTGGAATTTCTGTCAAATGCAAGACACGAGATTTGCTGTTAAAGAATTGAGTATACAGAATGCAAACAAAGGCTTCCCTACAAGTGAATCGCCTAACCATTCAACACAGTACTAGAAACTGAATAGAATGCAGTTTTCACTCAGATGAAGGCGTATGCTTTCCTTCTTAAGAAGTGTTTTCAAAGACATTCACAGAATGATTCTACAAAGCCTTTTTACTGACATTGGCTTTTAAACGTGATTTCACTGGAATATCTGTTAAACCCAAGACACGAGATTTGCTGTTAAAGAATTGAGTATACAGAATGCAAACAAACGCTTCCCTACAAGTGAATCGCCTAACCATTCAACACAGTACGAAAAACTGAATAGAATGCAGTTTTTACTCAGATGAAAAACGTATGCTTTCCTTCTTAAGAAGTGTTTTCAAAGACATTCACAAAGTGATTCTACAAAGCCTTTTTACTGACGTTGGCTTTTAAACGTGATTTCACTGGAATTTCTGTCAAAGGCAAGACATGAGATTTGCTGTTAAAGAATTGAGTATACAGAATGCAAAAAAAACGCTTCCCTACAAGTGAATCGCCTAACCATTCAACACAGTACTAGAAACTGAATAGAATGCAGTTTTCACTCAGATGAAGGCGTATGCTTTCCTTCTTAAGAAGTGTTTTCAAAGACATTCACAGAATGATTCTACAAAGCCTTTTTACTGACATTGGCATTTAAACGTGATTTCACTGGAATATCTGTTAAACCCAAGACACGAGATTTGCTGTTAAAGAATTGAGTATACAGAATGCAAAAAAAAACGCTTCCATACAAGTGAATCGCCTATCCATTCAACACAGTTCTAAAAACTGAATAGGATGCAGTTTTCACTCATATGAAAGACATATGCTTTCCTTCTTAAGAAGTGTTTTCAAAGACAATCAAAGAGTGATTCCTCAAAGCCTTTTTACTGACATTGGCTTTTAAACGTGATTTCACTGGAATATCTGTCAAACCCAAGACAGGAGATTTGCTGTTAAAGAATTGAGTATACAGAATGCAAACAAAGGCTTCCCTATGAGTGAATCGCCTAACCATTCAACACAGTACTAAAAACTGAATAGAATGCAGTTTTCACTCAGATGAAAGACTTATGCTTTCCTTCTTAAGAAGTGTTTTCAAAGACATTCACAGATTGATTCTACAAAGCCTTTTGACTGACATTGGCTTTAAACGTGATTTCACTGGAATTTCTGTCAAACGCAAGACATGAGATTTGCTTGTAAAGAATTGAGTATACAGAATGCAAACAAAGGCTTCCCTACAAGTGAATCGCCTAACCATTCAACACAATACGAAAAACTGAATAGGATGCAGTTTTCACACAGATGAAAGACGTATGCTTTCCTTCTTTAGAAGAGTTTTCAAAGACATTCACAGAGTGATTCTACTAAGCCTTTTTACTGACATTGGCTTTTAAACGTGATTTCACTGGAATTTCTGTCAAATGCAAGATACGAGTTTTGCTGTTAAAGAATTGAGTATACAGAATGCAACCAAACGCTTCCCTACAAGTGAATCGCCTAACCATTCAACACAGTACTAAAAACTGAATAGAATGCAGGTTTCACTCAGATGAAAGACGTATGCTTTCCTTCTTAAGAAGTGTTTTCAAAGACATTCACAGAGTGATTCTACAAAGCGTTTTTACTAACATGGCTTTTAAAGGTGATTTCACTGGAATATCTGTCAAACCCAAGACATGAGATTTGCTGTTAAAGAATTGAGTATACAGAATGCAAACAAACGCTTCCCTACAAGTGAATCGCCTAACCATTCAACACAGTACTAAAAACTGAATAGAATGCAGGTTTCACTCTGATGAAAGACGTATGCTTTCCTTCTTAAGAAGTGTTTTCAAAGACATTCACAAAGTGATTCTACAAAGCGTTTTTACTGACATGGCTTTTAAACGTGATTTCACTGGAATATCTGTCAAACCCAAGACACAAGATTTGCTGTTAAAGAATTGAGTATACAGAATGCAAACAAAGGCTTCCCTATGAGTGAATCGCCTAACCATTCAACACAGTACTAAAAACTGAATAGAATGCAGTTTTCACTCAGATGAAAAACGTATGCTTTCCTTCTTAAGAAGTGTTTTCAAAGACATTCACAGAGTGATTCTACAAAGCCTTTTGACTGACATTGGCTTTAAACGTGATTTCACTGGAATTTCTGTCAAACGCAAGACACGAGATTTGCTTTTAAAGAATTGAGTATACAGAATGCAAACAAAGGCTTCCCTACAAGTGAATCGCCTAACCATTCAACACAATACGAAAAACTGAATAGGATGCAGTTTTCACACAGATGAAAGACATATGCTTTCCTTCTTTAGAAGTATTTTCAAAGACATTCACAGAGTGATTCTACTAAGCCTTTTTACTGACATTGGCTTTTAAAAGTGATTTCACTGGAATTTCTGTCAAACGCAAGATACGAGATTTGCTGTTAAAGAATTGAGTATACAGAATGCAAACAAACGCTTCCCTACAAGTGAATCGCCTAACCATTCAACACAGTACTAAAAACTGAATAGAATGCAGGTTTCACTCAGATGAAAGACGTATGCTTTCCTTCTTAAGAAGTGTTTTCAAAGACATTCACAGAGTGATTCTACAAGGCGTTTTTACTGACATGGCTTTTAAAGGTGATTTCACTGGAATATCTGTCAAACCCAAAACACGAGATTTGCTGTTAAAGAATTGAGTATACAGAATGCAAACAAACACTTCCCTACAAGTGAATCGCCTAACCATTCAACACAGTACTAAAAACTGAATAGAATGCAGTTTTCACTCAGTTGAAAAACGTATGCTTTCCTTCTTAAGAAGTGTTTTCAAAGACATTCAGAGAGTGATTCTACAAAGCCTTTTGACTGACATTGGCTTTTAAACGTGATTTCACTGGAATTTCTTTCAAACGCAAGACACGAGATTTGCTGTTAAAGAATTGAGGATACAGAATGCAAACAAACGCTTCCCTACAAGTGAATCGCCTAACCATTCAACACAGTTCTAAAAACTGAATAGGATGCAGTTTTCATTCATATGAAAGACATATGATTTCCTTCTTAAGAAGTGTTTTCGAAGACATTCACAGAGTGATTACACGAAGCCTTTTTACTGACATTTGGTTTTCAACGTGATTTCACTGGAATTTCTATCATATGCAAGACACGAGATTTGCTGTTAAAGAATTGAGTATACAGAATGCAAACAAAAGCTTCTCTACAAGTGAATCGCCTAACCATTCAACATAGTACTAAAAACTGAATAGAATGCAGTTTTCACTCAGATGAAAGACGTATGCTTTCTTTCTTAAGAAGTGTTTTCAAAGACATTCACAGAGTGATTCTATGAAGCCTTTTTACTGACATTGGCTTTTAAACATGATTTCACTGGAATTTCTGTCAAATGCAAGACACGAGATTTGCTGTTAAAGAATTGAGTATACAGAATGCAAACAAACGCTTCCCTACAAGTGAATCGCCTAACCATTCAACACAGTACTAAAAACTGAATAGAATGCAGTTTTCACTCAGATGAAAGACATATGCTTTCCTTCTTAAGAAGTGTTTTCAAAGACATTCAAAGAGTGATTCTACAAAGCCTTTTTACTGACATTGGCTTTTAAACGTGATTTCACTGGAATATCAGTCAAACCCAAGTAACGAGATTTGCTGTTAAAGAATTGAGTATACAGAATGCAAACAAAGGCTTCCCTATTAGTGAATCGCCTAACCATTCAACACAATACGAAAAACTGAATAGAATGCAGTTTTCACTCAGATGAAAGACTTATGCTTTCCTTCTTAAGAAGTGTATTCAAAGACATTCACAGAGTGATTCTACAAAGCCTTTTGACTGACATTGGCTTTTAAAGATGATTTCACTGGAATTTCTGTCAAATGCAAGACATGAGATTTGCTTTTAAAGAATTGAGTATACAGAATGCAAACAAAGGCTTCCCTACAAGTGAATCGCCTAACCATTCAACACAGTACGAAAAACTGAAAAGGATGCAGTTTTCACACAGATGAAAGACGTATGGTTTCCTTCTTAAGAAGCTTTTTCAAAGACATTCACAGAGTGATTCTACTAAGCCTTTTTACTGACATTGGCTTTTAAACGTGATTTCACTGGAATTTCTGTCAAACGCAAGATACGAGAATTATTGTTAAAGAATTGAGTATACAGAATGCAAACAAACGCTTCCATACAAGTGAATCCCCTAACCATTCAACACAGTATTAAAAACTGAATAGAATGCAGTTTTTACTCAGATGAAAGACGTATGCTTTCCTTCTTAAGAAGTGTTTTCAAAGACATTCACAAAGTGATTCTACAAAGCCTTTTTACTGACATTGGCTTTTAAACGTGATTTCACTGGAATTTCTGTCAAAGGCAAGACATGAGATTTGCTGTTAAAGAATTGCGTATATAGAATGCAAAAAAACGCTTCCCTACAAGTGAATCGCCTAACCATTCAACACAGTACTAAAAACTGAATAGAATGCAGTTTTCACTCAGATGAAGGTGTATGCTTTCCTTCTTAAGAAGTGTTTTCAAAGACATTCACAGAATGATTCTACAAAGCCTTTTTACTGACATTGGCATTTAAACGTGATTTCACTGGAATACCTGTTAAACCCAAGACACGAGCTTTGCTGTTAAAGAATTGAGTATACAGAATGCAAAAAAACGCTTCCATACAAGTGAATCGCCTATCCATTCAACACAGTTCTAAAAACTGAATAGGATTCAGTTTTCACTCATATGAAAGACATATGCTTTCCTTCTTAAGAAGTGTTTTCAAAGACAATCAAAGAGTGATTCTACAAAGCCTTTTTACTGACATTGGCTTTTAAACGTGATTTCACTGGAATATCTGTCAAACCCAAGTCACAAGATTTGCTGTTAAAGAATTGAGTATACAGAATGCAAAAAAACGCTTCCCTACAAGTGAATCGCCTAACCATTCAACACAGTACTAAAAACTGAATAGAATGCAGGTTTCACTCAGATGAAAGACGTATGCTTTCCTTCTTAAGAAGTGTTTTCAAAGACATTCACAGAGTGATTCTACAAAGCGTTTTTACTAACATGGCTTTTAAAGGTGATTTCACTGGAATATCTGTCAAACCCAAGACACGAGATTTGCTGTTAAAGAATTGAGGATACAGAATGCAA
Organism: Phyllotis vaccarum; assembly: GCA_033318265.1. Classification (NCBI taxonomy): domain Eukaryota; kingdom Metazoa; phylum Chordata; class Mammalia; order Rodentia; family Cricetidae; genus Phyllotis; species Phyllotis vaccarum. The sequence continues at coordinate 223,860 of JARWLC010000096.1, read as the reverse complement.
ACAAAGGCTTCCCTATGAGTGAATCGCCTAACCATTTAACACAGTTCTAAAAACTGAATAGAATGCAGTTTTCACTCAGATGAAAGACGTATGCTTTCCTTCTTAAGAAGTGTTTTCAAAGACATTCACAGAGTGATTCTACAAAGCCTTTTGACTGACATTGGCTTTAAACGTGATTTCACTGGAATTTCTGTCAAACGCAAGACACGAGGTTTGCTTTTAAAGAATTGAGTATACAGAATGCAAACAAAGGCTTCCCTACAAGTGAATCACCTAACCATTCAACACAATATGAAAAACTGAATAGGATGCAGTTTTCACACAGATGAAAGACGTATGCTTTCCTTCTTTAGAAGTGTTTTCAAAGACATTCACAGAGTGATTCTACTAAGCCTTTTTACTGACATGGCTTTTAAAGGTGATTTCACTGGAATATCTGTCAAACCCAAGACACGAGATTTGCTGTTAAAGAATTGAGTATACAGAATGCAAACAAACACTTCCCTACAAGTGAATCGCCTAACCATTCAACACAGTACTAAAAACTGAATAGAATGCAGTTTTCACTCAGATGAAAGTTTTATGCAATCCTTCTTAAGAAGTGTTTTCAAAGACATTCAGAGAGTGATTCTACAAAGCCTTTTGACTGACATTGGCTTTTAAACGTGATTTCACTGGAATTTCTGTCAAACGCAAGACACGAGATTTGCTTTTAAAGAATTGAGTATACAGAATGCAAACAAACGCTTCCCTACAAGTGAATCGCCTAACCATTCAATACTATACGAAAAACTGAATAGGATGCAGTTTTCACTCAGATGAAAGACGTATGCTTTCCTTCTTAAGAAGTGTTTTCAAAGACATTCACAGAGTGATTCTACAAAGCCTTTTGAATGACATTGGCTTTAAACGTGATTTCACTGGAATTTCTGTCAAACGCAAGACACGAGATTTGCTTTTAAAGAATTGAGTATACAGAATGCAAACAAAGGCTTCCCTACAAGTGAATCGCCTAACCATTCAACACAATATGAAAAACTGAATAGGATGCAGTTTTCACACAGATGAAAGACGTATGCTTTCCTTCTTTAGAAGTGTTTTCAAAGACATTCACAGAGTGATTCTACTAAGCCTTTTTACTGCCATGGCTTTTAAAGGTGATTTCACTGGAATATCTGTCAAACCCAAGACACGAGATTTGCTGTTAAAGAATTGAGTATACAGAATGCAAACAAACACTTCCCTACAAGTGAATCGCCTAACCATTCAACACAGTACTAAAAACTGAATAGAATGCAGTTTTCACTCAGATGAAAGTTTTATGCAATCCTTCTTAAGAAGTGTTTTCAAAGACATTCAGAGAGTGATTCTACAAAGCCTTTTTACTGCCATGGCTTTTAAAGGTGATTTCACTGGAATATCTGTCAAACCCAAGACACGAGATTTGCTGTTAAAGAATTGAGTATACAGAATGCAAACAAACCCTTCCCTACAAGTGAATCGCCTAACCATTCAACACAGTACTAAAAACTAAATAGAATGCAGTTTTCACTCAGATGAAAGTTTTATGCAATCCTTCTTAAGAAGTGTTTTCAAAGACATTCAGAGAGTGATTCTACAAAGCCTTTTGACTGACATTGGCTTTTAAACGTGATTTCACTGGAATTTCTGTCAAACGCAAGACACGAGATTTGCTTTTAAAGAATTGAGTATACAGAATGCAAACAAACGCTTCCCTACAAGTGAATCGCCTAACCATTCAATACTATACGAAAAACTGAATAGGATGCAGTTTTCACTCAGATGAAAGACGTATGCTTTCCTTCTTAAGAAGTGTTTTCAAAGACATTCACAGAGTGATTCTACTAAGCCTTTTTACTGACATTGGCTTTTAAACGTGATTCACTGGAATTTCTGTCAAATGCAAGACACGAGATTTGCTGTTAAAGAATTGAGTATACAAAATGCAAACAAACGCTTCCTTACAAGTGAATCGCCTAACCATTCAACACAGTTAAAAAAACTGAATAGAATGCAGTTTTCACTCAGATGAAAGATGTATGCTTTCCTTCTTAAGAAATGTTTTCAAAGATATTCACAGAGTGATTCTACGAAGCCTTTTTACTGACATTGGCTTTTAAACGTGATTTCACTGGAATTTCTGTCAAACGCAAGACACGAGATTTGCTGTTAAAGAATTGAGTATACAGAATGCAAACAAAGGCTTCCATACAAGTGAATCGCCTAACCATTCAACACAGTACTAAAAACTGAATAGAATGCAGTTTTTACTCAGATGAAAGACGTATGCTTTCCTTCTTAAGATGTGTTTTCAAAGACATTCACAAAGTGATTCTACAAAGCCTTTTTACTGACATTGGCTTTTAAACGTGATTTCACTGGAATTTCTGTCAAAGGCAAGACATGAGATTTGCTGTTAAAGAATTGAGTATACAGAATGCAAAAAAACGCTTCCCTACAAGTGAATCGCCTAACCATTCAACACAGTACTAAAAACTGAATAGAATGCAGTTTTCACTCAGATGAAGGTGTATGCTTTCCTTCTTAAGAAGTGTTTTCAAAGACATTCACAGAATGATTCTACAAAGCCTTTTTACTGACATTGGCATTTAAACGTGATTTCACTGGAATACCTGTTAAACCAAAGACACGAGCTTTGCTGTTAAGGAATTGAGTATACAGAATGCAAAAAAACGCTCCCATACAAGTGAATCGCTTATCCATTCAACACAGTTCTAAAAACTGAATAGGATGCAGTTTTCACTCATATGAAAGACATATGCTTTCCTTCTTAAGAAGTGTTTTCAAAGACAATCAAAGAGTGATTCTACAAAGCCTTTTTACTGACATTGGCTTTTAAACGTGATTTCACTGGAATTTCTGTCAAATGCAAGACACGAGATTTGCTTTTAAAGAATTGAGTATACAGAATGCAAACAAAGGCTTCCCTACAAGTGAATCGCCTAACCATACAACACAATACGAAAAACTGAATAGGATGCAGTTTTCACACAGATGAAAGACGTATGCTTTCCTTCTTTAGAAGTATTTTCAAAGACATTCACAGAGTGATTCTACTAAGCCTTTTTACTGACATTGGCTTTTAAAAGTGATTTCACTGGAATTTCTGTCAAACGCAAGATACGAGATTTGCTGTTAAAGAATTGAGTATACAGAATGCAAACAAACGCTTCCCTACAAGTGAATCGCCTAACCATTCAACACAGTACTAAAAACTGAATAGAATGCAGGTTTCACTCAGATGAAAGACGTATGCTTTCCTTCTTAAGAAGTGTTTTCAAAGACATTCACAGAGTGATTCTACAAGGCGTTTTTACTGACATGGCTTTTAAAGGTGATTTCACTGGAATATCTGTCAAACCCAAAACACGAGATTTGCTGTTAAAGAATTGAGTATACAGAATGCAAACAAACACTTCCCTACAAGTGAATCGCCTAACCATTCAACACAGTACTAAAAACTGAATAGAATGCAGTTTTCACTCAGTTGAAAGACGTATGCTTTCCTTCTTAAGAAGTGTATTCAAAGACATTCACAGAGTGATTCTACAAAGCCTTTTGACTGACATTGGCTTTTAAAGATGATTTCACTGGAATTTCTGTCAAATGCAAGACATGAGATTTGCTGTTAAAGAATTGAGTATACAGAATGCAAACAAAGGCTTCCCTAAAGGGAATCGCCTAACCATTCAACACAGTACGAAAAACTGAAAAGGATGCAGTTTTCACACAGATGAAAGACGTATGGTTTCCTTCTTAAGAAGCTTTTTCAAAGACATTCACAGAGTGATTCTACTAAGCCTTTTTACTGACATTGGCTTTTAAACATGATTTCACTGGAATTTCTGTCAAACGCAAGATACGAGAATTGCTGTTAAAGAATTGAGTATACAGAATGCAAACAAACGCTTCCATACAAGTGAATCGCCTAACCATTCAACACAGTACTAAAAACTGAATAGAATGCAGTTTTTACTCAGATGAAAGACGTATGCTTTCCTTCTTAAGAAGTGTTTTCAAAGACATTCACAAAGTGATTCTACAAAGCCTTTTTACTGACATTGGCTTTTAAACGTGATTTCACTGGAATTTCTGTCAAAGGCAAGACATGAGATTTGCTGTTAAAGAATTGAGTATACAGAATGCAAAAAAACGCTTCCCTACAAGTGAATCGCCTAACCATTCAACACAGTACTAAAAACTGAATAGAATGCAGTTTTCACTCAGATGAAGGTGTATGCTTTCCTTCTTAGGAAGTGTTTTCAAAGACATTCACAGAATGATTCTACAAAGCCTTTTTACTGACATTGGCATTTAAACGTGATTTCACTGGAATACCTGTTAAACCCAAGACACGAGCTTTGCTGTTAAAGAATTGAGTATACAGAATGCAAAAAAAACGCTTCCATACAAGTGAATCGCCTATCGATTCAACACAGTTCTAAAAACTGAATAGGATTCAGTTTTCACTCATATGAAAGACATATGCTTTCCTTCTTAAGAAGTGTTTTCAAAGACAATCAAAGAGTGATTCTACAAAGCCTTTTTACTGACATTGGCTTTTAAACGTGATTTCACTGGAATATCTGTCAAACCCAAGTCACAAGATTTGCTGTTAAAGAATTGAGTATACAGAATGCAAACAAACGCTTCCCTACAAGTGAATCGCCTAACCATTCAACACAGTACTAAAAACTGAATAGAATGCAGTTTTCACTCAGAAGAAAGACGTATGCTTTCCTTCTTAAGAAGTGTTTTCAAAGACATTCCCAGAGTGATTCTACAAAGCCTTTTGACTGACATTGGCTTTTAAACGTGATTTCACTGAAATTTCTGTCAAATGCAAGACACGAGATTTGCTTTTTAAGAATTGAGTATACAGAATGCAAACAAAGGCTTCCCTACAAGTGAATCGCCTAACCATTCAACACAGTTAAAAAAGCTGAATAGAATGCAGTTTTCACTCAGATGAAAGATGTACGCTTTCCTTCTTAAGAAATCTTTCCAAAGACATTCACAGAGTGATTCTACGAAGCCTTTTTACTGACATTGGCTTTTAAACGTGATTTCACTGGAATTTCTGTCAAACGCAAGACCCGAGATTTGCTGTTAAAGAATTGAGTATACAGAATGCAAACAAACGCTTCCATACAAGTGAATCGCCTAACCATTCAACACAGTACTAAAAACTGAATAGAATGCAGTTTTTACTCAGATGAAAGACGTATGCTTTCCTTCTTAAGATGTGTTTTCAAAGACATTCACAAAGTGATTCTACAAAGCCTTTTTACTGACATTGGCTTTTAAACGTGATTTCACTGGAATTTCTGTCAAAGGCAAGACATGAGATTTGCTGTTAAAGAATTGAGTATACAGAATGCAAAAAAACGCTTCCCTACAAGTGAATTGCCTAACCATTCAACACAGTACTAAAAACTGAATAGAATGCAGTTTTCACTCAGATGAAGGTGTATGCTTTCCTTCTTAGGAAGTGTTTTCAAAGACATTCACAGAATGATTCTACAAAGCCTTTTTACTGACGTTGGCTTTTAAACGTGATTTCACTGGAATATCTGTCAAACCCAAGACATGAGATTTGCTGTTAAAGAATTGAGTATACAGAATGCAAACAAACGCTTCCCTACAAGTGAATCGCCTAACCATTCAACACAGTACTAAAAACTGAATAGAATGCAGTTTTCACTCAGAAGAAAGACGTATGCTTTCCTTCTTAAGAAGTGTTTTCAAAGACATTCCCAGAGTGATTCTACAAAGCCTTTTGACTGACATTGGCTTTTAAACGTGATTTCACTGGAATTTCTGTCAAATGCAAGACACGAGATTTGCTTTTTAAGAATTGAGTATACAGAATGCAAACAAAGGCTTCCCTACAAGTGAATCGCCTAACCATTCAACACAGTTAAAAAAGCTGAATAGAATGCAGTTTTCACTCAGATGAAAGATGTATGCTTTCCTTCTTAAGAAATCTTTCCAAAGACATTCACAGAGTGATTCTACGAAGCCTTTTTACTGACATTGGCTTTTAAACGTGATTTCACTGGAATTTCTGTCAAACGCAAGACCCGAGATTTGCTGTTAAAGAATTGAGTATACAGAATGCAAACAAACGCTTCCATACAAGTGAATCGCCTAACCATTCAACACAGTACTAAAAACTGAATAGAATGCAGTTTTTACTCAGATGAAAGACGTATGCTTTCCTTCTTAAGATGTGTTTTCAAAGACATTCACAAAGTGATTCTACAAAGCCTTTTTACTGACATTGGCTTTTAAACGTGATTTCACTGGAATTTCTGTCAAAGGCAAGACATGAGATTTGCTGTTAAAGAATTGAGTATACAGAATGCAAAAAAACGCTTCCCTACAAGTGAATTGCCTAACCATTCAACACAGTACTAAAAACTGAATAGAATGCAGTTTTCACTCAGATGAAGGTGTATGCTTTCCTTCTTAGGAAGTGTTTTCAAAGACATTCACAGAATGATTCTACAAAGCCTTTTTACTGACATTGGCATTTAAACGTGATTTCACTGGAATAACTGTTAAACCCAAGACACGAGCTTTGCTGTTAAAGAATTGAGTATACAGAATGCAAAAAAACGCTCCCATACAAGTGAATCGCTTATCCATTCAACACAGTTCTAAAAACTGAATAGGATGCAGTTTTCACTCATATGAAAGACATATGCTTTCCTTCTTAAGAATTGTTTTCAAAGACAATCAAAGAGTGATTCTACAAAGCCTTTTTACTGACATTGGCTTTTAAACGTGATTTTACTGGAATATCTGTCAAACCCAAGTCACAAGATTTGCTGTTAAAGAATTGAGTATACAGAATGCAAACAAACGCTTCCCTACAAGTGAATCGCCTAACCATTCAACACAGTACTAAAAACTGAATAGAATGCAGGTTTCACTCAGATGAAAGACGTATGCTTTCCTTCTTAAGAAGTGTTTTCAAAGACATACACAAAGTGATTCTACAAAGCGTTTTTACTAACATGGCTTTTAAAGGTGATTTCACTGGAATATCTGTCAAACCCAAGACACGAGATTTGCTGTTAAAGAATTGAGGATACAGAATGCAAACAAAGGCTTCCCTATGAGTGAATCGCCTAACCATTCAACACAGTACTAAAAACTGAATAGAATGCAGTTTTCACTCAGATGAAAGACGTATGCTTTCCTTCTTAAGAAGTGTTTTCAAAGACATTCACAAAGTGATTCTACAAAGCCTTTTGACTGACATTGACTTTAAACGTGATTTCACTGGAATTTCTGTCAAACGCAAGACACGAGATTTGCTTTTAAAGAATTGAGTATACAGAATGCAAACAACGGCTTCCCTACAAGTGAATCGCCTAACCATTCAACATAATATGAAAAACTGAATAGGATGCAGTTTTCACTCAGATGAAAGACGTATGCTTTCCTTCTTAAGAAGTGTTTTCAAAGACATTCACAGAGTGATTCTACTAAGCCTTTTTACTGACATTGGCTTTTAAACGTGATTTCACTGGAATTTCTGTCAAATGCAAGACACGAGATTTGCTGTTAAAGAATTGAGTATACAGAATGCAAACAAACGCTTCCTTACAAGTGAATCGCCAAACCATTCAACACAGAACTAAAAACTGAATAGAATGCAGGTTTCACTCAGATGAAAGTTGTATGCTTTCCTTCTTAAGAAGTGTTTTCAAAGACATTCACAGAGTGATTCTACAAAGCCTTTTTACTGACGTTGGCTTTTAAACGTGATTTCACTGGAATATCTGTCAAACCGAAGACATGAGATTTGCTGTTAAAGAATTGAGTATACAGAATGCAAACAAACGCTTCCCTACAAGTGAATCGCCTAACCATTCAACACAGTACTAAAAACTGAATAGGATGCAGTTTTCACTCAGATGAAAGACGTATGCTTTCCTTCTTAAGAAGTGTTTTCAAAGACATTCACAGAGTGATTCTACTAAGCGTTTTTACTGACATTGGCTTTTAAACGTGATATCACTGGAATATCTGTCAAACACAAGACACGAGAATTGCTGTTAAAGAATTGAGTATACAGAATACAAACAAACGCTTCCCTACAAGTGAAACGCCTAAACATTCAACACAGTTCTAAAAACTGAATAGGATGCAGTTTTCACTCAGATAAAAGACTTATGCTTTCCTTCTTAAGAAGTGTTTTCAAAGACATTCACAGAGTGATTCTACAAAGCCTTTTTACTGACATTGGCTTTCAAACGTGATTTCACTGGAATTTCTGTCAAACGCAAGACACGAGATTTGCTGTTAAAGGATTGAGTATACAGAATGCAAACAAATGCTTCCCTACAAGTAAATCACCTAACCATTAAACACAGTACTAAAAACTGAATACAATGCAGTTTTCACTCAGATGAAAGACGTATGCTTTCCTTCTTAAGAAGTGTTTTCAAAGACATTCACAGAGTGATTCTATGAAGCCTTTTTACTGACATTGGCTTTTAAACGTGATTTCACTGGAATTTCTGTCAAATGCAAGACACGAGATTTGCTGTTAAAGAATTGAGTATACAGAATGCAAACAAAGGCTTCCCAACATTTGAATCGCCTAACCATCAACACAGTTCAAAAAACTGAATAGGATGCAGTTTTCACTCAGATGAAAGACGTATGCTTTCCTTATTAAGAAGTGTTTTCAAAAACATTCACAGAGTGATTCTACTAAGCCTTTTCACTGACGTTCGCTTTTAAACATGATTTCTCTGGAATTTCTGTCAAATGCAAGACACGAGATTTGCTGTTAATGAATTGAGTATACAGAATGCAAACAAACGCTTCTCTACAAGTGAATCACCTAACCATTCAACACAGTACTGAAAACTGAATAGAATGCAGTTTTCACTCAGATGAATGACGTATACTTTCCTTCTTAAGAAGTGTTTTCAAAGACATTCACAGAGTGATTCTACAAAGCCTTTTTACTGACATTGGCTTTTAAACGTGATTTCACTGGAATATCTGTCAAACCCAAGTCACGAGATTTGCTGTTAAAGAATTGAGTATACAGAATGCAAACAAACGCTTCCCTACAAGTGAATCGCCTAACCATTCAACACAGTTCTAAAAACTGAATAGGATGCAGTTTTCTCTCAGATGAAAGACGTAGGCTTTCCTTCTTAAAAAGTGTTTTCAAAGACATTCACAGAGTGATTCTACAAAGCCTTTTTACTGACATTGGCTTTTAAACGTGATTTCACTGGAATTTCTGTCAAACGCAAGACACGAGATTTGCTCTTAAAGAATTGAGTGTACAGAATGCAAACAAACGCTTCCCTACAAGTGAATCACCTAACCATTCAACACAGTACTAAAAACTGAATAGGATGCAGTTTTCACTCAGATGAAAGACGTATGCTTTCCTTCTTAAGAAGCGTTTTCAAAGACATTCACAGAGTGATTCTACATAGCCTTTTTACTGACATTGGCTTTTAAACGTGATTTCACTGGAATTTCTGTCAAACGCAAGACACGAGATTTGCTCTTAAAGAATTGAGTGTACAGAATGCAAACAAACGCTTCCCTACAAGTGAATCACCTAACCATTCAACACAGTACTAAAAACTGAATAGGATGCAGTTTTCACTCAGATGAAAGACGTATGCTTTCCTTCTTAAGAAGCGTTTTCAAAGACATTCACAGAGTGATTCTACATAGCCTTTCTACTGACATTGGCTTTTAAACGTGATTTCACTGGGATTTCTGTCAAACGCAAGACACGAGATTTGCTGTTAAAGAATTGAGTATACAGAATGCAAACAAAGGCTTCCCTACATGTTAATTGCCTAACCATTCAACACAGTACTAAAAACTGAATAGAATGCAGTTTTCACTCAGATGAAAGACGTATGCTTTCTTTCTTAAGAAGGGTTTTCAAAGACATTCACAGAGTGATTCTACATAGCCTTTTTACTGACATTGGCTTTTAAACATGATTTCACTGGAATTTCTGTCAAACGCAAGACACGAGATTTGCTGTTAAAGAATTGAGTATACAGAATGCAAAAAAAAAACGCTTCCATACAAGTGAATCGCCTATCCATTCAACACAGTACTAAAAACTGAATAGAATGCAGTTTTCACTCAGATGAAAGACGTATGCTTTCTTTCTTAAGAAGTGTTTTCAAAGACATTCACAGAGTGATTCTACGAAGCCTTTTTACTGACATTGGCTTTTAAACATGATTTCACTGGAATTTCTGTCAAACGCAAGACACGAGATTTGCTGTTAAAGAATTGAGTATACAGAATGCAAAAAAAAGCTCCCCTACAAGTGAATCGCCTAACCATTCAACACAGTACTAAAAACTGAATAGAATGCAGTTTTCACTCAGATGAAAGACATATGCTTTCCTTCTTAAGAAGTGTTTTCAAAGACAATCAAAGAGTGATTCTACAAAGCCTTTTTACTGACGTTGGCTTTTAAACGTGATTTCACTGGAATATCTGTCAAACTCAAGACATGTGATTTGCTGTTAAAGAAATGAATATACAGAATGCAAACAAACACTTCCCTACACGTGAATCGCATAACTGTTCAACTCAGTTATAAAAACTGAATATAATGCAGTTTTCACTCAGATGAAAGACGTATGCTTTCCTTCTTAAGAAGTGTTTTCAAAGACATTCACAGAGTGATTCCATGAAGCCTTTTTACTGACATTTGGTTTTCAACGTGATTTCACTGGAATTTCTGTCAAATGCAAGACACGAGATTTGCTGTTAAAGAATTGAGTATACAGAATGCAAAAAAAACGCTTCCATACAAGTGAATCGCCTATCCATTCAACACAGTACTAAAAACTGAATAGAATGCAGTTTTCACTCAGATGAAAGACGTATGCTTTCTTTCTTAAGAAGTGTTTTCAAAGACATTCACAGAGTGATTCTACGAAGCCTTTTTACTGACATTGGCTTTTAAACATGATTTCACTGGAATTTCTGTCAAACGCAAGACACGAGATTTGCTGTTAAAGAATTGAGTATACAGAATGCAAAAAAAAGCTCCCCTACAAGTGAATCGCCTAACCATTCAACACAGTACTAAAAACTGAATAGAATGCAGTTTTCACTCAGATGGAAGACGTATGCTTTCCTTCTTAAGAAGTGTTTTCAAAGACATTCACAGAGTGATTCTACAAAGCCTTTAGACTGACATTGGCTTTTAAACGTGATTTCACTGGAATTTCTGTCAAACGCAAGACACGAGATTTGCTTTTAAAGAATTGAGTATACAGAATGGAAACAAACGCTTCCCTACAAGTGAATCGCCTAACCATTCAATACTATAGGAAAAACTGAATAGGATGCAGTTTTCACTCAGAAGAAAGACGTATGCTTTCCTTCTTAAGAAGTGTTTTCAAAGACATTCACAGAGTGATTCTACAAAGCCTTTTTACTGACGTTGGCTTTTAAACGTCATTTCACTGGAATTTCTGTCAAACGCAAGACACGAGATTTGCTTTTATAGAATTGAGTATACAGAATGCAAACAAAGGCTTCCCTACAAGTGAATCGCCTAACCATTCAACACTATACGAAAAACTGAATAGGATGCAGTTTTCACTCAGATGAAAGACGTATGCTTTCCTTCTTAAGAAGTGTTTTCAAAGACATTCACAGAGTGATTCTACTAAGTCTTTTTACTGACATTGGCTTTTAAACGTGATTTCACTGTTATTTCTGTCAAACGCAAGACACAAGATTTGCTGTTAAAGAATTGAGTATACAGAATGCAAACAAACGCTTCCCTACAAGTGAATCGCCTAACCGTTCAACACAGTACTAAAAACTGAATAGAATGCAGGTTTCACTCAGATGAAAGTTTTATGCTTTCCTTCTTAAGAAGTGTTTTCAAAGACATTCACAGAGTGATTCTATAAAGCCTTTTTACTGACGTTGGCTTTTAAACGTGATTTCACTGGAATATCTTTCAAACCCAAGACATGAGATTTGCTGTTAAAGAATTGAGTATACAGAATGCAAACAAACGCTTCCCGACAAGTGAATCGCCTAACCATTCAACACAATACTAAAAACTGAATAGAATGCAGTTTTCACTCAGATGAAAGACGTATGCTTTCCTTCTTAAGAAGTGTTTTCAAAGACATTCAAAGATTGATTCTACAAAGCCTTTTTACTGACATTGGCATTTAAACGTGATATCACTGGAATATCTGTCAAAACCATGACACGAGATTTGCTGTTAAAGAATAAGTATACAGAATGCAAACAAATGCTTCCCTACAAGTAAATCACCTAACCATTCAACACAGTACAAAAACTGAATAGGATGCAGTTTTCACTCAGATGAAAGACGTATGCTTTCCTTCTTTAGAAGTGTTTTCAAAGACATTCACAGAGTGATTCTACTAAGCCTTTTTACTGACATTGGCTTTTAAACGTGATTTCACTGGAATTTCTGTCAAACGCAAGATACGAGATTTGCTGTTAAAGAATTGAGTATACAGAATGCAAACAAACGCTTCCCTACAAGTGAATCGCCTAACCATTCAACACATTACTAAAAACTGAATAGAATGCAGGTTTCACTCAGATGAAAGACGTAAGCTTTCCTTCTTAAGAAGTGTTTTCAAACACATTCACAGAGTGATTCTACAAAGCGTTTTTACTAACATGGCTTTTAAAGGTGATTTCACTGGAATATCTGTCAAACCCCAGACACGAGATTTGCTGTTAAAGAATTGAGTATACAGAATGCAAACAAACACTTCCCTACAAGTGAATCGCCTAACCATTCAACACAGTACTAAAAACTGAATACAATGCAGTTTTCACTCAGATGAAAGACGTATGCTTTCCTTCTTAAGAAGTGTTTTCAAAGACATTCACAGAGTGATTCTACAAAGCCTTTAGACTGACATTGGCTTTTAAACGTGATTTCACTGGAATTTCTGTCAAACGCAAGACACGAGATTTGCTTTTAAAGAATTGAGTATACAGAATGCAAACAAACGCTTCCCTACAAGTGAATCGCCTAACCATTCAATACTATACGAAAAACTGAATAGGATGCAGTTTTCACTCAGAAGAAAGACGTATGCTTTCCTTCTTAAGAAGTGTTTTCAAAGACATTCACAGAGTGATTCTACAAAGCCTTTTGACTGACATTGGCTTTTAAACGTGATTTCACTGGAATTTCTGTCAAACGCAAGACACGAGATTTGCTTTTAAAGAATTGAGTATACAGAATGCAAACAAAGGCTTCCCTACAAGTGAATCGCCTAACCATTCAACACTATACGAAAAACTGAATAGGATGCAGTTTTCACTCAGATGAAAGACGTATGCTTTCCTTCTTAAGAAGTGTTTTCAAAGACATTCACAGAGTGATTCTACTAAGTCTTTTTACTGACATTGGCTTTTAAACGTGATTTCACTGTTATTTCTGTCAAACGCAAGACACAAGATTTGCTGTTAAAGAATTGAGTATACAGAATGCAAACAAACGCTTCCCTACAAGTAAATCGCCTAACCGTTCAACACAGTACTAAAAACTGAATAGAATGCAGGTTTCACTCAGATGAAAGTTTTATGCTTTCCTTCTTAAGAAGTGTTTTCAAAGACATTCACAGAGTGATTCTATAAAGCCTTTTTACTGACGTTGGCTTTTAAACGTGATTTCACTGGAATATCTGTCAAACCCAAGACATGAGATTTGCTGTTAAAGAATTCAGTATACAGAATGCAAACAAACGCTTCCCGACAAGTGAATCGCCTAACCATTCAACACAATACTAAAAACTGAATAGAATGCAGTTTTCACTCAGATGAAAGACGTATGCATTCCTTCTTAAGAAGTGTTTTCAAAGACATTCAAAGATTGATTCTACAAAGCCTTTTTACTGACATTGGCATTTAAACGTGATATCACTGGAATATCTGTCAAAACCATGACACGAGATTTGCTGTTAAAGAATTGAGTATACAGAATGCAAACAAATGCTTCCCTACAAGTAAATCACCTAAATATTCAACACAGTACAAAAACTGAATAGGATGCAGTTTTCACTCAGATGAAAGACGTATGTTTTCCTTCTTAAGAAGTGTTTTCAAAGACATTCACAGAGTGATTCTATGAAGCCTTTTTACTGACATTGGCTTTTATACGTGATTTCACTGGAATTTCTGTCAAACGCAAGACACGAGATTTGCTGTTAAAGAATTGAGTATACAGAATGCAAACAAAGGCTTCCCTACATTTGAATCGCCTAACCATTCAACACAGTTCTAAAAACTGGATAGGATGCAGTTTTCACTCAGATGAAAGACATATGCTTTCCTTATTAAGAAGTGTTTTCAAAAACATTCACAGAGTGATTCTACTAAGCCTTTTCACTGACGTTCGCTTTTAAACGTGATTTCTCTGGAATTTCTGTCAAATGCAAGACACGAGATTTGCTGTTAATGAATTGAGTATACAGAATGCAAACAAACGCTTCCCTACAAGTGAATCACCTAACCATTCAACACAGTACTAAAAACTGAATAGAATGCAGTTTTCACTCAGATGAAAGACGTATACTTTCCTTCTTAAGAAGTGTTTTCAAAGACATTCACAGAGTGATTCTACAAAGCCTTTTTACTGACGTTGGTTTTTAAACGTGATTTCACTGGAATTTCTGTCAAACGCAAGACACGAGAATTGCTGTTAAAAAATTGAGTATACAGAATATAAATAAACGCTTCCCTACAAGTGAATCACCTAACCATTCAACACAGTACTAAAAACTGATTAGAATGCAGTTTTCACTCAGATGAAAGACATATGCTTTCCTTCTTATGAAGTGTTTTCAAAGACATTCACAGAGTGATTCTACAAAGCCTTTTTACTGACATTGGCTTTTAAACGTGATTTCACTGGAATATCTGTCAAACGCAAGACACGAGATTTGCTTTTAAAGAATTGAGTATACAAAATGCAAACAAAGGCTTCCCTACAAGTGAATTGCCTAACTGTTCAACTCAGTTATAAAAACTGAATATAATGCAGTTTTCACTCAGATGAAAGTTGTTTGCTTTTCTTCTTAAGTAGTGTTTTCAAAGATATTCACAGAGTGATTCTACAAAGCCTTTATACTGACATTGCCTTTCAAACGTGATTTCACTGGAAATTCAGTCAAACTCAAGACACGAGACTTGCTATTAAAGAAATGAATATACAGAATGCAAACAAACACTTCCCTACACGTGAATCACCTAACCGTTCAACTCAGTTCTAAAAACTGAATAGAATGCAGTTTTCACTCAGATGAAAGACGTATGCTTTCCTTCTTAAGAAGTGTTTTCAAAGACATTCACAGAGTGATTCTATGATGCCTTTTTACTGACGTTCGTTTTAAACGTGATTTCACTGGAATATCTGTCAAACCCAAGTCACGAGATTTGCTGTTAAAGAATTGAGTATACAGAATGCAAACAAAGACTTCCCTACAAGTGAATCTCCTAACCATTCAACACAATACGAAAAAAAGAATAGGATGCAGTTTTCACTCAGATGAAAGACTTATGCTTTCCTTCTTCAGGAGTATTTTCAAAGACATTGACAGAGTGATTCTACAAAGCCTTTTTACTGACGTTGGCTTTTAAACGTGATTTCACTGGTATTTCTGTCAAACGCAAGACACGAGATTTGCTGTTAAAGAATTTAGTGTACAGAATGCAAACAAACGCTTCCCTACAAGTGAATCACCTAACCATTCAACACAGTACTAAAAACTGAATAGAATGCAGTTTTCACTCAGATGAAAGACGTATGCTTTCCTTCTTAAGAAGTGTTTTCAAAGACATTGACAGAGTGATTCTACAAAGCCTTTTTACTGACGTTCGCTTTTAAACGGGATTTCACTGGAATTTCTGTCAAATGCAAGACACGAGATTTGCTGTTAATGAATTGAGTATACAGAATGCAAACAAACGCTTCCCTACAAGTGAATCACCTAACCATTCAACACAATACTAAAAACTGAATAGAATGCAGTTTTCACTCAGATGAAAGACGTATGCTTTCCTTCTTAAGAAGTGTTTTCAAAGACATTCAAAGATTGATTCTACAAAGCCTTTTTACTGACATTGGCATTTAAACGTGATATCACTGGAATATCTGTCAAAACCATGACACGAGATTTGCTGTTAAAGAATAAGTATACAGAATGCAAACAAATGCTTCCCTACAAGTAAATCACCTAACCATTCAACACAGTACAAAAACTGAATAGGATGCAGTTTTCACTCAGATGAAAGACGTATGCTTTCCTTCTTTAGAAGTGTTTTCAAAGACATTCACAGAGTGATTCTACTAAGCCTTTTTACTGACATTGGCTTTTAAACGTGATTTCACTGGAATTTCTGTCAAACGCAAGATACGAGATTTGCTGTTAAAGAATTGAGTATACAGAATGCAAACAAACGCTTCCCTACAAGTGAATCGCCTAACCATTCAACACATTACTAAAAACTGAATAGAATGCAGGTTTCACTCAGATGAAAGACGTAAGCTTTCCTTCTTAAGAAGTGTTTTCAAACACATTCACAGAGTGATTCTACAAAGCGTTTTTACTGACATGGCTTTTAAAGGTGATTTCACTGGAATATCTGTCAAACCCCAGACACGAGATTTGCTGTTAAAGAATTGAGTATACAGAATGCAAACAAACACTTCCCTACAAGTGAATCGCCTAACCATTCAACACAGTACTAAAAACTGAATAGAATGCAGTTTTCACTCAGATGAAAGACGTATGCTTTCCTTCTTAAGAAGTGTTTTCAAAGACATTCACAGAGTGATTCTACAAAGCCTTTAGACTGACATTGGCTTTTAAACGTGATTTCACTGGAATTTCTGTCAAACGCAAGACACGAGATTTGCTTTTAAAGAATTGAGTATACAGAATGCAAACAAACGCTTCCCTACAAGTGAATCGCCTAACCATTCAATACTATACGAAAAACTGAATAGGATGCAGTTTTCACTCAGAAGAAAGACGTATGCTTTCCTTCTTAAGAAGTGTTTTCAAAGACATTCACAGAGTGATTCTACAAAGCCTTTTGACTGACATTGGCTTTTAAACGTGATTTCACTGGAATTTCTGTCAAACGCAAGACACGAGATTTGCTTTTAAAGAATTGAGTATACAGAATGCAAACAAAGGCTTCCCTACAAGTGAATCGCCTAATCATTCAACACTATACGAAAAACTGAATAGGATGCAGTTTTCACTCAGATGAAAGACGTATGCTTTCCTTCTTAAGAAGTGTTTTCAAAGACATTCACAGAGTGATTCTACTAAGTCTTTTTACTGACATTGGCTTTTAAACGTGATTTCACTGTTATTTCTGTCAAACGCAAGACACAAGATTTGCTGTTAAAGAATTGAGTATACAGAATGCAAACAAACGCTTCCCTACAAGTAAATCGCCTAACCGTTCAACACAGTACTAAAAACTGAATAGAATGCAGGTTTCACTCAGATGAAAGTTTTATGCTTTCCTTCTTAAGAAGTGTTTTCAAAGACATTCACAGAGTGATTCTATAAAGCCTTTTTACTGACGTTGGCTTTTAAACGTGATTTCACTGGAATATCTGTCAAACCCAAGACATGAGATTTGCTGTTAAAGAATTCAGTATACAGAATGCAAACAAACGCTTCCCGACAAGTGAATCGCCTAACCATTCAACACAATACTAAAAACTGAATAGAATGCAGTTTTCACTCAGATGAAAGACGTATGCATTCCTTCTTAAGAAGTGTTTTCAAAGACATTCAAAGATTGATTCTACAAAGCCTTTTTACTGACATTGGCATTTAAACGTGATATCACTGGAATATCTGTCAAAACCATGACACGAGATTTGCTGTTAAAGAATTGAGTATACAGAATGCAAACAAATGCTTCCCTACAAGTAAATCACCTAAATATTCAACACAGTACAAAAACTGAATAGGATGCAGTTTTCACTCAGATGAAAGACGTATGTTTTCCTTCTTAAGAAGTGTTTTCAAAGACATTCACAGAGTGATTCTATGAAACCTTTTTACTGACATTGGCTTTTATACGTGATTTCACTGGAATTTCTGTCAAACGCAAGACACGAGATTTGCTGTTAAAGAATTGAGTATACAGAATGCAAACAAAGGCTTCCCTACATTTGAATCGCCTAACCATTCAACACAGTTCTAAAAACTGAATAGGATGCAGTTTTCACTCAGATGAAAGACATATGCTTTCCTTATTAAGAAGTGTTTTCAAAAACATTCACAGAGTGATTCTACTAAGCCTTTTCACTGACGTTCACTTTTAAACGTGATTTCTCTGGAATTTCTGTCAAATGCAAGACACGAGATTTGCTGTTAATGAATTGAGTATACAGAATGCAAACAAACGCTTCCCTACAAGTGAATCACCTAACCATTCAACACAGTACTAAAAACTGAATAGAATGCAGTTTTCACTCAGATGAAAGACGTATACTTTCCTTCTTAAGAAGTGTTTTCAAAGACATTCACAGAGTGATTCTACAAAGCCTTTTTACTGACGTTGGTTTTTAAACGTGATTTCACTGGAATTTCTGTCAAACGCAAGACACGAGAATTGCTGTTAAAAAATTGAGTATACAGAATATAAATAAACGCTTCCCTACAAGTGAATCACCTAACCATTCAACACAGTACTAAAAACTGATTAGAATGCAGTTTTCACTCAGATGAAAGACATATGCTTTCCTTCTTATGAAGTGTTTTCAAAGACATTCACAGAGTGATTCTACAAAGCCTTTTTACTGACATTGTCTTTTAAACGTGATTTCACTGGAATATCTGTCAAACGCAAGACACGAGATTTGCTTTTAAAGAATTGAGTATACAAAATGCAAACAAAGGCTTCCCTACAAGTGAATTGCCTAACTGTTCAACTCAGTTATAAAAACTGAATATAATGCAGTTTTCACTCAGATGAAAGTTGTTTGCTTTTCTTCTTAAGTAGTGTTTTCAAAGATATTCACAGAGTGATTCTACAAAGCCTTTATACTGACATTGCCTTTCAAACGTGATTTCACTGGAAATTCAGTCAAACTCAAGACACGAGACTTGCTATTAAAGAAATGAATATACAGAATGCAAACAAACACTTCCCTACACGTGAATCACCTAACCGTTCAATTCAGTTCTAAAAACTGAATAGAATGCAGTTTTCACTTAGATGAAAGTTGTATGCTTTGCTTCTTAAGAAGCGTTTTCAAAGACATTCACAGAGTGATTCTATAAAGCCTTTTTACTGACGTTGGCTTTCAAACGTGATTTCACTGGAATTTCTGTCAAAAGCAAGACACAAGATTTGCTATTAAAGAATTGAATATACAGAATGCAAACAAACACTTCCCTACACGTGAATCGCCTAAGTGTTCAACTCAGTTCTAAAAACTGAATAGAATGCAGTTTTCACTCAGATGAAAGACGTATGCTTTCCTTCTTAAGAAGTGTTTTCAAAGACATTCACAGAGTGATTCTATGATGCCTTTTTACTGACGTTCGTTTTAAACGTGATTTCACTGGAATATCTGTCAAACCCAAGTCACGAGATTTGCTGTTAAAGAATTGAGTATACAGAATGCAAACAAAGGCTTCCCTACAAGTGAATCTCCTAACCATTCAACACAATACGAAAAAAAGAATAGGATGCAGTTTTCACTCAGATGAAAGACTTATGCTTTCCTTCTTCAGGAGTATTTTCAAAGACATTGACAGAGTGATTCTACAAAGCCTTTTTACTGACGTTGGCTTTTAAACGTGATTTCACTGGAATTTCTGTCAAACGCAAGACACGAGATTTGCTGTTAAAGAATTTAGTGTACAGAATGCAAACAAACGCTTCCCTACAAGTGAATCACCTAACCATTCAACACAGTACTAAAAACTGAATAGAATGCAGTTTTCACTCAGATGAAAGAAGTATGCTTTCCTTCTTAAGAAGTGTTTTCAAAGACATTCACAGAGTGATTCTACATAGCCTTTTGACTGACATTGGCTTTTAAACGTGATTTCACTGGAATTTCTGTCAAACGCAAGACACGAGATTTGCTTTTAAAAAATTGAGTATACAAAATGCAAACAAAGGCTTCCCTACAAGTGAATCGCCTAAACATTCAACACAGTACTAAAAACTGAATAGAATGCAGTTTTCACTCAGATGAAAGACGTATGCTTTCCTTCTTAAGAAGTGTTTTCAAAGACATTCACAGAGTGATTCTACAAAGCCTTTTTACTGACATTGGTTTTTAAACGTGATTTCACTGGAATTTCTGTCAAACGCAAGACACGAGAATTGCTGTTAAAAAATTGAGTATACAGAATATAAATAAACGCTTCCCTACAAGTGAATCGCCTAACCATTCAACACAGTACTAAAAACTGATTAGAATGCAGTTTTCACTCAGATGAAAGACGTATGCTTTCCTTCTTAAGAAGTGTTTTCAAAGACATTCACAGAGTGATTCTACAAAGCCTTTTTACTGACATTGGTTTTTAAACGTGATTTCACTGGAATTTCTGTCAAACGCAAGACACGAGAATTGCTGTTAAAAAATTGAGTATACAGAATATAAATAAACGCTTACCTACAAGTGAATCACCTAAAAATTCAACACAGAACTAAAAACTGATTAGAATGCAGTTTTCACTCAGATGAAAGACATATGCTTTCCTCTTATGAAGTGTTTTCAAAGACATTCACAGAGTGATTCTACAAAGCCTTTTTACTGACATTGGCTTTTAAACGTGATTTCACTGGAATATCTGTCAAACCCAAGTCACAAGATTTGCTGTTAAAGAATTGAGTATACAGAATGCAAACAAACGCTTCCCTACAAGTGAATCGCCTAACCATTCAACACAGTTCTAAATACTGAATAGGATGCAGTTTTCTCTCAGATGAAAGACGTAGGCTTTCCTTCTTAAGAAGTAATTTCAAAGACATTCACAGAGTGATTCTACAAAGCCTTTTTACTGACATTGGCTTTTAAACGTGATTTCACTGGAATTTCTGTCAAACGCAAGACACGAGATTTGCTGTTAAAGAATTGAGTGTACAGAATGCAAACAAACGCTTCCCTACAAGTGAATCACCTAACCATTCAACACAGTACTAAAAACTGAATAGAATGCAGTTTTCACTCAGATGAAAGACGTATGCTTTCCTTCTTAAGAAGTGTTTTCAAAGACATTCACAGAGTGATTCTACATAGCCTTTTGACTGACATTGGCTTTTAAACGTGATTTCACTGGAATTTCTGTCAAATACAAGACACGAGATTTGCTTTTAAAGAATTGAGTATACAGAATGCAAACAAAGGCTTCCCTACAAGTGAATTGCCTAACTGTTCATCTCAGTTATAAAAACTGAATATAATGCAGTTTTCACTCAGATGAAAGTTGTTTGCTTTTCTTCTTAAGTAGTGTTTTCAAAGATATTCACAGAGTGATTCTACAAAGCCTTTATACGGACGTTGCCTTTCAAACGTGATTTCACTGGAAATTCAGTCAAACTCAAGACACGAGACTTGCTATTAAAGAAATGAATATACAGAATGCAAACAAACACTTCCCTACACGTGAATCACCTAACCGTTCAATTCAGTTCTAAAAACTGAATAGAATGCAGTTTTCACTCAGATGAAAGACGTATGCTTTCATTCTTAAGAAGTGTTTTCAAAGACATTCACAGAGTGATTCTACAAAGCCTTTTTACTGACGTTGGCTTTCAAACGTGATTTCACTGGAATTTCTGTCAAAAGCAAGACACAAGATTTGCTATTAAAGAATTGAATATACAGAATGCAAACAAACACTTCCCTACACGTGAATCGCCTAAGTGTTCAACTCAGTTCTAAAAACTGAATAGAATACAGTTTTCACTCAGATGAAAGACGTATGCTTTCATTCTTAAGAAGTGTTTTCAAAGACATTCACAGAGTGATTCTACAAAGCCTTTTTACTGACATTGGCTTTTAAACGTGATTTCACTGGAATATCTGTCAAACCCAAGTCACGAGATTTGCTGTTAAAGAATTGAGTATACAGAATGCAAACAAAGGCTTCCCTACAAGTGAATCTCCTAACCATTCAACACAATACGAAAAACTGAATAGGATGCAGTTTTCACTCAGATGAAAAACTTATGCTTTCCTTCTTCAGGAGTATTTTCAAAGACATTGACAGAGTGATTCTACAAAGCCTTTTTACTGACGTTGGCTTTTAAACGTGATTTCACTGGAATTTCTGTCAAACGCAAGACACGAGATTTGCTGTTAAAGAATTTAGTGTACAGAATGCAAACAAACGCTTCCCTACAAGTGAATCACCTAACAATTCAACACAGTACTAAAAACTGAATAGAATGCAGTTTTCACTCAGATGAAAGACGTATGCTTTCCTTCTTAAGAAGTGTTTTCAAAGACATTGACAGAGTGATTCTACAAAGCCTTTTTACTGACGTTCGCTTTTAAACGGGATTTCACTGGAATTTCTGTCAAATGCAAGACACGAGATTTGCATTAATGAATTGAGTATACAGAATGCAAACAAACGCTTCTCTACAAGTGAATCACCTAACCATTAAACACAGTACTAAAAACTGAATAGAATGCAGTTTTCACTCAGATGAAAGACGTATACTTTCCTTCTTAAGAAGTGTTTTCAAAGACATTCACAGAGTGATTCTACAAAGTCTTTTTACTGACGTTGGTCTTTAAACGTGATTTCACTGGAATTTCTGTCAAATGCAAGACACGAGAATTGCTGTTAAAAAATTGAGTATACATCATATAAATAAACGCTTCCCTACAAGTGAATCGCCTAACCATTCAACACAGTACTAAAAACTGATTAGAATGCAGTTTTCACTCAGATGAAAGACGTATGCTTTCCTTCTTAAGAAGTGTTTTCAAAGACATTCACAGAGTGATTCTACAAAGCCTTTTTACTGACATTGGCTTTTAAACGTGATTTCACTGGAATATCTGTCAAACCCAGGTCACGAGATTTGCTGTTAAAGAATTGAGTATACAGAATGCAAACAAACGCTTCCCTACAAGTGAATCGCCTAACCATTCAACACAGTTCTAAAAACTTAATAGGATGCAGTTTTCTCTCAGATGAAAGACGTAAGCTTTCCTTCTTAAGAAGTATTTTCAAAGACATTCACAGAGTGATTATACAAAGCCTTTTTACTGACGTTGGCTTTTAAACGTGATTTCACTGGAATTTCTGTCAAACGCAAAACACGAGATTTGCTGTTAAAGAATTCAGTGTACAGAATGCAAACAAATGCTTCCCTACAAGTGAATCACCTAACCATTCAACACAGTACTAAAAACTGAATAGAATGCAGTTTTCACTCAGATGAAAGAAGTATGCTTTCCTTCTTAAGAAGTGTTTTCAAAGACATTCACAGAGTGATTCTACAAAGCCTTTTTACTGACATTGGTTTTTAAACGTGATTTCACTGGAATTTCTGTCAAACGCAAGACACGAGAATTGCTGTTAAAAAATTGAGTATACAGAATATAAATAAACGCTTCCCTACAAGTGAATCACCTAACCATTCAACACAGAACTAAAAACTGATTAGAATGCAGTTTTCACTCAGATGAAAGACATATGCTTTCCTTCTTATGAAGTGTTTTCAAAGACATTCACAGAGTGATTCTACAAAGCCTTTTTACTGACATTGGCTTTTAAACGTGATTTCACTGGAATATCTGTCAAACCCAAGTCACGAGATTTGCTGTTAAAGAATTGAGTATACAGAATGCAAACAAACGCTTCCCTACAAGTGAATCGCCTAACCATTCAACACAGTTCTAAAAACTGAATAGGATGCAGTTTTCTCTCAGATGAAAGACGTAGGCTTTCCTTCTTAAGAAGTATTTTCAAAGACATTCACAGAGTGATTCTACAAAGCCTTTTTACTGACATTGGCTTTTAAACGTGATTTCACTGGAATTTCTGTCAAACGCAAGACACGAGACTTGCTATTAAAGAAATGAATATACAGAATGCAAACAAACACTTCCCTACACGTGAATCACCTAACCGTTCAATTCAGTACTAAAAACTGAATAGAATGCAGTTTTCACTTAGATGAAAGTTGTATGCTTTGCTTCTTAAGAAGCGTTTTCAAAGACATTCACAGAGTGATTCTATAAAGCCTTTTTACTGACGTTGGCTTTCAAACGTGATTTCACTGGAATTTCTGTCAAAAGCAAGACACAAGATTTGCTATTAAAGAATTGAATATACAGAATGGAAACAAACACTTCCCTACATGTGAATCGCCTAAGTGTTCAACTCAGTTCTAAAAACTGAATAGAATGCAGTTTTCACTCAGATGAAAGACTTATGCTTTACTTCTTAAGAAGTGTTTTCAAAGACATTCACAGAGTGATTCTACAAAGCCTTTTTACTGACATTGGCTTTTAAACGTGATTTCACTGGAATATCTGTCAAACCTAAGTCACGAGATTTGCTGTTAAAGAATTGAGTATACAGAATGCAAACAAAGGCTTCCCTACAAGTGAATCTCCTAACCATTCAACACAATACGAAAAACTGAATAGGATGCAGTTTTCACTCAGATGAAAGACTTATGCTTTCCTTCTTCAGGAGTATTTTCAAAGACATTGACAGAGTGTTTCTACAAAGCCTTTTTACTGACTTTCGCTTTTAAACGGGATTTCACTAGAATTTCTGTCAAATGCAAGACACGAGACTTGCTGTTAATGAATTGAGTATACAGAATGCAAACAAACGCTTCTCTACAAGTGAATCACCTAACCATTCAACACAGTACTAAAAACTGAATAGAATGCAGTTTTCACTCAGATGAAAGACGTATACTTTCCTTCTTAAGAAGTGTTTTCAAAGACATTCACAGAGTGATTCTACAAAGTCTTTTTACTGACGTTGGTTTTTAAACATGATTTCACTGGAATTTCTGTCAAACGCAAGACACGAGAATTGCTGTTAAAAAATTGAGTATACAGAATATAAATAAACGCTTCCCTACAAGTGAATCGCCTAACCATTCAACACAGTACTAAAAACTGATTAGAATGCAGTTTTCACTCAGATGAAAGACGTATGCTTTCCTTCTTAAGAAGTGTTTTCAAAGACATTCACAGAGTGATTCTACAAAGCCTTTTTACTGACATTGGCTTTTAAACGTGATTTCACTGGAATATCTGTCAAA
Source organism: Phyllotis vaccarum (assembly GCA_033318265.1). Classification (NCBI taxonomy): domain Eukaryota; kingdom Metazoa; phylum Chordata; class Mammalia; order Rodentia; family Cricetidae; genus Phyllotis; species Phyllotis vaccarum. The sequence continues at coordinate 198,489 of JARWLC010000096.1, read as the reverse complement.
CCCAAGTCACGAGATTTGCTGTTAAAGAATTGAGTATACAGAATGCAAACAAACGCTTCCCTACAAGTGAATCTCCTAACCATTCAACACAGTTCTAAAAACTGAATAGGATGCAGTTTTCTCTCAGATGAAAGACGTAGGCTTTCCTTCTTAAGAAGTATTTTCAAAGACATTCACAGAGTGATTATACAAAGCCTTTTTACTGACATTGGCTTTTAAACGTGATTTCACTGGAATTTCTGTCAAACGCAAGACAGGAGATTTGCTGTTAAAGAATTGAGTGTACAGAATGCAAACAAACGCTTCCCTACAAGTGAATCACCTAACCATTCAACACAGTACTAAAAACTGAATAGAATGCAGTTTTCACTCAGATGAAAGACGTATGCTTTCCTTCTTAAGAAGTGTTTTCAAAGACATTCACAGAGTGATTCTACATAGCCTTTTGACTGACATTGGCTTTGAAACGTGATTTCACTGGAATTTCTGTCAAACGCATGACACGAGATTTGCTTTTAAAGAATTGAGTATACAGAATGCAAACAAAGGCTTCCCTACAAGTGAATTGCCTAACTGTTCAACTCAGTTATAAAAACTGAATATAATGCAGTTTTCACTCAGATGAAAGTTGTTTGCTTTTCTTCTTAAGTAGTGTTTTCAAAGATATTCACAGAGTGATTCTACAAAGCCTTTATATGGACGTTGCCTTTCAAACGTGATTTCACTGGAAATTCAGTCAAACTCAAGACACGAGACTTGCTATTAAAGAAATGAATATACAGAATGCAAACAAACACTTCCCTACACGTGAATCACCTAACCGTTCAATTCAGTTCTAAAAACTGAATATAATGCAGTTTTCACTTAGATGAAAGTTGTATGCTTTGCTTCTTAAGAAGCGTTTTCAAAGACATTCACAGAGTGATTCTACAAAGCCTTTTTACTGACGTTGTCTTTCAAACGTGATTTCACTGGAATTTCTGTCAAAAGCAAGACACAAGATTTGCTATTAAAGAATTGAATATACAGAATGCAAACAAACACTTCCCTACACGTGAATCGCCTAAGTGTTCAACTCAGTTCTAAAAACTGAATAGAATGCAGTTTTCACTCAGATGAAAGACGTATGCTTTCATTCTTAAGAAGTGTTTTCAAAGACATTCACAGAGTGATTCTACAAAGCCTTTTTACTGACATTGTCTTTTAAACGTGATTTCACTGGAATATCTGTCAAACCCAAGTCACGAGATTTGCTGTTAAAGAATTGAGTATACAGAATGCAAACAAAGGCTTCCCTACATTTGAATCGCCTAACCATTCAACACAGTTCTAAAAACTGAATAGGATGCAGTTTTCACTCAGATGAAAAACTTATGCTTTCCTTCTTCAGGAGTATTTTCAAAGACATTGACAGAGTGATTCTACAAAGCCTTTTACTGACGTTGGCTTTTAAACGTGATTTCACTGGAATTTCTGTCAAACGCAAGACACGAGATTTGCTGTTAAAGAATTTAGTTTACAGAATCCAAACAAACGCTTCCCTACAAGTGAATCACCTAACCATTCAACACAGTACTAAAAACTGAATAGAATGCAGTTTTCACTCAGATGAAAGACGTATGCTTTCCTTCTTAAGAAGTGTTTTCAAAGACATTGACAGAGTGATTCTACAAAGCCTTTTTACTGACGTTCGCTTTTAAACGGGATTTCACTGGAATTTCTGTCAAATGCAAGACACGAGATTTGCTGTTAATGAATTGAGTATACAGAATGCAAACAAACGCTTCTCTACAAGTGAATCACCTAACCATTCAACACAGTACTAAAAACTGAATAGAATGCAGTTTTCACTCAGATGAAAGACGTATACTTTCCTTCTTAAGAAGTGTTTTCAAAGACATTCACAGAGTGATTCTACAAAGTCTTTTTACTGACGTTGGTTTTTAAACGTGATTTCACTGGAATTTCTGTCAAACGCAAGACACGAGAATTGCTGTTAAAAAATTGAGTATACAGCATATAAATAAACGCTTCCCTACAAGTGAATCGCCTAACCATTCAACACAGTACTAAAAACTGATTAGAATGCAGTTTTCACTCAGATGAAAGACGTATGCTTTCCATCTTAAGAAGTGTTTTCAAAGACATTCACAGAGTGATTCTACAAAGCCTTTTTACTGACATTGGCTTTTAAACGTGATTTCACTGGAATATCTGTCAAACCCAAGTCATGTGATTTGCTGTTAAAGAATTGAGTATACAGAATGCAAACAAACGCTTCCCTACAAGTGAATCGCCTAACCATTCAACACAGTTCTAAAAACTTAATAGGATGCAGTTTTCTCTCAGATGAAAGACGTAGGCTTTCCTTCTTAAGAAGTATTTTCAAAGACATTCACAGAGTGATTCTACAAAGCCTTTTTACTGACGTTGGCTTTTAAACGTGATATCACTGGAATTTCTGTCAAACACAAGACACGAGATTTGCTGTTAAAGAATTGAGTGTACAGAATGCAAACAAATGCTTCCCTACAAGTGAATCACCTAACCATTCAACACAGTACTAAAAACTGAATAGAATGCAGTTTTCACTCAGATGAAAGAAGTATGCTTTCCTTCTTAAGAAGTGTTTTCAAAGACATTCACAGAGTGATTCTACATAGCCTTTTGACTGACATTGGCTTTTAAACGTGATTTCACTGGAATTTCTGTCAAACGCAAGACACGAGATTTGCTTTAAAGAATTGAGTATACAAAATGCAAACAAAGGCTTCCCTACAAGTGAATCGCCTAAACATTCAACACAGTACTAAAAACTGAATAGAATGCAGTTTTCACTCAGATGAAAGACGTATGCTTTCCTTCTTAGAGAAGTGTTTTCAAAGACATTCACAGAGTGATTCTACAAAGCCTTTTTACTGACATTGGTTTTTAAACGTGATTTCACTGGAATTTCTGTCAAATGCAAGACACGAGATTGCTGTTAAAAAATTGAGTATACAGAATATAAATAAACACTTCCATACAAGTGAATCACCTAACCATTCAACACAGAACTAAAAACTGATTAGAATGCAGTTTTCACTCAGATGAAAGACATATGCTTTCCTTCTTATGAAGTGTTTTCAAAGACATTCACAGAGTGATTCTACAAAGCCTTTTTACTGACATTGGCTTTTAAACGTGATTTCACTGGAATATCTGTCAAACCCAAGTCACGAGATTTGCTGTTAAAGAATTGAGTATACAGAATGCAAACAAACGCTTCCCTACAAGTGAATCGCCTAACCATTCAACACAGTTCTAAAAACTGAATAGGATGCAGTTTTCTCTCAGATGAAAGACGTAGGCTTTCCTTCTTAAGAAGTATTTTCAAAGACATTCACAGAGTGATTCTACAAAGCCTGTTTACTGACATTGGCTTTTAAACGTGATTTCACTGGAATTTCTGTCAAACGCAAGACACGAGATTTGCTGTTAAAGAATTGAGTGTACAGAATGCAAACAAATGCTTCCCTACAAGTGAATCACCTAACCATTCAACACAGTACTAAAAACTGAATAGAATGCAGTTTTAACTCAGATGAAAGACGTATGCTTTCCTTCTTAAGTAGTGTTTTCAAAGACATTCACAGAGTGATTCTACATAGCCTTTTGACTGACATTGGCTTTTAAACGTGATGTCACTGGAATTTCTGTCAAACACAAGACACGAGATTTGCTTTTAAAGAATTGAGTATACAGAATGCAAACAAACGCTTCCCTACAAGTGAATCGCCTAACGATTCAAAACAGTACTAAAAACTGAATAGAATGCAGTTTTCACTCAGATGAAAGACGTATGCTTTCCTTCTTAAGAAGTGTTTTCAAAGACATTCACAGAGTGTTTCTACGAAGCCTTTTTACTGACGTTCGGTTTTAAACGTGATTTCACTGGAATTTATGTCAAACGCAAGAGACGAGGTTTGCTGTTAAAGAATTGAGTATATAGAATGCAAACAAACGCTTCCCTACAAGTGAATCGCCTAACCATTCAACACAGTACTAAAAACTGAATAGAATGCAGTTTTCACTCAGATGAAAGACGTATGCTTTCCTTCTTAAGAAGTGTTTTCAAAGACATTCACAGAGTGATTCTACGAAGCCTTTTTACTGACGATCGGTTTTAAACGTGATATCACTGGAATTTCTGTCAAACGCAAGACACGAGAATTGCTGTTAAAAAATTGAGTATACAGCATGTAAATAAACGCTTCCCTACAAGTGAATCGCCTAACCATTCAACACAGTACTAAAAACTGATTAGAATGCAGTTTTCACTCAGATGAAAGACGTATGCTTTCCTTCTTAAGAAGTGTTTTCAAAGACATTCACAGAGTGATTCTACAAAGCCTTTTTACTGACATTGGCTTTTAAACGTGATTTCACTGGAATATCTGTCAAACCCAAGTCACGTGATTTGCTGTTAAAGAATTGAGTATACAGAATGCAAACAAACGCTTCCCTACAAGTGAATCGCCTAACCATTCAACACAGTTCTAAAAACTTAATAGGATGCAGTTTTCTCTCAGATGAAAGACGTAGGCTTTCCTTCTTAAGAAGTATTTTCAAAGACATTCACAGAGTGATTCTACAAAGCCTTTTTACTGACGTTGGCTTTTAAACGTGATATCACTGGAATTTCTGTCAAACACAAGACACGAGATTTGCTGTTAAAGAATTGAGTGTACAGAATGCAAACAAATGCTTCCCTACAAGTGAATCACCTAACCATTTAACACAGTACTAAAAAATTGAATAGAATGCAGTTTTCACTCAGATGAAAGAAGTATGCTTTCCTTCTTAAGAAGTGTTTTCAAAGACATTCACAGAGTGATTCTACATAGCCTTTTGACTGACATTGGCTTTTAAACGTGATTTCACTGGAATTTCTGTCAAACGCAAGACACGAGATTTGCTTTAAAGAATTGAGTATACAAAATGCAAACAAAGGCTTCCCTACAAGTGAATCGCCTAAACATTCAACACAGTACTAAAAACTGAATAGAATGCAGTTTTCACTCTGATGAAAGACGTATGCTTTCCTTCTTAGAGAAGTGTTTTCAAAGACATTCACAGAGTGATTCTACAAAGCCTTTTTACTGACATTGGTTTTTAAACGTGATTTCACTGGAATTTCTGTCAAATGCAAGACACGAAATTGCTGTTAAAAAATTGAGTATACAGAATATAAATAAACACTTCCATACAAGTGAATCACCTAACCATTCAACACAGAACTAAAAACTGATTAGAATGCAGTTTTCACTCAGATGAAAGACATATGCTTTCCTTCTTATGAAGTGTATTCAAAGACATTCACAGAGTGATTCTACAAAGCCTTTTTACTGACATTGGCTTTTAAACGTGATTTCACTGGAATATCTGTCAAACCCAAGTCACGAGATTTGCTGTTAAAGTATTGAGTATACAGAATACAAACAAACACTTCCCTACAAGTGAATCGCCTAACCATTCAACACAGTTCTAAAAACTGAATAGGATGCAGTTTTCTCTCAGATGAAAGACGTAGGCTTTCCTTCTTAAGAAGTATTTTCAAAGACATTCACAGAGTGATTCTACAAAGCCTTTTTACTGACATTGGCTTTTAAACGTGATTTCACTGGAATTTCTGTCAAACGCAAGACACGAGATTTGCTGTTAAAGAATTGAGTGTACAGAATGCAAACAAACGCTTCCCTACAAGTGAATCACCTAACCATTCAACACAGTACTAAAAACTGAATAGAATGCAGTTTTCACTCAGATGAAAGACGTATGCTTTCCTTCTTAAGAAGTGTTTTCAAAGACATTCACAGAGTGATTCTACATAGCCTTTTGACTGACATTGGCTTTTAAACGTGATGTCACTGGAATTTCTGTCAAACGCAAGACACGAGGTTTGCTTTTAAAGAATTGAGTATACAGAATGCAAACAACGGCTTCCCTACAAGTGAATTGCCTAACTGTTCAACTAAGTTATAAAAACTGAATATAATGCAGTTTTCACTCAGATGAAAGTTGTATGCTTTTCTTCTTAAGTAGTGTTTTCAAAGATATTCACAGAGTGATTCTACAAAGCCTTTATACGGACGTTGCCTTTCAAACGTGATTTCACTGGAAATTCAGTCAAACTCAAGACACGAGAATTGCTATTAAAGAAATGAATATACAGAATGCAAACAAACACTTCCCTACACGTGAATCACCTAACCGTTCAATTCAGTTCTAAAAACTGAATAGAATGCAGTTTTCACTTAGATGAAAGTTGTATGCTTTGCTTCTTAAGAAGCGTTTTCAAAGACATTCACAGAGTGATTCTACAAAGCCTTTTTACTGACATTGGCTTTCAAACGTGATTTCACTGGAATTTCTGTCAAAGGCAAGACACAAGATTTGCTATTAAAGAATTGAATATACAGAATGCAAACAAACACTTCCCTACACGTGAATCGCCTAAGTGTTCAACTCAGTTCTAAAAACTGAATAGAATGCAGTTTTCACTCAGATGAAAGACATATGCTTTCATTCTTAAGAAGTGTTTTCAAAGACATTCACAGAGTGATTCTACAAAGCCTTTTTACAGACATTGGCTTTTAAACGTGATTTCACTGGAATATCTGTCAAACCCAAGTCACGAGATTTGCTGTTAAAGAATTGAGTATACAGAATGCAAACAAAGGCTTCCCTACAAGTGAATCTCCTAACCATTCAACACAATACGAAAAACTGAATAGGATGCAGTTTTCACTCAGATGAAAGACTTATGCTTTCCTTCTTCAGGAGTATTTTCAAAGACATTGACAGAGTGATTCTACAAAGCATTTTTACTGACATTGGCTTTTAAACGTGATTTCACTGGAATTTCTGTCAAACGCAAGACACGAGATTTGCTGTTAAAGAATTTAGTGTACAGAATGCAAACAAACGCTTCCCTACAAGTGAATCACCTAACCATTCAACACAGTACTAAAAACTGAATAGAATGCAGTTTTCACTCAGATGAAAGACTTATGCTTTCCTTCTTAAGAAGTGTTTTCAAAGACATTGACAGAGTGATTCTACAAAGCCTTTTTACTGACGTATGCTTTTAAACGGGATTTCACTGGAATTTCTGTCAAATGCAAGACACGAGATTTGCTGTTAATGAATTGAGTATACAGAATGCAAACAAACGCTTCTCTACAAGTGAATCACCTAACCTTTCAACACAGTACTAAAAACTGAATAGAATGCAGTTTTCACTCAGATGAAAGACGTATACTTTCCTACTTAAGAAGTGTTTTCAAAGACATTCACAGAGTGATTCTAAGAAGCCTTTTTACTGAAGTTGCCTTTCAAACGTGATTTCACTGGAAATTCAGTCAAACTCAAGACACGAGACTTGCTATTTAAGAAATGAATATACAGAATGCAAACAAACACTTCCCTACACGTGAATCACCTAACCGTTCAATTCAGTTCTAAAAACTGAATAGAATGCAGTTTTCACTTAGATGAAAGTTGTATGCTTTCCTTCTTAAGAAGTGTTTTCAAAGACATTCACAGAGTGATTCTACAAAGTATTTTTACTGACGTTGGTTTTTAAACATGATTTCACTGGAATTTCTGTCAAACGTAAGACACGAGAATTGCTGTTAAAAAATTGAGTATACAGAATATAAATAAACGCTTCCCAGAAGTGAATCGCCTAACCATTCAACACAGTACTAAAAACTGATTAGAATGCAGTTTTCACTCAGATGAAAGACGTATGCTTTCCTTCTTAAGAAGTGTTTTCAAAGACATTCACAGAGTGATTCTACAAAGCCTTTTTACTGACATTGGTTTTTAAACGTGATTTCACTGGAATTTCTGTCAAACGCAAGACACGAGAATTGCTGTTAAAAAATTGAGTATACAGAATATAAATAAACGCTTCCCTACAAGTGAATCACCTAACCATTCAACACAGAACTAAAAACTGATTAGAATGCAGTTTTCACTCAGATGAAAGACATATGCTTTCCTTCTTATGAAGTGTTTTCAAAGACATTCACAGAGTGATTCTACAAAGCCTTTTTACTGACATTGGCTTTTAAACGTGATTTCACTGGAATATCTGTCAAACCCAAGTCACGAGATTTGCTGTTAAAGAATTGAGTATACAGAATGCAAACAAACGCTTCCCTACAAGTGAATCGCCTAACCATTCAACACAGTTCTAAAAACTGAATAGGATGCAGTTTTCTCTCAGATGAAAGACGTAGGCTTTCCTTCTTAAGAAGTATTTTCAAAGACATTCACAGAGTGATTCTACAAAGCCTTTTTACTGACATTGGATTTTAAACGTGATTTCACTGGAATTTGTGTCAAACGCAAGACACGAGATTTGCTGTTAAAGAATTGAGTGTACAGAATGCAAACAAATGCTTCCCTACAAGTGAATCACCTAACCATTCAACACAGTACTAAAAACTGAATAGAATGCAGTTTTCACTCAGATGAAAGACGTATGCTTTCCTTCTTAAGAAGTGTTTTCAAAGACATTCACAGAGTGATTCTACATAGCCTTTTGACTGACATTGGCTTTTAAACGTGATTTCACTGGAATTTCTGTCAAACGCAAGACACGAGATTTGCTTTTAAAGAATTGAGTATACAGAATGCAAACAAAGGCTTCCCTACAAGTGAATTGCCTAACTGTTCAACTCAGTTATAAAAACTGAATATAATGCAGTTTTCACTCAGATGAAAGTTGTTTGCTTTTCTTCTTAAGTAGTGTTTTCAAAGATATTCACAGAGTGATTCTACAAAGCCTTTATACGGACGTTGCCTTTCAAACGTGATTTCACTGGAAATTCAATCAAACTCAAGACAAGAGACTTGCTATTAAAGAAATGAATATACAGAATGCAAACAAACACTTCCCTACACGTGAATCACCTAACCGTTCAATTCAGTTCTAAAAACTGAATATAATGCAGTTTTCACTTAGATGAAAGTTGTATGCTTTGCTTCTTAAGAAGCGTTTTCAAAGACATTCACAGAGTGATTCTACAAAGCCTTTTTACTGACGTTGGCTTTCAAACGTGATTTCACTGGAATTTCTGTCAAAAGCAAGACACAAGATTTGCTACTAAAGAATTGAATATACAGAATGCAAACAAACACTTCCCTACACGTGAATCGCCTAAGTGTTCAACTCAGTTCTAAAAACTGAATAGAATGCAGTTTTCACTCAGATGAAAGACGTATGCTTTCATTCTTAAGAAGTGTTTTCAAAGACATTCACAGAGTGATTCTACAAAGCCTTTTTACTGACAATGGCTTTTAAACGTGATTTCACTGGAATATCTGTCAAACCCAAGTCACGAGATTTGCTGTTAAAGAATTGAGTATACAGAATGCAAACAAAGGCTTCCCTACAAGTGAATCTCCTAACCATTCAACACAATACGAAAAACTGAATAGGATGCAGTTTTCACTCAGATGAAAAACTTATGCTTTCCTTCTTCAGGAGTATTTTCAAAGACATTGACAGAGTGATTCTACAAAGCCTTTTTACTGACGTTGGCTTTTAAACGTGATTTCACTGGAATTTCTGTCAAACGCAAGACACGAGATTTGCTGTTAATGAATTGAGTATACAGAATGCAAACAAACGCTTCTCTACAAGTGAATCACCTAACCATTCAACACAGTACTAAAAACTGAATAGAATGCAGTTTTCACTCAGATGAAAGACGTATACTTTCCTTCTTAAGAAGTGTTTTCAAAGACATTCACAGAGTGATTCTACAAAGTCTTTTTACTGATGTTGGTTTTTAAACGTGATTTCACTGGAATTTCTGTCAAACGCAAGACACGAGAATTGCTGTTAAAAAATTGAGTATACAGCATATAAATAAACGCTTCCCTACAAGTGAATCGCCTAACCATTCAACACAGTACTAAAAACTGATTAGAATACAGTTTTCACTCAGATGAAAGACGTATGCTTTCCTTCTTAAGAAGTGTTTTCAAAGACATTCACAGAGTGATTCTACAAAGCCTTTTTACTGACATTGGCTTTTAAACGTGATTTCACTGGAATATCTGTCAAACCCAAGTCACGAGATTTGCGGTTAAAGAATTCAGTATACAGAATGCAAACAAACGCTTCCCTACAAGTGAATCGCCTAACCATTCAACACAGTTCTAAAAACTTAATAGGATGCAGTTTTCTCTCAGATGAAAGACGTAGGCTTTCCTTCTTAAGAAGTATTTTCAAAGACATTCACAGAGTGATTCTACAAAGCCTTTTTACTGACGTTGGCTTTTAAACGTGATTTCACTGGAATTTCTGTCAAACGCAAGACACGAGATTTGCTGTTAAAGAATTGAGTGTACAGAATGCAAACAAATGCTTCCCTACAAGTGAATCACCTAACCATTCAACACAGTACTAAAAACTGAATAGAATGCAGTTTTCACTCAGATGAAAGAAGTATGCTTTCCTTCTTAAGAAGTGTTTTCAAAGACATTCACAGAGTGATTCTACATAGCCTTTTGACTGACATTGGCTTTTAAACGTGATTTCACTGGAATTTCTGTCAAACGCAAGACACGAGATTTGCTGTTAAAGAATTGAGTATACAGAATGCAAACAAATGCTTCCCTACAAGTGAATCGCCTAACCATTCAACACAGTTCTAAAAACTGAATAGGATGCAGTTTTCTCTCAGATGAAAGACGTAGGCTTTCCTTCTTAAGAAGTTTTTTCAAAGACATTCACAGTGTGATTCTACAAAGCCTTTTTACTGACATTGGCTTTTAAACGTGATTTCACTGGAATTTGTGTCAAACGCAAGACGCGAGATTTGCTGTTAAAGAATTGAGTGTACAGAATGCAAACAAATGCTTCCATACAAGTGAATCACCTAACCATTCAACACAGTACTAAAAACTGAATAGAATGCAGTTTTCACTCAGATGAAAGACGTATGCTTTCCTTCTTAAGAAGTGTTTTCAAAGACATTCACAGAGTGATTCTACATAGCCTTTTGACTGACATTGGCTTTTAAACGTGATTTCACTGGAATTTCTGTCAAACGCAAGACACGAGATTTGCTTTTAAAGAATTGAGTATACAGAATGCAAACGAAGGCTTCCCTACAAGTGAATTGCCTAACTGTTCAACTCAGTTATAAAAACTGAATATAATGCAGTTTTCACTCAGATGAAAGTTGTTTGCTTTTCTTCTTAAGTAGTGTTTTCAAAGATATTCACAGAGTGATTCTACAAAGCCTTTATACGGACGTTGCCTTTCAAACGTGATTTCACTGGAAATTCAGTCAAACTCAAGACAAGAGACTTGCTATTAAAGAAATGAATATACAGAATGCAAACAAACACTTCCCTACACGTGAATCGCCTAAGTGTTCAACTCAGTTCTAAAAACTGAATAGAATGCAGTTTTCACTCAGATGAAAGACGTATGCTTTCATTCTTAAGAAGTGTTTTCAAAGACATTCACAGAGTGATTCTACAAAGCCTTTTTACTGACAATGGCTTTTAAACGTGATTTCACTGGAATATCTGTCAAACCCAAGTCACGAGATTTGCTGTTAAAGAATTGAGTATACAGAATGCAAACAAAGGCTTCCCTACAAGTGAATCGCCTAAACATTCAACACAGTACTAAAAACTGAATAGAACGCAGTTTTTACTCAGATGAAAGACGTAGGCTTTCCTTCTTAAGAAGTATTTTCAAAGACATTCACAGAGTGATTCTACAAAGCCTTTTTAGTGACATTGGTTTTTAAACGTGATTTCACTGGAATTTCTGTCTACGCAAGACACGAGAATTGCTGTTAAAAAATTGAGTATACAGAATATAAATAAACGCTTCCCTACAAGTGAATCACCTAACCATTCAACACAGAACTAAAAACTGATTAGAATGCAGTTTTCACTCAGATGAAAGACATATGCTTTCCTTCTTATGAAGTGTTTTCAAAGACATTCACAGAGTGATTCTACAAAGCCTTTTTACTGACATTGGCTTTTAAACGTGATTTCACTGGAATATCTGTCAAACCCAAGTCACGAGATTTGCTGTTAAAGAATTGAGTATACAGAATGCAAACAAATGCTTCCCTACAAGTGAATCGCCTAACCATTCAACACAGTTCTAAAAACTGAATAGGATGCAGTTTTCTCTCAGATGAAAGATGTAGGCTTTCCTTCTTAAGAAGTATTTTCAAAGACATTCACAGAGTGATTCTACAAAGCCTTTTTACTGACATTGGCTTTTAAACGTGATTTCACTGGAATTTCTGTCAAACGCAAGACACGAGATTTGCTGTTAAAGAATTGAGTGTACAGAATGCAAACAAACGCTTCCCTACAAGTGAATCACCTAACCATTCAACACAGTACTAAAAACTGAATAGAATGCAGTTTTCACTCAGATGAAAGACGTATGCTTTCCTTCTTAATAAGTGTTTTCAAAGACATTCACAGAGTGATTCTACATAGCCTTTTGACTGACATTGGCTTTTAAACGTGATTTCACTGGAATTTCTGTCAAACGCATGACACGAGATTTCCTTTAACGAATTGAGTATACAGAATGCAAACAAAGGCTTCCCTACAAGTGAATTGCCTAACTGTTCAACTCAGTTATAAAAACTGAATATAATGCAGTTTTCACTCAGATGAAAGTTGTTTGCTTTTCTTCTTAAGTAGTGTTTTCAAAGATATTCACAGAGTGATTCTACAAAGCCTTTATACGGACGTTGCCTTTCAAACGTGATTTCACTGGAATTTCTGTCAAAAGCAAGACACAAGATTTGCTATTAAAGAATTGAATATACAGAATGCAAACAAACACTTCCCTACACGTGAATCGCCTAAGTGTTCAACTCAGTTCTAAAAACTGAATAGAATGCAGTTTTCACTCAGATGAAAGACGTATGCTTTCATTCTTAAGAAGTGTTTTCAAAGACATTCACAGAGTGATTCTACAAAGCCTTTTTACTGACATTGGCTTTTAAACGTGATTTCACTGGAATATCTGTCAAACCCAAGTCACGAGATTTGCTGTTAAAGAATTGAGTATACAGAATGCAAACAAAGGCTTCCCTACAAGTGAATCTCCTAACCATTCAACACAATACGAAAAACTGAATAGGATGCAGTTTTCACTCAGATGAAAGACTTATGCTTTCCTTCTTCAGGAGTATTTTCATAGACATTGACAGAGTGATTCTACAAAGCCTTTTTACTGACGTTCGCTTTTAAACGGGATTTCACTGGAATTTCTGTCAAATGCAAGACACGAGATTTGCTGTTAATGAATTGAGTATACAGAATGCAAACAAACGCTTCTCTACAAGTATATCACCTAACCATTCAACACAGTACTAAAAACTGAATAGAATGCAGTTTTCACTCAGATGAAAGACATATACTTTCCTTCTTAAGAAGTGTTTTCAAAGACATTCACAGAGTGATTCTACAAAGTCTTTTTACTGACGTTGGTTTTTAAACGTGATTTCACTGGAATTTATGTCAAACCCAAGTCACGAGATTTGCTGTTAAAGAATTGAGTATACAGAATGCAAACAAAGGCTTCCCTATAAGTGAATCGCCTAACCATTCAACACAGTTCTAAAAACTTAATAGGATGCAGTTTTCTCTCAGATGAAAGACGTAGGCTTTCCTTCTTAAGAAGTATTTTCAAAGACATTCACAGAGTGATTCTACAAAGCCTTTTTACTGACATTGGCTTTTAAACGTGATTTCACTGGAATTTCTGTCAAAAGCAAGACACGAGATTTGCTGTTAAAGAATTGAGTGTACAGAATGCAAACAAATGCTTCCCTACAAGTGAATCACCTAACCATTCAACACAGTACTAAAAACTGAATAGAATGCAGTTTTCACTCAGATGAAAGAAGTATGCTTTCCTTCTTAAGAAGTGTTTTCAAAGACATTCACAGAGTGATTCTACATAGCCTTTTGACTGACATTGGCTTTTAAACGTGATTTCACTGGAATTTCTGTCAAACGCAAGACACGAGATTTGCTTTTAAAGAATTGAGTATACAAAATGCAAACAAAGGCTTCCCTACAAGTGAATCGCATAACCATTCAACACAGTACTAAAAACTGAATAGAATGCAGTTTTCACTCAGATGAAAGACGTATGCTTTCATTCTTAAGAAGTGTTTTCAAAGACATTGACAGAGTGATTCTACAAAGCCTTTTTACTGACGTATGCTTTTAAACGGGATTTCACTGGAATTTCTGTCAAATGCAAGACACGAGATTTGCTGTTAATGAATTGAGTATACAGAATGCAAACAAACGCTTCTCTACAAGTGAATCACCTAACCATTCAACACAGTACTAAAAACTGAATAGAATGCAGTTTTCACTCAGATGAAAGACGTATACTTTCCTACTTAAGAAGTGTTTTCAAAGACATTCACAGAGTGATTCTAAGAAGCCTTTTTACTGAAGTTGCCTTTCAAACGTGATTTCACTGGAAATTCAGTCAAACTCAAGACACGAGACTTGCTATTTAAGAAATGAATATACAGAATGCAAACAAACACTTCCCTACACGTGAATCACCTAACCGTTCAATTCAGTTCTAAAAACTGAATAGAATGCAGTTTTCACTTAGATGAAAGTTGTATGCTTTCCTTCTTAAGAAGTGTTTTCAAAGACATTCACAGAGTGATTCTACAAAGTATTTTTACTGACGTTAGTTTTTAAACATGATTTCACTGGAATTTCTGTCAAACGTAAGACACGAGAATTGCTGTTAAAAAATTGAGTATACAGAATATAAATAAACGCTTCCCTACAAGTGAATCGCCTAACCATTCAACACAGTACTAAAAACTGATTAGAATGCAGTTTTCACTCAGATGAAAGACGTATGCTTTCCTTCTTAAGAAGTGTTTTCAAAGACATTCACAGAGTGATTCTACAAAGCCTTTTTACTGACATTGGTTTTTAAACGTGATTTCACTGGAATTTCTGTCAAACGCAAGACACGAGAATTGCTGTTAAAAAATTGAGTATACAGAATATAAATAAACGCTTCCCTACAAGTGAATCACCTAACCATTCAACACAGAACTAAAAACTGATTAGAATGCAGTTTTCACTCAGATGAAAGACATATGCTTTCCTTCTTATGAAGTGTTTTCAAAGACATTCACAGAGTGATTCTACAAAGCCTTTTTACTGACATTGGCTTTTAAACGTGATTTCACTGGAATATCTGTCAAACCCAAGTCACGAGATTTGCTGTTAAAGAATTGAGTATACAGAATGCAAACAAACGCTTCCCTACAAGTGAATCGCCTAACCATTCAACACAGTTCTAAAAACTGAATAGGATGCAGTTTTCTCTCAGATGAAAGACGTAGGCTTTCCTTCTTAAGAAGTATTTTCAAAGACATTCACAGAGTGATTCTACAAAGCCTTTTTACTGACATTGGATTTTAAACGTGATTTCACTGGAATTTGTGTCAAACGCAAGACACGAGATTTGCTGTTAAAGAATTGAGTGTACAGAATGCAAACAAATGCTTCCCTACAAGTGAATCACCTAACCATTCAACACAGTACTAAAAACTGAATAGAATGCAGTTTTCACTCAGATGAAAGACGTATGCTTTCCTTCTTAAGAAGTGTTTTCAAAGACATTCACAGAGTGATTCTACATAGCCTTTTTACTGACATTGGCTTTTAAACGTGATTTCACTGGAATTTCTGTCAAACGCAAGACACGAGATTTGCTGTTAAAGAATTGAGTGTACAGAATGCAAACAAACGCTTCCCTACAAGTGAATCACCTAACCATTCAACACAGTACTAAAAACTGAATAGAATGCAGTTTTCACTCAGATGAAAGACGTATGCTTTCCTTCTTAATAAGTGTTTTCAAAGACATTCACAGAGTGATTCTACATAGCCTTTTGACTGACATTGGCTTTTAAACGTGATTTCACTGGAATTTCTGTCAAACGCATGACACGAGATTTCCTTTAACGAATTGAGTATACAGAATGCAAACAAAGGCTTCCCTACAAGTGAATTGCCTAACTGTTCAACTCAGTTATAAAAACTGAATATAATGCAGTTTTCACTCAGATGAAAGTTGTTTGCTTTTCTTCTTAAGTAGTGTTTTCAAAGATATTCACAGAGTGATTCTACAAAGCCTTTATACGGACGTTGCCTTTCAAACGTGATTTCACTGGAATTTCTGTCAAAAGCAAGACACAAGATTTGCTATTAAAGAATTGAATATACAGAATGCAAACAAACACTTCCCTACACGTGAATCGCCTAAGTGTTCAACTCAGTTCTAAAAACTGAATAGAATGCAGTTTTCACTCAGATGAAAGACGTATGCTTTCATTCTTAAGAAGTGTTTTCAAAGACATTCACAGAGTGATTCTACAAAGCCTTTTTACTGACATTGGCTTTTAAACGTGATTTCACTGGAATATCTGTCAAACCCAAGTCACGAGATTTGCTGTTAAAGAATTGAGTATACAGAATGCAAACAAAGGCTTCCCTACAAGTGAATCTCCTAACCATTCAACACAATACGAAAAACTGAATAGGATGCAGTTTTCACTCAGATGAAAGACTTATGCTTTCCTTCTTCAGGAGTATTTTCATAGACATTGACAGAGTGATTCTACAAAGCCTTTTTACTGACGTTCGCTTTTAAACGGGATTTCACTGGAATTTCTGTCAAATGCAAGACACGAGATTTGCTGTTAATGAATTGAGTATACAGAATGCAAACAAACGCTTCTCTACAAGTATATCACCTAACCATTCAACACAGTACTAAAAACTGAATAGAATGCAGTTTTCACTCAGATGAAAGACATATACTTTCCTTCTTAAGAAGTGTTTTCAAAGACATTCACAGAGTGATTCTACAAAGTCTTTTTACTGACGTTGGTTTTTAAACGTGATTTCACTGGAATTTATGTCAAACCCAAGTCACGAGATTTGCTGTTAAAGAATTGAGTATACAGAATGCAAACAAAGGCTTCCCTATAAGTGAATCGCCTAACCATTCAACACAGTTCTAAAAACTTAATAGGATGCAGTTTTCTCTCAGATGAAAGACGTAGGCTTTCCTTCTTAAGAAGTATTTTCAAAGACATTCACAGAGTGATTCTACAAAGCCTTTTTACTGACATTGGCTTTTAAACGTGATTTCACTGGAATTTCTGTCAAAAGCAAGACACGAGATTTGCTGTTAAAGAATTGAGTGTACAGAATGCAAACAAATGCTTCCCTACAAGTGAATCACCTAACCATTCAACACAGTACTAAAAACTGAATAGAATGCAGTTTTCACTCAGATGAAAGAAGTATGCTTTCCTTCTTAAGAAGTGTTTTCAAAGACATTCACAGAGTGATTCTACATAGCCTTTTGACTGACATTGGCTTTTAAACGTGATTTCACTGGAATTTCTGTCAAACGCAAGACACGAGATTTGCTTTTAAAGAATTGAGTATACAAAATGCAAACAAAGGCTTCCCTACAAGTGAATCGCATAACCATTCAACACAGTACTAAAAACTGAATAGAATGCAGTTTTCACTCAGATGAAAGACGTATGCTTTCATTCTTAAGAAGTGTTTTCAAAGACATTGACAGAGTGATTCTACAAAGCCTTTTTACTGACGTATGCTTTTAAACGGGATTTCACTGGAATTTCTGTCAAATGCAAGACACGAGATTTGCTGTTAATGAATTGAGTATACAGAATGCAAACAAACGCTTCTCTACAAGTGAATCACCTAACCATTCAACACAGTACTAAAAACTGAATAGAATGCAGTTTTCACTCAGATGAAAGACGTATACTTTCCTACTTAAGAAGTGTTTTCAAAGACATTCACAGAGTGATTCTAAGAAGCCTTTTTACTGAAGTTGCCTTTCAAACGTGATTTCACTGGAAATTCAGTCAAACTCAAGACACGAGACTTGCTATTTAAGAAATGAATATACAGAATGCAAACAAACACTTCCCTACACGTGAATCACCTAACCGTTCAATTCAGTTCTAAAAACTGAATAGAATGCAGTTTTCACTTAGATGAAAGTTGTATGCTTTCCTTCTTAAGAAGTGTTTTCAAAGACATTCACAGAGTGATTCTACAAAGTATTTTTACTGACGTTAGTTTTTAAACATGATTTCACTGGAATTTCTGTCAAACGTAAGACACGAGAATTGCTGTTAAAAAATTGAGTATACAGAATATAAATAAACGCTTCCCTACAAGTGAATCGCCTAACCATTCAACACAGTACTAAAAACTGATTAGAATGCAGTTTTCACTCAGATGAAAGACGTATGCTTTCCTTCTTAAGAAGTGTTTTCAAAGACATTCACAGAGTGATTCTACAAAGCCTTTTTACTGACATTGGTTTTTAAACGTGATTTCACTGGAATTTCTGTCAAACGCAAGACACGAGAATTGCTGTTAAAAAATTGAGTATACAGAATATAAATAAACGCTTCCCTACAAGTGAATCACCTAACCATTCAACACAGAACTAAAAACTGATTAGAATGCAGTTTTCACTCAGATGAAAGACATATGCTTTCCTTCTTATGAAGTGTTTTCAAAGACATTCACAGAGTGATTCTACAAAGCCTTTTTACTGACATTGGCTTTTAAACGTGATTTCACTGGAATATCTGTCAAACCCAAGTCACGAGATTTGCTGTTAAAGAATTGAGTATACAGAATGCAAACAAACGCTTCCCTACAAGTGAATCGCCTAACCATTCAACACAGTTCTAAAAACTGAATAGGATGCAGTTTTCTCTCAGATGAAAGACGTAGGCTTTCCTTCTTAAGAAGTATTTTCAAAGACATTCACAGAGTGATTCTACAAAGCCTTTTTACTGACATTGGATTTTAAACGTGATTTCACTGGAATTTGTGTCAAACGCAAGACACGAGATTTGCTGTTAAAGAATTGAGTGTACAGAATGCAAACAAATGCTTCCCTACAAGTGAATCACCTAACCATTCAACACAGTACTAAAAACTGAATAGAATGCAGTTTTCACTCAGATGAAAGACGTATGCTTTCCTTCTTAAGAAGTGTTTTCAAAGACATTCACAGAGTGATTCTACATAGCCTTTTGACTGACATTGGCTTTTAAACGTGATTTCACTGGAATTTCTGTCAAACGCAAGACACGAGATTTGCTTTTAAAGAATTGAGTATACAGAATGCAAACAAAGGCTTCCCTACAAGTGAATTGCCTAACTGTTCAACTCAGTTATAAAAACTGAATATAATGCAGTTTTCACTCAGATGAAAGTTGTTTGCTTTTCTTCTTAAGTAGTGTTTTCAAAGATATTCACAGAGTGATTCTACAAAGCCTTTATACGGACGTTGCCTTTCAAACGTGATTTCACTGGAAATTCAATCAAACTCAAGACAAGAGACTTGCTATTAAAGAAATGAATATACAGAATGCAAACAAACACTTCCCTACACGTGAATCACCTAACCGTTCAATTCAGTTCTAAAAACTGAATATAATGCAGTTTTCACTTAGATGAAAGTTGTATGCTTTGCTTCTTAAGAAGCGTTTTCAAAGACATTCACAGAGTGATTCTACAAAGCCTTTTTACTGACGTTGGCTTTCAAACGTGATTTCACAGGAATTTCTGTCAAAAGCAAGACACAAGATTTGCTACTAAAGAATTGAATATACAGAATGCAAACAAACACTTCCCTACACGTGAATCGCCTAAGTGTTCAACTCAGTTCTAAAAACTGAATAGAATGCAGTTTTCACTCAGATGAAAGACGTATGCTTTCATTCTTAAGAAGTGTTTTCAAAGACATTCACAGAGTGATTCTACAAAGCCTTTTTACTGACAATGGCTTTTAAACGTGATTTCACTGGAATATCTGTCAAACCCAAGTCACGAGATTTGCTGTTAAAGAATTGAGTATACAGAATGCAAACAAAGGCTTCCCTACAAGTGAATCTCCTAACCATTCAACACAATACGAAAAACTGAATAGGATGCAGTTTTCACTCAGATGAAAAACTTATGCTTTCCTTCTTCAGGAGTATTTTCAAAGACATTGACAGAGTGATTCTACAAAGCCTTTTTACTGACGTTGGCTTTTAAACGTGATTTCACTGGAATTTCTGTCAAACGCAAGACACGAGATTTGCTGTTAATGAATTGAGTATACAGAATGCAAACAAACGCTTCTCTACAAGTGAATCACCTAACCATTCAACACAGTACTAAAAACTGAATAGAATGCAGTTTTCACTCAGATGAAAGACGTATACTTTCCTTCTTAAGAAGTGTTTTCAAAGACATTCACAGAGTGATTCTACAAAGTCTTTTTACTGATGTTGGTTTTTAAACGTGATTTCACTGGAATTTCTGTCAAACGCAAGACACGAGAATTGCTGTTAAAAAATTGAGTATACAGCATATAAATAAACGCTTCCCTACAAGTGAATCGCCTAACCATTCAACACAGTACTAAAAACTGATTAGAATACAGTTTTCACTCAGATGAAAGACGTATGCTTTCCTTCTTAAGAAGTGTTTTCAAAGACATTCACAGAGTGATTCTACAAAGCCTTTTTACTGACATTGGCTTTTAAACGTGATTTCACTGGAATATCTGTCAAACCCAAGTCACGAGATTTGCTGTTAAAGAATTCAGTATACAGAATGCAAACAAACGCTTCCCTACAAGTGAATCGCCTAACCATTCAACACAGTTCTAAAAACTTAATAGGATGCAGTTTTCTCTCAGATGAAAGACGTAGGCTTTCCTTCTTAAGAAGTATTTTCAAAGACATTCACAGAGTGATTCTACAAAGCCTTTTTACTGACGTTGGCTTTTAAACGTGATTTCACTGGAATTTCTGTCAAACGCAAGACACGAGATTTGCTGTTAAAGAATTGAGTGTACAGAATGCAAACAAATGCTTCCCTACAAGTGAATCACCTAACCATTCAACACAGTACTAAAAACTGAATAGAATGCAGTTTTCACTCAGATGAAAGAAGTATGCTTTCCTTCTTAAGAAGTGTTTTCAAAGACATTCACAGAGTGATTCTACATAGCCTTTTGACTGACATTCGCTTTTAAACGTGATTTCACTGGAATTTCTGTCAAACGCAAGACACGAGATTTGCTGTTAAAGAATTGAGTATACAGAATGCAAACAAATGCTTCCCTACAAGTGAATCGCCTAACCATTCAACACAGTTCTAAAAACTGAATAGGATGCAGTTTTCTCTCAGATGAAAGACGTAGGCTTTCCTTCTTAAGAAGTTTTTTCAAAGACATTCACAGTGTGATTCTACAAAGCCTTTTTACTGACATTGGCTTTTAAACGTGATTTCACTGGAATTTGTGTCAAACGCAAGACGCGAGATTTGCTGTTAAAGAATTGAGTGTACAGAATGCAAACAAATGCTTCCCTACAAGTGAATCACCTAACCATTCAACACAGTACTAAAAACTGAATAGAATGCAGTTTTCACTCAGATGAAAGACGTATGCTTTCCTTCTTAAGAAGTGTTTTCAAAGACATTCACAGAGTGATTCTACAAAGCCTTTTTACTGACATTGGCTTTTAAACGTGATTTCACTGGAATTTCTGTCAAACGCAAGACACGAGAATTGCTGTTAAAAAATTGAGTATACAGAATATAAATAAACGCTTCCCTACAAGTGAATCACCTAACCATTCAACACAGAACTAAAAACTGATTAGAATGCAGTTTTCACTCAGATGAAAGACATATGCTTTCCTTCTTATGAAGTGTTTTCAAAGACATTCACAGAGTGATTCTACAAAGCCTTTTTACTGACATTGGCTTTTAAACGTGATTTCACTGGAATATCTGTCAAACCCAAGTCACGAGATTTGCTGTTAAAGAATTGAGTATACAGAATGCAAACAAACGCTTCCCTACAAGTGAATCGCCTAACCATTCAACACAGTTCTAAAAACTGAATAGGATGCAGTTTTCTCTCAGATGAAAGACGTAGGCTTTCCTTCTTAAGAAGTATTTTCAAAGACATTCACAGACTGATTCTACAAAGCCTTTTTACTGACATTGGATTTTAAACGTGATTTCACTGGAATTTGTGTCAAACGCAAGACACGAGATTTGCTGTTAAAGAATTGAGTGTACAGAATGCAAACAAATGCTTCCCTACAAGTGAATCACCTAACCATTCAACACAGTACTAAAAACTGAATAGAATGCAGTTTTCACTCAGATGAAAGACGTATGCTTTCCTTCTTAAGAAGTGTTTTCAAAGACATTCACAGAGTGATTCTACATAGCCTTTTGACTGACATTGGCTTTTAAACGTGATTTCACTGGAATTTCTGTCAAACGCAAGACACGAGATTTGCTTTTAAAGAATTGAGTATACAGAATGCAAACAAAGGCTTCCCTACAAGTGAATTGCCTAACTGTTCAACTCAGTTATAAAAACTGAATATAATGCAGTTTTCACTCAGATGAAAGTTGTTTGCTTTTCTTCTTAAGTAGTGTTTTCAAAGATATTCACAGAGTGATTCTACAAAGCCTTTATACGGACGTTGCCTTTCAAACGTGATTTCACTGGAAATTCAATCAAACTCAAGACAAGAGACTTGCTATTAAAGAAATGAATATACAGAATGCAAACAAACACTTCCCTACACGTGAATCACCTAACCGTTCAATTCAGTTCTAAAAACTGAATATAATGCAGTTTTCACTTAGATGAAAGTTGTATGCTTTGCTTCTTAAGAAGCGTTTTCAAAGACATTCACAGAGTGATTCTACAAAGCCTTTTTACTGACGTTGGCTTTCAAACGTGATTTCACAGGAATTTCTGTCAAAAGCAAGACACAAGATTTGCTACTAAAGAATTGAATATACAGAATGCAAACAAACACTTCCCTACACGTGAATCGCCTAAGTGTTCAACTCAGTTCTAAAAACTGAATAGAATGCAGTTTTCACTCAGATGAAAGACGTATGCTTTCATTCTTAAGAAGTGTTTTCAAAGACATTCACAGAGTGATTCTACAAAGCCTTTTTACTGACAATGGCTTTTAAACGTGATTTCACTGGAATATCTGTCAAACCCAAGTCACGAGATTTGCTGTTAAAGAATTGAGTATACAGAATGCAAACAAAGGCTTCCCTACAAGTGAATCTCCTAACCATTCAACACAATACGAAAAACTGAATAGGATGCAGTTTTCACTCAGATGAAAAACTTATGCTTTCCTTCTTCAGGAGTATTTTCAAAGACATTGACAGAGTGATTCTACAAAGCCTTTTTACTGACGTTGGCTTTTAAACGTGATTTCACTGGAATTTCTGTCAAACGCAAGACACGAGATTTGCTGTTAATGAATTGAGTATACAGAATGCAAACAAACGCTTCTCTACAAGTGAATCACCTAACCATTCAACACAGTACTAAAAACTGAATAGAATGCAGTTTTCACTCAGATGAAAGACGTATACTTTCCTTCTTAAGAAGTGTTTTCAAAGACATTCACAGAGTGATTCTACAAAGTCTTTTTACTGATGTTGGTTTTTAAACGTGATTTCACTGGAATTTCTGTCAAACGCAAGACACGAGAATTGCTGTTAAAAAATTGAGTATACAGCATATAAATAAACGCTTCCCTACAAGTGAATCGCCTAACCATTCAACACAGTACTAAAAACTGATTAGAATACAGTTTTCACTCAGATGAAAGACGTATGCTTTCCTTCTTAAGAAGTGTTTTCAAAGACATTCACAGAGTGATTCTACAAAGCCTTTTTACTGACATTGGCTTTTAAACGTGATTTCACTGGAATATCTGTCAAACCCAAGTCACGAGATTTGCTGTTAAAGAATTCAGTATACAGAATGCAAACAAACGCTTCCCTACAAGTGAATCGCCTAACCATTCAACACAGTTCTAAAAACTTAATAGGATGCAGTTTTCTCTCAGATGAAAGACGTAGGCTTTCCTTCTTAAGAAGTATTTTCAAAGACATTCACAGAGTGATTCTACAAAGCCTTTTTACTGACGTTGGCTTTTAAACGTGATTTCACTGGAATTTCTGTCAAACGCAAGACACAAGATTTGCTGTTAAAGAATTGAGTGTACAGAATGCAAACAAATGCTTCCCTACAAGTGAATCACCTAACCATTCAACACAGTACTAAAAACTGAATAGAATGCAGTTTTCACTCAGATGAAAGAAGTATGCTTTCCTTCTTAAGAAGTGTTTTCAAAGACATTCACAGAGTGATTCTACATAGCCTTTTGACTGACATTCGCTTTTAAACGTGATTTCACTGGAATTTCTGTCAAACGCAAGACACGAGATTTGCTGTTAAAGAATTGAGTATACAGAATGCAAACAAATGCTTCCCTACAAGTGAATCGCCTAACCATTCAACACAGTTCTAAAAACTGAATAGGATGCAGTTTTCTCTCAGATGAAAGACGTAGGCTTTCCTTCTTAAGAAGTTTTTTCAAAGACATTCACAGTGTGATTCTACAAAGCCTTTTTACTGACATTGGCTTTTAAACGTGATTTCACTGGAATTTGTGTCAAACGCAAGACGCGAGATTTGCTGTTAAAGAATTGAGTGTACAGAATGCAAACAAATGCTTCCCTACAAGTGAATCACCTAACCATTCAACACAGTACTAAAAACTGAATAGAATGCAGTTTTCACTCAGATGAAAGACGTATGCTTTCCTTCTTAAGAAGTGTTTTCAAAGACATTCACAGAGTGATTCTACATAGCCTTTTGACTGACATTGGCTTTTAAACGTGATTTCACTGGAATTTCTGTCAAACGCAAGACACCAGATTTGCTTTTAAAGAATTGAGTATACAGAATGCAAACGAAGGCTTCCCTACAAGTGAATTGCCTAACTGTTCAACTCAGTTATAAAAACTGAATATAATGCAGTTTTCACTCAGATGAAAGTTGTTTGCTTTTCTTCTTAAGTAGTGTTTTCAAAGATATTCACAGAGTGATTCTACAAAGCCTTTATACGGACGTTGCCTTTCAAACGTGATTTCACTGGAAATTCAGTCAAACTCAAGACACGAGACTTGCTATTAAAGAAATGAATATACAGAATGCAAACAAACACTTCCCTACACGTGAATCGCCTAAGTGTTCAACTCAGTTCTAAAAACTGAATAGAATGCAGTTTTCACTCAGATGAAAGACGTATGCTTTCATTCTTAAGAAGTGTTTTCAAAGACATTCACAGAGTGATTCTACAAAGCCTTTTTACTGACAATGGCTTTTAAACGTGATTTCACTGGAATATCTGTCAAACCCAAGTCACGAGATTTGCTGTTAAAGAATTGAGTATACAGAATGCAAACAAAGGCTTCCCTACAAGTGAATCGCCTAAACATTCAACACAGTACTAAAAACTGAATAGAACGCAGTTTTCACTCAGATGAAAGACGTAGGCTTTCCTTCTTAAGAAGTATTTTCAAAGACATTCACAGAGTGATTCTACAAAGCCTTTTTAGTGACATTGGTTTTTAAACGTGATTTCACTGGAATTTCTGTCAAACGCAAGACACGAGAATTGCTGTTAAAAAATTGAGTATACAGAATATAAATAAACGCTTCCTTACAAGTGAATCACCTAACCATTCAACACAGAACTAAAAACTGATTAGAATGCAGTTTTCACTCAGATGAAAGACATATGCTTTCCTTCTTATGAAGTGTTTTCAAAGACATTCACAGAGTGATTCTACAAAGCCTTTTTACTGACATTGGCTTTTAAACGTGATTTCACTGGAATATCTGTCAAACCCAAGTCACGAGATTTGCTGTTAAAGAATTGAGTATACAGAATGCAAACAAATGCTTCCCTACAAGTGAATCGCCTAACCATTCAACACAGTTCTAAAAACTGAATAGGATGCAGTTTTCTCTCAGATGAAAGATGTAGGCTTTCCTTCTTAAGAAGTATTTTCAAAGACATTCACAGAGTGATTCTACAAAGCCTTTTTACTGACATTGGCTTTTAAAAATGATTTCACTGGAATTTCTGTCAAACGCAAGACACGAGATTTGCTGTTAAAGAATTGAGTGTACAGAATGCAAACAAACGCTTCCCTACAAGTGAATCACCTAACCATTCAACACAGTACTAAAAACTGAATAGAATGCAGTTTTCACTCAGATGAAAGACGTATGCTTTCCTTCTTAATAAGTGTTTTCAAAGACATTCACAGAGTGATTCTACATAGCCTTTTGACTGACATTGGCTTTTAAACGTGATTTCACTGGAATTTCTGTCAAACGCAAGACACGAGATTTCCTTTAACGAATTGAGTATACAGAATGCAAACAAAGGCTTCCCTACAAGTGAATTGCCTAACTGTTCAACTCAGTTATAAAAACTGAATATAATGCAGTTTTCACTCAGATGAAAGTTGTTTGCTTTTCTTCTTAAGTAGTGTTTTCAAAGATATTCACAGAGTGATTCTACAAAGCCTTTATACGGACGTTGCCTTTCAAACGTGATTTCACTGGAATTTCTGTCAAAAGCAAGACACAAGATTTGCTATTAAAGAATTGAATATACAGAATGCAAACAAACACTTCCCTACACGTGAATCGCCTAAGTGTTCAACTCAGTTCTAAAAACTGAATAGAATGCAGTTTTCACTCAGATGAAAGACGTATGCTTTCATTCTTAAGAAGTGTTTTCAAAGACATTCACAGAGTGATTCTACAAAGCCTTTTTACTGACATTGGCTTTTAAACGTGATTTCACTGGAATATCTGTCAAACCCAAGTCACGAGATTTGCTGTTAAAGAATTGAGTATACAGAATGCAAACAAAGGCTTCCCTACAAGTGAATCTCCTAACCATTCAACACAATACGAAAAACTGAATAGGATGCAGTTTTCACTCAGATGAAAGACTTATGCTTTCCTTCTTCAGGAGTATTTTCATAGACATTGACAGAGTGATTCTACAAAGCCTTTTTACTGACGTTCGCTTTTAAATGGGATTTCACTGGAATTTCTGTCAAATGCAAGACACGAGATTTGCTGTTAATGAATTGAGTATACAGAATGCAAACAAACGCTTCTCTACAAGTGAATCACCTAACCATTCAACACAGTACTAAAAACTGAATAGAATGCAGTTTTCACTCAGATGAAAGACATATACTTTCCTTCTTAAGAAGTGTTTTCAAAGACATTCACAGAGTGATTCTACAAAGTCTTTTTACTGACGTTGGTTTTTAAACGTGATTTCACTGGAATTTATGTCAAAACCAAGTCACGAGATTTGCTTTTAAAGAATTGAGTATACAGAATGCAAACAAAGGCTTCCCTACAAGTGAATCGCCTAACCATTCAACACAGTTCTAAAAACTTAATAGGATGCAGTTTTCTCTCAGATGAAAGACGTAGGCTTTCCTTCTTAAGAAGTATTTTCAAAGACATTCACAGAGTGATTCTACAAAGCCTTTTTACTGACGTTGGCTTTTAAACGTGATTTCACTGGAATTTCTGTCAAAAGCAAGACACGAGATTTGCTGTTAAAGAATTGAGTGTACAGAATGCAAACAAATGCTTCCCTACAAGTGAATCACCTAACCATTCAACACAGTACTAAAAACTGAATAGAATGCAGTTTTCACTCAGATGAAAGAAGTATGCTTTCCTTCTTAAGAAGTGTTTTCAAAGACATTCACAGAGTGATTCTACATAGCCTTTTGACTGACATTGGCTTTTAAACGTGATTTCACTGGAATTTCTATCAAATGCAAGACACGAGATTTGCTTTTAAAGAATTGAGTATACAAAATGCAAACAAAGGCTTCCTTACAAGTGAATCGCATAACCATTCAACACAGTACTAAAAACTGAATAGAATGCAGTTTTCACTCAGATGAAAGATGTATGCTTTCCTTCTTAAGAAGTGTTTTCAAAGACATTCACAGAGTGATTCTACAAAGCCTTTTTACTGACGTTGGCTTTTAAGTGTGATTTCACTGGAATATCTGTCAAACCCAAGACATGTGATTTGCTGTTAAAGAAATGAATATACAGAATGCAAACAAACACTTCCCTACACGTGAATCGCCTAACCGTTCTACTCAGTTATAAAAACTGAATATAATGCAGTTTTCACTCAGATGAAAGTTGTTTGCTTTTCTTATTAAGAAGTGTTTTCAAAGATAGTCACAGAGTGATTCTACAAAGCCTTTATACTGACGTTGCCTTTCAAACGTGATTTCACTGGAAATTCAGTCAAAATCAAGACACGAGACTTGCTATTAAAGAAATGAATATACAGAATGCAAACAAACACTTCCCTACACGTGAATCGCCTAACCATTCAACTCAGTTCTAAAAACTGAATAGAATGCTGTTTTCACTCAGATGAAAGTTGTATGCTTTGCATCTTACGAAGTGTTTTCAAAGACATTCACAGAGTGATTCTATAAAGCCTTTTTACTGACGTAGGCTTTCAAACGTGATTTCACTGGAATTTTTGTCAAAGGCAAGACACGAGACATGCTATTAAAGAATTGAATATACAGAATGCAAACAAACACTTCCCTACACGTGAATCGCCTAAGTGTTCAACTCAGTTCTAAAAACTGAATAGAATGCAGTTTTCACACAGATGAAAGACGTATGCTTTGCTACTTAATCAGTGTTTTCAAAGACATTCACAGAGTGATTCTACAAAGCCTTTTTACTGACATTGGCTTTCAAACGTGATTTCACTGGAAATTCTGTCAAACGCAAGACACGAGACTTGCTATTAAAGAAATGAATATACAGAATGCAAACAAACACTTCCCTACACGTGAATCGCCTAACCATTCAACTCAGTTCTAAAAACTGAATAGAATGCTGTTTTCACTCAGATGAAAGTTGTATGCTTTGCATCTTACGAAGTGTTTTCAAAGACATTCACATAGTGATTCTATAAAGCCTTTTTACTGACGTAGGCTTTCAAACGTGATTTCACTGGAATTTTTGTCAAAGGCAAGACACGAGACATGCTATTAAAGAATAGAATATACAGAATGCAAACAAACACTTCCCTACACGTGAATCGCCTAAGTGTTCAACTCAGTTCTAAAAACTGAATAGAATGCAGTTTTCACTCAGATGAAAGACGTATGCTTTCTTTCTTAAGAAGTGTTTTCAAAGACATTCACAGAGTGATTCTGCAAAGCCTTTTTTCTGACATTGGCTTTTAAACGTGATTTCACTGGAATATCGGTCAAACCCAAGTCACGAGATTTGCTGTTAAAGAATTGAGTATACAGAATGCAAACAAAGGCTTCCCTACAAGTGAATCGCCTAACCATTCAACACAATACGAAAAACTGAATAGGATGCAGTTTTCACTCAGATGAAAGACGTATGCTTTCCTTCTTCAGGAGTATTTTCAAAGACATTGACAGAGTGATTCTCAAAATCCTTTATACTGACATTGGCTTTTAAACGTGATTTCACTGGAATTTCTGTCAAACTCAAGACACGATGTTTGCTGTTAAAGAATTGAGTATACAGAATGCAAACAAACGCTTCCCTACAAGTGAATCGCCTAACCATTCAACACAGAACTAAAAACTGATTAGAATGCAGTTTTCACTCAGATGAAAGACATATGCTTTCCTTCTTATGAAGTGTTTTCAAAGACATTCACAGAGTGATTCTACAAAGCCTTTTTAGTGACATTGGCTTTTAAACGTGATTTCACTGGAATATCTGTCAAACCCAAGTCACGAGATTTGCTGTTAAAGAATTGAGTATACAGAATGCAAACAAATGCTTCCCTACAAGTGAATCGCCTAACCATTCAACACAGTTCTAAAAACTGAATAGGATGCAGTTTTCTCTCAGATGAAAGATGTAGGCTTTCCTTCTTAAGAAGTATTTTCAAAGACATTCACAGAGTGATTCTACAAAGCCTTTTTACTGACATTGGCTTTTAAACGTGATTTCACTGGAATTTCTGTCAAATGCAAGACACGAGATTTGCTGTTAAAGAATTGAGTGTACAGAATGCAAACAAACGCTTCCCTACAAGTGAATCACCTAACCATTCAACACAGTACTAAAAACTGAATAGAATGCAGTTTTCACTCAGATGAAAGACGTATGCTTTCATTCTTAAGAAGTGTTTTCAAAGACATTCACAGAGTGATTCTACAAAGCCTTTTTACTGACAATGGCTTTTAAACGTGATTTCACTGGAATATCTGTCAAACCCAAGTCACGAGATTTGCTGTTAAAGAATTGAGTATACAGAATGCAAACAAAGGCTTCCCTACAAGTGAATCTCCTAACCATTCAACACAATACGAAAAACTGAATAGGATGCAGTTTTCACTCAGATGAAAAACTTATGCTTTCCTTCTTCAGGAGTATTTTCAAAGACATTGACAGAGTGATTCTACAAAGCCTTTTTACTGACGTTGGCTTTTAAACGTGATTTCACTGGAATTTCTGTCAAACGCAAGACACGAGATTTGCTGTTAATGAATTGAGTATACAGAATGCAAACAAACGCTTCTCTACAAGTGAATCACCTAACCATTCAACACAGTACTAAAAACTGAATAGAATGCAGTTTTCACTCAGATGAAAGACGTATACTTTCCTTCTTAAGAAGTGTTTTCAAAGACATTCACAGAGTGATTCTACAAAGTCTTTTTACTGATGTTGGTTTTTAAACGTGATTTCACTGGAATTTCTGTCAAACGCAAGACACGAGAATTGCTGTTAAAAAATTGAGTATACAGCATATAAATAAACGCTTCCCTACAAGTGAATCGCCTAACCATTCAACACAGTACTAAAAACTGATTAGAATACAGTTTTCACTCAGATGAAAGACGTATGCTTTCCTTCTTAAGAAGTGTTTTCAAAGACATTCACAGAGTGATTCTACAAAGCCTTTTTACTGACATTGGCTTTTAAACGTGATTTCACTGGAATATCTGTCAAACCCAAGTCACGAGATTTGCTGTTAAAGAATTCAGTATACAGAATGCAAACAAACGCTTCCCTACAAGTGAATCGCCTAACCATTCAACACAGTTCTAAAAACTTAATAGGATGCAGTTTTCTCTCAGATGAAAGACGTAGGCTTTCCTTCTTAAGAAGTATTTTCAAAGACATTCACAGAGTGATTCTACAAAGCCTTTTTACTGACGTTGGCTTTTAAACGTGATTTCACTGGAATTTCTGTCAAACGCAAGACACGAGATTTGCTGTTAAAGAATTGAGTGTACAGAATGCAAACAAATGCTTCCCTACAAGTGAATCACCTAACCATTCAACACAGTACTAAAAACTGAATAGAATGCAGTTTTCACTCAGATGAAAGAAGTATGCTTTCCTTCTTAAGAAGTGTTTTCAAAGACATTCACAGAGTGATTCTACATAGCCTTTTGACTGACATTCGCTTTTAAACGTGATTTCACTGGAATTTCTGTCAAACGCAAGACACGAGATTTGCTGTTAAAGAATTGAGTATACAGAATGCAAACAAATGCTTCCCTACAAGTGAATCGCCTAACCATTCAACACAGTTCTAAAAACTGAATAGGATGCAGTTTTCTCTCAGATGAAAGACGTAGGCTTTCCTTCTTAAGAAGTTTTTTCAAAGACATTCACAGTGTGATTCTACAAAGCCTTTTTACTGACATTGGCTTTTAAACGTGATTTCACTGGAATTTGTGTCAAACGCAAGACGCGAGATTTGCTGTTAAAGAATTGAGTGTACAGAATGCAAACAAATGCTTCCCTACAAGTGAATCACCTAACCATTCAACACAGTACTAAAAACTGAATAGAATGCAGTTTTCACTCAGATGAAAGACGTATGCTTTCCTTCTTAAGAAGTGTTTTCAAAGACATTCACAGAGTGATTCTACATAGCCTTTTGACTGACATTGGCTTTTAAACGTGATTTCACTGGAATTTCTGTCAAACGCAAGATACCAGATTTGCTTTTAAAGAATTGAGTATACAGAATGCAAACGAAGGCTTCCCTACAAGTGAATTGCCTAACTGTTCAACTCAGTTATAAAAACTGAATATAATGCAGTTTTCACTCAGATGAAAGTTGTTTGCTTTTCTTCTTAAGTAGTGTTTTCAAAGATATTCACAGAGTGATTCTACAAAGCCTTTATACGGACGTTGCCTTTCAAACGTGATTTCACTGGAAATTCAGTCAAACTCAAGACAAGAGACTTGCTATTAAAGAAATGAATATACAGAATGCAAACAAACACTTCCCTACACGTGAATCGCCTAAGTGTTCAACTCAGTTCTAAAAACTGAATAGAATGCAGTTTTCACTCAGATGAAAGACGTATGCTTTCATTCTTAAGAAGTGTTTTCAAAGACATTCACAGAGTGATTCTACAAAGCCTTTTTACTGACAATGGCTTTTAAACGTGATTTCACTGGAATATCTGTCAAACCCAAGTCACGAGATTTGCTGTTAAAGAATTGAGTATACAGAATGCAAACAAAGGCTTCCCTACAAGTGAATCGCCTAAACATTCAACACAGTACTAAAAACTGAATAGAACGCAGTTTTCACTCAGATGAAAGACGTAGGCTTTCCTTCTTAAGAAGTATTTTCAAAGACATTCACAGAGTGATTCTACAAAGCCTTTTTAGTGACATTGGTTTTTAAACGTGATTTCACTGGAATTTCTGTCAAACGCAAGACACGAGAATTGCTGTTAAAAAATTGAGTATACAGAATATAAATAAACGCTTCCCTACAAGTGAATCACCTAACCATTCAACACAGAACTAAAAACTGATTAGAATGCAGTTTTCACTCAGATGAAAGACATATGCTTTCCTTCTTATGAAGTGTTTTCAAAGACATTCACAGAGTGATTCTACAAAGCCTTTTTACTGACATTGGCTTTTAAACGTGATTTCACTGGAATATCTGTCAAACCCAAGTCACGAGATTTGCTGTTAAAGAATTGAGTATACAGAATGCAAACAAATGCTTCCCTACAAGTGAATCGCCTAACCATTCAACACAGTTCTAAAAACTGAATAGGATGCAGTTTTCTCTCAGATGAAAGATGTAGGCTTTCCTTCTTAAGAAGTATTTTCAAAGACATTCACAGAGTGATTCTACAAAGCCTTTTTACTGACATTGGCTTTTAAAAATGATTTCACTGGAATTTCTGTCAAACGCAAGACACGAGATTTGCTGTTAAAGAATTGAGTGTACAGAATGCAAACAAACGCTTCCCTACAAGTGAATCACCTAACCATTCAACACAGTACTAAAAACTGAATAGAATGCAGTTTTCACTCAGATGAAAGACGTATGCTTTCCTTCTTAATAAGTGTTTTCAAAGACATTCACAGAGTGATTCTACATAGCCTTTTGACTGACATTGGCTTTTAAACGTGATTTCACTGGAATTTCTGTCAAACGCAAGACACGAGATTTCCTTTAACGAATTGAGTATACAGAATGCAAACAAAGGCTTCCCTACAAGTGAATTGCCTAACTGTTCAACTCAGTTATAAAAACTGAATATAATGCAGTTTTCACTCAGATGAAAGTTGTTTGCTTTTCTTCTTAAGTAGTGTTTTCAAAGATATTCACAGAGTGATTCTACAAAGCCTTTATACGGACGTTGCCTTTCAAACGTGATTTCACTGGAATTTCTGTCAAAAGCAAGACACAAGATTTGCTATTAAAGAATTGAATATACAGAATGCAAACAAACACTTCCCTACACGTGAATCGCCTAAGTGTTCAACTCAGTTCTAAAAACTGAATAGAATGCAGTTTTCACTCAGATGAAAGACGTATGCTTTCATTCTTAAGAAGTGTTTTCAAAGACATTCACAGAGTGATTCTACAAAGCCTTTTTACTGACATTGGCTTTTAAACGTGATTTCACTGGAATATCTGTCAAACCCAAGTCACGAGATTTGCTGTTAAAGAATTGAGTATACAGAATGCAAACAAAGGCTTCCCTACAAGTGAATCTCCTAACCATTCAACACAATACGAAAAACTGAATAGGATGCAGTTTTCACTCAGATGAAAGACTTATGCTTTCCTTCTTCAGGAGTATTTTCATAGACATTGACAGAGTGATTCTACAAAGCCTTTTTACTGACGTTCGCTTTTAAATGGGATTTCACTGGAATTTCTGTCAAATGCAAGACACGAGATTTGCTGTTAATGAATTGAGTATACAGAATGCAAACAAACGCTTCTCTACAAGTGAATCACCTAACCATTCAACAGAGTACTAAAAACTGAATAGAATGCAGTTTTCACTCAGATGAAAGACATATACTTTCCTTCTTAAGAAGTGTTTTCAAAGACATTCACAGAGTGATTCTACAAAGTCTTTTTACTGACGTTGGTTTTTAAACGTGATTTCACTGGAATTTATGTCAAACCCAAGTCACGAGATTTGCTTTTAAAGAATTGAGTATACAGAATGCAAACAAAGGCTTCCCTACAAGTGAATCGCCTAACCATTCAACACAGTTCTAAAAACTTAATAGGATGCAGTTTTCTCTCAGATGAAAGACATAGGCTTTCCTTCTTAAGAAGTATTTTCAAAGACATTCACAGAGTGATTCTACAAAGCCTTTTTACTGACGTTGGCTTTTAAACGTGATTTCACTGGAATTTCTGTCAAAAGCAAGACACGAGATTTGCTGTTAAAGAATTGAGTGTACAGAATGCAAACAAATGCTTCCCTACAAGTGAATCACCTAACCATTCAACACAGTACTAAAAACTGAATAGAATGCAGTTTTCACTCAGATGAAAGAAGTATGCTTTCCTTCTTAAGAAGTGTTTTCAAAGACATTCACAGAGTGATTCTACATAGCCTTTTGACTGACATTGGCTTTTAAACGTGATTTCACTGGAATTTCTATCAAATGCAAGACACGAGATTTGCTTTTAAAGAATTGAGTATACAAAATGCAAACAAAGGCTTCCCTACAAGTGAATCGCATAACCATTCAACACAGTACTAAAAACTGAATAGAATGCAGTTTTCACTCAGATGAAAGATGTATGCTTTCCTTCTTAAGAAGTGTTTTCAAAGACATTCACAGAGTGATTCTACAAAGCCTTTTTACTGACGTTGGCTTTTAAGTGTGATTTCACTGGAATATCTGTCAAACCCAAGACATGTGATTTGCTGTTAAAGAAATGAATATACAGAATGCAAACAAACACTTCCCTACACGTGAATCGCCTAACCGTTCTACTCAGTTATAAAAACTGAATATAATGCAGTTTTCACTCAGATGAAAGTTGTTTGCTTTTCTTATTAAGAAGTGTTTTCAAAGATAGTCACAGAGTGATTCTACAAAGCCTTTATACTGACGTTGCCTTTCAAACGTGATTTCACTGGAAATTCAGTCAAAATCAAGACACGAGACTTGCTATTAAAGAAATGAATATACAGAATGCAAACAAACACTTCCCTACACGTGAATCGCCTAACCATTCAACTCAGTTCTAAAAACTGAATAGAATGCTGTTTTCACTCAGATGAAAGTTGTATGCTTTGCATCTTACGAAGTGTTTTCAAAGACATTCACAGAGTGATTCTATAAAGCCTTTTTACTGACGTAGGCTTTCAAACGTGATTTCACTGGAATTTTTGTCAAAGGCAAGACACGAGACATGCTATTAAAGAATTGAATATACAGAATGCAAACAAACACTTCCCTACACGTGAATCGCCTAAGTGTTCAACTCAGTTCTAAAAACTGAATAGAATGCAGTTTTCACACAGATGAAAGACGTATGCTTTGCTACTTAATCAGTGTTTTCAAAGACATTCACAGAGTGATTCTACAAAGCCTTTTTACTGACATTGGCTTTCAAACGTGATTTCACTGGAAATTCTGTCAAACGCAAGACACGAGACTTGCTATTAAAGAAATGAATATACAGAATGCAAACAAACACTTCCCTACACGTGAATCGCCTAACCATTCAACTCAGTTCTAAAAACTGAATAGAATGCTGTTTTCACTCAGATGAAAGTTGTATGCTTTGCATCTTACGAAGTGTTTTCAAAGACATTCACATAGTGATTCTATAAAGCCTTTTTACTGACGTAGGCTTTCAAACGTGATTTCACTGGAATTTTTGTCAAAGGCAAGACACGAGACATGCTATTAAAGAATAGAATATACAGAATGCAAACAAACACTTCCCTACACGTGAATCGCCTAAGTGTTCAACTCAGTTCTAAAAACTGAATAGAATGCAGTTTTCACTCAGATGAAAGACGTATGCTTTCTTTCTTAAGAAGTGTTTTCAAAGACATTCACAGAGTGATTCTGCAAAGCCTTTTTTCTGACATTGGCTTTTAAACGTGATTTCACTGGAATATCGGTCAAACCCAAGTCACGAGATTTGCTGTTAAAGAATTGAGTATACAGAATGCAAACAAAGGCTTCCCTACAAGTGAATCGCCTAACCATTCAACACAATACGAAAAACTGAATAGGATGCAGTTTTCACTCAGATGAAAGACGTATGCTTTCCTTCTTCAGGAGTATTTTCAAAGACATTGACAGAGTGATTCTCAAAATCCTTTATACTGACATTGGCTTTTAAACGTGATTTCACTGGAATTTCTGTCAAACTCAAGACACGATGTTTGCTGTTAAAGAATTGAGTATACAGAATGCAAACAAACGCTTCCCTACAAGTGAATCGCCTAACCATTCAACACAGAACTAAAAACTGATTAGAATGCAGTTTTCACTCAGATGAAAGACATATGCTTTCCTTCTTATGAAGTGTTTTCAAAGACATTCACAGAGTGATTCTACAAAGCCTTTTTAGTGACATTGGCTTTTAAACGTGATTTCACTGGAATATCTGTCAAACCCAAGTCACGAGATTTGCTGTTAAAGAATTGAGTATACAGAATGCAAACAAATGCTTCCCTACAAGTGAATCGCCTAACCATTCAACACAGTTCTAAAAACTGAATAGGATGCAGTTTTCTCTCAGATGAAAGATGTAGGCTTTCCTTCTTAAGAAGTATTTTCAAAGACATTCACAGAGTGATTCTACAAAGCCTTTTTACTGACATTGGCTTTTAAACGTGATTTCACTGGAATTTCTGTCAAATGCAAGACACGAGATTTGCTGTTAAAGAATTGAGTGTACAGAATGCAAACAAACGCTTCCCTACAAGTGAATCACCTAACCATTCAACACAGTACTAAAAACTGAATAGAATGCAGTTTTCACTCAGATGAAAGACGTATGCTTTCCTTCTTAATAAGTGTTTTCAAAGACATTCACAGAGTGATTCTACATAGCCTTTTGACTGACATTGCCTTTTAAACGTGATTTCACTGGAATTTCTGTCAAACGCAAGACACGAGATTTCCTTTAACGAATTGAGTATACAGAATGCAAACAAAGGCTTCCCTACAAGTGAATTGCCTAACTGTTCAACTCAGTTATAAAAACTGAATATAATGCAGTTTTCACTCAGATGAAAGTTGTTTGCTTTTCTTCTTAAGTAGTGTTTTCAAAGATATTCACAGAGTGATTCTACAAAGCCTTTATACGGACGTTGCCTTTCAAACGTGATTTCACTGGAATTTCTGTCAAAAGCAAGACACAAGATTTGCTATTAAAGAATTGAATATACAGAATGCAAACAAACACTTCCCTACACGTGAATCGCCTAAGTGTTCAACTCAGTTCTAAAAACTGAATAGAATGCAGTTTTCACTCAGATGAAAGACGTATGCTTTCATTCTTAAGAAGTGTTTTCAAAGACATTCACAGAGTGATTCTACAAAGCCTTTTTACTGACATTGGCTTTTAAACGTGATTTCACTGGAATATCTGTCAAACCCAAGTCACGAGATTTGCTGTTAAAGAATTGAGTATACAGAATGCAAACAAAGGCTTCCCTACAAGTGAATCTCCTAACCATTCAACACAATACGAAAAACTGAATAGGATGCAGTTTTCACTCAGATGAAAGACTTATGCTTTCCTTCTTCAGGAGTATTTTCATAGACATTGACAGAGTGATTCTACAAAGCCTTTTTACTGACGTTCGCTTTTAAACGGGATTTCACTGGAATTTCTGTCAAATGCAAGACACGAGATTTGCTGTTAATGAATTGAGTATACAGAATGCAAACAAACGCTTCTCTACAAGTGAATCACCTAACCATTCAACACAGTACTAAAAACTGAATAGAATGCAGTTTTCACTCAGATGAAAGACATATACTTTCCTTCTTAAGAAGTGTTTTCAAAGATATTCACAGAGTGATTCTACAAAGTCTTTTTACTGACGTTGGTTTTTAAACGTGATTTCACTGGAATTTATGTCAAACCCAAGTCACGAGATTTGCTGTTAAAGAATTGAGTATACAGAATGCAAACAAAGGCTTCCCTACAAGTGAATCGCCTAACCATTCAACACAGTTCTAAAAACTTAATAGGATGCAGTTTTCTCTCAGATGAAAGACGTAGGCTTTCCTTCTTAAGAAGTATTTTCAAAGACATTCACAGAGTGATTCTACAAAGCCTTTTTACTCACATTGGCTTTTAAACGTGATTTCACTGGAATATCTGTCAAAAGCAAGACACGAGATTTGCTGTTAAAGAATTGAGTGTACAGAATGCAAACAAATGCTTCCCTACAAGTGAATCACCTAACCATTCAACACAGTACTAAAAACTGAATAGAATGCAGTTTTCACTCAGATGAAAGAAGTATGCTTTCCTTCTTAAGAAGTGTTTTCAAAGACATTCACAGAGTGATTCTACATAGCCTTTTGACTGACATTGGCTTTTAAACGTGATATCACTGGAATTTCTGTCAAACGCAAGACACGAGATTTGCTTTTAAAGAATTGAGTATACAAAATGCAAACAAAGGCTTCCCTACAAGTGAATCGCATAACCATTCAACACAGTACTAAAAACTGAATAGAATGCAGTTTTCACTCAGATGAAAGATGTATGCTTTCCTTCTTAAGAAGTGTTTTCAAAGACATTCACAGAGTGATTCTACAAAGCCTTTTTACTGACATTGGCTTTTAAACGTGATTTCACTGGAATATCTGTCAAACCCAAGACATGTGATTTGCTGTTAAAGAAATGAATATACAGAATGCAAACAAACACTTCCCTACACGTGAATCGCCTAACCGTTCTACTCAGTTATAAAAACTGAATATAATGCAGTTTTCACTCAGATGAAAGTTGTTTACTTTTCTTATTAAGAAGTGTTTTCAAAGATAGTCACATAGTGATTCTACAAAGCCTTTATACTGACGTTGCCTTTCAAACGTGATTTCACTGGAAATTCAGTCAAAATCAAGACACGAGACTTGCTATTAAAGAAATGAATATACAGAATGCAAACAAACACTTCCCTACACGTGAATCGCCTAACCATTCAACTCAGTTCTAAAAACTGAATAGAATGCTGTTTTCACTCAGATGAAAGTTGTATGCTTTGCATCTTACGAAGTGTTTTCAAAGACATTCACAGAGTGATTCTATAAAGCCTTTTTACTGACGTAGGCTTTCAAACGTGATTTCACTGGAATTTTTGTCAAAGGCAAGACACGAGACATGCTATTAAAGAATTGAATATACAGAATGCAAACAAACACTTCCCTACACGTGAATCGCCTAAGTGTTCAACTCAGTTCTAAAAACTGAATAGAATGCAGTTTTCACACAGATGAAAGACGTATGCTTTGCTACTTAATCAGTGTTTTCAAAGACATTCACAGAGTGATTCTACAAAGCCTTTTTACTGACATTGGCTTTCAAACGTGATTTCACTGGAAATTCTGTCAAACGCAAGACACGAGACTTGCTATTAAAGAAATGAATATACAGAATGCAAACAAACACTTCCATACACGTGAATCGCCTAACCATTCAACTCAGTTCTAAAAACTGAATAGAATGCTGTTTTCACTCAGATGAAAGTTGTATGCTTTGCATCTTACGAAGTGTTTTCAAAGACATTCACATAGTGATTCTATAAAGCCTTTTAACTGACATAGGCTTTCAAACGTGATTTCACTGGAATTTTTGTCAAAGGCAAGACACGAGACATGCTATTAAAGAATAGAATATACAGAATGCAAACAAACACTTCCCTACACGTGAATCGCCTAAGTGTTCAACTCAGTTCTAAAAACTGAATAGAATGCAGTTTTCACTCAGATGAAAGACGTATGCTTTCTTTCTTAAGAAGTGTTTTCAAAGACATTCACAGAGTGATTCTGCAAAGCCTTTTTTCTGACATTGGCTTTTAAACGTGATTTCACTGGAATATCGGTCAAACCCAAGTCACGAGATTTGCTGTTAAAGAATTGAGTATACAGAATGCAAACAAAGGCTTCCCTACAAGTGAATCGCCTAACCATTCAACACAATACGAAAAACTGAATAGGATGCAGTTTTCACTCAGATGAAAGACATATGCTTTCCTTCTTCAGGAGTATTTTCAAAGACATTGACAGAGTGATTCTCAAAATCCTTTATACTGACATTGGCTTTTAAACGTGATTTCACTGGAATTTCTGTCAAACTCAAGACACGAGGTTTGCTGTTAAAGAATTGAGTATACAGAATGCAAACAAACGCTTCCCTACAAGTGAATCGCCTAACCATTCAACACAGAACTAAAAACTGATTAGAATGCAGTTTTCACTCAGATGAAAGACATATGCTTTCCTTCTTATGAAGTGTTTTCAAAGACATTCACAGAGTGATTCTACAAAGCCTTTTTACTGACATTGGCTTTTAAACGTGATTTCACTGGAATATCTGTCAAACCCAAGTCACGAGATTTGCTGTTAAAGAATTGAGTATACAGAATGCAAACAAACGCTTCCCTACAAGTGAATCGCCTAACCATTCAACACAGTTCTAAAAACTGAATAGGATGCAGTTTTCTCTCAGATGAAACACGTAGGCTTTCCTTCATAAGAAGTATTTTCAAAGACATTCACAGAGTGATTCTACAAAGCCTTTTTACTGACATTGGCTTTTAAACGTGATTTCACTGGAATTTCTGTCAAACGCAAGACACGAGATTTGCTGTTAAAGAATTGAGTGTACAGAATGCAAACAAACGCTTCCCTACAAGTGAATCACCTAACCATTCAACACAGTACTAAAAACTGAATAGAATGCAGTTTTCACTCAGATGAAAGACGTATGCTTTCCTTCTTAAGAAGTGTTTTCAAAGACATTCACAGAGTGATTCTACATAGCCTTTTGACTGACATTGGCTTTTAAACGTGATTTCACTGGAATTTCTGTCAAACGCAAGACACGAGATTTGCTTTTAAAGAATTGAGTATACAGAATGCAAACAAAGGCTTCCCTACAAGTGAATTGCCTAACTGTTCAACTCAGTTATAAAAACTGAATATAATGCAGTTTTCACTCAGATGAAAGTTGTTTGCTTTTCTTCTTAAGTAGTGTTTTCAAAGATATTCACAGAGTGATTCTACAAAGCCTTTATACGGACGTTGCCTTTCAAACGTGATTTCACTGGAAATTCAGTCAAACTCAAGACACAAGACTTGCTATTAAAGAAATGAATATACAGAATGCAAACAAACACTTCCCTACACGTGAATCACCTAACCGCTCAATTCAGTTCTAAAAACTGAATAGAATGCAGTTTTCACTTAGATGAAAGTTGTATGCTTTGCTTCTTAAGAAGCGTTTTCAAAGACATTCACAGAGTGATTCTACAAAGCCTTTTTACTGACGTTGGCTTTCAAACGTGATTTCACTGGAATTTCTGTCAAAAGCAAGACACAAGATTTGCTATTAAAGAATTGAATATACAGAATGCAAACAAACACTTCCCTACACGTGAATCGCCTAAGTGTTCAACTCAGTTCTAAAAACTGAATAGAATGCAGTTTTCACTCAGATGAAAGACGTATGCTTTCATTCTTAAGAAGTGTTTTCAAAGACATTCACAGAGTGATTCTACAAAGCCTTTTTACTGACATTGGCTTTTAAAAGTGATTTCACTGGAATATCTGTCAAACCCAAGTCACGAGATTTGCTGTTAAAGAATTTAGTGTACAGAATGCAAACAAACGCTTCCCTACAAGTGAATCACCTAACCATTCAACACAGTACTAAAAACTGAATAGAATGCAGTTTTCACTCAGATGAAAGACGTATACTTTCCTTCTTAAGAAGTGTTTTCAAAGACATTCACAGAGTGATTCTACAAAGTCTTTTTACTGACGTTGGTTTTTAAACGTGATTTCACTGGAATTTCTGTCAAATGCAAGACACGAGAATTGCTGTTAATAAATTGAGTATACAGCATATAAATAAACGCTTCCCTACAAGTGAATCGCCTAACCATTCAACACAGTACTAAAAACTGATTAGAATGCAGTTTTCACTCAGATGAAAGACGTATG
Organism: Phyllotis vaccarum; assembly: GCA_033318265.1. Taxonomy (NCBI): domain Eukaryota; kingdom Metazoa; phylum Chordata; class Mammalia; order Rodentia; family Cricetidae; genus Phyllotis; species Phyllotis vaccarum. The sequence continues at coordinate 155,873 of JARWLC010000096.1, read as the reverse complement.
CTTTCCTTCTTAAGAAGTGTTTTCAAAGACATTCACAGAGTGATTCTACAAAGCCTTTTTACTGACATTGGCTTTTAAACGTGATTTCACTGGAATATCTGTCAAACCCAAGTCACGAGATTTGCTGTTAAAGAATTGAGTATACAGAATGCAAACAAACGCTTCCCTACAAGTGAATCGCCTAACCATTCAACACAGTTCTAAAAACTTAATAGGATGCAGTTTTCACTCAGATGAAAGAAGTATGCTTTCCTTCTTAAGAAGTGTTTTCAAAGACATTCACAGAGTGATTCTACATAGCCTTTTGACGGACATTGGTTTTAAACGTGATTTCACTGGAATTTCTGTCAAACGCAAGACACGAGATTTGCTTTTAAAGAATTGAGTATACAAAATGCAAACAAAGGCTTCCCTACAAGTGAATCGCCTAACCATTCAACACAGTACTAAAAACTGAATAGAATGCAGATTTCACTCAGATGAAAGATGTATGCTTTCCTTCTTAAGAAGTGTTTTCAAAGACATTCACAGAGTGATTCTACAAAGCCTTTTTACTGACGTTGGCTTTTCAACGTGATTTCACTGGAATATCTGTCAAACCCAAGACATGTGATTTGCTGTTAAAGAAATGAATATACAGAATGCAAACAAACACTTCCCTACACGTGAATCGCCTAACCGTTCTACTCAGTTATAAAAACTGAATATAATGCAGTTTTCACTCAGATGAAAGTTGTTTGCTTTTCTTATTAAGAATTGTTTTCAAAGATAGTCACAGAGTGATTCTACAAAGCCTTTATACTGACGTTGCCTTTCAAACGTGATTTCACTGGAAATTCAGTCAAAATCAAGACATGAGACTTGCTATTAAAGAAATGAATATACAGAATGCAAACAAACACTTCCCTACACGTGAATCGCCTAACCATTCAACTCAGTTCTAAAAACTGAATAGAATGCTGTTTTCACTCAGATGAAAGTTGTATGCTTTGCATCTTACGAAGTGTTTTCAAAGACATTCACAGAGTGATTCTACATAGCCTTTTGACTGACATTGGCTTTTAAACGTGATTTCACTGGAATTTCTGTCAAACGCAAGACACGAGATTTGCTTTTAAAGAATTGAGTATACAGAATGCAAACAAAGGCTTCCCTACAAGTGAATTGCCTAACAGTTCAACTCAGTTATAAAAACTGAATATAATGCAGTTTTCACTCAGATGAAAGTTGTTTGCTTTTCTTCTTAAGTAGTGTTTTCAAAGATATTCACAGAGTGATTCTACAAAGCCTTTATACGGACGTTGCCTTTCAAACGTTATTTCACTGGAAATTCAGTCAAACTCAAGACACAAGACTTGCTATTAAAGAAATGAATATACAGAATGCAAACAAACACTTCCCTACACGTGAATCACCTAACCGTTCAATTCAGTTCTAAAAACTGAATAGAATGCAGTTTTCACTTAGATGAAAGTTGTATGCTTTGCTTCTTAAGAAGCGTTTTCAAAGACATTCACAGAGTGATTCTACAAAGCCTTTTTACTGACGTTGGCTTTCAAACGTGATTTCACTGGAATTTCTGTCAAAAGCAAGACACAAGATTTGCTATTAAAGAATTGAATATACAGAATGCAAACAAACACTTCCCTACACGTGAATCGCCTAAGTGTTCAACTCAGTTCTAAAAACTGAATAGAATGCAGTTTTCACTCAGATGAAAGACGTATGCTTTCATTCTTAAGAAGTGTTTTCAAAGACATTCACAGAGTGATTCTACAAAGCCTTTTTACTGACATTGGCTTTTAAAAGTGATTTCACTGGAATATCTGTCAAACCCAAGTCACGAGATTTGCTGTTAAAGAATTGAGTATACAGAATGCAAACAAAGCCTTCCCTACAAGTGAATCTCCTAACCATTCAACACAATACGAAAAACTGAATAGGATGCAGTTTTCACTCAGATGAAAGACTTATGCTTTCCTTCTTCAGGAGTATTTTCAAAGACATTGACAGAGTGATTCTACAAAGCCTTTTTACTGAAGTTGGCTTTTAAACGTGATTTCACTGGAATTTCTGTCAAACGCAAGACACGAGATTTGCTGTTAAAGAATTTAGTGTACAGAATGCAAACAAACGCTTCCCTACAAGTGAATCACCTAACCATTCAACACAGTACTAAAAACTGAATAGAATGCAGTTTTCACTCAGATGAAAGACGTATACTTTCCTTCTTAAGAAGTGTTTTCAAAGACATTCACAGAGTGATTCTACAAAGTCTTTTTACTGACGTTGGTTTTTAAACGTGATTTCACTGGAATTTCTGTCAAACGCAAGACACGAGAATTGCTGTTAATAAATTGAGTATACAGCATATAAATAAACGCTTCCCTACAAGTGAATCGCCTAACCATTCAACACAGTACTAAAAACTGATTAGAATGCAGTTTTCACTCAGATGAAAGACGTATGCTTTCCTTCTTAAGAAGTGTTTTCAAAGACATTCACAGAGTGATTCTACAAAGCCTTTTTACTGACATTGGCTTTTAAACGTGATTTCACTGGAATATCTGTCAAACCCAAGTCACGAGATTTGCTGTTAAAGAATTGAGTATACAGAATGCAAACAAACGCTTCCCTACAAGTGAATCGCCTAACCATTCAACACAGTTCTAAAAACTTAATAGGATGCAGTTTTCACTCAGATGAAAGAAGTATGCTTTCCTTCTTAAGAAGTGTTTTCAAAGACATTCACAGAGTGATTCTACATAGCCTTTTGACTGACATTGGCTTTTAAACGTGATTTCACTGGAATTTCTGTCAAACGCAAAACACGAGATTTGCTTTTAAAGAATTGAGTATACAAAATGCAAACAAAGGCTTCCCTACAAGTGAATCGCCTAACCATTCAACACAGTACTAAAAACTGAATAGAATGCAGATTTCACTCAGATGAAAGATGTATGCTTTCCTTCTTAAGAAGTGTTTTCAAAGACATTCACAGAGTGATTCTACAAAGCCTTTTTACTGACGTTGGCTTTTAAACTTGATTTCACTGGAATATCTGTCAAACCCAAGACATGTGATTTGCTGTTAAAGAAATGAATATACAGAATGCAAACAAACACTTCCCTACACGTGAATCGCCAAACCGTTCTACTCAGTTATAAAAACTGAATATAATGCAGTTTTCACTCAGATGAAAGTTGTTTGCTTTTCTTATTAAGAATTGTTTTCAAAGATAGTCACAGAGTGATTCTACAAAGCCTTTATACTGACGTTGCCTTTCAAACGTGATTTCACTGGAAATTCAGTCAAAATCAAGACATGAGACTTGCTATTAAAGAAATGAATATACAGAATGCAAACAAACACTTCCCTACACTTGAATCGCCTAAACATTCAACTCAGTTCTAAAAACTGAATAGAATGCTGTTTTCACTCAGATGAAAGTTGTATGCTTTGCATCTTACGAAGTGTTTTCAAAGACATTCACAGAGTGATTCTACAAAGCCTTTTTACTGACGTTGGCTTTTAAACGTGATTTCACTGGAATTTCTGTCAAACGCAAGACACGAGATTTGCTTTTAAAGAATTGAGTATACAGAATGCAAACAAAGGCTTCCCTACAAGTGAATTGCCTAACTGTTCAACTCAGTTATAAAAACTGAATATAATGCAGTTTTCACTCAGATGAAAGTTGTTTGCTTTTCTTCTTAAGTAGTGTTTTCAAAGATATTCACAGAGTGATTCTACAAAGCCTTTATACGGACGTTGCCTTTCAAACGTGATTTCACTGGAAATTCAGTCAAACTCAAGACACAAGACTTGCTATTAAAGAAATGAATATACAGAATGCAAACAAACACTTCCCTACACGTGAATCACCTAACCGTTCAATTCAGTTCTAAAAACTGAATAGAATGCAGTTTTCACTTAGATGAAAGTTGTATGCTTTGCTTCTTAAGAAGCGTTTTCAAAGACATTCACAGAGTGATTCTACAAAGCCTTTTTACTGACGTTGGCTTTCAAACGTGATTTCACTGGAATTTCTGTCAAAAGCAAGACACAAGATTTGCTATTAAAGAATTGAATATACAGAATGCAAACAAACACTTCCCTACACGTGAATCGCCTAAGTGTTCAACTCAGTTCTAAAAACTGAATAGAATGCAGTTTTCACTCAGATGAAAGACGTATGCTTTCATTCTTAAGAAGTGTTTTCAAAGACATTCACAGAGTGATTCTACAAAGCCTTTTTACTGACATTGGCTTTTAAAAGTGATTTCACTGGAATATCTGTCAAACCCAAGTCACGAGATTTGCTGTTAAAGAATTGAGTATACAGAATGCAAACAAAGGCTTCCCTACAAGTGTATCTCCTAACCATTCAACACAATACGAAAAACTGAATAGGATGCAGTTTTCACTCAGATGAAAGACTTATGCTTTCCTTCTTCAGGAGTATTTTCAAAGACATTGACAGAGTGATTCTACAAAGCCTTTTTACTGACATTGGCTTTTAAATGTGATTTCACTGGAATTTCTGTCAAACGCAAGACACGAGATTTGCTGTTAAAGAATTTAGTGTACAGAATGCAAACAAACGCTTCCCTACAAGTGAATCACCTAACCATTCAACACAGTACTAAAAACTGAATAGAATGCAGTTTTCACTCAGATGAAAGACGTATACTTTCCTTCTTAAGAAGTGTTTTCAAAGACATTCACAGAGTGATTCTAAAAAGTCTTTTTACTGACGTTGGTTTTTAAACGTGATTTCACTGGAATTTCTTTCAAACGCAAGACACGAGAATTGCTGTTAAAAAATTGAGTATACAGCATATAAATAAATGCTTCCCTACAAGTGAATCGCCTAACCATTCAACACAGTACTAAAAACTGATTAGAATGCAGTTTTCACTCAGATGAAAGACGTATGCTTTCCTTCTTAAGAAGTGTTTTCAAAGACATTCACAGAGTGATTCTACAAAGCCTTTTTACTGACGTTGGCTTTTAAACGTGATTTCACTGGAATATCTGTCAAACCCAAGTCACGAGATTTGCTGTTAAAGAATTGAGTATACAGAATGCAAACAAACGCTTCCCTACAAGTGAATCGCCTAACCATTCAACACAGTTCTAAAAACTTAATAGGATGCAGTTTTCTCTCAGATGAAAGACGTAGGCTTTCCTTCTTAAGAAGTATTTTCAAAGACATTCACAGAGTGATTCTACAAAGCCTTTTTACTGACGTTGGCTTTTAAACGTGATTTCACTGGAATTTCTGTCAAAAGCAAGACACGAGATTTGCTGTTAAAGAATTGAGTGTACAGAATGCAAACAAATCCTTCCCTACAAGTGAATCACCTAACCATTCAACACAGTACTAAAAACTGAATAGAATGCAGTTTTCACTCAGATGAAAGAAGTATGCTTTCCTTCTTAAGAAGTGTTTTCAAAGACATTCACAGAGTGATTCTACATAGCCTTTTGACTGACATTGGCTTTTAAACGTGATTTCACTGGAATTTCTGTCAAACGCAAGACACGAGATTTGCTTTTAAAGAATTGAGTATACAAAATGCAAACAAAGGCTTCCCTACAAGTGAATCGCCTAACCATTCAACACAGTACTAAAAACTGAATAGAATGCAGTTTTCACTCAGATGAAAGATGTATGCTTTCCTTCTTAAGAAGTGTTTTCAAAGACATTCACAGAGTGATTCTACAAAGCCTTTTTACTGACGTTGGCTTTTAAACGTGATTTCACTGGAATATCTGTCAAACCCAAGACATGTGATTTGCTGTTAAAGAAATGAATATACAGAATGCAAACAAACACTTCCCTACACGTGAATCGCCTAACCGTTCTACTCAGTTATAAAAACTGAATAGAATGCAGTTTTCACTCAGATGAAAGTTGTTTGCTTTTCTTATTAAGAATTGTTTTCAAAGATAGTCACAGAGTGATTCTACAAAGCGTTTATACTGACGTTGCCTTTCAAACGTGATTTCACTGGAAATTCAGTCAAAATCAAGACATGAGACTTGCTATTAAAGAAATGAATATACAGAATGCAAACAAACACTTCCCTACACGTGAATCGCCTAACCATTCAACTCAGTTCTAAAAACTGAATAGAATGCTGTTTTCACTCAGATGAAAGTTGTATGCTTTGCATCTTACGAAGTGTTTTCAAAGACATTCACAGAGTGATTCTATAAAGCCTTTTTTACTGACGTAGGCTTTGAACCTGATTTCACTGGAATTTTTGTCAAAGGCAAGACACGAGACATGCTATTAAAGAATTGAATATACAGAATGCAAACAAAAACTTCCCTACACGTGAATCGCCTAACCATTCAACACAGTACTAAAAACTGAATAGAATGCAGTTTTCACTCAGATGAAAGACGTATGCTTTCTTTCTTAAGAAGTGTTTTCAAAGATATTCACAGAGTGATTCTGCAAAGCCTTTTTTCTGACATTGGCTTTTAAACGTGATTTCACTGGAATATCGGTCAAACCCAAGTCACGAGATTTGCTGTTAAAGAATTGAGTATACAGAATGCAAACAAAGGCTTCCCTACAAGTGAATCGCCTAACCATTCAACACAATACGAAAAACTGAATAGGATGCAGTTTTCACTCAGATGAAAGACGTATGCTTTCCTTCTTCAGGAGTATTTTCAAAGACAGTGACAGAGTGATTCTCAAAATCCTTTTTACTGACATTGGCTTTTAAACGTGATTTCACTGGAATTTCTGTCAAACTCAAGACACGAGGTTTGCTGTTATAGAATTGAGTATACAGAATGCAAACAAACGCTTCTCTACAAGTGAATCACCTAACCATTCAACACAGTACTAAAAACTGAATAGAATGCAGTTTTCACTCAGATGAAAGACGTATACTTTCCTTCTTAAGAAGTGTTTTCAAAGACATTCACAGAGTGATTCTACAAAGCCTTTTTACTGACGTTGGTTTTTAAACGTGATTTCACTGGAATTTCTGTCAAACGCAAGACACGAGAATTGCTGTTAAAAAATTGAGTATACAGCATATAAATAAATGCTTCCCTACAAGTGAATCGCCTAACCATTCAACACAGTACTAAAAACTGATTAGAATGCAGTTTTCACTCAGATGAAAGACGTATGCTTTCCTTCTTAAGAAGTGTTTTCAAAGACATTCACAGAGTGATTCTACAAAGCCTTTTTACTGACATTGGCTTTTAAACGTGATTTCACTGGAATATCTGTCAAACCCAAGTCACGAGATTTGCTGTTAAAGAATTGAGTGTACAGAATGCAAACAAATGCTTCCCTACCAGTGAATCACCTAACCATTCAACACAGTAATAAAAACTGAATAGAATGCAGTTTTCACTCAGATGAAAGAAGTATGCTTTCCTTCTTAAGAAGTGTTTTCAAAGACATTCACAGAGTGATTCTACATAGCCTTTTGACTGACATTGGCTTTTAAACGTGATTTCACTGGAATTTCTGTCAAACGCAAGATACGATATTTGCTTTTAAAGAATTGAGTGTACAAAATGCAAACAAAGGCTTCCCTACAAGTGAATCGCCTAACCATTCAACACAGTACTAAAAACTGAATAGAATGCAGTTTTCACTCAGATGAAAGATGTATGCTTTCCTTCTTAAGAAGTGTTTTCAAAGACATTCACAGAGTGATTCTACAAAGCCTTTTTACTGACGTTGGCTTTTAAACGTGATTTCACTGGAATATCTGTCAAACCCAAGACATGTGATTTGCTGTTAAAGAAATGAATATACAGAATGCAAACAAACACTTCCCTACACGTGAATGGCCTAACCGTTCTACTCAGTTATAAAAACTGAATATAATGCAGTTTTCACTCAGATGAAAGTTGTTTGCTTTTCTTATTAAGAAGTGTTTTCAAAGATAGTCACAGAGTGATTCTACAAAGCCTTTATACTGACGTTGCCTTTCAAACGTGATTTCACTGGAAATTCAGTCAAAATCAAGACACGAGACTTGCTATTAAAGAAATGAATATACAGAATGCAAACAAACACTTCCCTACACGTGAATTGCCTAACCATTCAACTCAGTTCTAAAAACTGAATAGAATGCTGTTTTCACTCAGATGAAAGTTGTATGCTTTGCATCTTACGAAGTGTTTTCAAAGACATTCACAGAGTGATTCTATAAAGCCTTTTTACTGGAGTAGGCTTTCAAACGTGATTTCACTGGAATTTTTGTCAAAGGCAAGACACGAGACATGCTATTAAAGAATTGAATATACAGAATGCAAACAAACACTTCCCTACACGTGAATCGCCTAAGTGTTCAACTCAGTTCTAAAAACTGAATAGAATGCAGTTTTCACACAGATGAAAGACGTATGCTTTGCTACTTAATCACTGTTTTCAAAGACATTCACAGAGTGATTCTACAAAGCCTTTTTACTGACATTGGCTTTCAAACGTGATTTCACTGGAAATTCTGTCAAACGCAAGACACGAGACTTGCTATTAAAGAAATGAATATACAGAATGCAAACAAACACTTCCCTACACGTGAATCGCCTAAGTGTTCAACTCAGTTCAAAAAACTGAATAGAATGCAGTTTTCACTCAGATGAAAGACGTATGCTTTCTTTCTTAAGAAGTGTTTTCAAAGACATTCACAGAGTGATTCTGCAAAGCCTTTTTTCTGACATTGGCTTTTAAACGTGATTTCACTGGAATATCGGTCAAACCCAAGTCACGAGATTTGCTGTTAAAGAATTGAGTATACAGAATGCAAACAAAGGCTTCCCTACAAGTGAATCGCCTAACCATTCAACACAATACGAAAAACTGAATAGGATGCAGTTTTCACTCAGATGAAAGACGTATGCTTTCCTTCTTCAGGAGTATTTTCAAAGACATTGACAGAGTGATTCTCAAAATCCTTTTTACTGACATTGGCTTTTAAACGTGATTTCACTGGAATTTCTGTCAAACTCAAGACACGAGGTTTGCTGTTAAAGAATTGAGTATACAGAATGCAAACAAACGCTTCTCTACAAGTGAATCACCTAACCATTCAACACAGTACTAAAAACTGAATAGAATGCAGTTTTCACTCAGATGAAAGACGTATACTTTCCTTCTTAAGAAGTGTTTTCAAAGACATTCACAGAGTGATTCTACAAAGCCTTTTTACTGACGTTGGTTTTTAAACGTGATTTCACTGGAATTTCTGTCAAACACAAGACACGAGAATTGCTGTTAAAAAATTGAGTATACAGAATATAAATAAACGCTTCCCTACAAGTGAATCGCCTAACCATTCAACACAGTACTAAAAACTGATTAGAATGCAGTTTTCACTCAGATGAAAGACTTATGCTTTCTTTCTTAAGAAGTGTTTTCAAAGACATTCACAGAGTGATTCTACAAAGCCTTTTTACTGACATTGGCTTTTAAACGTGATTTCACTAGAATATCTGTCAAACCCAAGACATGTGATTTGCTGTTAAAGAAATGAATATACAGAATGCAAACAAACACTTCCCTACACGTGAATCGCCTAACCGTTCAACTCAGTTATAAAAACTGAATATAATGCAGTTTTCACTCAGATGAAAGTTGTATGCTTTGCTTCTTAAGAAGCGTTTTCAAAGACATTCACAGAGTGATTCTTCAAAGCCTTTTTACTGACGTTGGCTTTTAAACGTGATTTCACTGGAATTTCTGTCAAAGGGAAGACACAAGATTTGCTGTTAAAGAATTGAGTATACAGAATGCAAACACACGCTTACCTACAAGTGAATCGCCTAACCATTCAACATAGTACTAAAAACTGAATAGAATGCAGTTTTCACTCAGATGAAAGACGTATGCTTTCCTTCTTAAGAAGTGTTTTCAAAGACATTCACATAGTGATTCTACTAAGCCTTTTTACTGACGTTGGCTTTTAAACGTGATTTCACTGGAATATCTGTCAAACCCAAGTCACGAGATTTGCTGTTAAAGAATTGAGTATACAGAATGCAAACAAAGGCTTCCCTACAAGTGAATCTCCTAACCATTCAACACAATAAAAAAACATAATAGGATGCAGTTTTCACTCAGATGAAAGACGTATACTTTCCTTCTTAAGAAGTGTTTTCAAAGACATTCACAGAGTGATTCTACAAAGCCTTTTTACTGAAGTTGGATTTAAACGTGATTTCACTGGAATTTCTGTCAAACGCAAGACACGAGAATTGCTGTTAAAAAATTGAGTATACAGAATATAAATAAACGCTTCCCTACAAGTGAATCGCCTAACCATTCAACACAGTACTAAAAACTGATTGGAATGCAGTTTTCACTCAGATGAAAGACGTATGCTTTCCTTCTTAAGAAGTATTTTCGAAGATATTCACAGAGTGATTCTACAAAGCCTTTTTACTGACGTTGGCTTTTAAACGTGATTTCACTGGAATTTCTGTCAAACGCAAGACACGAGATTTGCTGTTAAAAAATAGAGTGTACAGAATGCAAACAAACGCTTCCCTACAAGTTAATCACCTAACCATTCAACACAGTACTAAAAACTGAATACAATGCAGTTTTCACTCAGATGAAAGACGTATGCTTTCCTTCTTAAGAAGTGTTTTCAAAGACATTCACAGAGTGATTCTACATAGCCTTTTGACGGACATTGTCTTTTAAACGTGATTTCACTGGAATTTCTGTCAAATGCAAGACACGAGATTTGCGGTTAATGAATTGAGTATACAGAATCCAAACAAACGCTTCTCTACAAGTGAATTGCCTAACCATTCAGCACAGTTCTAAAAACTGAATAGAATGCAGTTTTCACTCAGATGAAAGACGTACGCTTTGCTTCTTAAGAATTGTTTTCAAAGACATTCACAGAGTGATTTTACAAAGCCTTTTTACTGATGTTGGCTTTCAAACGTGATTTCACTGGAAATTCTGTCAAACGCAAGACACGAGACTTGCTATTAAAGAAATGAATATACAGAATGCAAACAAACACTTCCCTACACGTGAATCGCCTAACCATTCAACTCAGTTCTAAAAACTGAATAGAATGCTGTTTACACTCAGATGAGATTTGTATGCTTTGCATCTTATGAAGTGTTTTCAAAGACATTCACAGAGTGATTCTATAAAGCCTTTTTACTGACGTTGGCTTTCAAACGTGATTTCACTGGAATTTTTGTCAAACGCAAGACACGAGACATGCTATTAAAGAATTGAGTATACAGAATGCAAACACACGCTTACCTACAAGTGAATCGCCTAACCATTCAACATAGTACTAAAAACTGAATAGAATGCAGTTTTCACTCAGATGAAAGACGTATGCTTTCCTTCTTAAGAAGTGTTTTCAAAGACATTTACAGAGTGATTCTACGAAGCCTTTTTACTGATGTTCGCTTTTAAACGTGATTTCACTGGAATTTCTGTCAAATGCAAGACACGAGATTTGCGGTTAATGAATTGAGTATACAGAATGCAAACAAACGCTTCTCTACAAGTGAATCGCCTAACCATTCAACACAGTTCTAAAAACTGAATAGAATGCAGTTTTCACTCAGACGAAAGACGTATGCTTTCTTTCTTAAGAAGTGTTTTCAATGACATTCACAGAGTGATTCTACAAAGCCTTTTTACTGACGTTGGTTTTTAAACGTGATTTCGCTGGAATTTCTGTCAAACGCAAGACACGAGATTTGCTGTTAAAAAATTGAGTATACAGAATATAAATAAACGCTACCCGACAATTGAATCGCCTAACCATTCAACACAGTACTAAAAACTGATTAGAATGAAGTTTTCACTCAGATGAAAGACGTATGCTTTCCTTCTTAAGAAGTGTTTTCAAAGACATTCAGAGAGTGATTCTACAAAGCCTTTTGTCTGACATTGGCTTTTAAACGTGATTTCACTGGAATACCTGTCAAACCCAAGTCACGAGATTTGCTGTTAAAGAATTGAGTATACAGAATGCAAACAAACGCTTCCCAACAAGTGAATCGCCTAACCATTCAACACAGTTCTAAAAACTGCATAGGACGCAGTTTTCTCTCAGATGAAAGACGTAGGCTTTCCTTCTTTAGAAGTATTTTCAAAGACATTCACAGAGTGATTCTACAAAGCCTTTTTACTGACGTTGGCTTTCAAACGTGATTTCACTGGAATTTCTGTCAAAAGCAAGACACAAGATTTGCTATTAAAGAATTGAATATACAGAATGCAAACAAACACTTCGGTACACGTGAATCACCTAACCATTCAACTCAGTTCTAAAAACTGAATAGAATGCAGTTTTCACTCAGATGAAAGACGTATGCTTTGCTTCTTAATCAGTGTTTTCAAAGACATTCACAGAGTTATTCTACAAAGCCTTTTTACTGATGTTGGCTTTCAAACGTGATTTCACTGGAAATTCTGTCAAACGCAAGACAGGAGACTTGCTATTAAAGAAATGAATATACAGAATGCAAACAAACACTTCCCTACACGTGAATCGCCTAACCATTCAACTCAGTTCTAAAAACTGAATAGAATGCTGTTTTCACTCAGATGAAAGTTGTATGCTTTGCATCTTACGAAGTGTTTTCAAAGACATTCACAGAGTGATTCTACAAAGCCTTTTTACTGACGTTGGCTTTTAAACGTGATTTCACTGGAATTTCTGTCAAACCCAAGACACGAGATTTGCTGTTAAAGAATTGAGTATACAGATTGCAAACAAAGGCTTCCCTATGAGTGAATCGCCTAACCATTCAACACAGTACTAAAAACTGAATAGAATGCAGTTTTCACTCAGATGAAAGACGTATGCTTTCCTTCTTAAGAAGTGTTTTCAAAGACATTCACAGAGTGATTCTACAAAGCCTTTTTACTGACGTTGGCTTTCAAACGTGACTTCACTGGAATTTCTGTCAAACACAAGACACGAGAATTGCTGTTAAAGAATTGAGTATACAGAATGCAAACAAACGCTTCCCTACAAGTGAACCCCTAACCATTCAACTCAGTTCTAAAAACTGAATAGAATGCAGTTTTCACTCAGATGAAAGACGTACGCTTTGCTTCTTAAGAATTGTTTTCAAAGACATTCACAGAGTGATTCTACAAAGCCTTTTTACTGATGTTGGCTTTCAAACGTGATTTCACTGGAAATTCTGTCAAACGCAAGACACGAGACTTGCTATTAAAGAAATGAATATACAGAATGCAAACAACACTTCCCTCCACGTGAATCGCCTAACCATTCAACTCAGTTCTAAAAACTGAATAGAATGCTGTTTTCACTCAGATGAAAGTTGTATGCTTTGCATCTTACGAAGTGTTTTCAAAGACATTCACAGAGTGATTCTATAAAGCCTTTTTACTGACGTTGGCTTTCAAACGTGATTTCACTGGAATTTTTGTCAAACGCAAGACACGAGACATGCTATTAAAGAATTGAATATACAGAATGCAAACAAACACTTCCCTACACGTGAATTGCCTAAGTGTTCAACTCAGTTCTAAAAACTGTAGAATGCAGTTAACACTCAGATGAAAGACGTATGCTTTCTTTCTTAAGAAGTGTTTTCAAAGACATTCACAGAGTGATTCTGCAAAGCCTTTTTACTGACACTGGCTTTTAACGTGATTTCACTGGAATATCGGTCAAACCCAAGTCACGAGATTTGCTGTTAAAGAATTGAGTATACAGAATGCAAACAAAGGCTTCACTACAAGTGAATCGCCTAACCATTCAACACAATACGAAAAACTGAATAGGATGCAGTTTTCACTCAGATGAAAGACGTATGCTTTCCTTCTTCAGGAGTATTTTCAAAGACATTGACAGAGTGATTCTCCAAATCCTTTTTACTGACATTGGCTTTTAAACGTGATTTCACTGGAATTTCTGTCAAACTCAAGACACGAGATTTGCTGTTAAAGAATTGAGTATACAGAATTCAAACAAACGCTTCCCTACAAGTGAATCGCCTAACCATTCAACACAGTACTAAAAACTGAATAGGATGCAGTTTTCACTCAGATGAAAGACTTATGCTTTCCTTCTTAAGAAGTATTTTCAAAGACATTCACAGAGTGATTCTACTAAGCCTTTTTACTGACGTTGGCTTTTAAACGTGATTTCACTGGAATTTCTGTCAAATGCAAGACACGAGAATTGCTGTTAAAGAATTGAGTATACAGAATGCAAAGAAACGCATCCCTACAAGTGAATCACCTAACCATTCAACACAGTACTAAAAACTGAATAGAATGCAGTTTTCACTCAGATGAAAGACGTATGCTTTACTTCTTAAGAACTATTTTCTAAGATATTCACAGAGTGATTCTACAAAGCCTTTTTACTGACGTTGGCTTTTAAACGTGATTTCACTGGAATTTCTGTCAAACGCAAGACACGAGATTTGCTGTTAAAAAATAGAGTGTACAGAATGCAAACAAACGCTTCCCTACAAGTTAATCACCTAACCATTCAACACAGTACTAAAAACTGAATAGAATGCAGTTTTCACTCAGATGAAAGACGTATGCTTTCCTTCTTAAGAAGTGTTTTCAAAGACATTCACAGAGTGATTCTACATAGCCTTTTGACGGACATTGGCTTTTAAACGTGATTTCACTGGAATTTCTGTCAAATGCAAGACACGAGATTTGCGGTTAATGAATTGAGTATACAGAATGCAAACAAACGCTTCTCTACAAGTGAATTGCCTAACCATTCAGCACAGTTCTAAAAACTGAATAGAATGCAGTTTTCACTCAGATGAAAGACGTACGCTTTGCTTCTTAAGAATTGTTTTCAAAGACATTCACAGAGTGATTCTACAAAGCCTTTTTACTGATGTTGGCTTTCAAACGTGATTTCACTGGAAATTCTGTCAAACGCAAGACACGAGACTTGCTATTAAAGAAATGAATATACAGAATGCAAACAAACACTTCCCTACACGTGAATCGCCTAACCATTCAACTCAGTTCTAAAAACTGAATAGAATGCTGTTTTCACTCAGATGAAATTTGTATGCTTTGCATCTTACGAAGTGTTTTCAAAGACATTCACAGAGTGATTCTATAAAGCCTTTTTACTGACGTTGGCTTTCAAACGTGATTTCACTGGAATTTTTGTCAAACGCAAGACACGAGACATGCTATCAAAGAATTGAATATACAGAATGCAAACAAACACTTCCCTACACGTGAATCGCCTAAGTGTTCAACTCAGTTCTAAAAACTGAATAGAATGCAGTTTACACTCAGATGAAAGACGTATGCTTTCTTTCTTAAGAAGTGTTTTCAAAGACATTCACAGAGTGATTCTGCAAAGCCTTTTTACTGACATTGGCTTTTAAACGTGATTTCACTGGAATATCGGTCAAACCCAAGTCACGAGATTTGCTGTTAAAGAATTGAGTATACAGAATGCAAACAAAGGCTTCACTACAAGTGAATCGCCTAACCATTCAACACAATACGAAAAACTGAATAGGATGCAGTTTTCACTCAGATGAAAGACGTATGCTTTCCTTCTTCAGGAGTATTTTCAAAGACATTGACAGAGTGATTCTCCAAATCCTTTTTACTGACATTGGCTTTTAAACGTGATTTCACTGGAATTTCTGTCAAACTCAAGACACGAGATTTGCTGTTAAAGAATTGAGTATACAGAATGCAAACAAACGCTTCCCTACAAGTGAATCGCCTAACCATTCAACACAGTACTAAAAACTGAATAGGATGCAGTTTTCACTCAGATGAAAGACGTATGCTTTCCTTCTTAAGAAGTGTTTTCAAAGACATTCACAGAGTGATTCTACTAAGCCTTTTTACTGACGTTGGCTTTTAAACGTGATTTCACTGGAATTTCTGTCAAACGCAAGACACGAGAATTGCTGTTAAAGAATTGAGTATACAGAATGCAAAGAAACGCATCCCTACAAGTGAATCACCTAACCATTCAAAACAGTACTAAAAACTGAATAGAATGCAGTTTTCACTCAGATGAAAGACGTATGCTTTCCTTTTTAAGAAGTGTTTTCAAACACATTCACAGAGTGATTCTACGAAGCCTTTTTACTGATGTTCACTTTTAAACGTGATTTCACTGGAATTTCTGTCAAATGCAAGACACGAGATTTGCGGTTAATGAATTGAGTATACAGAATGCAAACAAACGCTTCTCTACAAGTGAATCGCCTAACCATTCAACACAGTTCTAAAAACTGAATAGAATGCAGTTTTCACTCAGACGAAAGACGTATGCTTTCTTTCTTAAGAAGTGTTTTCAAAGACATTCACAGAGTGATTCTACAAAGCCTTTTTACTGACGTTGGTTTTTAAACAGATTTCGCTGGAATTTCTGTCAAACGCAAGACACGAGATTTGCTGTTAAAAAATTGAGTATACAGAATATAAATAAACGCTACCCTACAATTGAATCGCCTAACCATTCAACACAGTACTAAAAACTGATTAGAATGCAGTTTTCACTCAGATGAAAGACGTATGCTTTCCTTCTTAAGAAGTGTTTTCAAAGACATTCAGAGAGTGATTCTACAAAGCCTTTTGTCTGACATTGGCTTTTAAACATGATTTCACTGGAAATTCTGTCAAACGCAAGACACGAGACTTGCTATTAAAGAAATGAATATACAGAATGCAAACAAACACTTCCCTACACGTGAATAGGCTAACCATTCAACTCAGTTCTAAAAACTGAATAGAATGCTGTTTTCACTCAGATGAAAGTTGTATGCTTTGCATCTTATGAAGTGTTTTCAAAGACATTCACAGAGTGATTCTACAAAGCCTTTTTACTGACGTTGGCTTTTAAATGTGATTTCACTGGAATTTCTGTCAAACCCAAGACACGAGATTTGCTGTTAAAGAATTGAGTATACAGATTGCAAACAAAGGCTTCCCTATGAGTGAATCGCCTAAAAATTCAACACAGTACTAAAAACTGAATAGAATGCAGTTTTCACTCAGATGAAAGACGTATGCTTTCCTTCTTAAGAAGTGTTTTCAAAGAGATTCACAGAGTGATTCTACAAAGCCTTTTTACTGACGTTGGCTTTCAAACGTGACTTCACTGGAATTTCTGTCAAACACAAGACACGAGAATTGCTGTTAAAGAATTGAGTATACAGAATGCAAACAAACGCTTCCCTACAAGTGAATCGCCTAACCATTCAACTCAGTTCTAAAAACTGAATAGAATGCAGTTTTCACTCAGATGAAAGACGTACGCTTTGCTTCTTAAGAATTGTTTTCAAAGACATTCACAGAGTGATTCTACAAAGCCTTTTTACTGATGTTGGCTTTCAAACGTGATTTCACTGGAAATTCTGTCAAACGCAAGACACGAGACTTGCTATTAAAGAAATGAATATACAGAATGCAAACAAACACTTCCCTACACGTGAATCGCCTAACCATTCAACTCAGTTCTAAAAACTGAATAGAATGCTGTTTTCACTCAGATGAAAGTTGTATGCTTTGCATCTTACGAAGTGTTTTCAAAGACATTCACAGAGTGATTCTATAAAGCCTTTTTACTGACGTTGGCTTTCAAACGTGATTTCACTGGAATTTTTGTCAAACGCAAGACACGAGACATGCTATTAAAGAATTGAATATACAGAATGCAAACAAACACTTCCCTACACGTGAATTGCCTAAGTGTTCAACACAGTTCTAAAAACTGAATAGAATGCAGTTAACACTCAGATGAAAGACGTATGCTTTCTTTCTTAAGAAGTGTTTTCAAAGACATTCACAGAGTGATTCTGCAAAGCCTTTTTACTGACACTGGCTTTTAAACGTGATTTCACTGGAATATCGGTCAAACCCAAGTCACGAGATTTGCTGTTAAAGAATTGAGTATACAGAATGCAAACAAAGGCTTCACTACAAGTGAATCGCCTAACCATTCAACACAATACGAAAAACTGAATAGGATGCAGTTTTCACTCAGATGAAAGACGTATGCTTTGCTTCTTAAGAAGTGTTTTCAAAGACATTCACAGAGTGATTCTTCAAAGCCTTTTTACTGACGTTGGCTTTCAAACGTGATTTCACTCTAATTTCTGTCAAATGCAAGACACGAGACTTGCTATTAAAGAAATGAATATACAGAATGCAAACAAACACTTCCCTACATGTGAATCGCCTAACCGTTCAATTCAGTTCTAAAAACAGAATACAATGCAGTTTACACTCAGATGAAAGACGTATGCTTTCCTTCTTAAGAAGTGTTTTCAAAGACATTCACAGAGTGATTCTACAAAGCCTTTTTACTGACATTGGCTTTAAAACGTGATTTCACCGGAATTTCTGTCAAACGCAAGACACGAGACTTGCTATTAAAGAATTGAATATAAAGAATGCAAACAAACACTTCCCTACACGTGAATCGCCTAACCATTCTACTCAGTTCTAAAAACTGAATAGAATGCAGTTTTCACTCAGATGAAAGACGTATGCTTTGCTTCTTCAGAAGTGTTTTCAAAGACATTCACAGTGTGATTCTACAAAGCCTTTTTACTGACGTTGGCTTTCAAACGTGATTTCACTGGAATTTCTGTCAAACGTAAGACACGAGACTTGCTATTAAAGAATTGAATATACAGAATGCAAACAAACACTTCCCTACACGTGAATCGCCTAACCGTTCAACTCAGTTCTAAAAACAGAATACAATGCAGTTTTCACTCAGATGAAAGACGTATGCTTGGCTTCTCAAGAAGTGTTTTCTAAGACATTCACAGAGTTATTCTACAAAGCCTTTTTACTGACATTGGCTTTCAAACATGATTTCACTGGAATTTCTGTCAAATGCAAGACAAGAGACATGCTATTAAAGAATTGAATATACAGAATGCAAACAAACACTTCCCTACACGTCAATCGCCTAACAATTCAACTCAATTCTAAAAACTGAATAGAATGCGGTTTACACTCAGATAAAAGACGTATGCTTTGCTTCTTAAGAAGTGTTTTCAAAGACATTCACAGAGTGATTCTTCAAAGCCTTTTTACTGACGTTGGCTTTCAAACGTGATTTCACTCTAATTTCTGTCAAATGCAATACACGAGACTTGCTATTAAAGAAATGAATATACAGAATGCAAACAAACACTTCCCTACATGTGAATCGCCTAACCGTTCAATTCAGTTCTAAAAACAGAATACAATGCAGTTTACACTCAGATGAAAGACGTATGCTTTCCTTCTTAAGAAGTGTTCTCTAAGACATTCACAGAGGGATTCTACATAGCCTTTTTACTGACATTGGCTTTAAAACGTGATTTCACTGGAATTTCTGTCAAACGCAAGACACGAGACTTGCTATTAAAGAATTGAATATAAAGAATGCAAACAAACACTTCCCTACACGTGAATCGCCTAACCATTCTACTCAGTTCTAAAAACTGAATAGAATGCAGTTTTCACTCAGATGAAAGACGTATGCTTTGCTTCTTAAGAAGTGTTTTCAAAGACATTCACAGTGTGATTCTACAAAGCCTTTTTACTGACGTTGGCTTTCAAACGTGATTTCACTGGAATTTCTGTCAAAGGTAAGACACGAGACTTGCTGTTAAGAATTGAATATACAGAATGCAAACAAACACTTCCCTACACGTGAATTGCCTAACCGTTCAACTCAGTTCTAAAAACAGAATACAATGCAGTTTTCACTCAGATGAAAGACGTATGCTTGGCTTCTTAAGAAGTGTTTTCAAAGACATTCACAGTGTGATTCTACAAAGCCTTTTTACTGACATTGGCTTTCAAACATGATTTCACTGGAATTTCTGTCAAATGCAAGACAAGAGACATGCTATTAAAGAATTGAATATACAGAATGCAAACAAACACTTCCCTACACGACAATTCTAAAAACTGAATAGAATGCGGTTTACACTCAGATGAAAGACGTATGCTTTGCTTCTTAAGAAGTGTTTTCAAAGACATTCACAGAGTGATTCTTCAAAGCCTTTTTACTGACGTTGGCTTTCAAACGTGATTTCACTCTAATTTCTGTCAAATGCAAGACACGAGACTTGCTATTAAAGAAATGAATATACAGAAAGCAAACAAACACTTCCCTACATGTGAATCGCCTAACCGTTCAATTCAGTTCTAAAAACAGAATACAATGCAGTTTACACTCAGATGAAAGACGTATGCTTTCCTTCTTAAGAAGTGTTTTCTAAGACATTCACAGAGTGATTCTACATAGCCTTTTTACTGACATTGGCTTTAAAACGTGATTTCACTGGAATTTCTGTCAAACGCAAGACACGAGACTTGCTATTAAAGAATTGAATATACAGAATGCAAATAAACACTTCCCTACACGTGAATCGCCTAACCGTTCAACTCAGTTCTGAAAACTGAATAGAATGCAGTTTTCACTCAGATGAAAGACATATGTTTTGCTTCTTAAGAAGTGTTTTCAAAGACATTCACAGAGTGATTCTACAAAGCCTTTTTACTGACATTGGCTTTCAAACATGATTTCACTGGAATTTCTGTCAAACGTAAGACACGAGACTTGCTATTAAAGAATTGAATATACAGAATGCAAACAAACACTTCCCTACACGTGAATCGCCTAACCGTTCAACTCAGTTCTAAAAACAGAATACAATGCAGTTTTCACTCAGATGAAAGACGTATGCTTGGCTTCTCAAGAAGTGTTTTCTAAGACATTCACAGAGTTATTCTACAAAGCCTTTTTACTGACATTGGCTTTCAAACATGATTTCACTGGAATTTCTGTCAAATGCAAGACAAGAGACATGCTATTAAAGAATTGAATATACAGAATGCAAACAAACACTTCCCTACACGTCAATCGCCTAACAATTCAACTCAATTCTAAAAACTGAATAGAATGCGGTTTACACTCAGATAAAAGACGTATGCTTTGCTTCTTAAGAAGTGTTTTCAAAGACATTCACAGAGTGATTCTTCAAAGCCTTTTTACTGACGTTGGCTTTCAAACGTGATTTCACTCTAATTTCTGTCAAATGCAATACACGAGACTTGCTATTAAAGAAATGAATATACAGAATGCAAACAAACACTTCCCTACATGTGAATCGCCTAACCGTTCAATTCAGTTCTAAAAACAGAATACAATGCAGTTTACACTCAGATGAAAGACGTATGCTTTCCTTCTTAAGAAGTGTTCTCTAAGACATTCACAGAGGGATTCTACATAGCCTTTTTACTGACATTGGCTTTAAAACGTGATTTCACTGGAATTTCTGTCAAACGCAAGACACGAGACTTGCTATTAAAGAATTGAATATAAAGAATGCAAACAAACACTTCCCTACACGTGAATCGCCTAACCATTCTACTCACTTCTAAAAACTGAATAGAATGCAGTTTTCACTCAGATGAAAGACGTATGCTTTGCTTCTTAAGAAGTGTTTTCAAAGACATTCACAGTGTGATTCTACAAAGCCTTTTTACTGACGTTGGCTTTCAAACGTGATTTCACTGGAATTTCTGTCAAAGGTAAGACACGAGACTTGCTGTTAAAGAATTGAATATACAGAATGCAAACAAACACTTCCCTACACGTGAATCGCCTAACCGTTCAACTCAGTTCTAAAAACAGAATACAATGCAGTTTTCACTCAGATGAAAGACGTATGCTTGGCTTCTTAAGAAGTGTTTTCAAAGACATTCACAGTGTGATTCTACAAAGCCTTTTTACTGACATTGGCTTTCAAACATGATTTCACTGGAATTTCTGTCAAATGCAAGACAAGAGACATGCTATTAAAGAATTGAATATACAGAATGCAAACAAACACTTCCCTACACGACAATTCTAAAAACTGAATAGAATGCGGTTTACACTCAGATGAAAGACGTATGCTTTGCTTCTTAAGAAGTGTTTTCAAAGACATTCACAGAGTGATTCTTCAAAGCCTTTTTACTGACGTTGGCTTTCAAACGTGATTTCACTCTAATTTCTGTCAAATGCAAGACACGAGACTTGCTATTAAAGAAATGAATATACAGAATGCAAACAAACACTTCCCTACATGTGAATCGCCTAACCTTTCAATTCAGTTCTAAAAACAGAATACAATGCAGTTTACACTCAGATGAAAGACGTATGCTTTCCTTCTTAAGAAGTGTTTTCTAAGACATTCACAGAGTGATTCTACATAGCCTTTTTACTGACATTGGCTTTAAAACGTGATTTCACTGGAATTTCTGTCAAACGCAAGACACGAGACTTGCTATTAAAGAATTGAATATACAGAATGCAAATAAACACTTCCCTACACGTGAATCGCCTAACCGTTCAACTCAGTTCTGAAAACTGAATAGAATGCAGTTTTCACTCAGATGAAAGACATATGTTTTGCTTCTTAAGAAGTGTTTTCAAAGACATTCACAGAGTGATTCTACAACGCCTTTTTACTGACATTGGCTTTCAAACATGATTTCACTGGAATTTCTGTCAAATGCAAGACAAGAGACATGCTATTAAAGAATTGAATATACAGAATGCAAACAAACACTTCCCTACACGTCAATCGCCTAACCATTCAACTCAATTCTAAAAACTGAATAGAATGCGGTTTACACTCAGATGAAAGACGTATGCTTTGCTTCTTAAGAAGTGTTTTCAAAGACATTCACAGAGTGATTCTTCAAAGCCTTTTTACTGACGTTGGCTTTCAAACGTGATTTCACTATAATTTCTGTCAAATGCAAGACACGAGACTTGCTATTAAAGAAATGAATATACAGAATGCAAACAAACACTTCCCTACATGTGAATCGCCTAACCGTTCAACTCAGTTCTAAAAACAGAATACAATGCAGTTTACACTCAGATGAAAGACGTATGCTTTGCTTCTTAAGAAGTGTTTTCTAAGAAAATTCACAGAGTGATTCTACAAAGCCTTTTTACTGACATTGGCTTTAAAACGTGATTTCACTGGAATTTCTGTCAAACGCAAGACACGAGACTTGCTATTAAAGAATTGAATATAAAGAATGCAAACAAACACTTCCCTACACGTTAATCGCCTAACCGTTCTACTCAGTTCTAAAAACAGAATAGAATGCAGTTTTCACTCAGATGAAAGACGTACCCTTTGCTTCTTAAGAAGTGTTTTCAAAGACATTCACAGTGTGATTCTACAAAGCCTTTTTACTGACGTTGCTTTCAAATGTGATTTCACTGGAATTTCTGTTAAACGTAAGACACGAGACTTGCTATTAAAGAATTGAATATACAGAATGCAAACAAACAGGTCCCTACACGTGAATCGCCTAACTGTTCAACTCAGTTCTAAAAACTGAATAGAATGCAGTTTTCACTCAGATGAAAGACGTATGCTTTGCTACTTAAGAAGTGTTTTCAAAGACATTCACAGTGTGATTATACAAAGCCTTTTTACTGACATAGCCTTTCAAACGTGATTTCACAGGAATTTCTGTCAAACGTAAGACACGAGACTTGCTATTAAAGAATTGAATATACAGAATGCAAACAAACACTTCCCTACACGTGAATCGCCTAACTGTTCAACTCAGTTCTAAAAACTGAATAGAATGCAGTTTTCACTCAGATGAAAGACATATGCTTTCCTTCTTAAGAAGTGTTTTCAAAGACATTCACAGAGTGATTCTACAAAGCCTTTTTACTGATGTTGGCTTTTAAACGTGATTTCACTGGAAATTCAGTCTAACGCAAGACAAGAGATTTGCTATTAAAGAATTGAATATACAGAATGCAAACAAACACTTTCCTACAAGTGAATCGCCTAATCATTCAACTCAGTTCTAAAAACTGAATAGAATGCAGTTTTCACTCAGATGAAAGACGTATGCTTTGCTTCTTAAGAAGTGTATTCAAAGACATTCACAGAGTGATTCTACAAAGCCTTTTTACTCATGTTGGCTTTCAAACGTGATTTCACTGGAATTTCTGTCAAACGCAAGACACGAGACTTGCTATTAAAGAATTGAATATACAGAATGCAAATAAACACTTCCCTACACGTGAATCGCCTAACCGTTCAACTCAGTTCTGAAAACTGAATAGAATGCAGTTTTCACTCAGATGAAAGACATATGTTTTGCTTCTTAAAAAGTGTTTTCAAAGACATTCACAGAGTGATTCTACAAAGCCTTTTTACTGACATTGGCTTTCAAACATGATTTCACTGGAATTTCTGTCAAATGCAAGACAAGAGACATGCTATTAAAGAATTGAATATACAGAATGCAAACAAACACTTCCCTACAAGTCAATCGCCTAACCATTCAACTCAATTCTAAAAACTGAATAGAATGCGGTTTACACTCAGATGAAAGACGTATGCTTTGCTTCTTAAGAAGTGTTTTCAAAGACATTCACAGAGTGATTCTTCAAAGCCTTTTTACTGACGTTGGCTTTCAAACGTGATTTCACTCTAATTTCTGTCAAATGCAAGACACGAGACTTGCTATTAAAGAAATGAATATACAGAATGCAAACAAACACTTCCCTACATGTGTATCGCCTAACCTTTCAACTCAGTTCTAAAAACAGAATACAATGCAGTTTACACTCATGAAAGACGTATGCTTTGCTTCTTAAGAAGTGTTTTCTAAGAAAATTCACAGAGTGATTCTACAAAGCCTTTTTACTGACATTGGCTTTCAAACGTGATTTCACTGGAATTTCTGTCAAACGCAAGACAAGAGACATGCTATTAAAGAATTGAATATACAGAATGCAAACAAACACTTCCCTACATGTCAATCGCCTAACCATTCAACTCAATTCTAAAAACTGAATAGAATGCGGTTTACACTCAGATGAAAGACGTATGCTTTGCTTCTTAAGAAGTGTTTTCAAAGACATTCACAGAGTGATTCTTCAAAGCCTTTTTACTGACGTTGGCTTTCCATCGTGATTTCACTGGAATTTCTATCAAACGCAAGATAAGAGACTTGCTATTAAAGAATTGAATATACAGAATGCAAACAAACACTTCCCTACCTGTGAATTGCCTAACCGTTCAACTCAGTTCTAAAAACAGAATAGAATGCAGTTTTCACTCAAATGAAAGACTTATGCTTTGCTTCTTAAGAAGTGTTTTCAATGACATTCACAGACTGATTCTACAAAGCCTTTATACTGACCTTGCCTTTCAAACGTGATTTCACTGGAATTTCTGTCAAAGGCAAGACACGAGACTTGCTATTAAAGAAATGAATATACAGAATGCAAACAAACACTTCCCTACACGTGAATCGCCTAACCGCTCAACTCAGTTCTGAAAACTGAATAGAATGCAGTTTTCACTCAGATGAAAGACATATGTTTTGCTTCTTAAGAAGTGTTTTCAAAGACATTCACAGAGTGATTCTACAAAGCCTTTTTTACTGACATTGGCTTTCAAACATGATTTCACTGGAATTTCTGTCAAATGCAACACAAGAGACATGCTATTAAAGAATTGAATATACAGAATGCAAACAAACACTTCCCTACACGTGAATCGCCTAACCATTCTACTCAGTTCTAAAAACTGAATAGAATGCAGTTTTCACTCAGATGAAAGACGTAAGCTTTGCTTCTTAAGAAGTGTTTTCAAAGACATTCACAGTGTGATTCTACAAAGCCTATTTACTGACGTTGCCTTTCAAATGTGATTTCACTGGAATTTCTGTTAAACGTAAGACACGAGACTTGCTATTAAAGAATTGAATATACAGAATGCAAACAAACACGTCCCTACACGTGAATCGCCTAACTGTTCAACTCAGTTCTAAAAACTGAATAGAATGCAGTTTTCACTCAGATGAAAGACGTATGCTTTGCAACTTAAGAAGTGTTGTCAAAGACATTCACAGTGTGATTATACAAAGCCTTTTTACTGACATAGCCTTTCAAACGTGATTTCACTGGAATTTCTGTCAAACGTAAGACACGAGACTTGCTATTAAAGAATTGAATATACAGAATGCAAACAAACACTTCCCTACACGTGAATCGCCTAACTGTTCAACTCAGTTCTAAAAACTGAATAGAATGCAGTTTTCACTCAGATGAAAGACATATGCTTTCCTTCTTAAGAAGTGTTTTCAAAGATATTCACAGAGTGATTCTACAAAGCCTTTTTACTGATGTTGGCTTTTAAACGTGATTTCACTGGAAATTCTGTCTAACGCAAGACAAGAGATTTGCTATTAAAGAATTGAATATACAGAATGCAAACAAACACTTCCCTACAAGTGAATCGCCTAATCATTCAACTCAGTTCTAAAAACTGAATAGAATGCAGTTTTCACTCAGATGAAAGACGTATGCTTTGCTTCTTAAGAAGTGTATTCAAAGACATTCACAAAGTGATTCTACAAAGCCTTTTTACTGATGTTGGCTTTCAAACGTGATTTCACTGGAAATTCTGTCTAACGCAAGACACGAGACTTGCTATTAAAGAATTGAATATACAGAATGCAAATAAACACTTCCCTACACGTGAATCGCCTAACCGTTCAACTCAGTTCTGAAAACTGAATAGAATGCAGTTTACACTCAGATGAAAGACATATGCTTTGCTTCTTAAGAAGTGTTTTCAAAGACATTCACAGAGTGATTCTTCAAAGCCTTTTTACTGACGTTGGCTTTCAAACGTGATTTCACTCTAATTTCTGTCAAATGCAAGACACGAGACTTGCTATTAAAGAAAAGAATATACAGAATGCAAACAAACACTTCCCTACATGTGAATCGCCTAACCGTTCAACACAGTACTAAAAACTGAATAGAATGCAGTTTTCACTCAGATGAAAGACGTATGCTTTCCTTCTTAAGAAGTGTTTTCTAAGAAAATTCACAGAGTGATTCTACAAAGCCTTTTTACTGACATTGGCTTTCAAACGTGATTTCACTGGAATTTCTGTCAAACGCAAGATAAGAGACTTGCTATTAAAGAATTGAATATACAGAATGCAAACAAACACTTCCCTACCTGTGAATCGCCTAACCGTTCAACTCAGTTCTAAAAACTGAATAGAATGCAGTTTTCACTCAAATGAAAGATGTATGCTTTGCTTCTTAAGAAGTGTTTTCAATGACATTCACAGACTGATTCTACAAAGCCTTTATACTGACCTTGCCTTTCAAACGTGATTTCACTGGAATTTCTGTCAAACGCAAGACACGAGACTTGCTATTAGAGAAATGAATATACAGAATGCAAACAAACACTTCCCTACATGTGAATCGCCTAACCGTTCAACTCAGTTCTAAAAACAGAATACAATGTAGTTTACACTCAGATGAAAGACGTATGCTTTGCTTCTTAAGAAGTGTTTTCTAAGACATTCACAGAGTGATTCTACAAAGCCTTTTTACTGACATTGGCTTTAAAAAGTGATTTAACTGGAATTTCTGTCAAACGCAAGACAGGAGACTTGCTATTAAAGAATTGAATATACAGAATGCAAACAAACACTTCCCTACCCGTGAATCGCCTAACCGTTCAACTCAGTTCTGAAAACTGAATAGAATGCGGTTTACACTCAGATGAAAGACGTATGCTTTGCTTCTTAAGAAGTGTTTTCAAAGACATTCACAGAGTGATTCTACAAAGCCTTTTTACTGACTTTGGATTTCAAACGTGATTTCACTGGAATTTCTTTCAAACGCAAGACACGAGACTTGCTATTAAAGAATTGAATATACAGAATGCAAACAAACACTTCCCTACACGTGAATCGCCTAACCGTTCAACTCAGTTCTAAAAACTGAATACAATACAGTTTTCACTCAGATGAAAGACGTATGATTTGCTTCTTAAGAAGTGTTTTCAAAGACATTCTCAGAGTGATTCTACAAAGCCTTTTTACTGACGGTGGCTTTCAAACGTGATTTCACTGGAATTTCTGTCAAACACAAGACAACAGATTTGCTATTAAAGAATTGAATATACAGAATGCAAACAAACACTTCCCTACACGTGAATCGCCTAACTGTTCAACTCAGTTCTAAAAACAGAATCGAATGCAGTTTTCACTCAGATGAAAGACGTATGCTTGGCTTCTTAAGAAGTGTTTTCTAAGACATTCACAGAGTGATTCTACAAAGCCTTTTTACTGACATTGGCTTTCAAATATGATTTCACTGGAATTTCTGTCAAATGCAAGACAAGAGACATGCTATTAAAGAATTGAATATACAGAATGCAAACAAACACTTCCCTACACATCAATCGCCTAACCATTCAACTCAATTCTAAAAACTGAATAGAATGCGGTTTACACTCAGATGAAAGACGTATGCTTTGCTTCTTAAGAAGTGTTTTCAAAGACATTCACAGAGTGATTCTTCAAAGCCTTTTTACTGACGTTGGCTTTCAAACGTTATTTCACTCTAATTTCTGTCCTATGCAAGACACGAGACTTCCTATTAAAGAAATGAATATACAGAATGCAAACAAACACTTCCCTACACGTGAATCGCCTAATCGTTCAACTCAGTTCTAAAAATTGAATAGAATGCAGTTTTCACTCAGATGAAAGACGTATGCTTGGCTTCTTAAGAAGTGTTTTCTAAGACATTCACAGAGTTATTCTACAAAGCCTTTTTACTGATGTTGGCTTTCAAAGGTGATTTCACTGGAATTTCTGTCAAAGGCAAGACACAAGATTTGCTATTAAAGAATTGAATATACAGAATGCAAACAAACACTTCCCTACACGTGAATCGGCAAACAGTTCAATTCAGTTCTAAACTGAATAGAATGCAGTTTTCACTCAGATGATAGACTTATGCTTTGCTTCTTAAGAAGTGTTTTCAAAGACATTCACAGTGTGATTCTACAAAGCCTTTTTACTGACGTTGGCTTTCAAACGTGATTTCACTGGAATATCTGTCAAACGTAAGTCACGAGACTTGCTATTAAAGAATTGAATATACAGAATGCAAACAAACACTTCCCTACAGGTCAATCGCCTAACCATTCAACTCAATTCTAAAAACTGAATAGAATGCGGTTTACACTCAGATGAAAGACGTGTGCTTTGCTTCTTAAGAAGTGTTTTCAAAGACATTCACAGAGTGAATCTACAAAGCCTTTTTTCTGATGTTGGCTTTTAAACGTGATTTCACTGGAAATTCTGTCTAATGTAGGACACGAGATTTGCTATTAAAGAATTGAATATACAGAATGCAAACAAACACTTCCCTACAAGTGAATCGCCTAACCATTCAACTCAGTTCTAAAAACTGAATAGAATGCAGTTTTCACTCAGAAGAAAGACGTATGCTTTGCTTCTTAAGAAGTGTTTTCAAAGACATTCACAGAGTGATTCTACAAAGCCTTTTTACTGACGTTGGCTTTCAAACGTGATTTCACTGGAATTAATGTCAAAAACAAGACAGAAGACTTGCTATTAAAGAATTGAATATACAGAATGCAAACAAACACTTCCCTACACGTGAATCACCTAAACGTTCAACTCATTTCTAAAAACTGAATAGAATGCAGTTTTCACTCAGATGAAAGACGTATGCTTTGCTTCTTAAGAAGAGTTTTCAAAGACATTCACAGAGTGATTCTACAAAGCCTTTTTACTGACGTTGGCTTTCAAACGTGCTTTCACTCTAATTTCTGTCAAATGCAAGACACTAGACTTGCTATTAAAGAAATGAATATACAGAATGCAAACAAACAATTCCCTACATGTGAATCGCCTAACCGTTCAACTCAGTTCTAAAAACAGAATATAATGCAGTTTACACTCAGATGAAAGACGTATGCTTTGCTTCTTAAGAAGTGTTTTCTAAGACATTCACAGAGTTATTCTACAAAGCCTTTTTACTGATGTTGGCTTTCAAAGGTGATTTCACTGGAATTTCTGTCAAAGGCAAGACACGAGACTTGCTATTAAAGAATTGAATATACAGAATGCAAACAAAAACTTCCCTACACGTGAATCGGCAAACAGTTCAACTCAGTTCTAAACTGAATAGAATGCAGTTTTCACTCAGATGAAAGACGTATGCTTTGCTTCTTAATCAGTGTTTACAAAGACATTCACAGAGTGATTCTACAAAGCCGTTTAAGTGACATTGGCTTTTAAACGTGATTTCACTGGAATTTCTGTCAACCACAACACACAAGATTTGCTATTAACGAGTAGAATATACAGAATGCAAACAAACACTTCCCTACAAGTGAATCGCCAAACTGTTCAACTCAGTTCTAGAAAATGAATAGAATGCAGTTTTCACTCAGATGAAAGACGTATGCTTTGCTTCTTAAGAAGTGTTTTCTAAGACATTCACAGAGTGATTCTACAAAGCCTTTTTACTGACATTGGCTTTAAAACATGATTTCACTGGAATTTCTGTCAAACGCGAGACACGAGACTTGCTATTAAAGAATTGAATATACAGAATGCAAATAAACACTTCCCTACACGTGAAACGCCTAACAGTTCAACTCAGTTCTGAAAACTGAATAGAATGCAGTATTCACTCAGATGAAAGACATATGTTTTGCTTCTTAAGAAGTGTTTTCAAAGACATTCTCAGAGTGATTCTACAAAGCCTTTTTACTTATGTTGGCTTTCAAACGTGATTTCACTGGAATTTCTGTCAAATGCAAGACAAGAGACTTGCTATTAAAGAATTGAATATACAGAATGCAAACAAACACTTCCCTACACATGAATCGCCTAACCATTCAACTCAGTTCTGAAAACTGAATAGAATGCAGTTTTCACTCAGATGAAAGACATATGCTTTGCTTCTTAAGAAGTGTTTTCAAAGACATTCACAGAGTGATTCTACAAAGCCTTTTTATTGATGTTGGCTTTCAAAGGTGATTTCACTGGAATTTCTGTCAAAGGCAAGACACAAGATTTGCTATTAAAGAATTGAATATACAGAATGCAAACAAAAACTTCCCTACACGTGAATCGGCAAACAGTTCAACTCAGTTCTAAACTGAATAGAATGCAGTTTTCACTCAGATGAAAGACATATGCTTTGCTTCTTAATCAGTGTTTACAAAGACATTCACAGAGTGATTCTACAAAGCCGTTTAAGTGACATTGGCTTTTAAACATGATTTCACTGGAATTTCTGTCAACCACAACACACAAGATTTGCTATTAACGAGTAGAATATACAGAATGCAAACAAACACTTCCCTACAAGTGAATTGCCTAACCGTTCAACTCAGTTCTAAAAACAGAATAGAATGCAGTTTTCACTCAGATGAAAGACTTATGCTTTGCTTCTTAATCAGTGTATTCAAAGACATTCACAGAGTGATTCTACAAAGCCTTTATACTGACATTGGCTTTAAAACGTGATTTCACTGTAATTTCTGTCAAACGCAAGACAAGAGACTTGCTATTAAAGAATTGAATATACAGAATGCAAACAAAAACTTCCCTACACGTGTATATCCTAATCGTTCAACTCAGTTCTAAAAACTGAATAGAATGCAGTTTTCACTCAGATGAAAGACGTATGCTTTGCTTCTTAAGAAGTGTTTTCAAAGACATTCACAGAGTGAATCTACAAAGCCTTTTTTCTGATGTTGGCTTTTAAACGTGATTTCACTGGAAATTTTGTCTAACGTAAGACACGAGATTTGCTATTAAAGAATTGAATATACAGAATGCAAACAAACACTTCCCTACAAGTGAATCGCCTAACCATTCAACTCATTTCAAAAAACTGAATAGAATGCAGTTTTCACTCAGATGAAAGATGTATGCTTTGCTTCTTAAGAAGTGTTTTCTAAGACATTCACAGAGTGATTCTACAAAGCCTTTTTACTGACATTGGCTTTAAAACGTGATTTCACTGGAATTTCTGTCAAACGCAAGACTCGAGACTTGCTATTAAAGAATTGAATATACAGAATGCAAATAAACACTTCCCTACAAGTGAATCGCCTAACCGTTCAACTCAATTCTAAAAACTGAATAGAATGCGGTTTACACTCAGATGAAAGACGTATGCTTTGCTTCTTAAGAAGTGTTTTCAAAGACATTCACAAAGTGATTCTTCAAAGCCTTTTTACTGACTTTGGCTTTCAAACGTGATTTCACTCTAATTTCTGTCAAATGCAAGACACGAGACTTCCTATTAAAGAAATGAATATACAGAATGCAAACAAACACTTCCCTACATGTGAATCGCCTAACCGTTCAACTCAGTTCTAAAAACAGAATACAATGCAGTTTACACTCAGATGAAAGACGTATGCTTTGCTTCTTAAGAAGTGTTTTCTAAGACATTCACAGAGTGATTCTACAAAGCCTTTTTACTGACATTGGCTTTAAAACGTGATTTCACTGGAATTTCTGTCAAACGCAAGACTCGAGACTTGCTATTAAAGAATTGAATATACAGAATGCAAATAAACACTTCCCTACACGTGAATCGCCTAACCGTTCAACTCAATTCTAAAAACTGAATAGAATGCGGTTTACACTCAGATGAAAGACGTATGTTTTGCTTCTTAAGAAGTGTTTTCAAAGACATTCACAGAGTTATTCTTCAAAGCCTTTTTACTGAAGTTGGCTTTCAAACGTGATTTCCCTCTAATTTCTGTCAAATGCAAGACACGAGACTTGCTATTAATGAAATGAATATACAGAATGCAAACAAACACTTCCCTACATGTGAATCGCCTAACCGTTCAACTCAGTTCTAAAAACAGAATACAATGCAGTTTACACTCAGATGAAAGACGTATGCTTTGCTTCTTAAGAAGTGTTTTCTAAGACATTCACAGAGTGATTCTACAAAGCCTTTTTACTGACATTGGCTTTAAAACGTGATTTCACTGGAATTTCTGTCAAACGCAAGACACGAGACTTGCTATTAAAGAATTGAATATACAGAATGCAAATAAACACTTCCCTACACGTGAAACGCCTAACCGTTCAACTCAGTTCTGAAAACTGAATAGAATGCAGTTTTCACTCAGATGAAAGACGTATGCTTTGCTTCTTAAGAAGAGTTTTCAAAGACATTCACAGAGTGATTCTACAAAGCCTTTTTACTGACGTTGGCTTTCAAACATGATTTCACTGGAATTTCTGTCAAATGCAAGACAAGAGACATGCTATTAAAGAATTGAATATACAGAATGCAAACAAACACTTCCCTACAGGTCAATCGCCTAACTATTCAACTCAATTCTAAAAACTGAATAGAATGCAGTTTACACTCAGATGAAAGACATATGCTTTGCTTCTTAAGAAGTGTTTTCAAAGACATTCACAGAGTGATTCTTCAAAGCCTTTTTACTGACGTTGGCTTTCAAACGTGATTTCACTCTAATTTCTGTCAAATGCAAGACACGAGACTTGCTATTAAAGAAATGAATATACAGAATGCAAACAAACAATTCCCTACATGTGAATCGCCTAACCGTTCAACTCAGTTCTAAAAACAGAATACAATGCAGTTTACACTCAGATGAAAGACGTATGCTTTGCTTCTTAAGAAGTGTTTTCTAAGACATTCACAGAGTGATTCTACAAAGCCTTTTTACTGACGTTGGCTTTAAAACGTGATTTCACTGTAATTTCTGTCAAACGCAAGACACGAGACTTGCTATTAAAGAATTGAATATAAAGAATGCAAACAAACACTTCCCTACACGTGAATCGCCTAACTGTTCAACTCAGTTCTAAAAACTGAATAGAATGCAGTTTTCACTCAGATGAAAGATGTATGCTTTGCTTCTTAAGAAGTGTATTCAAAGACATTCACAGAGTGATTCTAAAAAGCCTTTTTACTGATGTTGGCTTTTAAACGTGATTTCACTGGAAATTCTGTCTAATGCAAGACAGGAGATTTGCTATTAAAGAATTGAATATACAGAATGCAAACAAACATTCCCTACAAGTGAATCGCCTAACCATTCAACTCAGTTCTAAAAACTGAATAGAATGCAGTTTTCACTCAGATGAAAGACCTATACTTTGCTTCTTAAGAAGTGTTTTCAAAGACATTCACAGTGTGATTCTACAAAGCCTTTTTACTGATGTTGGCTTTCAAACGTGATTTCACTGGAATTTCTGTCAAACGTAAGAAACGAGACTTGCTATTAAAGAATTGAATATACAGAATGCAAACAAACACTTCCCTACACGTGAATCGCCTAACCGTTCAACTCAGTTCTAAAAACTGAATAGAATGCAGTTTTCACTCAGATGAAAGACGTATGCTTGGCTTCTTAAGAAGTGTTTTCTAAGACATTCACAGAGTTATTCTACAAAGCCTTTTTACTGATGTTGGCTTTCAAAGGTGATTTCACTGGAATTTCTATCAAAGGCAAGACACAAGATTTGCTATTAAAGAATTGAATATACAGAATGTAAACAAACACTTCCCTACACGTGAATCGGCTAACAGTTCAACTCAGTTCTAAACTGAATAGAATGCAGTTTTCACTCAGATGAAAGACATATGCTTTGCTTCTTAATCAGTGTTTTCAAAGACATTCACAGAGTGATTCTACAAAGCCGTTTAAGTGACATTGGCTTTTAAACGTGATTTCACTGGAATTTCTGTCAACCACAACACACGAGATTTGCTATTAACGAGCAGAATATACAGAATGCAAACAAACACTTCCCTACACGTGTATAGCCTAACCGTTCAACTCAGTTCTAAAAACTGAATAGAATGCAGTTTTCACTCAGATGAAAGATGTATGATTTGCTTCTTAATCAGTGTTCTCAAAGACATTCACAGAGTGATTCTACAAAGCCTTTTTACTGACGTTGGCCTTCAAACGTGATTTCACTGGAATTTCTGTCAAACGTAAGACACGAGACTTGCTATTAAAGAATTGAATATACAGAATGCAAACAAACACTTCCCTACACGTCAATCACCTAACCATTCAACTCAATTCTAAAAACTGAATAGAATGCGGTTTACACTCAGATGAAAGACGTATGCTTTGCTTCTTAAGAAGTGTTTTCAAAGACATTCACAGAGTGATTCTTCAAAGCCTTTTTACTGACTTTGTCTTTCAAACGTGATTTCATTCTAATTTCTGTCAAATGCAAGACATGAGACTTGCTATTAAAGAAATGAATATACAGAATGCAAACAAACACTTCCCTACATGTGAATCGCCTAACCATTCAACTCAGTTCTAAAAACAGAATACAATGCAGTTTACACTCAGATGAAAGACGTATGCTTTGCTTCTTAAGAAGTGTTTTCTAAGACATTCACAGAGTGATTCTACAAAGCCTTTTTACTGACATTGGCTTTAAAACGTGATTTCACTGGAATTTCTGTCAAACGCAAAACACG
The DNA here is from genome assembly GCA_033318265.1 of Phyllotis vaccarum. Lineage (NCBI taxonomy): Eukaryota > Metazoa > Chordata > Mammalia > Rodentia > Cricetidae > Phyllotis > Phyllotis vaccarum. Next base: position 120,495 of record JARWLC010000096.1, on the reverse strand, counting down.
AGACTTGCTATTAAAGAATTGAATATAAAGAATGCAAACAAACACTTCCCTACACGTGAATCGCATAACCGTTCTACTCAGTTCTAAAAACTGAATAGAATGCAGTTTTCACTCAGATGAAAGACGTCCGCTTTGCTTCTTAAGAAGTGTTTTCAAAGACATTCACAGAGTGATTCTACAAAGCCTTTTTAGTGAAGGTGGCTTTTAAACGTGATTTCACTGGAATTTCTGTCAAACACAAGACACGAGATTTGCTATTAACGAGTAGAATATACAGAATGCAAACAAACACTTCAGTACAAGTAAATTGCCTAACCATTCAACTCAGTTCTAAAAACAGAATAGAATGCAGTTTTCACTCAGATGAAAGACTTATGCTTTGCTTCTTAATCAGTGTTTTCAAAGACATTCACAGAGTGAATCTACAAAGCCTTTATACTGACGTTGGCTTTCAAAAGTTATTTCACTGGAATTTCTGTCAAATGCAAGACAAGAGACTTGCTATTAAAGAATTGAATATAAAGAATGCAAACAAACACTTCCCTACACGTGAATCGCCTAACTGTTCAACTCAGTTCTAAAAACTGAATAGTATGCAGTTTTCACTCAGATGAAAGACGTATGCTTTGCTTCTTAAGAAGTGTATTCAAAGACATTCACAGAGTGATTCTAAAAAGCCTTTTTACTGATGTTGGCTTTTAAACGTGATTTCACTGGAAATTCTGTCTAACGCAAGACAGGAGATTTGCTATTAAAGAATTGAATATACAGAATGCAAACAAACACTTCCCTACAAGTGAATCGCCTAACCATTCAACTCAGTTCTAAAAACTGAATAGAATGCAGTTTTCACTCAGATGAAAGACGTATGCTTTGCTTCTTAAGAAGTGTTTTCAAAGACATTCACAGTGTGATTCTACAAAGCCTTTTTACTGATGTTGGCTTTCAAAGGTGATTTCACTGGAATTTCTATCAAAGGCAAGACACAAGATTTGCTATTAAAGAATTGAATATACAGAATGCAAACAAACACTTCCCTACACGTGAATCGGCTAACAGTTCAACTCAGTTCTAAACTGAATAGAATGCAGTTTTCACTCAGATGAAAGACGTATGCTTTGCTTCTTAATCAGTGTTTACAAAGACATTCACAGAGTGATTCTACAAAGCCGTTTAAGTGACATTGGCTTTTAAACGTGATTTCACTTGAATTTCTGTCAACCACAACACACGAGATTTGCTATTAACGAGTAGAATATACAGAATGCAAACAAACACTTCCCTACAAGTGAATTGCCTAACCGTTCCACTCAGTTCTAAAAACAGAATAGAATGCAGTTTTCACTCAGACGAAAGACTTATGCTTTGCTTCTTAATCAGTGTATTCAAAGACATTCACAGAGTGATTCTACAAAGCCTTTATACTGACATTGGCTTTGAAACGTGATTTCACTGTAATTTCTGTCAAACGCAAGACAAGAGACTTGCTATTAAAGAATTGAATATACAGAATGCAAACAAAAACTTCCCTACACGTGTATAGCCTAACCATTCAACTCAGTTCTAAAAACTGAATAGAATGCAGTTTTCACTCAGATGAAAGATGTATGATTTGCGTCTTAATCAGTGTTCTCAAAGACATTCACAGAGTGATTCTACAAAGCCTTTTTACTGACGTTGGCTTTCAAACGTGATTTCACTGGAATTTCTGTCAAAGGTAAGACACGAGACTTGCTATTAAAGAATTGAATATACAGAATGCAAACAAACACTTCCCTACACGTCAATCACCTAACCATTCAACTCAATTCTAAAAACTGAATAGAATGCGGTTTACACTCAGATGAAAGACGTATGCTTTGCTTCTTAAGAAGTGTTTTCAAAGACATTCACAGAGTGATTCTTCAAAGCCTTTTTACTGACTTTGTCTTTCAAACGTGATTTCACTCTAATTTCTGTCAAATGCAAGACACGAGACTTGCTATTAAAGAAATGAATATAGAGAATGCAAACAAACACTTCCCTACATGTGAATCGCCTAACCATTCAACTCAGTTCTAAAAACAGAATACAATATAGTTTACACTCAGATGAAAGACGTATGCTTTGCTTCTTAAGAAGTGTTTTCTGAGACATTCACAGAGTGATTCTACAAAGCCTTTTTACTGACATTGGCTTTAAAACGTGATTTCACTGGAATTTCTGTCAAAGGCAAAACACGAGACTTGCTATTAAAGAATTGAATATAAAGAATGCAAACAAACACTTCCCTACACGTGAATCGCCTAACCGTTCTACTCAGTTCTAAAAACTGAATAGAATGCAGTTTTCACTCAGATGAAAGACGTCCGCTTTGCTTCTTAAGAAGTGTTTTCAAAGACATTCACAGAGTGATTCTACAAAGCCTTTTTAGTGAAGGTGGCTTTTAAACGTGATTTCACTGGAATTTCTGTCAAACACAAGACACGAGATTTGCTATTAACGAATAGAATATACAGAATGCAAACAAACACTTCAGTACAAGTAAATTGCCTAACCATTCAACTCAGTTCTAAAAACAGAATAGAATGCAGTTTTCACTCAGATGAAAGACTTATGCTTTGCTTCTTAATCATTGTTTTCAAAGACATTCACAGAGTGAATCTACAAAGCCTTTATACTGACGTTGGCTTTCAAAAGTTATTTCACTGGAATTTCTGTCAAATGCAAGACAAGAGACTTGCTATTAAAGAATTGAATATACAGAATGCAAACAAACACTTCCCTACACGTAAATCGCCTAACTGTTCAACTCAGTTCTAAAAACTGAATAGAATGCAGTTTTCACTCAGATGAAAGACGTATGCTTTGCTTCTTAAGAAGTGTTTTCAAAGACATTCACAGAGTGATTCTACAAAGCCTTTTTACTGATGTTGGCTTTTAAACGTGATTTCACTGGAAATTCTGTCTAAAGCAAGACAGGAGATTTGCTATTAAAGAATTGAATATACAGAATGCAAACAAACACTTCCCTACAAGTGAATCGCCTAACCATTCAACTCAGTTCTAAAAACTGAATAGAATGCAGTTTTCACTCAGATGAAAGACGTATGCTTTGCTTCTTAAGAAGTGTTTTCAAAGACATTCACAGAGTGATTCTACAAAGCCTTTTTACTGACGTTGTCTTTCAAACGTGATTTCACTGGAATTTCTGTCAAACGTAAGACACGAGACTTGCTATTAAAGAATTGAATATACAGAATGCAAACAAACACTTCCCTACACGTGAATCGCCTAACCGTTCAACTCAGTTCTAAAAACTGAATAGAATGCAGTTTTCACTCAGATGAAAGACGTATGCTTGGCTTCTTAAGAAGTGTTTTCTAAGACATTCACAGAGTGATTCTACAAAGCCTTTTTACTGATGTTGGCTTTCAAAAGTGATTTCACTGGAATTTCTCTCAAAGGCAAGACACAAGATTTGCTATTAAAGAATTGAATATACAGAATGCAAACAAACACTTCCCTACAAGTGAATCGCCTAACCATTCAACTCAGTTCTAAAAAGTGAATAGAATGCAGTTTTCACTCAGATGAAAGACGTATGCTTTGCTTCTTAAGAAGTGTTTTCAAAGACATTCACAGAGTGATTCTACAAAGCCTTTTTACTGACGTTGTCTTTCAAACGTGATTTCACTGGAATTTCTGTCAAACGTAAGACACGAGACTTGCTATTAAAGAATTGAATATACAGAATGCAAACAAACACTTCCCTACACGTGAATCGCCTAACCGTTCAACTCAGTTCTAAAAACTGAATAGAATGCAGTTTTCACTCAGATGAAAGACGTATGCTTGGCTTCTTAAGAAGTGTTTTCTAAGACATTCACAGAGTGATTCTACAAAGCCTTTTTACTGATGTTGGCTTTCAAAAGTGATTTCACTGGAATTTCTCTCAAAGGCAAGACACAAGATTTGCTATTAAAGAATTGAATATACAGAATGCAAACAAACACTTCCCTACAAGTGAATCGCCTAACCATTCAACTCAGTTCTAAAAAGTGAATAGAATGCAGTTTTCACTCAGATGAAAGACATATGCTTTGCTTCTTAAGAAGTGTTTTCAAAGACATTCACAGTGTGATTCTACAAAGCCTTTTTACTGACGGTGGCTTTCAAACGTGATTTCACTGGAATTTCTGTCAAACGTAAGACACGAGACTTGCTATTAAAGAATTGAATATACAGAATGCAAACAAACACTTCCCTACACGTGAATCGCCTAACCGTTCAACTCAGTTCTGAAAACTGAATAGAATGCAGTTTTCACTCAGATGAAAGACATATGCTTTGCTTCTTAAGAAGTGTTTTCAAAGACATTCACAGAGTGATTCTACAAAGTCTTTTTACTGACATTGGCTTTCAAAAATGATTTCACTGGAATTTCTGTCAAATGCAAGACTAGAGACATGCTATTAAAGAATTAAATATACAGAATGCAAACAAACACTTCCCTACACGTCAATCACCTAACCATTCAACTCAATTCTAAAAACTGAATAGAATGCGGTTTTCACTCAGATGAAAGACGTATGCTTTGCTTCTTAAGAAGTGTTTTCAAAGACATTCACAGAGTGATTCTACAAAGCCTTTTTACTGATGTTGGCTTTTAAACGTGATTTCACTGGAAATTCTGTCTAAAGCAAGACAGGAGATTTGCTATTAAAGAATTGAATATACAGAATGCAAACAAACACTTCCCTACATGTGAATCGCCTAACCATTCAACTCAGTTCTAAAAACTGAATAGAATGCAGTTTTCACTCAGATGAAAGACGTATGCTTTGCTTCTTAAGAAGTGTTTTCAAAGACATTCACAGAGTGATTCTACAAAGCCTTTTTACTGAAGTTGTCTTTCAAACGTGATTTCACTGGAATTTCTGTCAAACGTAAGACACGAGACTTGCTATTAAAGAATTGAATATACAGAATGCAAACAAACACTTCCCTACACGTGAATCGCCTAACCGTTCAACTCAGTTCTAAAAACTGAATAGAATGCAGTTTTCACTCAGATGAAAGACTTATGCTTGGCTTCTTAAGAAGTGTTTTCTAAGACATTCACAGAGTGATTCTACAAAGCCTTTTTACTGATGTTGGCTTTCAAAAGTGATTTCACTGGAATTTCTCTCAAAGGCAAGACACAAGATTTGCTATTAAAGAATTGAATATACAGAATGCAAACAAACACTTCCCTACAAGTGAATCGCCTAACCATTCAACTCAGTTCTAAAAAGTGAATAGAATGCAGTTTTCACTCAGATGAAAGACATATGCTTTGCTTCTTAAGAAGTGTTTTCAAAGACATTCACAGTGTGATTCTACAAAGCCTTTTTACTGACGTTGGCTTTCAAACGTGATTTTACTGGAATTTCTGTCAAACGTAAGACACGAGACTTGCTATTAAAGAATTGAATATACAGAATGCAAACAAACACTTCCCTACACGTGAATCGCCTAACCGTTCAACTCAGTTCTGAAAACTGAATAGAATGCAGTTTTCACTCAGATGAAAGACATATGCTTTGCTTCTTAAGAAGTGTTTTCAAAGACATTCACAGAGTGATTCTACAAAGTCTTTTTACTGACATTGGCTTTCAAAAATGATTTCACTGGAATTTCTGTCAAATGCAAGACTAGAGACATGCTATTAAAGAATTAAATATACAGAATGCAAACAAACACTTCCCTACACGTCAATCACCTAACCATTCAACTCAATTCTAAAAACTGAATAGAATGCGGTTTTCACTCAGATGAAAGACGTATGCTTTGCTTCTTAAGAAGTGTTTTCAAAGACATTCACAGAGTGATTCTACAAAGCCTTTTTACTGATGTTGGCTTTTAAACGTGATTTCACTGGAAATTCTGTCTAAAGCAAGACAGGAGATTTGCTATTAAAGAATTGAATATACAGAATGCAAACAAACACTTCCCTACATGTGAATCGCCTAACCATTCAACTCAGTTCTAAAAACTGAATAGAATGCAGTTTTCACTCAGATGAAAGACGTATGCTTTGCTTCTTAAGAAGTGTTTTCAAAGACATTCACAGAGTGATTCTACAAAGCCTTTTTACTGACGTTGTCTTTCAAACGTGATTTCACTGGAATTTCTGTCAAACGTAAGACACGAGACTTGCTATTAAAGAATTGAATATACAGAATGCAAACAAACACTTCCCTACACGTGAATCGCCTAACCATTCAACTCAGTTCTAAAAACTGAATAGAATGCAGTTTTCACTCAGATGAAAGACGTATGCTTGGCTTCTTAAGAAGTGTTTTCTAAGACATTCACAGAGTGATTCTACAAAGCCTTTTTACTGATGTTGGCTTTCAAAAGTGATTTCACTGGAATTTCTCTCAAAGGCAAGACACAAGATTTGCTATTAAAGAATTGAATATACAGAATGCAAACAAACACTTCCCTACAAGTGAATCGCCTAACCATTCAACTCAGTTCTAAAAAGTGAATAGAATGCAGTTTTCACTCAGATGAAAGACATATGCTTTGCTTCTTAAGAAGTGTTTTCAAAGACATTCACAGTGTGATTCTACAAAGCCTTTTTACTGACGTTGGCTTTCAAACGTGATTTCACTGGAATTTCTGTCAAACGTAAGACACGAGACTTGCTATTAAAGAATTGAATATACAGAATGCAAACAAACACTTCCCTACACGTGAATCGCCTAACCGTTCAACTCAGTTCTGAAAACTGAATAGAATGCAGTTTTCACTCAGATGAAAGACATATGCTTTGCTTCTTAAGAAGTGTTTTCAAAGACATTCACAGAGTGATTCTACAAAGTCTTTTTCTGACATTGGCTTTCAAAAATGATTTCACTGGAATTTCTGTCAAATGCAAGACTAGAGACATGCTATTAAAGAATTAAATATACAGAATGCAAACAAACACTTCCCTACACGTCAATCACCTAACCATTCAACTCAATTCTAAAAACTGAATAGAATGCGGTTTTCACTCAGATGAAAGACGTATGCTTTGCTTCTTAAGAAGTGTTTTCAAAGACATTCACAGAGTGATTCTACAAAGCCTTTTTACTGATGTTGGCTTTCAAACGTGATTTCACTCTAATTCCTGTCAAATGCAAGACACGAGACTTGCTATTAAAGAAATGAATATACAGAATGCAAACAAACACTTCCCTACCTGTGAATCGCCTAACCATTCAACTCAGTTCTAAAAACAGAATACAATGCAGTTTACACTCAGATGAAAGACGTATGCTTTGCTTCTTAAGAAGTGTTTTCTAAGACATTCACAGAGTGATTCTACAAAGCCTTTTTACTGACGTTGGCTTTTAAAGGTGATTTCACTGGAATTTCTGTCAAACACAAGACACGAGATTTGCTATTAACGAGTAGAATATACAGAATGCAAACAAACACTTCAGTACAAGTAAATTGCCTAACCATTCATCTCAGTTCTAAAAACAGAATAGAATGCAGTTTTCACTCAGATGAAAGACTTATGCTTTGCTTCTTAATCAGTGTTTTCAAAGACATTCACAGAGTGAATCTACAAAGCCTTTATACTGACGTTGGCTTTCAAAAGTGATTTCACTGGAATTTCTGTCAAATGCAAGACAAGAGACTTGCTATTAAAGAATTGAATATAAAGAATGCAAACAAACACTTCCCTACACGTAAATCGCCTAACTGTTCCACTCAGTTCTAAAAACTGAATAGAATGCAGTTTTCAATCAGATGAAAGACGTATGCTTTGCTTCTTAAGAAGTGTTTTCAAAGACATTCACAGAGTGATTCTACAATGCCTTTTTACTGATGTTGGCTTTTAAACGTGATTTCACTGGAAATTCTGTCTAAAGCAAGACAGGAGATTTGCTATTAAAGAATTGAATATACAGAATGCAAACAAACACTTCCCTACAAGTGAATCGCCTAACCATTCAACTCAGTTCTAAAAACTGAATAGAATGCAGTTTTCACTCAGATGAAAGACGTATGCTTTGCTTCTTCAGAAGTGTTTTCAAAGACATTCACAGAGTGATTCTACAAAGCCTTTTTACTGACATTCGCTTTCAAACGTGATTTCACTGGAATTTCTGTCAAACGAAAGACACGAGACTTGCTATTAAAGAATTGAATATACAGAATGCAAACAAACACGTCCCTACACGTGAATCGCCTAACCATTCAACTCAGTTCTAAAACTGAATAGAATGCAGTTTTCACTCAGATGAAAGACGTATGCTTGGCTTCTTAAGAAGTGTTTTCTAAGACATTCACAGAGTGATTCTACAAAGCCTTTTTACTGATGTTGGCTTTCAAAAGTGATTTCACTGGAATTTCTCTCAAAGGCAAGACACAAGATTTGCTATTAAAGAATTGAATATACAGAATGCAAACAAACACTTCCCTACACGTGAATCGCCTAACCATTCAACTCAGTTCTAAAAAGTGAATAGAATGCAGTTTTCACTCAGATGAAAGACATATGCTTTGCTTCTTAAGAAGTGTTTTCAAAGACATTCACAGTGTGATTCTACAAAGCCTTTTTACTGACGTTGGCTTTCAAACGTGATTTCACTGGAATTTCTGTCAAACGTAAGACACGAGACTTGCTATTAAAGAATTGAATATACAGAATGCAAACAAACACTTCCCTACACGTGAATCGCCTAACCGTTCAACTCAGTTCTGAAAACTGAATAGAATGCAGTTTTCACTCAGATGAAAGACATATGCTTTGCTTCTTAAGAAGTGTTTTCAAAGACATTCACAGAGTGATTCTACAAAGTCTTTTTCTGACATTGGCTTTCAAAAATGATTTCACTGGAATTTCTGTCAAATGCAAGACTAGAGACATGCTATTAAAGAATTAAATATACAGAATGCAAACAAACACTTCCCTACACGTCAATCACCTAACCATTCAACTCAATTCTAAAAACTGAATAGAATGCGGTTTTCACTCAGATGAAAGACGTATGCTTTGCTTCTTAAGAAGTGTTTTCAAAGACATTCACAGAGTGATTCTACAAAGCCTTTTTACTGATGTTGGCTTTCAAACGTGATTTCACTCTAATTCCTGTCAAATGCAAGACACGAGACTTGCTATTAAAGAAATGAATATACAGAATGCAAACAAACACTTCCCTACCTGTGAATCGCCTAACCATTCAACTCAGTTCTAAAAACAGAATACAATGCAGTTTACACTCAGATGAAAGACGTATGCTTTGCTTCTTAAGAAGTGTTTTCTAAGACATTCACAGAGTGATTCTACAAAGCCTTTTTACTGACGTTGGCTTTTAAAGGTGATTTCACTGGAATTTCTGTCAAACACAAGACACGAGATTTGCTATTAACGAGTAGAATATACAGAATGCAAACAAACACTTCAGTACAAGTAAATTGCCTAACCATTCATCTCAGTTCTAAAAACAGAATAGAATGCAGTTTTCACTCAGATGAAAGACTTATGCTTTGCTTCTTAATCAGTGTTTTCAAAGACATTCACAGAGTGAATCTACAAAGCCTTTATACTGACGTTGGCTTTCAAAGGTGATTTCACTGGAATTTCTGTCAAACACAACACACGAGATTTTCTATTAACGAGTAGAATATACAGAATGCAAACAAACACTTTCCTACAAGTGAATCGCCAAACTGTTCAACTCAGTTCTAGAAAATGAATAGAATGCAGTTTTCACTCAGATGAAAGACGTATGCTTTGCTTCTTAAGAAGTGTTTTCAAAGACATTCACAGAGTGATTCTACAAAGCCTTTTTACTGACTTTGGATTTAAAACGTGATTTCCCTCTAATTTCTGTCAAATGCAAGACACGAGACTTGCTATTAAAGAATTGAATATACAGAATGCAAACAAACACTTCCCTACACGTGAATTGCCTAACCGTTCAACTCAGTTCTGAAAACTGAATAGAATGCAGTTTTCACTCAGGTGAAAGACGTATACTGTGCTTCTTAAGAAGTGTTTTCAAAGACATTTACAGAGTGATTCTACAAAGCGTTTTTACTGACGTTGGCTTTCAAACGTGATTTCACTGGAATTTCTGTCAAACGCAAGACAAGAGACTTGCTATTAAAGAATTGAATATACAGAATGCAAACAAACACTTCCCTACACGTGAATTGCCTAACCGTTCAACTCAGTTCTAGAAAATGAATAGAATGCAGTTTTCACTCAGATGAAAGACATATGCTTTGCTTCTTAAGAAGTGTTTTCAAAGACATTCACAGAGTGATTCTACAAAGCCTTTTTAGTGACGTTGGCTTTTAAACGTGATTTCACTGGAATTTCTGTCAACCACAACACACGAGATTTGCTATTAACGAGTAGAATATACAGAATGCAAACAAACACTTCCCTATACGTGAATTGCCTAACCGTTCAACTCAGTTCTAAAAATTGAATAGAATGCAGTTTTCACTCAGATGAAAGACGTATGCTTGGCTTCTTAAGAAGTGTTTTCTAAGACATTCACAGAGTTATTCTACAAAGCCTTTTTACTGACGTTGGCTTTCAAAAGTGATTTCACTGGAATTTCTGTCAAAGGCAAGACACAAGATTTGCTATTAAAGAATAGAATATACAGAATGCAAACAAACACTTCCCTACAAGTGAATTGCCTAACCGTTCAACTCAGTTCTGAAAACTGAATAGAATGCAGTTTTCACTCAGGTGAAAGAAGTATGCTTTGCTTCTTAAGAAGTGTTTTCAAAGACATTTACAGAGTGATTCTACAAAGCCTTTTTACTGAAGTTGGCTTTCAAACGTGATTTGACTGGAATTTCTGTCAAACGCAAGACAAGAGACTTGCTATTAAAGAAATGAATATACAGAATGCAAACAAACACTTCCCTACACGTGAATTGCGTAACCATTCAACACTGTTCTAAAAACTGAATAGAATGAAGTTTTCACTCAGATGAAAGACGTATGCTTTGCTTCTTAATCAGTGTTTTCAAAGACATTCACAGAGTGATTCTACAAAGCCTTTTTAGTGACGTTGGCTTTTAAACGTGATTTCACTGGAATTTCTGTCAACCACAACACACGAGATTTGCTATTAACGAGTAGAATATACAGAATGCAAACAAACACTTCCCAGAAGTGAATTGCCTAACCGTTCAACTCAGTTCTAAAAACAGAATAGAATGCAGTTTTCACTCAGATGAAAGACGTATGCTTTGCTTCTTAATCAGTGTTTTCAAAGACATTCACAGATTGATTCTACACAGCCTTTATACTGACGTTTGCTTTCAAACGTGATTTTACTGTAATTTCTGTCAAACGCAAGACAAGAGACTTGCTATTAAAGAATTGAATATACAGAATGCAAACAAACACTTCCCTACAAGTGAATCGCCTAACCGTTCAACTCAGTTCTAAAAATTGAATAGAATGCAGTTTTCACTCAGATGAAAGACGTATGCTTGGCTTCTTAAGAAGTGTTTTCAAAGACATTTACAGAGTGATTCTACAAAGCCTTTTTACTGAAGTTGGCTTTCAAACGTGATTTGACTGGAATTTCTGTCAAACGCAAGACAAGAGACTTGCTATTAAAGAAATGAATATACAGAATGCAAACAAACACTTCCCTACACGTGAATTGCCTAACCATTCAACACTGTTCTAAAAACTGAATAGAATGCAGTTTTCACTCAGATGAAAGACGTATGCTTTGCTTCTTAATCAGTGTTTTCAAAGACATTCACAGAGTGATCCTACAAATCCTTTTTAGTGACGTTGGCTTTTAAACGTGATTTCACTGGAATTTCTGTCAACCACAACACACGAGATTTGCTATTAAAGAGTAGAATATACAGAATGCAAACAAACACTTCCCAGAAGTGAATTGCCTAACCGTTCAACTCAGTTCTAAAAACAGAATAGAATGCAGTTTTCACTCAGATGAAAGACGTATGCTTAGCTTCTTAATCAGTGTTTTCAAAGACATTCACAGATTGATTCTACAAAGCCTTTATACTGACGTTTGCTTTCAAACGTGATTTTACTGTAATTTCTGTCAAAGCAAGACAAGAGACTTGCTATTAAAGAATTGAATATACAGAATGCAAACAAACACTTCCCTACAAGTGAATCGCCTAACCGTTCAACTCAGTTCTAAAAATTGAATAGAATGCAGTTTTCACTCAGATGAAAGACGTATGCTTGGCTTCTTAAGAAGTGTTTTCTAAGACATTCACAGAGTTATTCTACAAAGCCTTTTTACTGATGTTGGCTTTCAAAAGTGATTTCACTGGAATTTCTGTCAAAGGCAAGACACAAGATTTGCTATTAAAGAATAGAATATACAGAATGCAAACAAACACTTCCCTACAAGTGAATTGCCAAACTGTTCAACTTAGTTCTAGAAAATGAATAGAATGCAGTTTTCATTCAGAAGAAAGACGTATGCTTTGCTTCTTAAGAAGTGTTTTCAAAGACATTCACAGAGTGATTCTATAAAGCCTTTTTACTGATGTTAGCTTTCAAACGTGATTTCACTCTAATTTCTGTCAAATGCAAGACACGAGACTTGCTATTAAAGAATTGAATATACAGAATGCAAACAAACACTTCCCTACACGTGAATTGCCTAACCGTTCAACTCAGTTCTGAAAACTGAATAGAATGCAGTTTTCACTCAGATGAAAGACGTATGCTTTGCTTCTTAAGAAGTGTTTTCAAAGACATTCACAGAGTGATTCTACAAAGCCTTTTTACTGACTTTGGATTTAAAACGTGATTTCCCTCTAATTTCTGTCAAATGCAAGACACGAGACTTGCTATTAAAGAATTGAATATACAGAATGCAAACAAACACTTCCCTACACGTGAATTGCCTAACCGTTCAACTCAGTTCTGAAAACTGAATAGAATGCAGTTTTCACTCAGGTGAAAGACGTATACTGTGCTTCTTAAGAAGTGTTTTCAAAGACATTTACAGAGTGATTCTACAAAGCGTTTTTACTGACGTTGGCTTTCAAACGTGATTTCACTGGAATTTCTGTCAAACGCAAGACAAGAGACTTGCTATTAAAGAATTGAATATACAGAATGCAAACAAACACTTCCCTACACGTGAATTGCCTAACCGTTCAACTCAGTTCTAGAAAATGAATAGAATGCAGTTTTCACTCAGATGAAAGACATATGCTTTGCTTCTTAAGAAGTGTTTTCAAAGACATTCACAGAGTGATTCTACAAAGCCTTTTTAGTGACGTTGGCTTTTAAACGTGATTTCACTGGAATTTCTGTCAACCACAACACACGAGATTTGCTATTAACGAATAGAATATACAGAATGCAAACAAACACTTCCCTATACGTGAATTGCCTAACCGTTCAACTCAGTTCTAAAAATTGAATAGAATGCAGTTTTCACTCAGATGAAAGACGTATGCTTGGCTTCTTAAGAAGTGTTTTCTAAGACATTCACAGAGTTATTCTACAAAGCCTTTTTACTGACGTTGGCTTTCAAAAGTGATTTCACTGGAATTTCTGTCAAAGGCAAGACACAAGATTTGCTATTAAAGAATAGAATATACAGAATGCAAACAAACACTTCCCTACAAGTGAATTGCCTAACCGTTCAACTCAGTTCTGAAAAATGAATAGAATGCAGTTTTCACTCAGGTGAAAGAAGTATGCTTTGCTTCTTAAGAAGTGTTTTCAAAGACATTTACAGAGTGATTCTACAAAGCCTTTTTACTGAAGTTGGCTTTCAAAGGTGATTTGACTGGAATTTCTGTCAAACGCACGACAAGAGACTTGCTATTAAAGAAATGAATATACAGAATGCAAACAAACACTTCCCTACACGTGAATTGCCTAACCATTCAACACTGTTCTAAAAACTGAATAGAATGAAGTTTTCACTCAGATGAAAGACGTATGCTTTGCTTCTTAATCAGTGTTTTCAAAGACATTCACAGAGTGATTCTACAAAGCCTTTTTAGTGACGTTGGCTTTTAAACGTGATTTCACTGGAATTTCTGTCAACCACAACACACGAGATTTGCTATTAACGAGTAGAATATACAGAATGCAAACAAACACTTCCCAGAAGTGAATTGCCTAACCGTTCAACTCAGTTCTAAAAACAGAATAGAATGCAGTTTTCACTCAGATGAAAGACGTATGCTTTGCTTCTTAATCAGTGTTTTCAAAGACATTCACAGATTGATTCTACAAAGCCTTTATACTGACGTTTGCTTTCAAACGTGATTTTACTGTAATTTCTGTCAAACGCAAGACAAGAGACTTGCTATTAAAGAATTGAATATACAGAATGCAAACAAACACTTCCCTACAAGTGAATCGCCTAACCGTTCAACTCAGTTCTAAAAATTGAATAGAATGCAGTTTTCACTCAGATGAAAGACGTATGCTTGGCTTCTTAAGAAGTGTTTTCAAAGACATTTACAGAGTGATTCTACAAAGCCTTTTTACTGAAGTTGGCTTTCAAACGTGATTTGACTGGAATTTCTGTCAAACGCAAGACAAGAGACTTGCTATTAAAGAAATGAATATACAGAATGCAAACAAACACTTCCCTACACGTGAATTGCCTAACCATTCAACACTGTTCTAAAAACTGAATAGAATGCAGTTTTCACTCAGATGAAAGACGTATGCTTTGCTTCTTAATCAGTGTTTTCAAAGACATTCACAGAGTGATTCTACAAATCCTTTTTAGTGACGTTGGCTTTTAAACGTGATTTCACTGGAATTTCTGTCAACCACAACACACGAGATTTGCTATTAACGAGTAGATATACAGAATGCAAACAAACACTTCCCAGAAGTGAATTGCCTAACCGTTCAACTCAGTTCTAAAAACAGAATAGAATGCAGTTTTCACTCAGATGAAAGACGTATGCTTAGCTTCTTAATCAGTGTTTTCAAAGACATTCACAGATTGATTCTACAAAGCCTTTATACTGACGTTTGCTTTCAAACGTGATTTTACTGTAATTTCTGTCAAACGCAAGACAAGAGACTTGCTATTAAAGAATTGAATATACAGAATGCAAACAAACACTTCCCTACAAGTGAATCGCCTAACCGTTCAACTCAGTTCTAAAAATTGAATAGAATGCAGTTTTCACTCAGATGAAAGACGTATGCTTGGCTTCTTAAGAAGTGTTTTCTAAGACATTCACAGAGTTATTCTACAAAGCCTTTTTACTGATGTTGGCTTTCAAAAGTGATTTCACTGGAATTTCTGTCAAAGGCAAGACACAAGATTTGCTATTAAAGAATAGAATATACAGAATGCAAACAAACACTTCCCTACAAGTGAATTGCCAAACTGTTCAACTCAGTTCTAGAAAATGAATAGAATGCAGTTTTCATTCAGAAGAAAGACGTATGCTTTGCTTCTTAAGAAGTGTTTTCAAAGACATTCACAGAGTGATTCTATAAAGCCTTTTTACTGATGTTAGCTTTCAAACGTGATTTCACTCTAATTTCTGTCAAATGCAAGACACGAGACTTGGTATTAAAGAATTGAATATACAGAATGCAAACAAACACTTCCCTACACGTGAATTGCCTAACCGTTCAACTCAGTTCTGAAAACTGAATAGAATGCAGTTTTCACTCAGGTGAAAGACGTATGCTTTGCTTCTTAAGAAGTGTTTTCAAAGACATTCACAGAGTGATTCTACAAAGCCTTTTTACTGACGTTGCCTTTCAAACGTGATTTCACTGGAATTTCTGTCAAAGGCAAGACACGAGACTTCCTATTAAAGAAATGAATATACAGAATGCAAACAAACACTTCTCTACATGTGAATCGCCTAACCATTCAACTCAGTTCTAAAAACAGAATACAATGCAGTTTACACTCAGATGAAAGACGGATACTTTGCTTCTTAAGAAGTGTTTTCTAAGACATTCAAACAGTGATTCTACAAAGCCTTATTACTGACGTTGGCTTTCAAACGTGATTTCACTCTAATTTCTGTCAAACGCAAGACACGAGACTTGCTATTAAAGAATTGAATATACAGAATGCAAACAATCACTTCCCTACACGTGAATCGGCTAACAGTTCAACTCAGTTCTAAAAACTGAATAGAATGCAGTTTTCACTCAGATGAAAGACATATGCTTTGCTTCTTAATCAGTGTTTTCAAAGACATTCACAGAGTGATTCTACAAATCCTTTTTACTGACGTTGGCTTTCAAACGTGATTTCACTGGAATTTCTGTCAAACACAACACACGAGATTTTCTATTAACGAGTAGAATATACAGAATGCAAACAAACACTTTCCTACAAGTGAATCGCCAAACTGTTCAACTCAGTTCTAGAAAATGAATAGAATGCAGTTTTCACTCAGATGAAAGACGTATGCTTTGCTTCTTAAGAAGTGTTTTCAAAGACATTCACAGAGTGATTCTACAAAGCCGTTTTACTGACGTTGGCTTTAAAACGTGATTTCCCTCTAATTTCTGTCAAATGCAAGACATGAGACTTGCTATTAAAGAATTGAATATACAGAATGCAAACAAACACTTCCCTACACGTGAATTGCCTAACCGTTCAACTCAGTTCTGAAAACTGAATAGAATGCAGTTTTCACTCAGGTGAAAGACGTATACTTTGCTTCTTAAGAAGTGTTTTCAAAGACATTTACAGAGTGATTCTACAAAGCGTTTTTACTGACGTTGGCTTTCAAACGTGATTTCACTGGAATTTCTGTCAAACGCAAGACAAGAGACTTGCTATTAAAGAATTGAATATACAGAATGCAAACAAACACTTCCCTACACGTGAATTGCCTAACCGTTCAACTCAGTTCTAGAAAATGAATAGAATGCAGTTTTCACTCAGATGAAAGACATATGCTTTGTTTCTTAAGAAGTGTTTTCAAAGACATTCACAGAGTGATTCTACAAAGCCTTTTTAGTGATGTTGGCTTTTAAACGTGATTTCACTGGAATTTCTGTCAACCACAACACACGAGATTTGCTATTAACGAGTAGAATATACAGAATGCAAACAAACACTTCCCTATACGTGAATTGCCTAACCGTTCAACTCAGTTCTAAAAATTGAATAGAATGCAGTTTTCACTCAGATGAAAGACGTATGCTTGGCTTCTTAAGAAGTGTTTTCTAAGACATTCACAGAGTTATTCTACAAAGCCTTTTTACTGACGTTGGCTTTCAAAAGTGATTTCACTGGAATTTCTGTCAAAGGCAAGACATAAGATTTGCTATTAAAGAATAGAATATACAGAATGCAAACAAACACTTCCCTACAAGTGAATTGCCAAACTGTTCAACTCAGTTCTAGAAAATGAATAGAATGCAGTTTTCATTCAGAAGAAAGACGTATGCTTTGCTTCTTAAGAAGTGTTTTCAAAGACATTCACAGAGTGTTTCTATAAAGCCTTTTTTCTGACGTTAGCTTTCAAACGTGATTTCACTCTAATTTCTGTCAAATGCAAGACACGAGACTTGCTATTAAAGAATTGAATATACAGAATGCAAACAAACACTTCCCTACACGTGAATTGCCTAACCGTTCAACTCAGTTCTAGAAAATGAATAGAATGCAGTTTTCACTCAGGTGAAAGAAGTATGCTTTGCTTCTTAAGAAGTGTTTTCAAAGACATTTACAGAGTGATTCTACAAAGCCTTTTTAGTGACGTTGGCTTTTAAACGTGATTTCACTGGAATTTCTGTCAACCACAACACACGAGATTTGCTATTAACGAGTAGAATATACAGAATGCAAACAAACACTTCCCAGAAGTGAATTGCCTAAACGTTCAACTCAGTTCTAAAAACAGAATAGAATGCAGTTTTCACTCAGATGAAAGACGTATGCTTTGCTTCTTAATCAGTGTTTTCAAAGACATTCACAGATTGATTCTACAAAGCCTTTATACTGACGTTGGCTTTCAAACGTGATTTCACTGTAATTTCTGTCAAACGCAAGACAAGAGACTTGCTATTAAAGAATTGAATATACAGAATGCAAACAAACACTTCCCTACAAGTGAATCGCCTAACCGTTCAACTCAGTTCTAAAAATTGAATAGAATGCAGTTTTCACTCAGATGAAAGACGTATGCTTGGCTTCTTAAGAAGTGTTTTCTAAGACATTCACAGAGTTATTCTACAAAGCCTTTTTAATGATGTTGGCTTTCAAAAGTGATTTCACTGGAATTTCTGTCAAAGGCAAGACACAAGATTTGCTATTAAAGAATAGAATATACAGAATGCAAACAAACACTTCCCTACAAGTGAATTGCCAAACTGTTCAACTCAGTTCTAGAAAATGAATAGAATGCAGTTTTCATTCAGAAGAAAGACGTATGCTTTGCTTCTTAAGAAGTGTTTTCAAAGACATTCACAGAGTGATTCTATAAAGCTTTTTTACTGATGTTAGCTTTCAAACGTGATTTCACTCTAATTTCTGTCAAATGCAAGACACGAGACTTGCTATTAAAGAATTGAATATACAGAATGCAAACAAACCCTTCCCTACACGTGAATTGCCTAACCGTTCAACTCAGTTCTGAAAACTGAATAGAATGCAGTTTTCACTCAGGTGAAAGACGTATGCTTTGCTTCTTTAGAAGTGTTTTCAAAGACATTCACAGAGTGATTCTACAAAGCCTTTATAATGACGTTGCCTTTCAAACGTGATTTCACTGGAATTTCTGTGAAAGGCAAGACACGAGACTTGCTATTAAAGAAATGAATATACAGAATGCAAACAAACACTTCCCTACATGTGAATCGCCTAACCGTTCAACTCAGTTCTAAAAACAGAATACAATGCAGTTTACACTCAGATGAAAGATGGATACTTTGCTTCTTAAGAAG
The DNA here is from genome assembly GCA_033318265.1 of Phyllotis vaccarum. Classification (NCBI taxonomy): domain Eukaryota; kingdom Metazoa; phylum Chordata; class Mammalia; order Rodentia; family Cricetidae; genus Phyllotis; species Phyllotis vaccarum. Next base: position 101,588 of record JARWLC010000096.1, on the reverse strand, counting down.
TGTTTTCTAAGACATTCAAACAGTGATTCTACAAAGCCTTATTACTGACGTTGGCTTTCAAAAGTGATTTCACTCTAATTTCTGTCAAACGCAAGACACGAGGCTTGCTATTAAAGAATTGAATATACAGAATGCAAACAATCACTTCCCTACACGTGAATCGGCTAACAGTTCAACTCAGTTCTAAAAACTGAATAGAATGCAGTTTTCACTCAGATGAAAGACATATGCTTTGCTTCTTAATCAGTGTTTTCAAAGACATTCACAGAGTGATTCTACAAATCCTTTTTACTGACGTTGGCTTTCAAACATGATTTCACTGGAATTTCTGTCAAACACAACACACGAGATTTTCTATTAACGAGTAGAATATACAGAATGCAAACAAACACTTCCCTACAAGTGAATCGCCAAACTGTTCAACTCAGTTCTAGAAAATGAATAGAATGCAGTTTTCACTCAGATGAAAGACGTATGCTTTGCTTCTTAATCAGTGTTCTCAAAGACATTCACAGAGTGATTCTACAAAGCCTTTTTACTGACGTTGGCTTTAAAACGTGATTTCCCTCTAATTTCTGTCAAATGCAAGACACGAGACTTGCTATTAAAGAATTGAATATACAGAATGCAAACAAACACTTCCCTACACGTGAATTGCCTAACCGTTCAACTCAGTTCTGAAAACTGAATATAATGCAGTTTTCACTCAGGTGAAAGACGTATACTTTGCTTCTAAAGAAGTGTTTTCAAAGACATTTACAGAGTGATTCTACAAAGCGTTTTTACTGACGTTGGCTTTCAAAAGTGATTTCACTGGAATTTCTGTCAAACGCAAGACAAGAGACTTGCTATTAAAGAATTGAATATACAGAATGCAAACAAACACTTCCCTACACGTGAATTGCCTAACCGTTCAACTCAGTTCTAGAAAATGAATAGAATGCAGTTTTCACTCAGATGAAAGACATATGCTTTGCTTCTTAAGAAGTGTTTTCAAAGACATTCACAGAGTGATTCTACAAAGCCTTTTTAGTGACGTTGGCTTTAAAACGTGATTTCCCTCTAATTTCTGACAAATGCAAGACACGAGACTTGCTATTAAAGAATTGAATATACAGAATGCAAACAAACGCTTCCCTACACGTGAATTGCCTAACCGTTCAACTCAGTTCTGAAAACTGAATAGAATGCAGTTTTCACTCAGGTGAAAGACGTATACTTTGCTTCTTAAGAAGTGTTTTCAAAGACATTTACAGAGTGATTCTACAAAGCGTTTTTACTGACGTTGGCTTTCAAACGTGATTTCACTGGAATTTCTGTCAAACGCAAGACAAGAGACTTGCTATTAAAGAATTGAATATACAGAATGCAAACAAACACTTCCCTACACGTGAATCGGCTAACAGTTCAACACAGTTCTAAAAACTGAATAGAATGCAGTTTTCACTCAGATGAAAGACGTATGCTTTGCTTCTTAATCAGTGTTTTCAAAGACATTCACAGAGTGATTCTACTAATCCTTTTTACTGACGTTGGCTTTCAAACGTGATTTCACCTGAATTTCTGTCAAACACAACACACGAGATTTTCTATTAACGAGTAGAATATACAGAATGCAAACAAACACTTCCCTACAAGTGAATCGCCAAACTGTTCAACTCAGTTCTAGAAAATGAATAGAATGCAGTTTTCACTCAGATGAAAGACGTATGCTTTGCTTCTTAAAAAGTGTTTTCAAAGACATGCACAGAGTGATTCTACAAAGCCTTTTTACTGACGTTGGCTTTAAAACGTGATTTCCCTCTAATTTCTGACAAATGCAAGACACGAGACTTGCTATTAAAGAATTGAATATACAGAATGCAAACAAACGCTTCCCTACACGTGAATTGCCTAACCATTCAACTCAGTTCTGAAAACTGAATAGAATGCAGTTTTCACTCAGGTGAAAGACGTATACTTTGCTTCTTAAGAAGTGTTTTCAAAGACATTTACAGAGTGATTCTACAAAGCGTTTTTACTGACGTTGGCTTTCAAACGTGATTTCACTGGAATTTCTGTCAAACGCAAGACAAGAGACATGCTATTAAAGAATTGAATATACAGAATGCAAACAAACACTTCCCTACATGTGAATTGCCTAACCGTTCAACTCAGTTCTAGAAAATGAATAGAATGCAGTTTTCACTCAGATGAAAGACATATGCTTTGCTTCTTAAGAAGTGTTTTCAAAGACATTCACAGAGTGATTCTACAAAGCCTTTTTAGTGACGTTGGCTTTTAAACGTGATTTCACTGGAATTTCTGTCAACCACAACACACGAGATTTGCTATTAATGAGTAGAATATACAGAATGCAAACAAACACTTCCCAGAAGTGAATTGCCTAACCGTTCAACTCAGTTCTAAAAACAGAATAGAATGCAGTTTTCACTCAGATGAAAGACGTATGCTTTGCTTCTTAATCAGTGTTTTCAAAGACATTCACAGAGTGATTCTACTAATCCTTTTTACTGACGTTGGCTTTCAAACGTGATTTCACTGGAATTTCTGTCAAACACAACACACGAGATTTTCTATTAACGAGTAGAATATACAGAATGCAAACAAACACTTCCCTACAAGTGAATCGCCAAACTGTTCAACTCAGTTCTAGAAAATGAATAGAATGCAGTTTTCACTCAGATGAAAGACGTATGCTTTGCTTCTTAAGAAGTGTTTTCAAAGACATGCACAGAGTGATTCTACAAAGCCTTTTTACTGACGTTGGCTTTAAAACGTGATTTCCCTCTAATTTCTGACAAATGCAAGACACGAGACTTGCTATTAAAGAATTGAATATACAGAATGCAAACAAACGCTTCCCTACACGTGAATTGCCTAACCGTTCAACTCAGTTCTGAAAACTGAATAGAATGCAGTTTTCACTCAGGTGAAAGACATATACTTTGCTTCTTAAGAAGTGTTTTCAAAGACATTTACAGAGTGATTCTACAAAGCGTTTTTACTGACGTTGGCTTTCAAACGTGATTTCACTGGAATTTCTGTCAAACGCAAGACAAGAGACTTGCTATTAAAGAATTGAATATACAGAATGCAAACAAACACTTCCCTACACGTGAATCGCCTAACCATTCAACTCTGTTCTAAAAACTGAATAGAATGCAGTTTTCACTCAGATGAAAGACGTATGCTTTGCTTCTTAATCAGTGTTTTCAAAGACATTCACAGAGTGATTCTACAAAGCCTTTTTAGTGACGTTGGCTTTTAAACGTGATTTCACTGGAATTTCTGTCAACCACAACACACGAAATTTGCTATTAACGAGTAGAATATACAGAATGCAAACAAACACTTCCCAGAAGTGAATTGCCTAACCGTTCAACTCAGTTCTAAAAACAGAATAGAATGCAGTTTTCACTCAGATGAAAGACGTATGCTTTGCTTCTTAATCAGTGTTTTCAAAGACATTCAAACAGTGATTCTACAAAGCCTTATTTCTGACGTTGGCTTCAAACGTGATTTCACTCTAATTTCTGTCAAACGCAAGACACGAGACTTGCTATTAAAGAATTGAATATACAGAATGCAAACAATCACTTCCCTACACGTGAATCGGATAACAGTTCAACTCAGTTCTAAAAACTGAATAGAATGCAGTTTTCACTCAGATGAAAGACGTATGCTTTGCTTCTTAATCAGTGTTTTCAAAGACATTCACAGAGTGATTCTACAAAGCCTTTTTAGTGACGTTGGCTTTTAAACGTGATTTCACTGGAATTTCTGTCAACCACAACACACGAGATTTGCTATTAAGGAGTAGAATATACAGAATGCAAACAAACACTTCCCAGAAGTGAATTGCCTAACCGTTCAACTCAGTTCTAAAAACAGAATAGAATGCAGTTTTCACTCAGATAAAAGACGTATGCTTTGCTTCTTAATCAGTGTTTTCAAAGACATTCACAGAGAGATTCTACAAAGCCTTTATACTGACATTGGCTTTCAAATGTGATTTCACTGTAATTTCTGTCAAACGCAAGACAAGAGACTTGCTATTAAAGAATTGAATATACAGAATGGAAACAAACACTTCCCTACAAGTGAATCGCCTAACCATTCAACTCAGTTCTAAAAACTGAATAAAATGCAGTTTTCACTCAGATGAAAGACGTATGCTTTGCTTCTTAAGAAGTGTTTTCAAAGACATTCACAGTGTGATTCTACAATGCCTTTTTACTGACGTTGGCTTTCAAACGTGATTTCACTGGAATTTCTGTCAAACGTAAGACACGAGACTTACTATTAAAGAATTGAATATACAGAATGCAAACAAACACTTCCCTACACGTGAATCGCCTAACTGTTCAACTCAGTTCTAAAAACTGAATAGAATGCAGTTTTCACTCAGATGAAAGACGTATGCTTGGCTTCTTAAGAAGTGTTTTCTAAGACATTCACAGAGTTATTCTACAAAGCCTTTTTACTGATGTTGGCTTTCAAAAGTGATTTCACTGGAATTTCTGTCAAAGGCAAGACACAAGATTTGCTATTAAAGAATAGAATATACAGAATGCAAACAAACACTTCCCTACAAGTGAATTGCCAAACTGTTCAACTCAGTTCTAGAAAATGAATAGAATGCAGTTTTCATTCAGAAGAAAGACGTATGCTTTGCTTCTTAAGAAGTGTTTTCAAAGACATTCACAGAGTGATTCTATAAAGCCTTTTTACTGATGTTAGCTTTCAAACGTGATTTCACTCTAATTTCTGTCAAACGCAAGACACGAGACTTGCTATTAAAGAATTGAATATACAGAATGCAAACAAACACTTCCCTACACGTGAATTGCCTAACCGTTCAACTCAGTTCTGAAAACTGAATAGAATGCAGTTTTCACTCAGGTGAAAGACGTATGCTTTGCTTCTTAAGAAGTGTTTTCTAAGACATTCACAGAGTGATTCTACAAAGCCTTTATACTGACGTTGCCTTTCAAACGTGATTTCACTCTAATTTCTGTCAAAGGCAAGACACGAGACTTGCTATTAAAGAAATTAATATACAGAATGCAAACAAACACTTCCCTACATGTGAATCGCCTAACCGTTCAACTCAGTTCTAAAAACAGAATACAATGCAGTTTACACTCAGATGAAAGACGGATACTTTGCTTCTTAAGAAGTGTTTTCTAAGACATTCACACAGTGATTCTACAAAGCCTTATTACTGACGTTGGCTTTCAAACGTGATTTCACTATAATTTCTGTCAAACGCAAGACACGAGACTTGCTATTAAAGAATTGAATAGACAGAATGCAAACAATCACTTCCCTACACGTGAATCGGCTAACAGTTCAACTCAGTTCTAAAAACTGAATAGAATGCAGTTTTCACTCAGATGAAAGACGTATGCTTTGCTTCTTAATCAGTGTTTTCAAAGACATTCACAGAGTGATTCTACAAATCCTTTTTACTGACTTTGGCTTTCAAACATGATTTCACTGGAATTTCTGTCAAACACAACACACGAGATTTTCTATTAATGAGTAGAATATACAGAATGCAAACAAACACTTCCCTACAAGTGAATCGCCAAACTGTTCAACTCAGTTCTAGAAAATGAATAGAATGCAGTTTTCACTCAGATGAAAGACGTATGCTTTGCTTCTTAAGAAGTGTTTTCAAAGACATTCACAGAGTGATTCTACAAAGCCTTTTTACTGATGTTGGCTTTTAAACGTGATTTCACTGGAAATTCTGTCTAACGCAAGATAAGAGATTTGCTATTAAAGAATTGAATATACAGAATGCAAACAAACACTTCCCTACACGTGAATTGCCTAACCGTTCAACTCAGTTCTAGAAAATGAATAGAATGCAGTTTTCACTCAGATGAAAGACATATGCTTTGCTTCTTAAGAAGTGTTTTCAAAGACATTCACAGAGTGATTCTTCAAAGCCTTTTTACTGACGTTGGCTTTAAAACGTGATTTCCCTCTAATTTCTGTCAAATGCAAGACACGAGACTTGCTATTAAAGAATTGAATATACAGAATGCAAACAAACACTTCCCTACATGTGAATTGCCTAACCGTTCAACTCAGTTCTGAAAACTGAATAGAATGCAGTTTTCACTCAGGTGAAAGACGTATACTTTGCTTCTTAAGAAGTGTTTTCAAAGACATTTACAGAGTGATTCTACAAAGCATTTTTACTGACGTTGGATTTAAAACGTGATTTCACTGGAATTTCTGTCAAACGCAAGACAAGAGACTTGCTATTAAAGAATTGAATATACAGAATGCAAACAAACACTTCCCTACACGTGAATTGCCTAACCGTTCAACTCAGTTCTAGAAAATGAATAGAATGCAGTTTTCACTCAGATGAAAGACATATGCTTTGCTTCTTAAGAAGTGTTTTCAAACACATTCACAGAGTGATTCTACAAAGCCTTTTTAGTGACGTTGGCTTTTAAACGTGATTTCACTGGAATTTCTGTCAACCACAACACACGAGATTTGCTATTAACGAGTAGAATATACAGAATGCAAAAAAACACTTCCCAGAAGTGAATTGCCTAACCGTTCAACTCAGTTCTAAAAACAGAATAGAATGCAGTTTTCACTCAGATGAAAGACGTATGCTTTGATTCTTAATCAGTGTTTTCAAAGACATTCACAGAGTGATTCTACAAAGCCTTTATACTGACGTTGGCTTTCAAACGTGATTTCACTGTAATTTCTGTCAAACGCAAGACAAGAGACTTGCTATTAAAGAATTGAATATACAGAATGCAAACAAACACTTCCCTACAAGTGAATCGCCTAACAATTCAACTCAGTTCTAAAAACTGAATAGAATGCAGTTTTCACTCAGATGAAAGTCGTATGCTTTGCTTCTTAAGAAGTGTTTTCAAAGACATTCACAGTGTGATTCTACAAAGCCTTTTTACTGACGTTGGCTTTCAAATGTGATTTCACTGGAATTTCTGTCAAACATAAGACACGAGACTTACTATTAAAGAATTGAATATACAGAATGCAAACAAACACTTCCCTACACGGGAATCGCCTAACCGTTCAACTCAGTTCTAAAAATTGAATAGAATGCAGTTTTCACTCAGATGAAAGACGTATGCTTGGCTTCTTAAGAAGTGTTTTCTAAGACATTCACAGAGTTATTCTACAAAGCCTTTTTACTGATGTTGGCTTTCAAAAGTGATTTCACTGGAATTTCTGTCAAAGGCAAGACACAAGATTTGCTATTAAAGAATAGAATATACAGAATGCAAACAAACACTTCCCTACAAGTGAATTGCCAAACTGTTCAACTCAAGTCTAGAAAATGAATAGAATGCAGTTTTCATTCAGAAGAAAGACGTATGCTTTGCTTCTTAAGAAGTGATTTCAAAGACATTCACAGAGTGATTCTATAAAGCCTTTTTACTGACGTTAGCTTTCAAACGTGATTTCACTCTAATTTCTGTCAAATGCAAGACACGAGACTTGCTATTAAAGAATTGAATATACAGAATGCAAACAAACACTTCCCTACACGTGAATTGCCTAACCGTTCAACTCAGTTCTAAAAACAGAATACAATGCAGTTTACACTCAGATGAAAGACGGATACTTTGCTTCTTAAGAAGTGTTTTCTAAGACATTCACACAGTGATTCTACAAAGCCTTATTACTGACGTTGGCTTTCAAACGTGATTTCACTATAATTTCTGTCAAACGCAAGACACGAGACTTGCTATTAAAGAATTGAATATACGGAATGCAAACAATCACTTCCCTACACGTGAATCGGCTAACAGTTCAACTCAGTTCTAAAAACTGAATAGAATGCAGTTTTCACTCAGATGAAAGACATATGCTTTGCTTCTTAATCAGTGTTTTCAAAGACATTCACAGAGTGATTCTACAAATCCTTTTTACTGACGTTGGCTTTCAAACATGATTTCACTGGAATTTCTGTCAAACACAACACACGAGATTTTCTATTAACAAGTAGAATATACAGAATGCAAACAAACACTTCCCTACAAGTGAATCGCCAAACTGTTCAACTCAGTTCTAGAAAATGAATAGAATGCAGTTTTCACTCAGATGAAAGACGTATGCTTTGCTTCTTAAGAAGTTTTTTCAAAGACATTCACAGAGTGATTCTACAAAGCCTTTTTACTGACGTTGGCTTTAAAACGTGATTTCCCTCTAATTTCTGTCAAATGCAAGACACGAGACTTGCTATTAAAGAATTGAATATACAGAATGCAAACAAACACTTCCCTACACGTGAATTGCCTAACCGTTCAACTCAGTTCTGAAAACTGAATATAATGCAGTTTTCACTCAGGTGAAAGACGTATACTTTGCTTCTAAAGAAGTGTTTTCAAAGACATTTACAGAGTGATTCTACAAAGCGTTTTTACTGACGTTGTCTTTCAAACGTGATTTCACTGGAATTTCTGTCAAACGCAAGACAAGAGACTTGCTATTAAAGAATTGAATATACAGAATGCAAACAAACACTTCCCTACACGTGAATTGCCTAACCGTTCTACTCAGTTCTAGAAAATGAATAGAATGCAGTTTTTACTCAGATGAAAGACATATGCTTTGCTTCTTAAGAAGTGTTTTCAAAGACATTCACAGAGTGATTCTACAAAGCCTTTTTAGTGACGTTGGCTTTTAAACGTGATTTCACTGGAATTTCTGTCAACCACAACACACGAGATTTGCTATTAACGAGTAGAATATACAGAATGCAAACAAACACTTCCCAGAAGTGAATTGCCTAACCGTTCAACTCAGTTCTAAAAACAGAATAGAATGCAGTTTTCACTCAGATGAAAGACGTATGCTTTGCTTCTTAATCAGTGTTTTCAAAGACATTCACAGAGTGATTCTACAAAGCCTTTATACTGACGTTGGCTTTCAAACGTGATTTCACTGTAATTTCTGTCAAACGCAAGACAAGAGACTTGCTATTAAAGAATTGAATATACAGAATGCAAACAAACACTTCCCTTCAAGTGAATCGCCTAACCATTCAACTCAGTTCTAAAAACTGAATAGAATGCAGTTTTCACTCAGATGAAAGACGTATGCTTTGCTTCTTAAGAAGTGTTTTCAAAGACATTCACAGTGTGATTCTACAAAGCCTTTTTACTGACGTTGGCTTTCAAACGTGATTTCACTGGAATTTCTGTCAAACTTAAGACACGAGACTTACTATTAAAGAATTGAATATACAGAATGCAAACAAACACTTCCCTACACGTGAATCGCCTAACCATTCAACTCAGTTCTAAAAATTGAATAGAATGCAGTTTTCACTCAGATGAAAGACGTATGCTTGGCTTCTTAAGAAGTGTTTTCTAAGACATTCACAGAGTTATTCTACAAAGCCTTTTTACTGATGTTGGCTTTCAAAAGTGATTTCACTGGAATTTCTGTCAAAGGCAAGACACAAGATTTGCTATTAAAGAATAGAATATACAGAATGCAAACAAACACTTCCCTACAAGTGAATTGCCAAACTGTTCAACTCAGTTCTAGAAAATGAATAGAATGCAGTTTTCATTCAGAAGAAAGACGTATGCTTTGCTTCTTAAGAAGTGTTTTCAAAGACATTCACAGAGTGATTCTATAAAGCCTTTTTACTGATGTTAGCTTTCAAACGTGATTTCACTCTAATTTCTGTCAAATGCAAGACACGAGACTTGCTATTAAAGAATTGAATATACAGAATGCAAACATACACTTCCCTACACGTGAATTGCCTAACCGTTCAACTCAGTTCTGAAAATGAATAGAATGCAGTTTTCACTCAGGTGAAAGACGTATGCTTTGCTTCTTAAGAAGTGTTTTCAAAGACATTTACAGAGTGATTCTACAAAGCCTTTTTACTGAAGTTGGCTTTCAAATGTGATTTGACTGGAATTTCTGTCAAACGCAAGACAAGAGACTTGCTATTAAAGAAATGAATATACAGAATGCAAACAAACACTTCCCTACACGTGAATCGCCTAACCATTCAACTCTGTTCTAAAAACTGAATAGAATGCAGTTTTCACTCAGATGAAAGACGTATGCTTTGCTTCTTAATCAGTGTTTTCAAAGACATTCACAGAGTGATTCTTCAAAGCCTTTTTAGTGACGTTGGCTTATAAACGTGATTTCACTGGAATTTCTGTCAACCACAACACACGAGATTTGCTATTAACGAGTAGAATATGCAGAATGCAAACAAACACTTCCCAGAAGTGAATTGCCTAACCGTTCAACTCAGTTCTAAAAACAGAATAGAATGCAGTTTTCACTCAGATGAAAGACGTATGCTTTGCTTCTTAATCAGTGTTTTCAAAGACATTCACAGAGTGATTCTACAAAGCCTTTATACTGACGTTGGCTTTCAAACGTGATTTCACTGTAATTTCTGTCAAACGCAAGACAAGAGACTTGCTATTAAAGAATTGAATATACAGAATGCAAACAAACACTTCCCTACAAGTGAATCGCCTAACCGTTCAACTCAGTTCTAAAAATTGAATAGAATGCAGTTTTCACTCAGATGAAAGACGTATGCTTGGCTTCTTAAGAAGTGTTTTCTAAGACATTCACAGAGTTATTCTACAAAGCCTTTTTTACTGATGTTGGCTTTCAAAAGTGATTTCACTGGAATTTCTGTCAAAGGCAAGACACAAGATTTGCTATTAAAGAATAGAATATACAGAATGCAAACAAACACTTCCCTACAAGTGAATTGCCAAACTGTTCAACTCAGTTCTAGAAAATGAATAGAATGCAGTTTTCATTCAGAAGAAAGAGGTATGCTTTGCTTCTTAAGAAGTGTTTTCAAAGACATTCACAGAGTGATTCTATAAAGCCTTTTTACTGACTTTAGCTTTCAAACGTGATTTCACTCTAATTTCTGTCAAATGCAAGACACGAGACTTGCTAATAAAGAATTGAATATACAGAATGGAAACAAACACTTCCCTACACGTGAATTGCCTAACCGTTCAACTCAGTTCTGAAAACTGAATAGAATGCAGTTTTCACTCAGGTGAAAGACGTATGCTTTGCTTCTTAAGAAGTGTTTTCAAAGACATTTACAGAGTGATTCTACAAAGCCTTTTTACTGAAGTTGGCTTTCAAACGTGATTTGACTGGAATTTCTGTCAAACGCAAGACAAGAGACTTGCTATTAAAGAAATGAATATACAGAATGCAAACAAACACTTCCCTACACGTGAATCGCCTAACCATTCAACTCTGTTCTAAAAACTGAATAGAATGCAGTTTTCACTCAGATGAAAGACGTATGCTTTGCTTCTTAATCAGTGTTTTCAAAGACATTCACAGAGTGATTCTACAAAGCCTTTTTAGTGACGTTGGCTTTTAAACGTGATTTCACTGAAATTTCTTTCAACCACAACACACGAGATTTGCTATTAACGAGTAGAATATACAGAATGCAAACAAACACTTCCCAGAAGTGAATTGCCTAACCGTTCAACTCAGTTCTAAAAACAGAATAGAATGCAGTTTTCACTCAGATGAAAGACGTATGCTTTGCTTCTTAATCAGTGTTTTCAAAGACATTCACAGAGTGATTCTACAAAGCCTTTATACTGACGTTGGCTTTCAAACGTGATTTCACTGTAATTTCTGTCAAACGCAAGACAAGAGACTTGCTATTAAAGAATTGAATATACAGAATGCAAACAAACACTTCCCTACAAGTGAATCGCCTAACCATTCAACTCAGTTCTAAAAACTGAATAGAATGCAGTTTTCACTCAGATGAAAGACGTATGCTTTGCTTCTTAAGAAGTGTTTTCAAAGACATTCACAGTGTGATTCTACAAAGCCTTTTTACTGACGTTGGCTTTCAAACGTGATTTCACTGGAATTTCTGTCAAACGTAAGACACGAGACTTACTATTAAAGAATTGAATATACAGAATGCAAACAAACACTTCCCTACACGTGAATCGCCTAACCGTTCAACTCAGTTCTAAAAATTGAATAGAATGCAGTTTTCACTCAGATGAAAGACGTATGCTTGGCTTCTTAAGAAGTGTTTTCTAAGACATTCACAGAGTTATTCTTCAAAGCCTTTTTACTGATGTTGGCTTTCAAAAGTGATTTCACTGGAATTTCTGTCAAAGGCAAGACACAAGATTTGCTATTAAAGAATAGAATATACAGAATGCAAACAAACACTTCCCTACAAGTGAATTGCCAAACTGTTCAACTCAGTTCTAGAAAATGAATAGAATGCAGTTTTCATTCAGAAGAAAGACGTATGCTTTGCTTCTTAAGTAGTGTTTTCAAAGACATTCACAGAGTGATTCTATAAAGCCTTTTTACTGACGTTGGCTTTCAAACGTGATTTCACTGGAATTTCTGTCAAACGTAAGACACGAGACTTACTATTAAAGAATTGAATATACAGAATGCAAACAAACACTTCCCTACACGTGAATCGCCTAACCATTCAACTCTGTTCTAAAAACTGAATAGAATGCAGTTTTCACTCAGATGAAAGACGTATGCTTTGCTTCTTAATCAGTGTTTTCAAAGACATTCACAGAGTGATTCTACAAAGCCTTTTTAGTGACGTTGGCTTTTAAACGTGATTTCACTGGAATTTCTGTCAACCACAACACACGAAATTTGCTATTAACGAGTAGAATATACAGAATGCAAACAAACACTTCCCAGAAGTGAATTGCCTAACCGTTCAACTCAGTTCTAAAAACAGAATAGAATGCAGTTTTCACTCAGATGAAAGACGTATGCTTTGCTTCTTAATCAGTGTTTTCAAAGACATTCAAACAGTGATTCTACAAAGCCTTATTTCTGACGTTGGCTTCAAACGTGATTTCACTCTAATTTCTGTCAAACGCAAGACACGAGACTTGCTATTAAAGAATTGAATATACAGAATGCAAACAATCACTTCCCTACACGTGAATCGGATAACAGTTCAACTCAGTTCTAAAAACTGAATAGAATGCAGTTTTCACTCAGATGAAAGACGTATGCTTTGCTTCTTAATCAGTGTTTTCAAAGACATTCACAGAGTGATTCTACAAATCCTTTTTACTGACGTTGGCTTTCAAACGTGATTTCACTGGAATTTCTGTCAAATGCAACACACGAGATTTTCTATTAACGAGTAGAATATACAGAATGCAAACAAACACTTCCCTACAAGTGAATCGCCAAACTGTTCAACTCAGTTCTAGAAAATGAATAGAATGCAGTTTTCACTCAGATGAAAGACGTATGCTTTGCTTCTTAAGAAGTGTTTTCAAAGACATTCACAGAGTGATTCTACAAAGCCTTTTTACTGACGTTGGCTTTAAAACGTGATTTCCCTCTAATTTCTGTCAAATGCAAGACACGAGACTTGCTATTAAAGAATTGAATATACAGAATGCAAACAAACACTTCCCTACACGTGAATTGCCTAACCGTTCAACTCAGTTCTGAAAACTGAATAGAATGCAGTTTTCACTCAGGTGAAAGACGTATACTTTGCTTCTTAAGAAGTGTTTTCAAAGACATTTACAGAGTTATTCTACAAAGCCTTTTTACTGACGTTGGCTTTCAAACGTGATTTCACTGGAATTTCTGTCAAACGCAAGACAAGAGACTTGCTATTAAAGAATTGAATATACAGAATGCAAACAAACACTTCCCTACACGTGAATTGCCTAACCGTTCAACTCAGTTCTAGAAAATGAATAGAATGCAGTTTTCACTCAGATGAAAGACATATGCTTTGCTTCTTAAGAAGTGTTTTCAAAGACATTCACAGAGTGATTCTACAAAGCCTTTTTAGTGACGTTGGCTTTTAAACGTGATTTCACTGGAATTTCTGTCAACCACAACACACGAGATTTGCTATTAACGAGTAGAATATACAGAATGCAAACAAACACTTCCCAGAAGTGAATTGCCTAACCGTTCAACTCAGTTCTAAAAACAGAATAGAATGCAGTTTTCACTCAGATGAAAGACGTATGCTTTGCTTCTTAATCAGTGTTTTCAAAGACATTCACAGAGTGATTCTACAAAGCCTTTATACTGACGTTGGCTTTCAAACGTGATTTCACTGTAATTTCTGTCAAACGCAAGACAAGAGACTTGCTATTAAAGAATTGAATATACAGAATGCAAACAAACACTTCCCTACATGTGAATCGCCTAACCATTCAACTCAGTTCTAAAAACTTAATAGAATGCAGTTTTCACTCAGATGAAAGTCGTATGCTTTGCTTCTTAAGAAGTGTTTTCAAAGACATTCACAGTGTGATTCTACAAAGCCTTTTTACTGACGTTGGCTTTCAAACGTGATTTCACTGGAATTTCTGTCAAACGTAAGACACGAGACTTACTATTAAAGAATTGAATATACAGAATGCAAACAAACACTTCCCTACACGGGAATCGCCTAACCGTTCAACTCAGTTCTAAAAATTGAATAGAATGCAGTTTTCACTCAGATGAAAGACGTATGCTTGGCTTCTTAAGAAGTGTTTTCTAAGACATTCACAGAGTTATTCTACAAAGCCTTTTTACTGATGTTGGCTTTCAAAAGTGATTTCACTGGAATTTCTGTCAAAGGCAAGACACAAGATTTGCTATTAAAGAATAGAATATACAGAATGCAAACAAACACTTCCCTACAAGTGAATTGCCAAACTGTTCAACTCAGTTCTAGAAAATGAATAGAATGCAGTTTTCATTCAGAAGAAAGACGTATGCTTTGCTTCTTAAGAAGTGTTTTCAAAGACATTCACAGAGTGATTCTATAAAGCCTTTTTACTGACGTTAGCTTTCAAACGTGATTTCACTCTAATTTCTATCAAATGCAAGACAAGAGACTTGCTATTAAAGAATTGAATATACAGAATGGAAACAAACACTTCCCTACACGTGAATTGCCTAACCGTTCAACTCAGTTCTGAAAACTGAATAGAATGCAGTTTTCACTCAGGTGAAAGACATATGCTTTGCTTCTTAAGAAGTGTTTTCAAAGACATTTACAGAGTGATTCTACAAAGCCTTTTTACTGAAGTTGGCTTTCAAACGTGAATTGACTGGAATTTCTGTCAAACGCAAGACAAGAGACTTGCTATTAAAGAAATGAATATACAGAATGCAAACAAACACTTCCCTACACGTGAATCGCCTAACCATTCAACTCTGTTCTAAAAACTGAATAGAATGCAGTTTTCACTCAGATGAAAGACGTATGCTTTGCTTCTTAATCAGTGTTTTCAAAGACATTCACAGAGTGATTCTACAAAGCCTTTTTAGTGACGTTGGCTTTTAAACGTGATTTCACTGGAATTTCTGTCAACCACAGCACACGAAATTTGCTATTAACGAGTAGAATATACAGAATGCAAACAAACACTTCCCAGAAGTGAATTGCCTAACCGTTCAACTCAGTTCTAAAAACAGAATAGAATGCAGTTTTCACTCAGATGAAAGACGTATGCTTTGCTTCTTAATCAGTGTTTTCAAAGACATTCAAACAGTGATTCTACAAAGCCTTATTTCTGACGTTGGCTTCAAACGTGATTTCACTCTAATTTCTGTCAAACGCAAGACACGAGACTTGCTATTAAAGAATTGAATATACAGAATGCAAACAATCACTTCCCTACACGTGAATCGGATAACAGTTCAACTCAGTTCTAAAAACTGAATAGAATGCAGTTTTCACTCAGATGAAAGACGTATGCTTTGCTTCTTAATCAGTGTTTTCAAAGACATTCACAGAGTGATTCTACAAATCCTTTTTACTGACGTTGGCTTTCAAACGTGATTTCACTGGAATTTCTGTCAAATGCAACACACGAGATTTTCTATTAACGAGTAGAATATACAGAATGCAAACAAACACTTCCCTACAAGTGAATCGCCAAACTGTTCAACTCAGTTCTAGAAAATGAATAGAATGCAGTTTTCACTCAGATGAAAGACGTATGCTTTGCTTCTTAAGAAGTGTTTTCAAAGACATTCACAGAGTGATTCTACAAAGCCTTTTTACTGACGTTGGCTTTAAAACGTGATTTCCCTCTAATTTCTGTCAAATGCAAGACACGAGACTTGCTATTAAAGAATTGAATATACAGAATGCAAACAAACACTTCCCTACACGTGAATTGCCTAACCGTTCAACTCAGTTCTGAAAACTGAATAGAATGCAGTTTTCACTCAGGTGAAAGACATATACTTTGCTTCTTAAGAAGTGTTTTCAAAGACATTTACAGAGTTAATCTACAAAGCCTTTTTACTGATGTTGGCTTTCAAACGTGATTTCACTGGAATTTCTGTCAAACGCAAGACAAGAGACTTGCTATTAAAGAATTGAATATACAGATTGCAAACAAACACTTCCCTACACGTGAATTGCCTAACCGTTCAACTCAGTTCTAGAAAATGAATTGAATGCAGTTTTCACTCAGATGAAAGACATATGCTTTGCTCCTTAAGAAGTGTTTTCAAAGACATTCACAGAGTGATTCTACAAAGCCTTTTTAGTGACGTTGGCTTTTAAACGTGATTTCACTGGAATTTCTGTCAACCACAACACACGAGATTTGCTATTAAGGAGTAGAATATACAGAATGCAAACAAACACTTCCCAGAAGTGAATTGCCTAACCGTTCAACTCAGTTCTAAAAACAGAATAGAATGCAGTTTTCACTCAGATAAAAGACGTATGCTTTGCTTCTTAATCAGTGTTTTCAAAGACATTCACAGAGTGATTCTACAAAGCCTTTATACTGACATTGGCTTTCAAACGTGATTTCACTGTAATTTCTGTCAAACGCAAGACAAGAGACTTGCTATTAAAGAATTGAATATACAGAATGGAAACAAACACTTCCCTACAAGTGAATCGCCTAACCATTCAACTCAGTTCTAAAAACTGAATAAAATGCAGTTTTCACTCAGATGAAAGACGTATGCTTTGCTTCTTAAGAAGTGTTTTCAAAGATATTCACAGTGTGATTCTACAATGCCTTTTTACTGACGTTGGCTTTCAAACGTGATTTCACTGGAATTTCTGTCAAACGTAAGACACGAGACTTACTATTAAAGAATTGAATATACAGAATGCAAACAAACACTTCCCTACACGTGAATCGCCTAACTGTTCAACTCAGTTCTAAAAACTGAATAGAATGCAGTTTTCACTCAGATGAAAGACGTATGCTTGGCTTCTTAAGAAGTGTTTTCTAAGACATTCACAGAGTTATTCTACAAAGCCTTTTTACTGACGTTGGCTTTCAAACGTGATTTCACTGGAATTTCTGTCAAAGGCAAGACACAAGATTTGCTATTAAAGAATAGAATATACAGAATGCAAACAAACACTTCCCTACAAGTGAATTGCCAAACTGTTCAACTCAGTTCTAGAAAATGAATAGAATGCAGTTTTCAT
This sequence comes from Phyllotis vaccarum, assembly GCA_033318265.1. Classification (NCBI taxonomy): domain Eukaryota; kingdom Metazoa; phylum Chordata; class Mammalia; order Rodentia; family Cricetidae; genus Phyllotis; species Phyllotis vaccarum. The sequence goes on along the minus strand of JARWLC010000096.1, from coordinate 84,100 downwards.
TCAGAAGAAAGACATATGCTTTGCTTCTTAAGAAGTGTTTTCAAAGACATTCACAGAGTGATTCTACAAAGCCTTTTTACTGACGTTGGCTTTAAACCGTGATTTCCCTCTAATTTCTGTCAAATGCAAGACACGAGACTTGCTATTAAAGAATTGAATATACAGAATGCAAACAAACACTTCCCTACATGTGAATTGCCTAACCGTTCAACTCAGTTCTGAAAACTGAATAGAATGCAGTTTTCACTCAGGTGAAAGACGTATACTTTGCTTCTTAAGAAGTGTTTTCAAAGACATTTACAGAGTGATTCTACAAAGCATTTTTACTGACGTTGGCTTTCAAACGTGATTTCACTGGAATTTCTGTCAAACGCAAGACAAGAGACTTGTTATTAAAGAATTGAATATACAGAATGCAAACAATCACTTCCCTACACGTGAATTGCCTAACCGTTCAACTCAGTTCTAGAAAATGAATAGAATGCAGTTTTCACTCAGATGAAAGACATATGCTTTGCTTCTTAAGAAGTGTTTTCAAAGACATTCACAGAGTGATTCTACAAAGCCTTTTTAGTGACGTTGGCTTTTAAACGTGATTTCACTGGAATTTCTGTCAACCACAACACACGAGATTTGCTATTAACGAGTAGAATATACAGAATGCAAACAAACACTTCCCAGAAGTGAATTGCCTAACCGTTCAACTCAGTTCTAAAAACAGAATAGAATGCAGTTTTCACTCAGATGAAAGACGTATGCTTTGCTTCTTAATCAGTGTTTTCAAAGACATTCACAGAGTGGTTCTACAAAGCCTTTATACTGACGTTGGCTTTCAAACGTGATTTCACTGTAATTTCTGTCAAACGCAAGACAAGAGACTTGCTATTAAAGAATTGAATATACAGAATGCAAACAAACACTTCCCTACAAGTGAATCGCCTAACCATTCAACTCAGTTCTAAAAACTGAATAGAATGCAGTTTTCACTCAGATGAAAGTCGTATGCTTTGCTTCTTAAGAAGTGTTTTCAAAGACATTCACAGTGTGATTCTACAAAGCCTTTTTACTGACGTTGGCTTTCAAACGTGATTTCACTGGAATTTCTGTCAAACGTAAGACACGAGACTTACTATTAAAGAATTGAATATACAGAATGCAAACAAACACTTCCCTACACGGGAATCGCCTAACCGTTCAACTCAGTTCTAAAAATTGAATAGAATGCAGTTTTCACTCAGATGAAAGACGTATGCTTGGCTTCTTAAGAAGTCTTTTCTAAGACATTCACAGAGTTATTCTACAAAGCCTTTTTACTGATGTTGGCTTTCAAAAGTGATTTCACTGGAATTTCTGTCAAAGGCAAGACACAAGATTTGCTATTAAAGAATTGAATATACAGAATGGAAACAAACACTTCCCTACACGTGAATTGCCTAACCGTTCAACTCAGTTCTGAAAACTGAATAGAATGCAGTTTTCACTCAGGTGAAAGACATATGCTTTGCTTCTTAAGAAGTGTTTTCAAAGACATTTACAGAGTGATTCTACAAAGCCTTTTTACTGAAGTTGGCTTTCAAACGTGATTTGACTGGAATTTCTGTCAAACGCAAGACAAGAGACTTGCTATTAAAGAAATGAATATACAGAATGCAAACAAACACTTCCCTACACGTGAATCGCCTAACCATTCAACTCTGTTCTAAAAACTGAATAGAATGCAGTTTTCACTCAGATGAAAGACGTATGCTTTGCTTCTTAATCAGTGTTTTCAAAGACATTCACAGAGTGATTCTACAAAGCCTTTTTAGTGACGTTGGCTTTTAAACGTGATTTCACTGGAATTTCTGTCAACCACAACACACGAAATTTGCTATTAACGAGTAGAATATACAGAATGCAAACAAACACTTCCCAGAAGTGAATTGCCTAACCGTTCAACTCAGTTCTAAAAACAGAATAGAATGCAGTTTTCACTCAGATGAAAGACGTATGCTTTGCTTCTTAATCAGTGTTTTCAAAGACATTCAAACAGTGATTCTACAAAGCCTTATTTCTGACGTTGGCTTCAAACGTGATTTCACTTTAATTTCTGTCAAACGCAAGACACGAGACTTGCTATTAAAGAATTGAATATACAGAATGCAAACAATCACTTCCCTACACGTGAATCGGATAACAGTTCAACTCAGTTCTAAAAACTGAATAGAATGCAGTTTTCACTCAGATGAAAGACGTATGCTTTGCTTCTTAATCAGTGTTTTCAAAGACATTCACAGAGTGATTCTACAAATCCTTTTTACTGACGTTTGCTTTCAAACGTGATTTCACTGGAATTTCTGTCAAATGCAACACACGAGATTTTCTATTAACGAGTAGAATATACAGAATGCAAACAAACACTTCCCTACAAGTGAATCGCCAAACTGTTCAACTCAGTTCTAGAAAATGAATAGAATGCAGTTTTCACTCAGATGAAAGACGTATGCTTTGCTTCTTAAGAAGTGTTTTCAAAGACATTCACAGAGTGATTCTACAAAGCCTTTTTACTGACGTTGGCTTTAAAACGTGATTTCCCTCTAATTTCTGTCAAATGCAAGACACGAGACTTGCTATTAAAGAATTGAATATACAGAATGCAAACAAACACTTCCCTACACGTGAATTGCCTAACCGTTCACCTCAGTTCTGAAAACTGAATAGAATGCAGTTTTCACTCAGGTGAAAGACATATACTTTGCTTCTTAAGAAGTGTTTTCAAAGACATTTACAGAGTTAATCTACAAAGCCTTTTTACTGATGTTGGCTTTCAAACGTGATTTCACTGGAATTTCTGTCAAACGCAAGACAAGAGACTTGCTATTAAAGAATTGAATATACAGATTGCAAACAAACACTTCCCTACACGTGAATTGCCTAACCGTTCAACTCAGTTCTAGAAAATGAATAGAATGCAGTTTTCACTCAGATGAAAGACATATGCTTTGCTCCTTAAGAAGTGTTTTCAAAGACATTCACAGAGTGATTCTACAAAGCCTTTTTAGTGACGTTGGCTTTTAAACGTGATTTCACTGGAATTTCTGTCAACCACAACACACGAGATTTGCTATTATGGAGTAGAATATACAGAATGCAAACAAACACTTCCCAGAAGTGAATTGCCTAACCGTTCAACTCAGTTCTAAAAACAGAATAGAATGCAGTTTTCACTCAGATAAAAGACGTATGCTTTGCTTCTTAATCAGTGTTTTCAAAGACATTCACAGAGTGATTCTACAAAGCCTTTATACTGACATTGGCTTTCAAACGTGATTTCACTGTAATTTCTGTCAAACGCAAGACAAGAGACTTGCTATTAAAGAATTGAATATACAGAATGGAAACAAACACTTCCCTACAAGTGAATCGCCTAACCATTCAACTCAGTTCTAAAAACTGAATAAAATGCAGTTTTCACTCAGATGAAAGACGTATGCTTTGCTTCTTAAGAAGTGTTTTCAAAGACATTCACAGTGTGATTCTACAATGCCTTTTTACTGACGTTGGCTTTCAAACGTGATTTCACTGGAATTTCTGTCAAACGTAAGACACGAGACTTACTATTAAAGAATTGAATATACAGAATGCAAACAAACACTTCCCTACACGTGAATCGCCTAACTGTTCAACTCAGTTCTAAAAACTGAATAGAATGCAGTTTTCACTCAGATGAAAGACGTATGCTTGGCTTCTTAAGAAGTGTTTTCTAAGACATTCACAGAGTTATTCTACAAAGCCTTTTTACTGATGATGGCTTTCAAAAGTGATTTCACTGGAATTTTTGTCAAAGGCAAGACACAAGATTTGCTATTAAAGAATAGAATATACAGAATGCAAACAAACACTTCCCTACAAGTGAATTGCCAAACTGTTCAACTCAGTTCTAGAAAATGAATAGAATGCAGTTTTCATTCAGAAGAAAGACATATGCTTTGCTTCTTAATAAGTGTTTTCAAAGACATTCACAGAGTGATTCTACAAAGCCTTTTTACTGACGTTGGCTTTAAAACGTGATTTCCCTCTAATTTCTGTCAAATGCAAGACACGAGACTTGCTATTAAAGAATTGAATATACAGAATGCAAACAAACACTTCCCTACACGTGAATTGCCTAACCGTTCAACTCAGTTCTGAAAACTGAATAGAATGCAGTTTTCACTCAGGTGAAAGACGTATACTTTGCTTCTTAAGAAGTGTTTTCAAAGACATTTACAGAGTTATTCTACAAAGCCTTTTTACTGACGTTGGCTTTCAAACGTGATTTCAATGGAATTTCTGTCAAACGCAAGACAAGAGACTTGCTATTAAAGAATTGAATATACAGAATGCAAACAAACACTTCCCTACACGTGAATTGCCTAACCGTTCAACTCAGTTCTAGAAAATGAATAGAATGCAGTTTTCACTCAGATGAAAGACATATGCTTTGCTTCTTAAGAAGTGTTTTCAAAGACATTCACAGAGTGATTCTACAAAGCCTTTTTAGTGACGTTGGCTTTTAAACGTGATTTCACTGGAATTTCTGTCAACCACAACACACGAGATTTGCTATTAACGAGTAGAATATACAGAATGCAAACAAACACTTCCCAGAAGTGAATTGCCTAACCGTTCAACTCAGTTCTAAAAACAGAATAGAATGCAGTTTTCACTCAGATGAAAGACGTATGCTTTGCTTCTTAATCAGTGTTTTCAAAGACATTCACAGAGTGATTCTACAAAGCCTTTATACTGACGTTGGCTTTCAAACGTGATTTCACTGTAATTTCTGTCAAACGCAAGACAAGAGACTTGCTATTAAAGAATTGAATATACAGAATGCAAACAAACACTTCCCTACAAGTGAATCGCCTAACCATTCAACTCAGTTCTAAAAACTGAATAGAATGCAGTTTTCACTCAGATGAAAGACATATGCTTTGCTTCTTAAGAAGTGTTTTCAAAGACATTCACAGTGTGATTCTACAAAGCCTTTTTACTGACGTTGGCTTTCAAACGTGATTTCACTGGAATTTCTGTCAAACGTAAGACACGAGACTTACTATTAAAGAATTGAATATACAGAATGCAAACAAACACTTCCCTACACGTGAATCGCCTAACCGTTCAACTCTGTTCTAAAAATTGAATAGAATGCAGTTTTCACTCAGATGAAAGACGTATGCTTGGCTTCTTAAGAAGTGTTTTCTAAGACATTCACAGAGTTATTCTACAAAGCCTTTTTACTGATGTTGGCTTTCAAAAGTGATTTCACTGGAATTTCTGTCAAAGGCAAGACACAAGATTTGCTATTAAAGAATAGAATATACAGAATGCAAACAAACACTTCCCTACAAGTGAATTGCCAAACTGTTCAACTCAGTTCTAGAAAATGAATAGAATGCAGTTTTCATTCAGAAGAAAGACGTATGCTTTGCTTCTTAAGAAGTGTTTTCAAAGACATTCACAGAGTGATTCTATAAAGCCTTTTTACTGATGTTAGCTTTCAAACGTGATTTCACTCTAATTTCTGTCAAACGCAAGACACGAGACTTGCTATTAAAGAATTCAATATACAGAATGCAAACAAACACTTCCCTACACGTGAATTGCCTAACCGTTCAACTCAGTTCTGAAAACTGAATAGAATGCAGTTTTCACTCAGGTGAAAGACGTATGCTTTGCTTCTTAAGAAGTGTTTTCTAAGACATTCACAGAGTGATTCTACAAAGCCTTTATACTGACGTTGCCTTTCAAACGTGATTTCACTCTAATTTCTGTCAAAGGCAAGACACGAGACTTGCTATTAAAGAAATGAATATACAGAATGCAAACAAACACTTCCCTACATGTGAATCGCCTAACCGTTCAACTCAGTTCTAAAAACAGAATACAATGCAGTTTACACTCAGATGAAAGACGGATACTTTGCTTCTTAAGAAGTGTTTTCTAAGACATTCACACAGTGATTCTACAAAGCCTTATTACTGACGTTGGCTTTCAAACGTGATTTCACTATAATTTCTGTCAAACGCAAGACACGAGACTTGCTATTAAAGAATTGAATAGACAGAATGCAAACAATCACTTCCCTACACGTGAATCGGCTAACAGTTCAACTCAGTTCTAAAAACTGAATAGAATGCAGTTTTCACTCAGATGAAAGACGTATGCTTTGCTTCTTAATCAGTGTTTTCAAAGACATTCACAGAGTGATTCTACAAATCCTTTTTACTGACGTTGGCTTTCAAACGTGATTTCACTGGAATTTCTGTCAAACACAACACACGAGATTTTCTATTAACGAGTAGAATATACAGAATGCAAACAAACACTTCCCTACAAGTGAATCGCCAAACTGTTCAACTCAGTTCTAGAAAATGAAAAGAATGCAGTTTTCACTCAGATGAAAGACGTATGCTTTGCTTCTTAAGAAGTGTTTTCAAAGACATTCACAGAGTGATTCTACAAAGCCTTTTTACTGACGTTGGCTTTAAACCGTGATTTCCCTCTAATTTCTGTCAAATGCAAGACACGAGACTTGCTATTAAAGAATTGAATATACAGAATGCAAACAAACACTTCCCTACATGTGAATTGCCTAACCGTTCAACTCAGTTCTGAAAACTGAATAGAATGCAGTTTTCACTCAGGTGAAAGACGTATACTTTGCTTCTTAAGAAGTGTTTTCAAACACATTCACAGAGTGATTCTACAAAGCCTTTTTAGTGACGTTGGCTTTTAAACGTGATTTCACTGGAATTTCTGTCAACCACAACACACGAGATTTGCTATTAACGAGTAGAATATACAGAATGCAAACAAACACTTCCCAGAAGTGAATTGCCTAACCGTTCAACTCAGTTCTAAAAACAGAATAGAATGCAGTTTTCACTCAGATGAAAGACGTATGCTTTGCTTCTTAATCAGTGTTTTCAAAGACATTCACAGAGTGATTCTACAAAGCCTTTATACTGACGTTGGCTTTCAAACGTGATTTCACTGTAATTTCTGTCAAACGCAAGACAAGAGACTTGCTATTAAAGAATTGAATATACAGAATGCAAACAAACACTTCCCTACAAGTGAATCGCCTAACCATTCAACTCAGTTCTAAAAACTGAATAGAATGCAGTTTTCACTCAGATGAAAGTCGTATGCTTTGCTTCTTAAGAAGTGTTTTCAAAGACATTCACAGTGTGATTCTACAAAGCCTTTTTACTGACGTTGGCTTTCAAACGTGATTTCACTGGAATTTCTGTCAAACGTAAGACACGAGACTTACTATTAAAGAATTGAATATACAGAATGCAAACAAACACTTCCCTACACGGGAATCGCCTAACCGTTCAACTCAGTTCTAAAAATTGAATAGAATGCAGTTTTCACTCAGATGAAAGACGTATGCTTGGCTTCTTAAGAAGTGTTTTCTAAGACATTCACAGAGTTATTCTACAAAGCCTTTTTACTGATGTTGGCTTTCAAAAGTGATTTCACTGGAATTTCTGTCAAAGGCAAGACACAAGATTTGCTATTAAAGAATAGAATATACAGAATGCAAACAAACACTTCCCTACAAGTGAATTGCCAAACTGTTCAACTCAGTTCTAGAAAATGAATAGAATGCAGTTTTCATTCAGAAGAAAGACGTATGCTTTGCTTCTTAAGAAGTGTTTTCAAAGACATTCACAGAGTGATTCTATAAAGCCTTTTTACTGACGTTAGCTTTCAAACGTGATTTCACTCTAATTTCTGTCAAATGCAAGACACGAGACTTGCTATTAAAGAATTGAATATACAGAATGCAAACAAACACTTCCCTACACCTGAATTGCCTAACCGTTCAACTCAGTTCTAAAAACAGAATACAATGCAGTTTACACTCAGATGAAAGACGGATACTTTGCTTCTTAAGAAGTGTTTTCTAAGACATTCACACAGTGATTCTACAAAGCCTTATTACTGACGTTGGCTTTCAAACGTGATTTCACTATAATTTCTGTCAAACGCAAGACACGAGACTTGCTATTAAAGAATTGAATATATGGAATGCAAACAATCACTTCCCTACACGTGAATCGGCTAACAGTTCAACTCAGTTCTAAAAACTGAATAGAATGCAGTTTTCACTCAGATGAAAGACGTATGCTTGGCTTCTTAAGAAGTGTTTTCTAAGACATTCACAGAGTTATTCTACAAAGCCTTTTTACTGATGTTGGCTTTCAAAAGTGATTTCACTGGAATTTCTGTCAAAGGCAAGACACAAGATTTGCTATTAAAGAATAGAATATACAGAATGCAAACAAACACTTCCCTACAAGTGAATTGCCAAACTGTTCAACTCAGTTCTAGAAAATGAATAGAATGCAGTTTTCATTCAGAAGAAAGACGTATGCTTTGCTTCTTAAGAAGTGTTTTCAAAGACATTCACAGAGTGATTCTATAAAGCCTTTTTACTGATGTTAGCTTTCAAACGTGATTTCACTCTAATTTCTGTCAAATGCAAGACACGAGACTTGCTATTAAAGAATTGAATATACAGAATGCAAACATACAATTCCCTACACATGAATTGCCTAACCGTTCAACTCAGTTCTGAAAACTGAATAGAATGCAGTTTTCACTCAGGTGAAAGACGTATGCTTTGCTTCTTAAGAAGTGTTTTCAAAGACATTTACAGAGTGATTCTACAAAGCCTTTTTACTGAAGTTGGCTTTCAAACGTGATTTGACTGGAATTTCTGTCAAACGCAAGACAAGAGACTTGCTATTAAAGAAATGAATATACAGAATGCAAACAAACACTTCCCTACACGTGAATCGCCTAACCATTCAACTCTGTTCTAAAAACTGAATAGAATGCAGTTTTCACTCAGATGAAAGACGTATGCTTTGCTTCTTAATCAGTGTTTTCAAAGACATTCACAGAGTGATTCTTCAAAGCCTTTTTAGTGACGTTGGCTTATAAACGTGATTTCACTGGAATTTCTGTCAACCACAACACACGAGATTTGCTATTAACGAGTAGAATATGCAGAATGCAAACAAACACTTCCCTACAAGTGAATTGCCAAACTGTTCAACTCAGTTCTAGAAAATGAATAGAATGCAGTTTTCATTCAGAAGAAAGAGGTATGCTTTGCTTCTTAAGAAGTGTTTTCAAAGACATTCACAGAGTGATTCTATAAAGCCTTTTTACTGTCTTTAGCTTTCAAACGTGATTTCACTCTAATTTCTGTCAAATGCAAGACACGAGACTTGCTATTAAAGAATTGAATATACAGAATGGAAACAAACACTTCCCTACACGTGAATTGCCTAACCGTTCAACTCAGTTCTGAAAACTGAATAGAATGCAGTTTTCACTCAGGTGAAAGACGTATGCTTTGCTTCTTAAGAAGTGTTTTCAAAGACATTCACAGTGTGATTCTACAAAGCCTTTTTACTGACGTTGGCTTTCAAACGTGATTTCACTGGAATTTCTGTCAAACGTAAGACACGAGACTTACTATTAAAGAATTGAATATACAGAATGCAAACAAACACTTCCCTACACGTGAATCGCCTAACCGTTCAACTCAGTTCTAAAAATTGAATAGAATGCAGTTTTCACTCAGATGAAAGACGTATGCTTGGCTTCTTAAGAAGTGTTTTCTAAGACATTCACAGAGTTATTCTACAAAGCCTTTTTACTGATGTTGGCTTTCAAAAGTGATTTCACTGGAATTTCTGTCAAAGGCAAGACACAAGATTTGCTATTAAAGAATTGAATATACAGAATGGAAACAAACACTTCCCTACACGTGAATTGCCTAACCGTTCAACTCAGTTCTGAAAACTGAATAGAATGCAGTTTTCACTCAGGTGAAAGACGTATGCTTTGCTTCTTAAGAAGTGTTTTCAAAGACATTTACAGAGTGATTCTACAAAGCCTTTTTACTGAAGTTGGCTTTCAAACGTGATTTGACTGGAATTTCTGTCAAAAGCAAGACAAGAGACTTGCTATTAAAGAAATGAATATACAGAATGCAAACAAACACTTCCCTACACATGAATCGCCTAACCATTCAACTCTGTTCTAAAAACTGAATAGAATGCAGTTTTCACTCAGATGAAAGACGTATGCTTTGCTTCTTAATCAGTGTTTTCAAAGACATTCACAGAGTGATTCTACAAAGCCTTTTTAGTGACGTTGGCTTTTAAACGTGATTTCACTGGAATTTCTGTCAACCACAACACACGAGATTTGCTATTAACGAGTAGAATATACAGAATGCAAACAAACACTTCCCAGAAGTGAATTGCCTAACCGTTCAACTCAGTTCTAAAAACAGAATAGAATGCAGTTTTCACTCAGATGAAAGACGTATGCTTTGCTTCTTAATCAGTGTTTTCAAAGACATTCACAGAGTGATTCTACAAAGCCTTTATACTGACGTTGGCTTTCAAACGTGATTTCACTGTAATTTCTGTCAAACGCAAGACAAGAGACTTGCTATTAAAGAATTGAATATACAGAATGCAAACAAACACTTCCCTACAAGTGAATCGCCTAACCGTTCAACTCAGTTCTAAAAATTGAATAGAATGCAGTTTTCACTCAGATGAAAGACGTATGCTTGGCTTCTTAAGAAGTGTTTTCTAAGACATTCACAGAGTTATTCTACAAAGCCTTTTTACTGATGTTGGCTTTCAAAAGTGATTTCACTGGAATTTCTGTCAAAGGCAAGACACAAGATTTGCTATTAAAGAATAGAATATACAGAATGCAAACAAACACTTCCCTACAAGTGAATTGCCAAACTGTTCAACTCAGTTCTAGAAAATGAATAGAATGCAGTTTTCATTCAGAAGAAAGACATATGCTTTGCTTCTTAAGAAGTGTTTTCAAAGACATTCACAGAGTGATTCTACAAAGCCTTTTTAGTGACCTTGGCTTTTAAACGTGATTTCACTGGAATTTCTGTCAACCACAACACACGAGATTTGCTATTAACGAGTAGAATATACAGAATGCAAACAAACACTTCCCAGAAGTGAATTGCCTAACCGTTCAACTCAGTTCTGAAAACAGAATAGAATGCAGTTTTCACTCAGATGAAAGACGTATGCTTTGCTTCTTAATCAGTGTTTTCAAAGACATTCACAGAGTGATTCTACAAAGCCTTTGTACTGACGTTGTCTTTCAAACGTGATTTCACTTTAATTTCTGTCAAACGCAAGACAAGAGACTTGCTATTAAAGAATTGAATATACAGAATGCAAACAAACACTTCCCTACAAGTGAATCGCCTAACCATTCAACTCAGTTCTAAAAACTGAATAGAATGCAGTTTTCACTCAGATGAAAGACGTATGCTTCGCTTCTTAAGAAGTGTTTTCAAAGACATTCACAGTGTGATTCTACAAAGCCTTTTTACTGACGTTGGCTTTCAAACGTGATTTCACTGGAATTTCTGTCAAACGTAAGACACGAGACTTACTATTAAAGAATTGAATATACAGAATGCAAACAAACACTTCCCTACACGTGAATTGCCTAACCGTTCAACTCAGTTCTAGAAAATGAATAGAATGCAGTTTTCACTCAGATGAAAGACATATGATTTGCTTCTTAAGAAGTGTTTTCAAAGACATTCACAGAGTGATTCTACAAAGCCTTTATACTGACGTTGGCTTTTAAACGTGATTTCACTGGAATTTCTGTCAACCACAACACACGAGATTTGCTATTAACGAGTAGAATATACAGAATGCAAACAAACACTTCCCAGAAGTGAATTGCCTAACCGTTCAACTCAGTTCTAGAAAATGAATAGAATGCAGTTTTCATTCAGAAGAAAGACATATGCTTTGCTTCTTAAGAAGTGTTTTCAAAGACATTCACAGAGTGATTCTACAAATCCTTTTTACTGATGTTGGCTTTCAAAAGTGATTTCACTGGAATTTCTGTCAAAGGCAAGACACAAGATTTGCTATTAAAGAATAGAATATACAGAATGCAAACAAACACTTCCCTACAAGTGAATTGCCAAACTGTTCAACTCAGTTCTAGAAAATGAATAGAATGCAGTTTTCATTCAGAAGAAAGACATATGCTTTGCTTCTTAATCAGTGTTTTCAAAGACATTCACAGAGTGATTCTACAAAGCCTTTTTAGTGACGTTGGCTTTTAAACGTGATTTCACTGGAATTTCTGTCAACCACAACACACGAGATTTGCTATTAACGAGTAGAATATACAGAATGCAAACAAACACTTCCCAGAAGTGAATTGCCTAACCGTTCAACTCAGTTCTGAAAACAGAATAGAATGCAGTTTTCACTCAGATGAAAGACGTATGCTTTGCTTCTTAATCAGTGTTTTCAAAGACATTCACAGAGTGATTCTACAAAGCCTTTGTACTGACGTTGGCTTTCAAACGTGATTTCACTTTAATTTCTGTCAAACGCAAGACAAGAGACTTGCTATTAAAGAATTGAATATACAGAATGCAAACAAACACTTCCCTACAAGTGAATCGCCTAACCATTCAACTCAGTTCTAAAAACTGAATAGAATGCAGTTTTCACTCAGATGAAAGACGTATGCTTCGGTTCTTAAGAAGTGTTTTCAAAGACATTCACAGTGTGATTCTACAAAGCCTTTGTACTGACGTTGGCTTTCAAACGTGATTTCACTGGAATTTCTGTCAAACGTAAGACACGAGACTTACTATTAAAGAATTGAATATACAGAATGCAAACAAACACTTCCCTACACGTGAATTGCCTAACCGTTCAACTCAGTTCTAGAAAATGAATAGAATGCAGTTTTCACTCAGATGAAAGACATATGATTTGCTTCTTAAGAAGTGTTTTCAAAGACATTCACAGAGTGATTCTACAAAGCCTTTATACTGACGTTGGCTTTTAAACGTGATTTCACTGGAATTTCTGTCAACCACAACACACGAGATTTGCTATTAACGAGTAGAGTATACAGAATGCAAACAAACACTTCCCAGAAGTGAATTGCCTAACCGTTCAACTCAGTTCTAGAAAATGAATAGAATGCAGTTTTCATTCAGAAGAAAGACATATGCTTTGCTTCTTAAGAAGTGTTTTCAAAGACATTCACAGAGTGATTCTACAAATCCTTTTTACTGATGTTGGCTTTCAAAAGTGATTTCACTGGAATTTCTGTCAAAGGCAAGACACAAGATTTGCTATTAAAGAAATGAATATACAGAATGCAAACAAACACTTCCCTACAAGTGAATTGCCAAACTGTACAACTCAGTTCTAGAAAATGAATAGAATGCAGTTTTCATTCAGAAGAAAGACATATGCTTTGCTTCTTAATCAGTGTTTTCAAAGACATTCACAGAGTGATTCTACAAAGCCTTTTTAGTGACGTTGGCTTTTAAACGTGATTTCACTGGAATTTCTGTCAACCACAACACACGAGATTTGCTATTAACGAGTAGAATATACAGAATGCAAACAAACACTTCCCAGAAGTGAATTGCCTAACCGTTCAACTCAGTTCTAAAAACAGAATAGAATGCAGTATTCACTCAGATGAAAGACGTATGCTTTGCTTCTTAATCAGTGTTTTCAAAGACATTCACAGAGTGATTCTACAAAGCCTTTTTAGTGACGTTGGCTTTCAAACGTGATTTCACTGTAATTTCTGTCAAACGCAAGACAAGAGACTTGCTATTAAAGAATTGAATATACAGAATGCAAACAAACACTTCCCTACAAGTGAATCGCCTAACCATTCAACTCAGTTCTAAAAACTGAATAGAATGCAGTTTTCACTCAGATGAAAGACGTATGCTTTGCTTCTTAAGAAGTGTTTTCAAAGACATTCACAGTGTGATTCTACAAAGCCTTTTTACTGACGTTGGCTTTCAAACGTGATTTCACTGGAATTTCTGTCAAACGTAAGACACGAGACTTACTATTAAAGAATTGAATATACAGAATGCAAACAAACACTTCCCTACACGTAAATTGCCTAACCGTTCAACTCAGTTCTAGAAAATGAATAGAATGCAGTTTTCACTCAGATGAAAGACATATGATTTGCTTCTTAAGAAGTGTTTTCAAAGACATTCACAGAGTGATTCTACAAAGCCTTTATACTGACGTTGGCTTTTAAACGTGATTTCACTGGAATTTCTGTCAACCACAACACACGAGATTTGCTATTAACGAGTAGAATATACAGAATGCAAACAAACACTTCCCAGAAGTGAATTGCCTAACCGTTCAACTCAGTTCTAGAAAATGAATAGAATGCAGTTTTCATTCAGAAGAAAGACATATGCTTTGCTTCTTAAGAAGTGTTTTCAAAGACATTCACAGAGTGATTCTACAAATCCTTTTTACTGATGTTGGCTTTCAAAAGTGATTTCACTGGAATTTCTGTCAAAGGCAAGACACAAGATTTGCTATTAAAGAATAGAATATACAGAATGCAAACAAACACTTCCCTACAAGTGAATTGCCAAACTGTTCAACTCAGTTCTAGAAAATGAATAGAATGCAGTTTTCATTCAGAAGAAAGACATATGCTTTGCTTCTTAAGAAGTGTTTTCAAAGACATTCACAGAGTGATTCTATAAAGCCTTTTTACTGAAGTTGGCTTTCAAACGTGATTTCACTCTAATTATTGTCAAATGCAAGACACGAGACTTGCTATTAAAGAATTGAATATACAGAATGCAAACAAACACTTCCCTACACGGGAATCGCCTAACCGTTCAACTCAGTTCTGAAAACTGAATAGAATGCAGTTTTCACTCAGGTGAAAGACGTATGCTTTGCTTCTTAAGAAGTGTTTTCAAAGACATTTACAGAGTGATTCTACAAAGCCTTTTTACTGACGTTGGCTTTCAAACGTGATTTGACTGGAATTTCTGTCAAACGCAAGACAAGAGTCTTGCTATTAAAGAATTGAATATACAGAATGCAAACAAACACTTCCCTACACGTGAATCGCCTAACCATTCAACTCTGTTCTAAAAACTGAATAAAATGCAGTTTTCACTCAGATGAAAGACGTATGCTTTGCTTCTTAAGAAGTGTTTTCAAAGACATTCATAGAGTGATTCTACAAAACCTTTATACAGACGTTGCCTTTCAAACGTGATTTCACTGGAATTTCTGTCAAACGCAAGACTCAAGACTTGGTATTAAAGAATTGAATATACAGAATGCAAACAAACACTTCCCTACACGTGAATTACCTAACCGTTCAACTCAGTTCTAGAAAATGAATAGAATGCAGTTTTCACTCAGATGAAAGACATATGATTTGCTTCTTAAGAAGTGTTTTCAAAGACATTCACAGAGTGATTCTACAAAGCCTTTTTAGTGATGTTGGCTTTTAAACGTGATTTCACTGGAATTTCTGTCAACCACAACACACGAGATTTGCTATTAACGAGTAGAATATACAGGATGCAAACAAACACTTCCCAGAAGTGAATTGCCTAACCGTTCAACTCAGTTCTAGAAAATGAATAGAATGCAGTTTTCACTCAGATGAAAGACGTATGCTTTGCTTCTTAATCAGTGTTTTCAAAGACATTCACAGAGTGATTCTACAAAGCCTTTATACTGACGTTGGCTTTCAAACGTGATTTCACTGTAATTTCTGTCAAACGCAAGACAAGAGACTTGCTATTAAAGAATTGAATATACAGAATGCAAACAAACACTTCCCTACAAGTGAATCGCCTAACCGTTCAACTCAGTTCTAAAAATTGAATAGAATGCAGTTTTCACTCAGATGAAAGACGTATGCTTGGCTTCTTAAGAAGTGTTTTCTAAGACATTCACAGAGTTATTCTACAAAGCCTTTTTTACTGATGTTGGCTTTCAAAAGTGATTTCACTGGAATTTCTGTCAAAGGCAAGACACAAGATTTGCTATTAAAGAATAGAATATACAGAATGCAAACAAACACTTCCCTACAAGTGAATTGCCAAACTGTTCAACTCAGTTCTAGAAAATGAATAGAATGCAGTTTTCATTCAGAAGAAAGAGGTATGCTTTGCTTCTTAAGAAGTGTTTTCAAAGACATTCACAGAGTGATTCTATAAGCCTTTTTACTGACTTTAGCTTTCAAACGTGATTTCACTCTAATTTCTGTCAAATGCAAGACACGAGACTTGCTATTAAAGAAATGAATATACAGAATGCAAACAAACACTTCCCTACACGTAAATTGCCTAACCGTTCAACTCAGTTCTAGAAAATGAATAGAATGCAGTTTTCACTCAGATGAAAGACATATGATTTGCTTCTTAAGAAGTGTTTTCAAAGACATTCACAGAGTGATTCTACAAAGCCTTTATACTGACGTTGGCTTTTAAACGTGATTTCACTGGAATTTCTGTCAACCACAACACACGAGATTTGCTATTAACGAGTAGAATATACAGAATGCAAACAAACACTTCCCAGAAGTGAATTGCCTAACCGTTCAACTCAGTTCTAGAAAATGAATAGAATGCAGTTTTCATTCAGAAGAAAGACATATGCTTTGCTTCTTAAGAAGTGTTTTCAAAGACATTCACAGAGTGATTCTACAAATCCTTTTTACTGATGTTGGCTTTCAAAAGTGATTTCACTGGAATTTCTGTCAAAGGCAAGACACAAGATTTGCTATTAAAGAAATGAATATACAGAATGCAAACAAACACTTCCCTACAAGTGAATTGCCAAACTGTACAACTCAGTTCTAGAAAATGAATAGAATGCAGTTTTCATTCAGAAGAAAGACATATGCTTTGCTTCTTAATCAGTGTTTTCAAAGACATTCACAGAGTGATTCTACAAAGCCTTTTTAGTGACGTTGGCTTTTAAACGTGATTTCACTGGAATTTCTGTCAACCACAACACACGAGATTTGCTATTAACGAGTAGAATATACAGAATGCAAACAAACACTTCCCAGAAGTGAATTGCCTAACCGTTCAACTCAGTTCTAAAAACAGAATAGAATGCAGTATTCACTCAGATGAAAGACGTATGCTTTGCTTCTTAATCAGTGTTTTCAAAGACATTCACAGAGTGATTCTACAAAGCCTTTTTAGTGACGTTGGCTTTCAAACGTGATTTCACTGTAATTTCTGTCAAACGCAAGACAAGAGACTTGCTATTAAAGAATTGAATATTCAGAATGCAAACAAACACTTCCCTACAAGTGAATCGCCTAACCATTCAACTCAGTTCTAAAAACTGAATAGAATGCAGTTTTCACTCAGATGAAAGACGTATGCTTTGCTTCTTAAGAAGTGTTTTCAAAGACATTCACAGTGTGATTCTACAAAGCCTTTTTACTGACGTTGGCTTTCAAACGTGATTTCACTGGAATTTCTGTCAAACGTAAGACACGAGACTTACTATTAAAGAATTGAATATACAGAATGCAAACAAACACTTCCCTACACGTAAATTGCCTAACCGTTCAACTCAGTTCTAGAAAATGAATAGAATGCAGTTTTCACTCAGATGAAAGACATATGATTTGCTTCTTAAGAAGTGTTTTCAAAGACATTCACAGAGTGATTCTACAAAGCCTTTATACTGACGTTGGCTTTTAAACGTGATTTCACTGGAATTTCTGTCAACCACAACACACGAGATTTGCTATTAACGAGTAGAATATACAGAATGCAAACAAACACTTCCCAGAAGTGAATTGCCTAACCGTTCAACTCAGTTCTAGAAAATGAATAGAATGCAGTTTTCATTCAGAAGAAAGACATATGCTTTGCTTCTTAAGAAGTGTTTTCAAAGACATTCACAGAGTGATTCTACAAATCCTTTTTACTGATGTTGGCTTTCAAAAGTGATTTCACTGGAATTTCTGTCAAAGGCAAGACACAAGATTTGCTATTAAAGAATAGAATATACAGAATGCAAACAAACACTTCCCTACAAGTGAATTGCCAAACTGTTCAACTCAGTTCTAGAAAATGAATAGAATGCAGTTTTCATTCAGAAGAAAGACATATGCTTTGCTTCTTAAGAAGTGTTTTCAAAGACATTCACAGAGTGATTCTATAAAGCCTTTTTACTGAAGTTGGCTTTCAAACGTGATTTCACTCTAATTATTGTCAAATGCAAGACACGAGACTTGCTATTAAAGAATTGAATATACAGAATGCAAACAAACACTTCCCTACACGGGAATCGCCTAACCGTTCAACTCAGTTCTGAAAACTGAATAGAATGCAGTTTTCACTCAGGTGAAAGACGTATGCTTTGCTTCTTAAGAAGTGTTTTCAAAGACATTTACAGAGTGATTCTACAAAGCCTTTTTACTGACGTTGGCTTTCAAACGTGATTTGACTGGAATTTCTGTCAAACGCAAGACAAGAGTCTTGCTATTAAAGAATTGAATATACAGAATGCAAACAAACACTTCCCTACACGTGAATCGCCTAACCATTCAACTCTGTTCTAAAAACTGAATAAAATGCAGTTTTCACTCAGATGAAAGACGTATGCTTTGCTTCTTAAGAAGTGTTTTCAAAGACATTCATAGAGTGATTCTACAAAACCTTTATACAGACGTTGCCTTTCAAACGTGATTTCACTGGAATTTCTGTCAAACGCAAGACTCAAGACTTGGTATTAAAGAATTGAATATACAGAATGCAAACAAACACTTCCCTACACGTGAATTACCTAACCGTTCAACTCAGTTCTAGAAAATGAATAGAATGCAGTTTTCACTCAGATGAAAGACATATGATTTGCTTCTTAAGAAGTGTTTTCAAAGACATTCACAGAGTGATTCTACAAAGCCTTTTTAGTGATGTTGGCTTTTAAACGTGATTTCACTGGAATTTCTGTCAACCACAACACACGAGATTTGCTATTAACGAGTAGAATATACAGGATGCAAACAAACACTTCCCAGAAGTGAATTGCCTAACCGTTCAACTCAGTTCTAGAAAATGAATAGAATGCAGTTTTCACTCAGATGAAAGACGTATGCTTTGCTTCTTAATCAGTGTTTTCAAAGACATTCACAGAGTGATTCTACAAAGCCTTTATACTGACGTTGGCTTTCAAACGTGATTTCACTGTAATTTCTGTCAAACGCAAGACAAGAGACTTGCTATTAAAGAATTGAATATACAGAATGCAAACAAACACTTCCCTACAAGTGAATCGCCTAACCGTTCAACTCAGTTCTAAAAATTGAATAGAATGCAGTTTTCACTCAGATGAAAGACGTATGCTTGGCTTCTTAAGAAGTGTTTTCTAAGACATTCACAGAGTTATTCTACAAAGCCTTTTTTACTGATGTTGGCTTTCAAAAGTGATTTCACTGGAATTTCTGTCAAAGGCAAGACACAAGATTTGCTATTAAAGAATAGAATATACAGAATGCAAACAAACACTTCCCTACAAGTGAATTGCCAAACTGTTCAACTCAGTTCTAGAAAATGAATAGAATGCAGTTTTCATTCAGAAGAAAGAGGTATGCTTTGCTTCTTAAGAAGTGTTTTCAAAGACATTCACAGAGTGATTCTATAAGCCTTTTTACTGACTTTAGCTTTCAAACGTGATTTCACTCTAATTTCTGTCAAATGCAAGACACGAGACTTGCTATTAAAGAATTGAATATACAGAATGGAAACAAACACTTCCCTACACGTGAATTGCCTAACCGTTCAACTCAGTTCTGAAAACTGAATAGAATGCAGTTTTCACTCAGGTGAAAGACGTATGCTTTGCTTCTTAAGAAGTGTTTTCAAAGACATTCACAGTGTGATTCTACAAAGCCTTTTTACTGACGTTGGCTTTCAAACGTGATTTCACTGGAATTTCTGTCAAACGTAAGACACGAGACTTACTATTAAAGAATTGAATATACAGAATGCAAACAAACACTTCCCTACACGTGAATCGCCTAACCGTTCAACTCAGTTCTAAAAATTGAATAGAATGCAGTTTTCACTCAGATGAAAGACGTATGCTTGGCTTCTTAAGAAGTGTTTTCTAAGACATTCACAGAGTTATTCTACAAAGCCTTTTTACTGATGTTGGCTTTCAAAAGTGATTTCACTGGAATTTCTGTCAAAGGCAAGACACAAGATTTGCTATTAAAGAATAGAATATACAGAATGCAAACAAACACTTCCCTACAAGTGAATTGCCAAACTCTTCAACTCAGTTCTAGAAAATGAATAGAATGCAGTTTTCATTCAGAAGAAAGACATATGCTTTGCTTCTTAAGAAGTGTTTTCAAAGACATTCACAGAGTGATTCTATAAAGCCTTTTTACTGATGTTAGCTTTCAAACGTGATTTCACTCTAATTTCTATCAAATGCAAGACAAGAGACTTGCTATTAAAGAATTGAATATACAGAATGCAAACATACACTTCCCTACACGTGAATTGCCTAACCGTTCAACTCAGTTCTGAAAACTGAATAGAATGCAGTTTTCACTCAGGTGAAAGACGTATGCTTTGCTTCTTAAGAAGTGTTTTCAAAGACATTTACAGAGTGATTCTACAAAGCCTTTTTACTGAAGTTGGCTTTCAAACGTGATTTGACTGGAATTTCTGTCAAAAGCAAGACAAGAGACTTGCTATTAAAGAAATGAATATACAGAATGCAAACAAACACTTCCCTACACATGAATCGCCTAACCATTCAACTCTGTTCTAAAAACTGAATAGAATGCAGTTTTCACTCAGATGAAAGACGTATGCTTTGCTTCTTAATCAGTGTTTTCAAAGACATTCACAGAGTGATTCTACAAAGCCTTTATACTGACGTTGGCTTTTAAACGTGATTTCACTGGAATTTCTGTCAACCACAACACACGAGATTTGCTATTAACGAGTAGAATATACAGAATGCAAACAAACACTTCCCAGAAGTGAATTGCCTAACCGTTCAACTCAGTTCTAAAAACAGAATAGAATGCAGTTTTCACTCAGATGAAAGACGTATGCTTTGCTTCTTAATCAGTGTTTTCAAAGACATTCACAGAGTGATTCTACAAAGCCTTTATACTGACGTTGGCTTTCAAACGTGATTTCACTGTAATTTCTGTCAAACGCAAGACAAGAGACTTGCTATTAAAGAATTGAATATACAGAATGCAAACAAACACTTCCCTACAAGTGAATCGCCTAACCGTTCAACTCAGTTCTAAAAATTGAATAGAATGCAGTTTTCACTCAGATGAAAGACGTATGCTTGGCTTCTTAAGAAGTGTTTTCTAAGACATTCACAGAGTTATTCTACAAAGCCTTTTTACTGATGTTGGCTTTCAAAAGTGATTTCACTGGAATTTCTGTCAAAGGCAAGACACAAGATTTGCTATTAAAGAATAGAATATACAGAATGCAAACAAACACTTCCCAACAAGTGAATTGCCAAACTGTTCAACTCAGTTCTAGAAAATGAATAGAATGCAGTTTTCATTCAGAAGAAAGACGTATGCTTTGCTTCTTAAGAAGTGTTTTCAAAGACATTCACAGAGTGATTCTATAAAGCCTTTTTACTGACGTTAGCTTTCAAACGTGATTTCACTCTAATTTCTATCAAATGCAAGACAAGAGACTTGCTATTAAAGAATTGAATATACAGAATGGAAACAAACACTTCCCTACACGTGAATTGCCTAACCGTTCAACTCAGTTCTGAAAACTGAATAGAATGCAGTTTTCACTCAGGTGAAAGACGTATGCTTTGCTTCTTAAGAAGTGTTTTCAAAGACATTTACAGAGTGATTCTACAAAGCCTTTTTACTGAAGTTGGCTTTCAAACGTGATTTGACTGGAATTTCTGTCAAAAGCAAGACAAGAGACTTGCTATTAAAGAAATGAATATACAGAATGCAAACAAACACTTCCCTACACATGAATCGCCTAACCATTCAACTCTGTTCTAAAAACTGAATAGAATGCAGTTTTCACTCAGATGAAAGACGTATGCTTTGCTTCTTAATCAGTGTTTTCAAAGACATTCACAGAGTGATTCTACAAAGCCTTTATACTGACGTTGGCTTTCAAACGTGATTTCACTGTAATTTCTGTCAAACGCAAGACAAGAGACTTGCTATTAAAGAATTGAATATACAGAATGCAAACAAACACTTCCCTACAAGTGAATCGCCTAACCGTTCAACTCAGTTCTAAAAATTGAATAGAATGCAGTTTTCACTCAGATGAAAGACATATGCTTGGCTTCTTAAGAAGTGTTTTCTAAGACATTCACAGAGTTATTCTACAAAGCCTTTTTACTGATGTTGGCTTTCAAAAGTGATTTCACTGGAATTTCTGTCAAAGGCAAGACACAAGATTTGCTATTAAAGAATAGAATATACAGAATGCAAACAAACACTTCCCTACAAGTGAATTGCCAAACTGTTCAACTCAGTTCTAGAAAATGAATAGAATGCAGTTTTCATTCAGAAGAAAGACGTATGCTTTGCTTCTTAAGAAGTGTTTTCAAAGACATTCACAGAGTGATTCTATAAAGCCTTTTTACTGACGTTAGCTTTCAAACGTGATTTCACTCTAATTTCTGTCAAATGCAAGACACGAGACTTGCTATTAAAGAATTGAATATACAGAATGCAAACAAACACTTCCCTAGAGGTGAATTGCCTAACCGTTCAACTCAGTTCTGAAAACTGAATAGAATGCAGTTTTCACTCAGGTGAAAGACGTATGCTTTGCTTCTTAAGAAGTGTTTTCAAAGACATTTACAGAGTGATTCTACAAAGCCTTTTTACTGAAGTTGGCTTTCAAACGTGATTTGACTGGAATTTCTGTCAAACGCAAGACAAGAGACTTGCTATTAAAGAAATGAATATACAGAATGCAAACAAACACTTCCCTACACGTGAATCGCCTAACCATTCAACTCTGTTCTAAAAACTGAATAGAATGCAGTTTTCACTCAGATGAAAGACGTATGCTTTGCTTCTTAATCAGTGTTTTCAAAGACATTCACAGAGTGATTCTACAAAGCCTTTTTAGTGACGTTGGCTTTTAAACGTGATTTCACTGGAATTTCTGTCAACCACAACACACGAGATTTGCTATTAACGAGTAGAATATACAGAATGCAAACAAACACTTCCCAGAAGTGAATTGCCTAACCGTTCAACTCAGTTCTAAAAACAGAATAGAATGCAGTTTTCACTCAGATGAAAGACGTATGCTTTGCTTCTTAATCAGTGTTTTCAAAGACATTCACAGAGTGATTCTACAAAGCCTTTGTACTGACGTTGGCTTTCAAACGTGATTTCACTGTAATTTCTGTCAAACGCAAGACAAGAGACTTGCTATTAAAGAATTGAATATACAGAATGCAAACAAACACTTCCCTACAAGTGAATCGCCTAACCATTCAACTCAGTTCTAAAAACTGAATAGAATGCAGTTTTCACTCAGATGAAAGACGTATGCTTTGCTTCTTAAGAAGTGTTTTCAAAGACATTCACAGTGTGATTCTACAAAGCCTTTTTACTGACGTAGGCTTTCAAACGTGATTTCACTGGAATTTCTGTCAAACGTAAGACACGAGACTTACTATTAAAGAATTGAATATACAGAATGCAAACAAACACTTCCCTACACGTGAATTGCCTAACCGTTCAACTCAGTTCTAGAAAATGAATAGAATGCAGTTTTCACTCAGATGAAAGACATATGATTTGCTTCTTAAGAAGTGTTTTCAAAGACATTCACAGAGTGATTCTACAAAGCCTTTATACTGACGTTGGCTTTTAAACGTGATTTCACTGGAATTTCTGTCAACCACAACACACGAGATTTGCTATTAACGAGTAGAATATACAGAATGCAAACAAACACTTCCCAGAAGTGAATTGCCTAACCGTTCAACTCAGTTCTAGAAAATGAATAGAATGCAGTTTTCATTCAGAAGAAAGACATATGCTTTGCTTCTTAAGAAGTGTTTTCAAAGACATTCACAGAGTGATTCTACAAATCGTTTTTACTGATGTTGGCTTTCAAAAGTGATTTCACTGGAATTTCTGTCAAAGGCAAGACACAAGATTTGCTATTAAAGAATAGAATATACAGAATGCAAACAAACACTTCCCTACAAGTGAATTGCCAAACTGTTCAACTCAGTTCTAGAAAATGAATAGAATGCAGTTTTCATTCAGAAGAAAGACATATGCTTTGCTTCTTAATCAGTGTTTTCAAAGACATTCACAGAGTGATTCTACAAAGCCTTTTTAGTGACGTTGGCTTTTAAACGTGATTTCACTGGAATTTCTGTCAACCACAACACACGAGATTTGCTATTAACGAGTAGAATATACAGAATGCAAACAAACACTTCCCAGAAGTGAATTGCCTAACCGTTCAACTCAGTTCTGAAAACAGAATAGAATGCAGTTTTCACTCAGATGAAAGACATATGCTTTGCTTCTTAATCAGTGTTTTCAAAGACATTCACAGAGTGATTCTACAAAGCCTTTGTACTGACGTTGGCTTTCAAACGTGATTTCACTTTAATTTCTGTCAAACGCAAGACAAGAGACTTGCTATTAAAGAATTGAATATACAGAATGCAAACAAACACTTCCCTACACGTGATTTGCCTAACCGTTCAACTCAGTTCTAGAAAATGAATAGAATGCAGTTTTCACTCAGATGAAAGACATATGATTTGCTTCTTAAGAAGTGTTTTCAAAGACATTCACAGAGTGATTCTACAAAGCCTTTATACTGACGTTGGCTTTTAAACGTGATTTCACTGGAATTTCTGTCAACCACAACACACGAGATTTGCTATTAACAAGTAGAATATACAGAATGCAAACAAACACTTCCCAGAAGTGAATTGCCTAACCGTTCAACTCAGTTCTAGAAAATGAATAGAATGCAGTTTTCATTCAGAAGAAAGACATATGCTTTGCTTCTTAAGAAGTGTTTTCAAAGACATTCACAGAGTGATTCTACAAATCCTTTTTACTGATGTTGGCTTTCACATGTGATTTCACTGGAATTTCTGTCAAAGGCAAGACACAAGATTTGCTATTAAAGAATAGAATATACAGAATGCAAACAAATACTTCCCTACAAGTGAATTGCCAAACTGTACAACTCAGTTCTAGAAAATGAATAGAATGCAGTTTTCATTCAGAAGAAAGACATATGCTTTGCTTCTTAATCAGTGTTTTCAAAGACATTCACAGAGTGATTCTACAAAGCCTTTTTAGTGACGTTGGCTTTTAAACGTGATTTCACTGGAATTTCTGTCAACCACAACACACGAGATTTGCTATTAACGAGTAGAATATACAGGATGCAAACAAACACTTCCCAGAAGTGAATTGCCTAACCGTTCAACTCAGTTCTAAAAACAGAATAGAATGCAGTATTCACTCAGATGAAAGACGTATGCTTTGCTTCTTAATCAGTGTTTTCAAAGACATTCACAGAGTGATTCTACAAAGCCTTTGTACTGACGTTGGCTTTCAAACGTGATTTCACTGTAATTTCTGTCAAACGCAAGACAAGAGACTTGCTATTAAAGAATTGAATATACAGAATGCAAACAAACACTTCCCTACAAGTGAATCGCCTAACCATTCAACTCAGTTCTAAAAACTGAATAGAATGCAGTTTTCACTCAGATGAAAGACGTATGCTTTGCTTCTTAAGAAGTGTTTTCAAAGACATTCACAGTGTGATTCTACAAAGCCTTTTTACTGACGTAGGCTTTCAAACGTGATTTCACTGGAATTTCTGTCAAACGTAAGACACGAGACTTACTATTAAAGAATTGAATATACAGAATGCAAACAAACACTTCCCTACACATGAATTGCCTAACCGTTCAACTCAGTTCTAGAAAATGAATAGAATGCAGTTTTCACTCAGATGAAAGACATATGATTTGCTTCTTAAGAAGTGTTTTCAAAGACATTCACAGAGTGATTCTACAAAGCCTTTATACTGACGTTGGCTTTTAAACGTGATTTCACTGGAATTTCTGTCAACCACAACACACGAGATTTGCTATTAACGAGTAGAATATACAGAATGCAAACAAACACTTCCCAGAAGTGAATTGCCTAACCGTTCAACTCAGTTCTAGAAAATGAATAGAATGCAGTTTTCATTCAGAAGAAAGACATATGCTTTGCTTCTTAAGAAGTGTTTTCTAAGACATTCACAGAGTGATTCTACAAAGCCTATTTACTGATGTTGGCTTTTAAACGTGAATTCACTGGAAATTCTGTCTAACGCAAGACACGAGATTTGCTATTAAAGAATTGAATATACAGAATGCAAACAAACACTTCCCTACAAGTGAATCTCCTAACCATTCAACTCAGTTCTAAAAACTGAATAGAATGCAGTTTTCACTCAGATGAAAGACGTATGCTTTGCTTCTTAAGAAGTGTTTTCAAAGACATTCACAGAGTGATTCTACAAAGCCTTTTTACTGACATTGGCTTTCAAACGTGATTTCACTGGAATTAATGTCAAACACAAGACAGAAGACTTGCTATTAAAGAATTGAATATACAGAATGCAAACAAACACTTCCCTACACGTGAAACACCTAAACGTTCAACTCAGTTCTAAAAACTGAATAGAATGCAGTTTTCACTCAGATGAAAGACGTATGCTTTGCTTCTTAAGAAGTGTTTTCAAAGACATTCACACAGTGATTCTACAAAGCCTTTATACTGACGTTGCCTTTAAAACGTGATTTCACTGGAATTTTTGTCAAACGCAAGAAACGAGACTTGCTATTAAAGAAATGAATATACAGAATGCAAACAAATACTTCCCTACACGTGAATCTCCTAACCGTTCAACTCAGTTCTAAAAACGGAATAGATTGTAGTTTTCACACAGATGAAAGACGTATGCTTTGCTTCTTAAGAAGTGTTTTCAAAGACATTCACAGAGTGATTCTACAAAGTCTTTTTACTGACGTAGGCTTTCCAATGTGATTTCACTGAAATTTCTGTCAAACGCAAGACAGGAGACTTGCTATTAAAGAAATGAATATACAGAATGCAAACAAACACTTCCCTACATGTGAATCGCCTAACTGTTCAACTCAGTTCTAAAAACAGAATACAATGCAGTTTACACTCAGATGAAAGATGTATGCTTTGCTTCTTAAGAAGTGTTTTCTAAGACATTCACAGAGTGATTCTACAAAGCCTTTTTACTGACATTGGCTTTAAAACGTGATTTAACTGGAATTTCTGTCTAACACAAGACACGAGATTTGCTATTAACGAGTAGAAGATACAGAATGCAAACAAACACTTCCCTACAAGTGAATTGCCTAACCGTTCAACTCAGTTCTAAAAACTGAATAGAATGAAGTTTTCACTCAGATGAAAGACTTATGCTTTGCTTCTTAATCAGTGTTTTCTAAGACATTCACAGAGTGATTCTACAAAGACTTTATACTGACATTGGCTTTCAAACGTGATTTCACACTAATTTCTGTCAAACGCAAGATAAGGGACTTGCTATTAAAGAATTGAATATACAGAATGCAAACAAACACTTCCATACACGTGAATCGCCTAACCGTTCAACTCAGTTCTAAAAACTGAATAGAATGCAGTATTCACTCAGATGAAAGACGTATGCTTTGCTTCTTAAGAAGTGTTTTCAAAGACATTCACAGAGTGATTCTACAAAGACTTTTTACTGAAGTTGGCTTTCAAATGTGATTTCACTGGAATTTCGGTCAAACGCAAGACACAAGATTTGCTATTAAAGAATGGAATATACAGAATGCAAACAAACACTTCCCTACACGTGAATTGCCTAACAGTTCAACTCAGTTCTAAAAACTGAATAGAATGCAGTTTTCACTCAGATGAAAGACGTATGCTTTGCTTCTTAAGAAGTGTTTTCTAAGACATTCACAGAGTGATTCTACAAAGCCTTTTTACTGATGTTGGCTTTCAAATGTGATTTCACCTTAATTTTTGTCAAAAGCAAGACATGAGACTTGCTATTAAAGAATTTAATATACAGAATGCAAACAAACACTTCCCTACATGTGAATCGGCTAACAGTTCAACTCAGTTCTAAAAACTGAATAGAATGCAGTTTTCACTCAGATGAAAGACCTATGCTTTGCTTCTTAAGAAGTGTTTTCAAAGACATTCACAGAGTGATTCTACAAAGCCTTTTTACTGACCTTGGCTTTCAAACGTGATTTCACTCTAATTTCTGTCAAATGCAAGACACGAGTCTTGCTATTAAAGAATTGAATAAACAGAATGCAAACAAACACTGCCCTACACGTGAATTGCCTAACCGTTCAACTCAGTTCTAAAAACTGATTACAATGCAGTTTTCACTCAGATGAAAGACATATGATTTGCTTCTTAAGAAGTGTTTTCAAAGACATTCTCAGAGTGATTCTACAAAGCCTTTTTAGTGACGTTGGATTTAAACGTGATTTCACTGGAATTTCTGTCAAACACAAGACACGAGATTTGCTATTAACGAGTAGAATATACAGAATGCAAACAAACACTTCCCTACAAGTGAATTGACTAACAGTTCAACTCAGTTCTAAAAACAGAATAGAATGCAGTTTTCACTCAGATGAAAGACTTATGCTTTGCTTCTTAATCAGTGTTTTCAAAGACATTCACAGAGTGATTCTACAAAGCCTTTTTACTGATGTTGGCTTTTAAACGTGATTTCACTGGAAATTCTGTCTAACGCAAGACACGAGATTTGCTATTAAAGAATTGAATATACAGAATGCAAACAAACACTTCCCTACACGTGAATCACCTAAACGTTCAACTCAGTTCTAAAAACTGAATAGAATGCAGTTTTCACTCAGATGGAAGACGTATGCTTTGCTTCTTAAGAAGTGTTTTCTAAGACATTCACAGAGTGATTCTACAAAGCCTTTTTACTGATGTTGGCTTTTAAACGTGATTTCACTGGAAATTCTGTCTAACGCAAGACACGAGATTTGCTATTAAAGAATTGAATATACAGAATGCAAACAAACACTTCCCTACACGTGAATCACCTAAACGTTCAACTCAGTTCTAAAAACTGAATAGAATGCAGTTTTCACTCAGATGGAAGACGTATGCTTTGCTTCTTAAGAAGTGTTTTCAAAGACATTCACACAGTGTTTCTACAAAGCCTTTATACTGACGTTGCCTTTAAAACGTGATTTCACTGGAATTTTTGTCAAACGCAAGAAACGAGACTTGCTATTAAAGAAATGAATATACAGAATGCAAACAAATACTTCCCTACACGTGAATCTCCTAACCGTTCAACTCAGTTCTAAAAACGGAATAGATTGTAGTTTTCACACAGATGAAAGACGTATGCTTTGCTTCTTAAGAAGTGTTTTCAAAGACATTCACACAGTGATTCTACAAAGCCTTTATACTGACGTTGCCTTTAAAACGTGATTTCACTGGAATTTTTGTCAAACGCAAGAAACGAGACTTGCTATTAAAGAAATGAATATACAGAATGCAAACAAATACTTCCCTACACGTGAATCTCCTAACCGTTCAACTCAGTTCTAAAAACGGAATAGATTGTAGTTTTCACACAGATGAAAGACATATGCTTTGCTTCTTAAGAAGTGTTTTCAAAGACATTCACAGAGTGATTCTACAAAGTCTTTTTACAGACGTAGGCTTTCCAATGTGATTTCACTGAAATTTCTGTCAAACGCAAGACACGAGACTTGCTATTAAAGAAATGAATATACAGAATGCAAACAAACACTTCCCTACATGTGAATCGCCTAACTGTTCAACTCAGTTCTAAAAACAGAATACAATGCAGTTTACACTCAGATGAAAGATGTATGCTTTGCTTCTTAAGAAGTGTTTTCTAAGACATTCACAGAGTGATTCTACAAAGCCTTTTTACTGACATTGGCTTTAAAACGTGATTTAACTGGAATTTCTGTCTAACACAAGACACGAGATTTGCTATTAAGGAGTAGAAGATACAGAATGCAAACAAACACTTCCCTACAAGTGAATTGCCTAACCGTTCAACT
The DNA here is from genome assembly GCA_033318265.1 of Phyllotis vaccarum. Taxonomy (NCBI): domain Eukaryota; kingdom Metazoa; phylum Chordata; class Mammalia; order Rodentia; family Cricetidae; genus Phyllotis; species Phyllotis vaccarum. The sequence goes on along the minus strand of JARWLC010000096.1, from coordinate 54,026 downwards.
CAGTTCTAAAAACTGAATAGAATGAAGTTTTCACTCAGATGAAAGACTTATGCTTTGCTTCTTAATCAGTGTTTTCTAAGACATTCACAGAGTGATTCTACAAAGACTTTATACTGACATTGGCTTTCAAACGTGATTTCACACTAATTTCTGTCAAACGCAAGATAAGGGACTTGCTATTAAAGAATTGAATATACAGAATGCAAACAAACACTTCCATACACGTGAAACGCCTAACCGTTCAACTCAGTTCTAAAAACTGAATAGAATGCAGTATTCACTCAGATGAAAGACGTATGCTTTGCTTCTTAAGAAGTGTTTTCAAAGACATTCACAGAGTGATTCTACAAAGACTTTTTACTGAAGTTGGCTTTCAAATGTGATTTCACTGGAATTTCGGTCAAACGCAAGACACAAGATTTGCTATTAAAGAATGGAATATACAGAATGCAAACAAACACTTCCCTACACGTGAAACACCTAAACGTTCAACTCAGTTCTAAAAACTGAATAGAATGCAGTTTTCACTCAGATGAAAGACGTATGCTTTGCTTCTTAAGAAGTGTTTTCTAAGACATTCACAGAGTGATTCTACAAAGCCTTTTTACTGATGTTGGCTTTCAAATGTGATTTCACCTTAATTTTTGTCAAACGCAAGAAACGAGACTTGCTATTAAAGAATTTAATATACAGAATGCAAACAAACACTTCCCTACATGTGAATCGGCTAACAGTTCAACTCAGTTCTAAAAACTGAATAGAATGCAGTTTTCACTCAGATGAAAGACCTATGCTTTGCTTCTTAAGAAGTGTTTTCAAAGACATTCACAGAGTGATTCTACAAAGCCTTTTTACTGACCTTGGCTTTCAAACGTGATTTCACTCTAATTTCTGTCAAATGCAAGACACGAGTCTTGCTATTAAAGAATTGAATAAACAGAATGCAAACAAACACTGCCCTACACGTGAATTGCCTAACCGTTCAACTCAGTTCTAAAAACTGATTACAATGCAGTTTTCACTCAGATGAAAGACATATGATTTGCTTCTTAAGAAGTGTTTTCAAAGACATTCTCAGAGTGATTCTACAAAGCCTTTTTAGTGACGTTGGATTTAAACGTGATTTCACTGGAATTTCTGTCAAACACAAGACACGAGATTTGCTATTAACGAGTAGAATATACAGAATGCAAACAAACACTTCCCTACAAGTGAATTGACTAACAGTTCAACTCAGTTCTAAAAACAGAATAGAATACAGTTTTCACTCAGATGAAAGACTTATGCTTTGCTTCTTAATCAGTGTTTTCAAAGACATTCACAGAGTGATTCTACAAAGCCTTTTTACTGATGTTGGCTTTTAAACGTGAATTCACTGGAAATTCTGTCTAACGCAAGACACGAGATTTGCTATTAAAGAATTGAATATACAGAATGCAAACAAACACTTCCCTACACGTGAATCACCTAAACGTTCAACTCAGTTCTAAAAACTGAATAGAATGCAGTTTTCACTCAGATGGAAGACGTATGCTTTGCTTCTTAAGAAGTGTTTTCTAAGACATTCACAGAGTGATTCTACAAAGCCTTTTTACTGATGTTGGCTTTTAAACGTGATTTCACTGGAAATTCTGTCTAACGCAAGACACGAGATTTGCTATTAAAGAATTGAATATACAGAATGCAAACAAACACTTCCCTACACGTGAATCACCTAAACGTTCAACTCAGTTCTAAAAACTGAATAGAATGCAGTTTTCACTCAGATGGAAGACGTATGCTTTGCTTCTTAAGAAGTGTTTTCAAAGACATTCACACAGTGATTCTACAAAGCCTTTATACTGACGTTGCCTTTAAAAGTGATTTCACTGGAATTTTTGTCAAACGCAAGAAACGAGACTTGCTATTAAAGAAATGAATATACAGAATGCAAACAAACACTTCCCTACACGTGAATCTCCTAACCGTTCAACTCAGTTCTAAAAACGGAATAGATTGTAGTTTTCACACAGATGAAAGACGTATGCTTTGCTTCTTAAGAAGTGTTTTCAAAGACATTCACACAGTGATTCTACAAAGCCTTTATACTGACGTTGCCTTTAAAACGTGATTTCACTGGAATTTTTGTCAAACGCAAGAAACGAGACTTGCTATTAAAGAAATGAATATACAGAATGCAAACAAATACTTCCCTACACGTGAATCTCCTAACCGTTCAACTCAGTTCTAAAAACGGAATAGATTGTAGTTTTCACACAGATGAAAGACGTATGCTTTGCTTCTTAAGAAGTGTTTTCAAAGACATTCACAGAGTGATTCTACAAAGCCTTTTTACTGACGTTGGCTTTCAAATGTGATTTCACTCTAATTTCTGTCAAATGCAAGACACAAGACTTGCTATTAAAGAATTGAATATACAGAATGCAAACAAACACTTCCCTACACATGAATCGCCTAACCATTCAACTCAGTTCTAAAAACTGAATAGAATGCAGTTTTCACTCAGATGAAAGACGTATGCTTTGCTTCTTAAGAAATTTTTCAAAGACATTCACACAGTGATTCTACAAAGCCTTTATACTGACTTTGCCTTTAAAACGTGATTTCACTGGAATTTTTGTCAAACGCAAGAAACGAGACTTGCTATTAAAGAAATGAATATACAGAATGCAAACAAACACTTCCCTACACGTGAATCGGCTAACAGTTCAACTCAATTCTAAACTGATTAGAATGCAGTTTTCACTCAGATGTAAGACGTATGCTTTGCTGCTTAAGTAGTGTTTTCTAAGACATTCACAGAGTGATTCTACAAAGCCTATTTACTGACGTTGGCTTTCAAACGTGATTTCACTCTAATTTCTGTCAAACGCAAAACACGAGACTTGCTATTAAAGAATTGAATATACAGAATGCAAACAAACACTTTCCTACACGTGAATCGGCTAACAGTTCAACTCAGTTCTAAACTGAATAGAATGCAGTTTTCACTCAGATGAAAGACGTATGCTTTGCTTCTTAATCAGTGTTTTCAAAGACATTCACAGAGTGATTCTACAAAGCCTTTTAACTGACTTTGGCTTTAAAACGTGATTTCACTGGAATTTCTGTCAAATGCAAGACACGAGATTTGCTATTGAAGAATAGAATATACAGAATGCAAACAAACACTTCCCTACAAGTGAATCGCCTAACCATTCAACTCAGTTCTAGAAATGAATAGAATGCAGTTTTCACTCAGATGAAAGACATATGCTTTGCTTCTTAAGAAGTGTTTTCAAAGACATTCACAGAGTGATTCTACAAAGCCTTTTTACTGACCTTGGCTTTCAAACGTGATTTCACTCTAATTTCTGTCAAATGCAAGACACGAGTCTTGCTAATAAAGAATTGAATATACAGAATGCAAATAAAAACACTGCCCTACACGTGAATTGCCTAACCGTTCAACTCAGTTCTAAAAACTGAATAGAATGCAGTATTCACTCAGATGAAAGACGTATGCTTTGCTTCTTAAGAAGTGTTTTCAAAGACATTCACAGAGTGATTCTACAAAGACTTTTTACTGAAGTTGGCTTTCAAATGTGATTTCACTGGAATTTCGGTCAAACGCAAGACACAAGATTTGCTATTAAAGAATGGAATATACAGAATGCAAACAAACACTTCCCTACACGTGAAACACCTAAACGTTCAACTCAGTTCTAAAAACTGAATAGAATGCAGTTTTCACTCAGATGAAAGACGTATGCTTTGCTTCTTAAGAAGTGTTTTCTAAGACATTCACAGAGTGATTCTACAAAGCCTTTTTACTGATGTTGGCTTTCAAATGTGATTTCACCTTAATTTTTGTCAAACGCAAGAAACGAGACTTGCTATTAAAGAATTTAATATACAGAATGCAAACAAACACTTCCCTACATGTGAATCGGCTAACAGTTCAACTCAGTTCTAAAAACTGAATAGAATGCAGTTTTCACTCAGATGAAAGACCTATGCTTTGCTTCTTAAGAAGTGTTTTCAAAGACATTCACAGAGTGATTCTACAAAGCCTTTTTACTGACCTTGGCTTTCAAACGTGATTTCACTCTAATTTCTGTCAAATGCAAGACACGAGTCTTGCTATTAAAGAATTGAATAAACAGAATGCAAACAAACACTGCCCTACACGTGAATTGCCTAACCGTTCAACTCAGTTCTAAAAACTGATTACAATGCAGTTTTCACTCAGATGAAAGACATATGATTTGCTTCTTAAGAAGTGTTTTCAAAGACATTCTCAGAGTGATTCTACAAAGCCTTTTTAGTGACGTTGGATTTAAACGTGATTTCACTGGAATTTCTGTCAAACACAAGACACGAGATTTGCTATTAACGAGTAGAATATACAGAATGCAAACAAACACTTCCCTACAAGTGAATTGACTAACAGTTCAACTCAGTTCTAAAAACAGAATAGAATACAGTTTTCACTCAGATGAAAGACTTATGCTTTGCTTCTTAATCAGTGTTTTCAAAGACATTCACAGAGTGATTCTACAAAGCCTTTTTACTGATGTTGGCTTTTAAACGTGAATTCACTGGAAATTCTGTCTAACGCAAGACACGAGATTTGCTATTAAAGAATTGAATATACAGAATGCAAACAAACACTTCCCTACACGTGAATCACCTAAACGTTCAACTCAGTTCTAAAAACTGAATAGAATGCAGTTTTCACTCAGATGGAAGACGTATGCTTTGCTTCTTAAGAAGTGTTTTCTAAGACATTCACAGAGTGATTCTACAAAGCCTTTTTACTGATGTTGGCTTTTAAACGTGATTTCACTGGAAATTCTGTCTAACGCAAGACACGAGATTTGCTATTAAAGAATTGAATATACAGAATGCAAACAAACACTTCCCTACACGTGAATCACCTAAACGTTCAACTCAGTTCTAAAAACTGAATAGAATGCAGTTTTCACTCAGATGGAAGACGTATGCTTTGCTTCTTAAGAAGTGTTTTCAAAGACATTCACACAGTGATTCTACAAAGCCTTTATACTGACGTTGCCTTTAAAAGTGATTTCACTGGAATTTTTGTCAAACGCAAGAAACGAGACTTGCTATTAAAGAAATGAATATACAGAATGCAAACAAACACTTCCCTACACGTGAATCTCCTAACCGTTCAACTCAGTTCTAAAAACGGAATAGATTGTAGTTTTCACACAGATGAAAGACGTATGCTTTGCTTCTTAAGAAGTGTTTTCAAAGACATTCACACAGTGATTCTACAAAGCCTTTATACTGACGTTGCCTTTAAAACGTGATTTCACTGGAATTTTTGTCAAACGCAAGAAACGAGACTTGCTATTAAAGAAATGAATATACAGAATGCAAACAAATACTTCCCTACACGTGAATCTCCTAACCGTTCAACTCAGTTCTAAAAACGGAATAGATTGTAGTTTTCACACAGATGAAAGACGTATGCTTTGCTTCTTAAGAAGTGTTTTCAAAGACATTCACAGAGTGATTCTACAAAGCCTTTTTACTGACGTTGGCTTTCAAATGTGATTTCACTCTAATTTCTGTCAAATGCAAGACACAAGACTTGCTATTAAAGAATTGAATATACAGAATGCAAACAAACACTTCCCTACACATGAATCGCCTAACCATTCAACTCAGTTCTAAAAACTGAATAGAATGCAGTTTTCACTCAGATGAAAGACGTATGCTTTGCTTCTTAAGAAATTTTTCAAAGACATTCACACAGTGATTCTACAAAGCCTTTATACTGACTTTGCCTTTAAAACGTGATTTCACTGGAATTTTTGTCAAACGCAAGAAACGAGACTTGCTATTAAAGAAATGAATATACAGAATGCAAACAAACACTTCCCTACACGTGAATCGGCTAACAGTTCAACTCAATTCTAAACTGATTAGAATGCAGTTTTCACTCAGATGTAAGACGTATGCTTTGCTGCTTAAGTAGTGTTTTCTAAGACATTCACAGAGTGATTCTACAAAGCCTATTTACTGACGTTGGCTTTCAAACGTGATTTCACTCTAATTTCTGTCAAACGCAAAACACGAGACTTGCTATTAAAGAATTGAATATACAGAATGCAAACAAACACTTTCCTACACGTGAATCGGCTAACAGTTCAACTCAGTTCTAAACTGAATAGAATGCAGTTTTCACTCAGATGAAAGACGTATGCTTTGCTTCTTAATCAGTGTTTTCAAAGACATTCACAGAGTGATTCTACAAAGCCTTTTTACTGACTTTGGCTTTAAAACGTGATTTCACTGGAATTTCTGTCAAATGCAAGACACGAGATTTGCTATTGAAGAATAGAATATACAGAATGCAAACAAACACTTCCCTACAAGTGAATCGCCTAACCATTCAACTCAGTTCTAGAAATGAATAGAATGCAGTTTTCACTCAGATGAAAGACATATGCTTTGCTTCTTAAGAAGTGTTTTCAAAGACATTCACAGAGTGATTCTACAAAGCCTTTTTACTGACCTTGGCTTTCAAACGTGATTTCACTCTAATTTCTGTCAAATGCAAGACACGAGTCTTGCTAATAAAGAATTGAATATACAGAATGCAAATAAAAACACTGCCCTACACGTGAATTGCCTAACCGTTCAACTCAGTTCTAAAAACTGAATAGAATGCAGTATTCACTCAGATGAAAGACGTATGCTTTGCTTCTTAAGAAGTGTTTTCAAAGACATTCACAGAGTGATTCTACAAAGACTTTTTACTGAAGTTGGCTTTCAAATGTGATTTCACTGGAATTTCGGTCAAACGCAAGACACAAGATTTGCTATTAAAGAATGGAATATACAGAATGCAAACAAACACTTCCCTACACGTGAATTGCCTAACAGTTCAACTCAGTTCTAAAAACTGAATAGAATGCAGTTTTCACTCAGATGAAAGACGTATGCTTTGCTTCTTAAGAAGTGTTTTCTAAGACATTCACAGAGTGATTCTACAAAGCCTTTTTACTGATGTTGGCTTTCAAATGTGATTTCACCTTAATTTTTGTCAAAAGCAAGACATGAGACTTGCTATTAAAGAATTTAATATACAGAATGCAAACAAACACTTCCCTACATGTGAATCGGCTAACAGTTCAACTCAGTTCTAAAAACTGAATAGAATGCAGTTTTCACTCAGATGAAAGACCTATGCTTTGCTTCTTAAGAAGTGTTTTCAAAGACATTCACAGAGTGATTCTACAAAGCCTTTTTACTGACCTTGGCTTTCAAACGTGATTTCACTCTAATTTCTGTCAAATGCAAGACACGAGTCTTGCTATTAAAGAATTGAATAAACAGAATGCAAACAAACACTGCCCTACACGTGAATTGCCTAACCGTTCAACTCAGTTCTAAAAACTGATTACAATGCAGTTTTCACTCAGATGAAAGACATATGATTTGCTTCTTAAGAAGTGTTTTCAAAGACATTCTCAGAGTGATTCTACAAAGCCTTTTTAGTGACGTTGGATTTAAACGTGATTTCACTGGAATTTCTGTCAAACACAAGACACGAGATTTGCTATTAACGAGTAGAATATACAGAATGCAAACAAACACTTCCCTACAAGTGAATTGACTAACAGTTCAACTCAGTTCTAAAAACAGAATAGAATGCAGTTTTCACTCAGATGAAAGACTTATGCTTTGCTTCTTAATCAGTGTTTTCAAAGACATTCACAGAGTGATTCTACAAAGCCTTTTTACTGATGTTGGCTTTTAAACGTGATTTCACTGGAAATTCTGTCTAACGCAAGACACGAGATTTGCTATTAAAGAATTGAATATACAGAATGCAAACAAACACTCCCTACACGTGATTCACCTAAACGTTCAACTCAGTTCTAAAAACTGAATAGAATGCAGTTTTCACTCAGATGGAAGACGTATGCTTTGCTTCTTAAGAAGTGTTTTCTAAGACATTCACAGAGTGATTCTACAAAGCCTTTTTACTGATGTTGGCTTTTAAACGTGATTTCACTGGAAATTCTGTCTAACGCAAGACACGAGATTTGCTATTAAAGAATTGAATATACAGAATGCAAACAAACACTTCCCTACACGTGAATCACCTAAACGTTCAACTCAGTTCTAAAAACTGAATAGAATGCAGTTTTCACTCAGATGGAAGACGTATGCTTTGCTTCTTAAGAAGTGTTTTCAAAGACATTCACACAGTGATTCTACAAAGCCTTTATACTGACGTTGCCTTTAAAACATGATTTCACTGGAATTTTTGTCAAACGCAAGAAACGAGACTTGCTATTAAAGAAATGAATATACAGAATGCAAACAAATACTTCCCTACACGTGAATCTCCTAACCATTCAACTCAGTTCTAAAAACGGAATAGATTGTAGTTTTCACACAGATGAAAGACGTATGCTTTGCTTCTTAAGAAGTGTTTTCAAAGACATTCACACAGTGATTCTACAAAGCCTTTATACTGACGTTGCCTTTAAAACGTGATTTCACTGGAATTTTTGTCAAACGCAAGAAACGAGACTTGCTATTAAAGAAATGAATATACAGAATGCAAACAAATACTTCCCTACACGTGAATCTCCTAACCGTTCAACTCAGTTCTAAAAACGGAATAGATTGTAGTTTTCACACAGATGAAAGACGTATGCTTTGCTTCTTAAGAAGTGTTTTCAAAGACATTCACAGAGTGATTCTACAAAGTCTTTTTACTGACGTAGGCTTTCCAATGTGATTTCACTGAAATTTCTGTCAAACGCAAGACACGAGACTTGCTATTAAAGAAATGAATATACAGAATGCAAACAAACACTTCCCTACATGTGAATCGCCTAACTGTTCAACTCAGTTCTAAAAACAGAATACAATGCAGTTTACACTCAGATGAAAGATGTATGCTTTGCTTCTTAAGAAGTGTTTTCTAAGACATTCACAGAGTGATTCTACAAAGCCTTTTTACTGACATTGGCTTTAAAACGTGATTTAACTGGAATTTCTGTCTAACACAAGACACGAGATTTGCTATTAACGAGTAGAAGATACAGAATGCAAACAAACACTTCCCTACAAGTGAATTGCCTAACCGTTCAACTCAGTTCTAAAAACTGAATAGAATGAAGTTTTCACTCAGATGAAAGACTTATGCTTTGCTTCTTAATCAGTGTTTTCTAAGACATTCACAGAGTGATTCTACAAAGACTTTATACTGACATTGGCTTTCAAACGTGATTTCACACTAATTTCTGTCAAACGCAAGATAAGGGACTTGCTATTAAAGAATTGAATATACAGAATGCAAACAAACACTTCCATACACGTGAATCGCCTAACCGTTCAACTCAGTTCTAAAAACTGAATAGAATGCAGTATTCACTCAGATGAAAGACGTATGCTTTGCTTCTTAAGAAGTGTTTTCAAAGACATTCACAGAGTGATTCTACAAAGACTTTTTACTGAAGTTGGCTTTCAAATGTGATTTCACTGGAATTTCGGTCAAACGCAAGACACAAGATTTGCTATTAAAGAATGGAATATACAGAATGCAAACAAACACTTCCCTACACGTGAATTGCCTAACAGTTCAACTCAGTTCTAAAAACTGAATAGAATGCAGTTTTCACTCAGATGAAAGACGTATGCTTTGCTTCTTAAGAAGTGTTTTCTAAGACATTCACAGAGTGATTCTACAAAGCCTTTTTACTGATGTTGGCTTTCAAATGTGATTTCACCTTAATTTTTGTCAAAAGCAAGACATGAGACTTGCTATTAAAGAATTTAATATACAGAATGCAAACAAACACTTCCCTACATGTGAATCGGCTAACAGTTCAACTCAGTTCTAAAAACTGAATAGAATGCAGTTTTCACTCAGATGAAAGACCTATGCTTTGCTTCTTAAGAAGTGTTTTCAAAGACATTCACAGAGTGATTCTACAAAGCCTTTTTACTGACCTTGGCTTTCAAACGTGATTTCACTCTAATTTCTGTCAAATGCAAGACACGAGTCTTGCTATTAAAGAATTGAATAAACAGAATGCAAACAAACACTGCCGTACACGTGAATTGCCTAACCGTTCAACTCAGTTCTAAAAACTGATTACAATGCAGTTTTCACTCAGATGAAAGACATATGATTTGCTTCTTAAGAAGTGTTTTCAAAGACATTCTCAGAGTGATTCTACAAAGCCTTTTTAGTGACGTTGGATTTAAACGTGATTTCACTGGAATTTCTGTCAAACACAAGACACGAGATTTGCTATTAACGAGTAGAATATACAGAATGCAAACAAACACTTCCCTACAAGTGAATTGACTAACAGTTCAACTCAGTTCTAAAAACAGAATAGAATGCAGTTTTCACTCAGATGAAAGACTTATGCTTTGCTTCTTAATCAGTGTTTTCAAAGACATTCACAGAGTGATTCTACAAAGCCTTTTTACTGATGTTGGCTTTTAAACGTGATTTCACTGGAAATTCTGTCTAACGCAAGACACGAGATTTGCTATTAAAGAATTGAATATACAGAATGCAAACAAACACTTCCCTACACGTGAATCACCTAAACGTTCAACTCAGTTCTAAAAACTGAATAGAATGCAGTTTTCACTCAGATGGAAGACGTATGCTTTGCTTCTTAAGAAGTGTTTTCTAAGACATTCACAGAGTGATTCTACAAAGCCTTTTTACTGATGTTGGCTTTTAAACGTGATTTCACTGGAAATTCTGTCTAACGCAAGACACGAGATTTGCTATTAAAGAATTGAATATACAGAATGCAAACAAACACTTCCCTACACGTGAATCACCTAAACGTTCAACTCAGTTCTAAAAACTGAATAGAATGCAGTTTTCACTCAGATGGAAGACGTATGCTTTGCTTCTTAAGAAGTGTTTTCAAAGACATTCACACAGTGATTCTACAAAGCCTTTATACTGACGTTGCCTTTAAAAGTGATTTCACTGGAATTTTTGTCAAACGCAAGAAACGAGACTTGCTATTAAAGAAATGAATATACAGAATGCAAACAAACACTTCCCTACACGTGAATCTCCTAACCGTTCAACTCAGTTCTAAAAACAGAATAGATTGCTGTTTGCACACAGATGAAAGACGTATGCTTTGCTTCTTAAGAAGTGTTTTCAAAGACATTCACAGAGTGATTCTACAAAGCCTTTTTACTGACGTTGGCTTTCAAATGTGATTTCACTCTAATTTCTGTCAAATGCAAGACACAAGACTTGCTATTAAAGAATTGAATATACAGAATGCAAACAAACACTTCCCTACACATGAATCGCCTAACCATTCAACTCAGTTCTAAAAACTGAATAGAATGCAGTTTTCACTCAGATGAAAGACGTATGCTTTGCTTCTTAAGAAATGTTTTCAAAGACATTCACACAGTGATTCTACAAAGCCTTTATACTGACTTTGCCTTTAAAACGTGATTTCACTGGAATTTTTGTCAAACGCAAGAAACGAGACTTGCTATTAAAGAAATGAATATACAGAATGCAAACAAACACTTCCCTACACGTGAATCGGCTAACAGTTCAACTCAATTCTAAACTGATTAGAATGCAGTTTTCACTCAGATGAAAGACGTATGCTTTGCTGCTTAAGTAGTGTTTTCTAAGACATTCACAGAGTGATTCTACAAAGCCTATTTACTGACGTTGGCTTTCAAACGTGATTTCACTCTAATTTCTGTCAAACGCAAAACACGAGACTTGCTATTAAAGAATTGAATATACAGAATGCAAACAAACACTTTCCTACACGTGAATCGGCTAACAGTTCAACTCAGTTCTAAACTGAATAGAATGCAGTTTTCACTCAGATGAAAGACGTATGCTTTGCTTCTTAATCAGTGTTTTCTAAGACATTCACAGAGTGATTCTACAAAGCCTTTTTACTGACTTTGGCTTTCAAACGTGATTTCACTGGAATTTCTGTCAAATGCAAGACACGAGATTTGCTATTGAAGAATAGAATATACAGAATGCAAACAAACACTTCCCTACAAGTGAATCGCCTAACCATTCAACTCAGTTCTAGAAATGAATAGAATGCAGTTTTCACTCAGATGAAAGACATATGCTTTGCTTCTTAAGAAGTGTTTTCAAAGACATTCACAGAGTGATTCTACAAAGCCTTTTTACTGACCTTGGCTTTCAAACGTGATTTCACTCTAATTTCTGTCAAATGCAAGACACGAGTCTTGCTAATAAAGAATTGAATATACAGAATGCAAATAAAAACACTGCCCTACACGTGAATTGCCTAACCGTTCAACTCAGTTCTAAAAACTGAATACAATGCAGTTTTCACTCAGATGAAAGACATATGATTTGCTGCTTAAGAAGTGTTTTCAAAGACATTCTCAGAGTGATTCTACAAAGCCTTTTTAGTGACGTTGGATTTAAACGTGATTTCACTGGAATTTCTGTCAAACACAAGACACGAGATTTGCTATTAATGAGTAGAATATACAGAATGCCAACAAACACTTCCCTACAAGTGAATTGACTAACCGTTCAACTCAGTTCTAAAAACAGAATAGAATACAGTTTTCACTCAGATGAAAGACTTATGCTTTGCTTCTTAACCAGTGTTTTCAAAGACATTCACAGAGTGATTCTACAAAGCCTTTATACTGACGTTGGCTTTCAAACGTGATTTCACTGGAATTTCTGTCAATCGCAAGACAAGAGACTTGCTATTAAAGAATTGAATATACAGAAAGCAAACAAATACTTCCCTACACGTGAATCGCCTAACTGTTCAAGTCAGTTCTAAAAACTGAATAGAATGCAGTTTTCACTCAGATGAAAGACGTATGCTTTGCTTCTTAAGAAGTGTTTTCTAAGACATTCACAGAGTGATTCTACAAAGCCTATTTACTGATGTTGGCTTTTAAACGTGAATTCACTGGAAATTCTGTCTAACGCAAGACACGAGATTTGCTATTAAAGCATTGAATATACAGAATGCAAACAAACACTTCCCTACAAGTGAATCCCCTAACCATTCAACTCAGTTCTAAAAACTGAATAGAATGCAGTTTTCACTCAGATGAAAGACGTATGCTTTGCTTCTTAAGAAGTGTTTTCAAAGACATTCACAGAGTGATTCTATAAAGCCTTTTTACTGACATTGGCTTTCAAACGTGATTTCACTGGAATTAATGTCAAACACAAGACAGAAGACTTGCTATTAAAGAATTGAATATACAGAATGCAAACAAACACTTCCCTACACGTGAAACACCTAAACGTTCAACTCAGTTCTAAAAACTGAATAGAATGCAGTTTTCACTCAGATGAAAGACGTATGCTTTGCTTCTTAAGAAGTGTTTTCAAAGACATTCACACAGTGATTCTACAAAGCCTTTATACTGACGTTGCCTTTAAAACGTGATTTCACTGGAATTTTTGTCAAACGCAAGAAACGAGACTTGCTATTAAAGAAATGAATATACAGAATGCAAACAAATACTTCCCTACACGTGAATCTCCTAACCGTTCAACTCAGTTCTAAAAACGGAATAGATTGTAGTTTTCACACAGATGAAAGACCTATGCTTTGCTTCTTAAGAAGTGTTTTCAAAGACATTCACAGAGTGATTCTACAAAGTCTTTTTACTGACATAGGCTTTCCAATGTGATTTCACTGGAATTTCTGTCAAACGCAAGACACGAGACTTGCTATTAAAGAAATGAATATACAGAATGCAAACAAACACTTCCCTACATGTGAATCGCCTAACTGTTCAACTCAGTTCTAAAAACAGAATACAATGCAGTTTACACTCAGATGAAAGATGTATGCTTTGCTTCTTAAGAAGTGTTTTCTAAGACATTCACAGAGTGATTCTACAAAGCCTTTTTACTGACATTGGCTTTAAAACGTGATTTCACTGGAATTTCTGTCTAACACAAGACACGAGATTTGCTATTAACGAGTAGAAGATACAGAATGCAAACAAACACTTCCCTACAAGTGAATTGCCTAACCGTTCAACTCAGTTCTAAAAACTGAATAGAATGAAGTTTTCACTCAGATGAAAGACTTATGCTTTGCTTCTTAATCAGTGTTTTCTAAGACATTCACAGAGTGATTCTACAAAGACTTTATACTGACATTGGCTTTCAAACGTGATTTCACAATAATTTCTGTCAAACGCAAGACAAGAGACTTGCTATTAAAGAATTGAATATACAGAATGCAAACAAACACTTCCATACACGTGAATTGCCTAACTGTTCAACTCAGTTCGAAAAACTGAATAGAATGCAGTATTCACTCAGATGAAAGACATATGCTTTGCTTCTTAAGAAGTGTTTTCAAAGACATTCACAGAGTGATTCTACAAAGACTTTTTACTGAAGTTGGCTTTCAAATGTGATTTCACTGGAATTTCGGTCAAACGCAAGACACAAGATTTGCTATTAAAGAATGGAATATACAGAATGCAAACAAACACTTCCCTACACGTGAATTGCCTAACAGTTCAACTCAGTTCTAAAAACTGAATAGAATGCAGTTTTCACTCAGATGAAAGACGTATGCTTTGCTTCTTAAGAAGTGTTTTCTAAGACATTCACAGAGTGATTCTACAAAGCCTTTTTACTGATGTTGGCTTTCAAATGTGATTTCACCTTAATTTTTGTCAAAAGCAAGACATGAGACTTGCTATTAAAGAATTTAATATACAGAATGCAAACAAACACTTCCCTACATGTGAATCGGCTAACAGTTCAACTCAGTTCTAAAAACTGAATAGAATGCAGTTTTCACTCAGATGAAAGACCTATGCTTTGCTTCTTAAGAAGTGTTTTCAAAGACATTCACAGAGTGATTCTACAAAGCCTTTTTACTGACCTTGGCTTTCAAACGTGATTTCACTCTAATTTCTGTCAAATGCAAGACACGAGTCTTGCTATTAAAGAATTGAATAAACAGAATGCAAACAAACACTGCCCTACACGTGAATTGCCTAACCGTTCAACTCAGTTCTAAAAACTGATTACAATGCAGTTTTCACTCAGATGAAAGACATATGATTTGCTTCTTAAGAAGTGTTTTCAAAGACATTCTCAGAGTGATTCTACAAAGCCTTTTTAGTGACGTTGGATTTAAACGTGACTTCACTGGAATTTCTGTCAAACACAAGACACGAGATTTGCTATTAACGAGTAGAATATACAGAATGCAAACAAACACTTCCCTACAAGTGAATTGACTAACAGTTCAACTCAGTTCTAAAAACAGAATAGAATGCAGTTTTCACTCAGATGAAAGACTTATGCTTTGCTTCTTAATCAGTGTTTTCAAAGACATTCACAGAGTGATTCTACAAAGCCTTTTTACTGACTTTGGCTTTCAAACATGATTTCACTGGAATTAATATCAAACACAAGACAGAAGACTTGCTATTAAAGAATTGAATATACAGAATGCAAACAAACACTTCCCTACACGTGAATCACCTAAACGTTCAACTCAGTTCTAAAAACTGAATAGAATGCAGTTTTCACTCAGATGGAAGACGTATGCTTTGCTTCTTAAGAAGTGTTTTCAAAGACATTCACACAGTGATTCTACAAAGCCTTTATACTGACGTTGCCTTTAAAACGTGATTTCACTGGAATTTTTGTCAAACGCAAGAAACGAGACTTGCTATTAAAGAAATGAATATACAGAATGCAAACAAACACTTCCCTACACGTGAATCTCCTAACCGTTCAACTCAGTTCTAAAAACAGAATAGATTGCAGTTTTCACACAGATGAAAGACGTATGCTTTGCTTCTTAAGAAGTGTTTTCAAAGACATTCACAGAGTGATTCTACAAAGCCTTTTTACTGACGTTGGCTTTCAAATGTGATTTCACTCTAATTTCTGTCAAATGCAAGACACAAGACTTGCTATTAAAGAATTGAATATACAGAATGCAAACAAACACTTCCCTACACATGAATCGCCTAACCATTCAACTCAGTTCTAAAAACTGAATAGAATGCAGTTTTCACTCAGATGAAAGACGTATGCTTTGCTTCTTAAGAAATGTTTTCAAAGACATTCACACAGTGATTCTACAAAGCCTTTATACTGACTTTGCCTTTAAAATGTGATTTCACTGGAATTTTTGTCAAACGCAAGAAATGAGACTTGCTATTAAAGAAATGAATATACAGAATGCAAACAAACACTTCCCTACACGTGAATCGGCTAACAGTTCAACTCAGTTCTAAACTGATTAGAATGCAGTTTTCACTCAGATGAAAGACGTATGCTTTGCTGCTTAAGTAGTGTTTTCTAAGACATTCACAGAGTGATTCTACAAAGCCTATTTACTGACTTTGGCTTTCAAACGTGATTTCACTGGAATTTCTGTCAAATGCAAGACACGAGATTTGCTATTGAAGAATAGAATATACAGAATGCAAACAAACACTTCCCTACAAGTGAATCGCCTAACCATTCAACTCAGTTCTAGAAATGAATAGAATGCAGTTTTCACTCAGATGAAAGACATATGCTTTGCTTCTTAAGAAGTGTTTTCAAAGACATTCACAGAGTGATTCTACAAAGCCTTTTTACTGACCTTGGCTTTCAAACGTGATTTCACTCTAATTTCTGTCAAATGCAAGACACGAGTCTTGCTAATAAAGAATTGAATATACAGAATGCAAATAAAAACACTGCCCTACACGTGAATTGCCTAACCATTCAACTCAGTTCTAAAAACTGAATACAATGCAGTTTTCACTCAGATGAAAGACATATGATTTGCTTCTTAAGAAGTGTTTTCAAAGACATTCTCAGAGTGATTCTACAAAGCCTTTTTAGTGACGTTGGATTTAAACGTGATTTCACTGGAATTTCTGTCAAACACAAGACACGAGATTTGCTATTAACGAGTAGAATATACAGAATGCCAACAAACACTTCCCTACAAGTGAATTGACTAACCGTTCAACTCAGTTCTAAAAACAGAATAGAATACAGTTTTCACTCAGATGAAAGACTTATGCTTTGCTTCTTAACCAGCGTTTTCAAAGACATTCACAGAGTGATTCTACAAAGCCTTTATACTGACGTTGGCTTTCAAATGTGATTTCACTGGAATTTCTGTCAAACGCAAGACAAGAGACTTGCTATTAAAGAATTGAATATACAGAAAGCAAACAAATACTTCCCTACACGTGAATCGCCTAACTGTTCAAGTCAGTTCTAAAAACTGAATAGAATGCAGTTTTCACTCAGATGAAAGATGTATGCTTTGCTTCTTAAGAAGTGTTTTCTAAGACATTCACAGAGTGATTCTACAAAGGCTATTTACTGATGTTGGCTTTTAAACGTGAATTCACTGGAAATTCTGTCTAACGCAAGACACGAGATTTGCTATTAAAGAATTGAATATACAGAATGCAAACAAACACTTCCCTACAAGTGAATCTCCTAACCATTCAACTCAGTTCTAAAAACTGAATAGAATGCAGTTTTCACTCAGATGAAAGACGTATGCTTTGCTTCTTAAGAAGTGTTTTCAAAGACATTCACAGAGTGATTCTACAAAGCCTTTTTACTGACATTGGCTTTCAAACGTGATTTCACTGGAATTAATGTCAAACACAAGACAGAAGACTTGCTATTAAAGAATTGAATATACAGAATGCAAACAAACACTTCCCTACACGTGAAACACCTAAACGTTCAACTCAGTTCTTAAAACTGAATAGAATGCAGTTTTCACTCAGATGAAAGACGTATGCTTTGCTTCTTAAGAAGTGTTTTCAAAGACATTCACACAGTGATTCTACAAAGCCTTTATACTGACGTTGCCTTTAAAACGTGATTTCACTGGAATTTTTGTCAAACGCAAGAAACGAGACTTGCTATTAAAGAAATGAATATACAGAATGCAAACAAATACTTCCCTACACGTGAATCTCCTAACCGTTCAACTCAGTTCTAAAAACGGAATAGATTGTAGTTTTCACACAGATGAAAGACGTATGCTTTGCTTCTTAAGAAGTGTTTTCAAAGACATTCACAGAGTGATTCTACAAAGTCTTTTTACTGACGTAGGCTTTCCAATGTGATTTCACTGGAATTTCTGTCAAAAGCAAGACACGAGACTTGCTATTAAAGAAATGAATATACAGAATGCAAACAAACACTTCCCTACATGTGAATCGCCTAACTGTTCAACTCAGTTCTAAAAACAGAATACAATGCAGTTTACACTCAGATGAAAGATGTATGCTTTGCTTCTTAAGAAGTGTTTTCTAAGACATTCACAGAGTGATTCTACAAAGCATTTTTACTGACATTGGCTTTAAAACGTGATTTCACTGGAATTTCTTTCTAACACAAGACACGAGATTTGCTATTAACGAGTAGAAGATACAGAATGCAAACAATCACTTCCCTACAAGTGAATTGCCTAACCGTTCAACTCAGTTCTAAAAACTGAATAGAATGAAGTTTTCACTCAGATGAAAGACTTATGCTTTGCTTCTTAATCAGTGTTTTCTAAGACATTCACATAGTGATTCTACAAAGACTTTATACTGACATTGGCTTTCAAACGTGATTTCACACTAATTTCTGTCAAACGCAAGACAAGAGACTTGCTATTAAAGAATTGAATATACAGAATGCAAACAAACACTTCCATACACGTGAATCGCCTAACCGTTCAACTCAGTTCTAAAAACTGAATAGAATGCAGTATTCACTCAGATGAAAGACATATGCTTTGCTTCTTAAGAAGTGTTTTCAAAGACATTCACAGAGTGATTCTACAAAGACTTTTTACTGAAGTTGGCTTTCAAATGTGATTTCACTGGAATTTCGGTCAAACGCAAGACACAAGATTTGCTATTAAAGAATGGAATATACAGAATGCAAACAAACACTTCCATACACGTGAATTGCCTAACAGTTCAACTCAGTTCTAAAAACTGAATAGAATGCAGTTTTCACTCAGATGAAAGACGTATGCTTTGCTTCTTAAGAAGTGTTTTCTAAGACATTCACAGAGTGATTCTACAAAGCCTTTTTACTGATGTTGGCTTTCAAATGTGATTTCACCTTAATTTTTGTCAAAAGCAAGACATGAGACTTGCTATTAAAGAATTTAATATACAGAATGCAAACAAACACTTCCCTACATGTGAATCGGCTAACAGTTCAACTCAGTTCTAAAAACTGAATAGAATGCAGTTTTCACTCAGATGAAAGACCTATGCTTTGCTTCTTAAGAAGTGTTTTCAAAGACATTCACAGAGTGATTCTACAAAGCCTTTTTACTGACCTTGGCTTTCAAACGTGATTTCACTCTAATTTCTGTCAAATGCAAGACACGAGTATTGCTATTAAAGAATTGAATAAACAGAATGCAAACAAACACTGCCCTACACGTGAATTGCCTAACCGTTCAACTCAGTTCTAAAAACTGATTACAATGCAGTTTTCACTCAGATGAAAGACATATGATTTGCTTCTTAAGAAGTGTTTTCAAAGACATTCTCAGAGTGATTCTACAAAGCCTTTTTAGTGACGTTGGATTTAAACGTGACTTCACTGGAATTTCTGTCAAACACAAGACACGAGATTTGCTATTAACGAGTAGAATATACAGAATGCAAACAAACACTTCCCTACAAGTGAATTGACTAACAGTTCAACTCAGTTCTAAAAACAGAATAGAATGCAGTTTTCACTCAGATGAAAGACTTATGCTTTGCTTCTTAATCAGTGTTTTCAAAGACATTCACAGAGTGATTCTACAAAGCCTTTTTACTGACTTTGGCTTTCAAACGTGATTTCACTGGAATTTCTGTCAAATGCAAGACACGAGACTTACTATTAAAGAATTGAATATAGAGAAAGCAAACAAATACTTCCCTACAC
Source organism: Phyllotis vaccarum (assembly GCA_033318265.1). NCBI lineage: Eukaryota > Metazoa > Chordata > Mammalia > Rodentia > Cricetidae > Phyllotis > Phyllotis vaccarum. Next base: position 34,066 of record JARWLC010000096.1, on the reverse strand, counting down.
GTGAATCGCCTAACTGTTCAAGTCAGTTCTAAAAACTGAATAGAATGCAGTTTTCACTCAGATGAAAGACATATGCTTTGCTTCTTAAGAAGTGTTTTCTAAGACATTCACAGAGTGATTCTACAAAGCCTTTTTACTGATGTTGGCTTTTAAACGTGATTTCACTGGAAATTCTAACGCAAGACACGAGATTTGCTATTAAAGAATTGAATATACAGAATGCAAACAAACACTTCCCTACAAGTGAATCGCCTAACCATTCAACTCAGTTCTAAAAACTGAATAGAATGCAGTTTTCACTCAGATGAAAGACTTATGCTTTGCTTCTTAATCAGTGTTTTCAAAGACATTCACAGAGTGATTCTACAAAGCCTTTTTACTGACGTTGGCTTTCAAACGTGATTTCACTGGAATTAATGTCAAACACAAGACAGAAGACTTGCTATTAAAGAATTGAATATACAGAATGCAAACAAACACTTCCCTACACGTGAATCACCTAAACGTTCAACTCAGTTCTAAAAACTGAATAGAATGCAGTTTTCACTCAGATGGAAGACGTATGCTTTGCTTCTTAAGAAGTGTTTTCAAAGACATTCACACAGTGATTCTACAAAGCCTTTATACTGACGTTGCCTTTAAAACGTGATTTCACTGGAATTTTTGTCAAACGCAAGAAACGAGACTTGCTATTAAAGAAATGAATATACAGAATGCAAACAAACACTTCCCTACACGTGAATCTCCTAACCGTTCAACTCAGTTCTAAAAACAGAATAGATTGCAGTTTTCACACAGATGAAAGACGTATGCTTTGCTTCTTAAGAAGTGTTTTCAAAGACATTCACAGAGTGATTCTACAAAGCCTTTTTACTGACGTTGGCTTTCAAATGTGATTTCACTCTAATTTCTGTCAAATGCAAGACACAAGACTTGCTATTAAAGAATTGAATATACAGAATGCAAACAAACACTTCCCTACATGTGAATCGCCTAACCGTTCAACTCAGTTCTAAAAACAGAATACAATGCAGTTTACACTCAGATGAAAGATGTATGCTTTGCTTCTTAAGAAGTGTTTTCTAAGACATTCACAGAGTGATTCTACAAAGCGTTTTTACTGACATTGACTTTCAAACGTGATTTCACTGGAATTTCTGTTAAACGCAAGACACAAGATTTGCTATTAAGGACTAGTGTGATTCTAAAAACTGAATTGAATGATAGGCGATTCACTTGTAGGGAAGTGTTTGCTTGCATTCTGTATAGGCAATTCTTTACTAGCAAATCTCGTGTCTTGCATTTGAGAGAAAAGTCCTATGCAATCGCATTTAAAAGCAAACATTAGTAAAAGGGCTCTTTAGAATCACTCTATGTATGCCTTTTAAATCAGTTCTTAAGCAGGAAAACATACATTTTTCATCTAAGTCAAAACTGTATTCAATTCAGTTTTTAGAACTGAGTTGAATGAATAGGCCATTTACTTGCAGGGAAGTGTTTCCTTGCACTGTATGTATTCAAATCCTTTACTAAGACAACCCGTGTCATTCCTTTGAGAGAAAACTCCAGTGAAATTTTGTTTCAAAGCAATCATTTGTTCAAAGGCTCTGTAGAACCATTCCATGTATGCCTTAGAAATCAGTTCTTAAGCAGGAAAACATACGTCTTTCTAAAACCTGAATTGAATGGTTAGGCGATTCACTTGTAGGGAATTGTTTTCTTGCATTCTGTATATTCAATTCTTTACTAGCAAATCTTGTGTCTTGCTTTTGAGGGAAAAGTCCTGTGAAATCTCGTTTAAAAGCAAACATTAGTTCAATGGCTCTGTAGAATAACTCTATGTATGCCTTTGAAATCTGTTCTTAAGAAGGGAAACATACGTATTTCATCTACATGAAAACTCTATTCAGTTCAGTTTTTAGATCTGCATTGATGGATAGGGGATTCACTTTCAGGGAAGAGTTTGCTTGCATTCTGTATATTCAATTCTTTATGAGCAAAACTCGTGTCTTGCGTTGAGAGAAAAGTCCTGTAAAATCGCGCTTAAAATAAAACGTTAGTTCAAGGGCTCTGTAGAATCCCTCTATTTATGCCTTTGCAATCAGGTCTTAAGAAGGAAAATATACATCTTTCATCTTAGGGAAAACTGTATTCAATTCAGTTTTTAGAACTGAGTTTAATGGATCGGCGATTCATTTGTAGGGAAGTGTTTTTTTGCACTGTATGTATTCAATTCCTTTACAAGGACAACCCGTATCTTGTCTTTGAGAGAAAACTCCAGTGAAATCGCATTTAAAAGCAAACATTAGTACAAGGGCTCTATAGAATCACTCTATGTATGCTTTTGAAATCTGTTCTTAAAAAGGAAAACATACATCTTTCATCTATGTGAAAACTGTATTCAATTCAGTTTTTAGAACTGAGTTGAATGAATAGGCGATTCACTTGTAGGGAAGTGTTTTCTTAAACTGTATGTATGCAATTCCTTTACAAGGATAACCCATGTCTTTCTTTTGAGAGAAAACTCCTGTGAAATCGCGTTTAAAAGCAAACGTTAGTACAAGTGCTCTGTATCATCACTCTATGTATGCCTTTTAAATCTGTTCTTAAAAAGGAAAACATACTTCTTTCATCTAAGTGTAAACTGTATTCAATTCTGTTTTTAGAACTGAGTTGAATGGATAGGGGATTCACTTGTAGGGAAGTGGAAGTGTTTGCTTGCATTCTGTATATTCAGTTCTTCACTAGCAAATCTCTTGTCTTTCCTTTGAGAGAAAAGTCTTGTGAAATCGCTTTTAAAACAAACGTTAGCAAAAGAGCTTTGTAAAATCACTCTATGTATACCTTTGAAATCTGTTCTTAAGAAGGAAAACATACGTCTTTCATCTAAGGGATAATTTTATTCAATTCTGTTTTAAGAACTAAGTTGAATGGATAGGCGATTCACTTGTAGGAAAGTGTTTGTTTGCAGTGTATGTATTCAATTCCTTTAGTAGGACATATCCTGTCTTGCCTTTGAGAGAAAAGTCCAGTGAAATTGCATTTAAAAGCAAACACTAGTACAAGGGCTCTATAGATTTACTCTGTGTATGTCTGTATAATCATTTCTTAAGAAGGAAAATATATTTCTTTCATCTAAGTAAAAACTGTATTCAAGTATGTTTTTAGAACTGAGTTGAATGGATAGGCGATTCACTTGTAGGGAAATGTTTGCTTGCATTCTGTATATTCAGTTCTTTACTAGCAAATCACGTGTCTTGCTTTTGAGAGAAAACTCTTGTGAAATCGCGTTTAAAAGCAAACATTAGAACAAGGGCTCTGTAGAATCACTCTATGTATGCCTTTGCAATCATTTCTTAAGAAGGAAAACATATGTCTTTCATCTAAGTGAAAACTGTATTCAATTCAGTTTTAAGAACTGAGTTGAATGGATAGGCGATTCACTTGTAGGGAAGTGTTTGCTTGCATTCTGTACATTCATTTCTTTATGAGCAAATATCATGTCTTGCGATTGAGAGAAAAGTCCAGTGAAATTGCGTATAAAAGCAAATGTTAGTTCAAGGGCTCTGTAGAATCCCTCTATTTATGACTTTGAAATCTGTTCTTTAGAAGGAAAACATATGTCTTTCATCTAAGTGAAAACTGTATTCAATTCAGTTTTTAGAACCGAGTTAAATGAATAGGTGATTCACTTTTAGGGAAGCGTTTGCTTGCATTGTATGTATTCAATTCCTTTACTAGGACAACCCGTGTCTTGCCTTTGAGAGAAAACTTATGTGAAATCGCATTTAAAAGCAAACGGTAGTTCAAAGGCTCTGAAGAATCAGTCTATGTATGCCTTAGCAATCAGTTCTTAAGAAGGAAAACATACGTCTTTAATCTAAGTGAAAACTATTTTAAATTCAGTTCTAAAAAATGAATTGAATGGATAGGCAATTTACTTGTAGGGAAGTGTTTGCTTGCATTCTGTATATGCAATTCTTTACTAGCAAATCTCGTGTCTTGCATTTGAGAGAAAAGTCCTATGCAATCGCCTTTAAAAGCAAACATTAGTAAAAGGGCTCTTTATAATCACTCTATGTATGCCTTTTAAATCAGTTCTTAAGGAGCAAAACATACATTTTTCATCTAAGTGAAAACTGTATTCAATTCAGTTTTTAGAACTGAGTTGAATGGATAGGCGATTCACTTGTAGGGAAGTGTTTTCTTGCATTCTGTATATTCAATTCTTTACTAGCAAATATCATGTCTTGTGATGGAGAGAAACGTCCTGTGAAATCGCGTCTAAAAGCAAATGTTAGTTCAAGGGCTCTGTAGAATCCCTCTATTTATGACTTTGCAATCAGCTCTTAAAAAGGAAAACATATGTCTTTCATCTAAGTGAAAACTGTATTCAATTCAGTTTTTAGAACCGAGTTGAATGAATAGGTGATTCACTTTTAGGGAAGCGTTTGCTTGCATTGTATGTATTCAATTCCTTTACTAGGACAACCCTTGTCTTGCCTTTGAGAGAAAACTTCTGTAAAATCGCATTTAAAAGCAAATGTTAGTTCAAGGGCTCTGAAGAATCAGTCTATGTATGCTTTAGCAATCAGTTCTTAAGAAGGAAAACATACGTCTTTAATCTAAGTGAAAACTATTTTAAATTCAGTTCTAAAAAATGAATTGAATGGATAGGCAATTTACTTGTAGGGAAGTGTTTGCTTGCATTCTGTATATTCAATTCTTTACAACCAAAACTCGTGTCTTGCATTTGAGAGAAAAGTCCTATGCAATCGCGTTTAAAAGCAAACGTTAGTAAAAGGGCTCTTTAGAATGATTCTATGTATGCCTTTTAAATCAGTTCTTAAGCAGGAAAACAAACATTTTTCATCTAAGTGAAAACTGTATTCAATTCAGTTTTTAGAACTGAGTTGAATTAATAGGCGATTCACTTGTAGGGAAGTGTTTCTTTGCACTGTATGTATTCAAATCCTTTACTAAGACAACCCATGTCATTCCTTTGAGAGAAAACTCCAGTGAAATTTTGTTTCAAAGCAATCATTCATTCAAGGGCTCTGTAGAACCATTCCATGTATGCCTTTGAAATCAGTTCTTAAGCAGGAAAACATATGTCTTTTTAAAACCTGAATTGAATGGATAGGCGATTCCCTTGTAGGGAATTGTTTTCTTGCATTCTGTATATTCAATTCTTTACTAGCAAATCTTGTGTCTGCGTTTGAGAGAAAAGTCCTGTGAAATCGCGTTTAAAAGTAAGCATAGTTCAAGGGCTCTGTAGAATAACTCTATGTATGCCTTTGAAATCTATTCTTAAGAAGGAAAACATACATCTTTCATCTAAGTAACTCTATTCAGTTCAGTTTTTAGATCTGCCTTGATTGATAGGGGATTCACTTGTAAGGAAGTGTTTGCTTGCGTTCTGTATATTCAATTCTTTATGAGCAAAACTCGTGTCTTGCGTTTGAGAGAAACGTCCTGTGAAATCGCGTCTAAAAGCAAATGTTAGTTCAAGGGCTCTGTAGAATCCCTCTATTTATGACTTTGCAATCAGCTCTTAAAAAGGAAAACATATGTCTTTCATCTAAGTGAAAACTGTATTCAATTCAGTTTTTAGAACCGAGTTGAATGAATAGGTGATTCACTTTTAGGGAAGCGTTTGCTTGCATTGTATGTATTCAATTCCTTTACTAGGACAACCCTTGTCTTGCCTTTGAGAGAAAACTTCTGTAAAATCGCATTTAAAAGCAAATGTTAGTTCAAGGGCTCTGAAGAATCAGTCTTTGTATGCTTTAGCAATCAGTTCTTAAGAAGGAAAACATACGTCTTTAATCTAAGTGAAAACTATTTTCAATTCAGTTCTAAAAACTGAATTGAATGGGTAGGCGATTCACTTGTAGGGAAGTGTTTGCTTGAATTCTGTATATGCAATTCTTTACTAGCAAATCTCGTGTCTTGCATTTGAGAGAAAAGTCCTATGCAATCGCCTTTAAAAGCAAACATTAGTAAAAGGGCTCTTTATAATCACTCTATGTATGCCTTTTAAATCAGTTCTTAAGGAGCAAAACATACATTTTTCATCTAAGTGAAAACTGTATTCAATTCAGTTTTTAGAACTGAGTTGAATGGATAGGCGATTCACTTGTAGGGAAGTGTTTTCTTGCATTCTGTATATTCAATTCTTTACTAGCAAATATCATGTCTTGTGATTGAGAGAAACGTCCTGTGAAATCGCGTCTAAAAGCAAATGTTAGTTCAAGGGCTCTGTAGAATCCCTCTATTTATGACTTTGCAATCAGCTCTTAAAAAGGAAAACATATGTCTTTCATCTAAGTGAAAACTGTATTCAATTCAGTTTTTAGAACCGAGTTGAATGAATAGGTGATTCACTTTTAGGGAAGCGTTTGATTGCATTGTATGTATTCAATTCCTTTACTAGGACAACCCTTGTCTTGCCTTTGAGAGAAAACTTCTGTAAAATTGCATTTAAAAGCAAATGTTAGTTCAAGGGCTCTGAAGAATCAGTCTATGTATGCTTTAGCAATCAGTTCTTAAGAAGGAAAACATACGTCTTTAATCTAAGTGAAAACTATTTTCAATTCAGTTCTAAAAACTGAATTGAATGGGTAGGCGATTCACTTGTAGGGAAGTGTTTGCTTGCATTCTGTATATTCAATTCTTTACAACCAAAACTCGTGTCTTGCATTTGAGAGAAAAGTCCTATGCAATCGCGTTTAAAAGCAAACGTTAGTAAAAGGGCTCTTTAGAATGATTCTATGTATGCCTTTTAAATCAGTTCTTAAGCAGGAAAACAAACATTTTTCATCTAAGTGAAAACTGTATTCAATTCAGTTTTTAGAACTGAGTTGAATGAATAGGCGATTCACTTGTAGGGAAGTGTTTCTTTGCACTGTATGTATTCAAATCCTTTACTAAGACAACCCATGTCATTCCTTTGAGAGAAAACTCCAGTGAAATTTTGTTTCAAAGCAATCATTCGTTCAAAGGCTCTGTAGAACCATTCCATGTATGCCTTTGAAATCAGTTCTTAAGCAGGAAAACATATGTCTTTTTAAAACCTGAATTGAATGGATAGGCGATTCCCTTGTAGGGAATTGTTTTCTTGCATTCTGTATATTCAATTCTTTACTAGCAAATCTTGTGTCTGCGTTTGAGAGAAAAGTCCTGTGAAATCGCGTTTAAAAGTAAGCATAGTTCAAGGGCTCTGTAGAATAACTCTATGTATGCCTTTGAAATCTGTTCTTAAGAAGGAAAACATACATCTTTCATCTAAGTAACTCTATTCAGTTCAGTTTTTAGATCTGCGTTGATTGATAGGGGATTCACTTGTAAGGAAGTGTTTGCTTGCATTCTGTATATTCAATTCTTTATGAGCAAAACTCGTGTCTTGCGTTTGAGAGAAAAGTCCTGTGAAATCGCGTTTAAAAGCAAACGTTAGTTCAAGGGCTCTGTAGAATCCCTCTATTTATGCCTTTGCAATCAGTTCTTAAGAAGGAAAATATACATCTTTCATCTTAGTGAAAACTGTATTCAATTCAGTTTTTAGTGAGTTTAATGGATAGGCGATTCATTTGTAGGGAAGTATTTTTTTGCACTGTATGTATTCAATTCCTTTACAAGGACAACCCGTGTCTTGTCTTTGAGAGAAAACTCCAGTGAAATCGCATTTAAAAGCAAACATTAGTACAAGGGCTCTATAGAATCACTCTATGTATGGCTTTGAAATCTGTTCTTAAAAAGGAAAACATATGTCTTTCGTCTAAGTGAAAACTGTATTCAATTCAGTTTTTGAACTGAGTTGAATGAATAGGTGATTCACTTGTAGTGAAGTGTTTTCTTAAACTGTATGTATGCAATTCCTTTACCAGGGTAACCCATGTCTTGCTTTTGAGAGAAAACTCCAGTGAAATCGCGTTTAAAAACAAACCTTAGCACAAGTGCTCTGTATCATCACTCTATGTATGCCTTTGAAATCTGTTCTTAAGAAGGGAAACATACGTATTTCATCTACATGAAAACTCTATTCAGTTCAGTTTTTAGATCTGCATTGATGGATAGGGGATTCACTTTCAGGGAAGAGTTTGCTTGCATTCTGTATATTCAATTCTTTATGAGCAAAACTCGTGTCTTGCGTTGAGAGAAAAGTCCTGTAAAATCGCGCTTAAAATAAAACGTTAGTTCAAGGGCTCTGTAGAATCCCTCTATTTATGCCTTTGCAATCAGGTCTTAAGAAGGAAAATATACATCTTTCATCTTAGGGAAAACTGTATTCAATTCAGTTTTTAGAACTGAGTTTAATGGATCGGCGATTCATTTGTAGGGAAGTGTTTTTTTGCACTGTATGTATTCAATTCCTTTACAAGGACAACCCGTATCTTGTCTTTGAGAGAAAACTCCAGTGAAATCGCATTTAAAAGCAAACATTAGTACAAGGGCTCTATAGAATCACTCTATGTATGCTTTTGAAATCTGTTCTTAAAAAGGAAAACATACATCTTTCATCTATGTGAAAACTGTATTCAATTCAGTTTTTAGAACTGAGTTGAATGAATAGGCGATTCACTTGTAGGGAAGTGTTTTCTTAAACTGTATGTATGCAATTCCTTTACAAGGATAACCCATGTCTTTCTTTTGAGAGAAAACTCCTGTGAAATCGTGTTTAAAAGCAAACGTTAGTACAAGTGCTCTGTATCATCACTCTATGTATGCCTTTTAAATCTGTTCTTAAAAAGGAAAACATACTTCTTTCATCTAAGTGTAAACTGTATTCAATTCTGTTTTTAGAACTGAGTTGAATGGATAGGGGATTCACTTGTAGGGAAGTGGAAGTGTTTGCTTGCATTCTGTATATTCAGTTCTTCACTAGCAAATCTCTTGTCTTTCCTTTGAGAGAAAAGTCTTGTGAAATCGCTTTTAAAACAAACGTTAGCAAAAGAGCTTTGTAAAATCACTCTATGTATACCTTTGAAATCTGTTCTTAAGAAGGAAAACATACGTCTTTCATCTAAGGGATAATTTTATTCAATTCTGTTTTAAGAACTAAGTTGAATGGATAGGCGATTCACTTGTAGGAAAGTGTTTGTTTGCAGTGTATGTATTCAATTCCTTTAGTAGGACATATCCTGTCTTGCCTTTGAGAGAAAAGTCCAGTGAAATTGCATTTAAAAGCAAACACTAGTACAAGGGCTCTATAGATTTACTCTGTGTATGTCTGTATAATCATTTCTTAAGAAGGAAAATATATTTCTTTCATCTAAGTAAAAACTGTATTCAAGTATGTTTTTAGAACTGAGTTGAATGGTTAGGCGATTCACTTGTAGGGAAATGTTTGCTTGCATTCTGTATATTCAGTTCTTTACTAGCAAATCACGTGTCTTGCTTTTGAGAGAAAACTCTTGTGAAATCGCGTTTAAAAGCAAACATTAGAACAAGGGCTCTGTAGAATCACTCTATGTATGCCTTTGCAATCATTTCTTAAGAAGGAAAACATATGTCTTTCATCTAAGTGAAAACTGTATTCAATTCAGTTTTAAGAACTGAGTTGAATGGATAGGCGATTCACTTGTAGGGAAGTGTTTGCTTGCATTCTGTACATTCATTTCTTTACGAGCAAATATCATGTCTTGCGATTGAGAGAAAAGTCCAGTGAAATTGCGTATAAAAGCAAATGTTAGTTCAAGGGCTCTGTAGAATCCCTCTATTTATGACTTTGAAATCTGTTCTTTAGAAGGAAAACATATGTCTTTCATCTAAGTGAAAACTGTATTCAATTCAGTTTTTAGAACCGAGTTAAATGAATAGGTGATTCACTTTTAGGGAAGCGTTTGCTTGCATTGTATGTATTCAATTCCTTTACTAGGACAACCCGTGTCTTGCCTTTGAGAGAAAACTTATGTGAAATCGCATTTAAAAGCAAACGGTAGTTCAAGGGCTCTGAAGAATCAGTCTATGTATGCCTTAGCAATCAGTTCTTAAGAAGGAAAACATACGTCTTTAATCTAAGTGAAAACTATTTTAAATTCAGTTCTAAAAAATGAATTGAATGGATAGGCAATTTACTTGTAGGGAAGTGTTTGCTTGCATTCTGTATATGCAATTCTTTACTAGCAAATCTCGTGTCTTGCATTTGAGAGAAAAGTCCTATGCAATCGCCTTTAAAAGCAAACATTAGTAAAAGGGCTCTTTATAATCACTCTATGTATGCCTTTTAAATCAGTTCTTAAGGAGCAAAACATACATTTTTCATCTAAGTGAAAACTGTATTCAATTCAGTTTTTAGAACTGAGTTGAATGGATAGGCGATTCACTTGTAGGGAAGTGTTTTCTTGCATTCTGTATATTCAATTCTTTACTAGCAAATATCATGTCTTGTGATGGAGAGAAACGTCCTGTGAAATCGCGTCTAAAAGCAAATGTTAGTTCAAGGGCTCTGTAGAATCCCTCTATTTATGACTTTGCAATCAGCTCTTAAAAAGGAAAACATATGTCTTTCATCTAAGTGAAAACTGTATTCAATTCAGTTTTTAGAACCGAGTTGAATGAATAGGTGATTCACTTTTAGGGAAGCGTTTGCTTGCATTGTATGTATTCAATTCCTTTACTAGGACAACCCTTGTCTTGCCTTTGAGAGAAAACTTCTGTAAAATCGCATTTAAAAGCAAATGTTAGTTCAAGGGCTCTGAAGAATCAGTCTATGTATGCTTTAGCAATCAGTTCTTAAGAAGGAAAACATACGTCTTTAATCTAAGTGAAAACTATTTTAAATTCAGTTCTAAAAAATGAATTGAATGGATAGGCAATTTACTTGTAGGGAAGTGTTTGCTTGCATTCTGTATATTCAATTCTTTACAACCAAAACTCGTGTCTTGCATTTGAGAGAAAAGTCCTATGCAATCGCGTTTAAAAGCAAACGTTAGTAAAAGGGCTCTTTAGAATGATTCTATGTATGCCTTTTAAATCAGTTCTTAAGCAGGAAAACAAACATTTTTCATCTAAGTGAAAACTGTATTCAATTCAGTTTTTAGAACTGAGTTGAATTAATAGGCGATTCACTTGTAGGGAAGTGTTTCTTTGCACTGTATGTATTCAAATCCTTTACTAAGACAACCCATGTCATTCCTTTGAGAGAAAACTCCAGTGAAATTTTGTTTCAAAGCAATCATTCATTCAAGGGCTCTGTAGAACCATTCCATGTATGCCTTTGAAATCAGTTCTTAAGCAGGAAAACATATGTCTTTTTAAAACCTGAATTGAATGGATAGGCGATTCCCTTGTAGGGAATTGTTTTCTTGCATTCTGTATATTCAATTCTTTACTAGCAAATCTTGTGTCTGCGTTTGAGAGAAAAGTCCTGTGAAATCGCGTTTAAAAGTAAGCATAGTTCAAGGGCTCTGTAGAATAACTCTATGTATGCCTTTGAAATCTGTTCTTAAGAAGGAAAACATACATCTTTCATCTAAGTAACTCTATTCAGTTCAGTTTTTAGATCTGCGTTGATTGATAGGGGATTCACTTGTAAGGAAGTGTTTGCTTGCGTTCTGTATATTCAATTCTTTATGAGCAAAACTCGTGTCTTGCGTTTGAGAGAAACGTCCTGTGAAATCGCGTCTAAAAGCAAATGTTAGTTCAAGGGCTCTGTAGAATCCCTCTATTTATGACTTTGCAATCAGCTCTTAAAAAGGAAAACATATGTCTTTCATCTAAGTGAAAACTGTATTCAATTCAGTTTTTAGAACCGAGTTGAATGAATAGGTGATTCACTTTTAGGGAAGCGTTTGCTTGCATTGTATGTATTCAATTCCTTTACTAGGACAACCCTTGTCTTGCCTTTGAGAGAAAACTTCTGTAAAATCGCATTTAAATCAAATGTTAGTTCAAGGGCTCTGAAGAATCAGTCTTTGTATGCTTTAGCAATCAGTTCTTAAGAAGGAAAACATACGTCTTTAATCTAAGTGAAAACTATTTTCAATTCAGTTCTAAAAACTGAATTGAATGGGTAGGCGATTCACTTGTAGGGAAGTGTTTGCTTGAATTCTGTATATGCAATTCTTTACTAGCAAATCTCGTGTCTTGCATTTGAGAGAAAAGTCCTATGCAATCGCCTTTAAAAGCAAACATTAGTAAAAGGGCTCTTTATAATCACTCTATGTATGCCTTTTAAATCAGTTCTTAAGGAGCAAAACATACATTTTTCATCTAAGTGAAAACTGTATTCAATTCAGTTTTTAGAACTGAGTTGAATGGATAGGCGATTCACTTGTAGGGAAGTGTTTTCTTGCATTCTGTATATTCAATTCTTTACTAGCAAATATCATGTCTTGTGATTGAGAGAAACGTCCTGTGAAATCGCGTCTAAAAGCAAATGTTAGTTCAAGGGCTCTGTAGAATCCCTCTATTTATGACTTTGCAATCAGCTCTTAAAAAGGAAAACATATGTCTTTCATCTAAGTGAAAACTGTATTCAATTCAGTTTTTAGAACCGAGTTGAATGAATAGGTGATTCACTTTTAGGGAAGCGTTTGATTGCATTGTATGTATTCAATTCCTTTACTAGGACAACCCTTGTCTTGCCTTTGAGAGAAAACTTCTGTAAAATTGCATTTAAAAGCAAATGTTAGTTCAAGGGCTCTGAAGAATCAGTCTATGTATGCTTTAGCAATCAGTTCTTAAGAAGGAAAACATACGTCTTTAATCTAAGTGAAAACTATTTTCAATTCAGTTCTAAAAACTGAATTGAATGGGTAGGCGATTCACTTGTAGGGAAGTGTTTGCTTGCATTCTGTATATTCAATTCTTTACAACCAAAACTCGTGTCTTGCATTTGAGAGAAAAGTCCTATGCAATCGCGTTTAAAAGCAAACGTTAGTAAAAGGGCTCTTTAGAATGATTCTATGTATGCCTTTTAAATCAGTTCTTAAGCAGGAAAACAAACATTTTTCATCTAAGTGAAAACTGTATTCAATTCAGTTTTTAGAACTGAGTTGAATGAATAGGCGATTCACTTGTAGGGAAGTGTTTCTTTGCACTGTATGTATTCAAATCCTTTACTAAGACAACCCATGTCATTCCTTTGAGAGAAAACTCCAGTGAAATTTTGTTTCAAAGCAATCATTCGTTCAAAGGCTCTGTAGAACCATTCCATGTATGCCTTTGAAATCAGTTCTTAAGCAGGAAAACATATGTCTTTTTAAAACCTGAATTGAATGGATAGGCGATTCCCTTGTAGGGAATTGTTTTCTTGCATTCTGTATATTCAATTCTTTACTAGCAAATCTTGTGTCTGCATTTGAGAGAAAAGTCCTGTGAAATCGCGTTTAAAAGTAAGCATAGTTCAAGGGCTCTGTAGAATAACTCTATGTATGCCTTTGAAATCTGTTCTTAAGAAGGAAAACATACATCTTTCATCTAAGTAACTCTATTCAGTTCAGTTTTTAGATCTGCGTTGATTGATAGGGGATTCACTTGTAAGGAAGTGTTTGCTTGCATTCTGTATATTCAATTCTTTATGAGCAAAACTCGTGTCTTGCGTTTGAGAGAAAAGTCCTGTGAAATCGCGTTTAAAAGCAAACGTTAGTTCAAGGGCTCTGTAGAATCCCTCTATTTATGCCTTTGCAATCAGTTCTTAAGAAGGAAAATATACATCTTTCATCTTAGTGAAAACTGTATTCAATTCAGTTTTTAGTGAGTTTAATGGATAGGCGATTCATTTGTAGGGAAGTATTTTTTTGCACTGTATGTATTCAATTCCTTTACAAGGACAACCCGTGTCTTGTCTTTGAGAGAAAACTCCAGTGAAATCGCATTTAAAAGCAAACATTAGTACAAGGGCTCTATAGAATCACTCTATGTATGGCTTTGAAATCTGTTCTTAAAAAGGAAAACATATGTCTTTCGTCTAAGTGAAAACTGTATTCAATTCAGTTTTTGAACTGAGTTGAATGAATAGGTGATTCACTTGTAGTGAAGTGTTTTCTTAAACTGTATGTATGCAATTCCTTTACCAGGGTAACCCATGTCTTGCTTTTGAGAGAAAACTCCAGTGAAATCGCGTTTAAAAACAAACCTTAGCACAAGTGCTCTGTATCATCACTCTATGTATGCCTTTGAAATCTGTTCTTAAGAAGGGAAACATACGTATTTCATCTACATGAAAACTCTATTCAGTTCAGTTTTTAGATCTGCATTGATGGATAGGGGATTCACTTTCAGGGAAGAGTTTGCTTGCATTCTGTATATTCAATTCTTTATGAGCAAAACTCGTGTCTTGCGTTGAGAGAAAAGTCCTGTAAAATCGCGCTTAAAATAAAACGTTAGTTCAAGGGCTCTGTAGAATCCCTCTATTTATGCCTTTGCAATCAGGTCTTAAGAAGGAAAATATACATCTTTCATCTTAGGGAAAACTGTATTCAATTCAGTTTTTAGAACTGAGTTTAATGGATCGGCGATTCATTTGTAGGGAAGTGTTTTTTTGCACTGTATGTATTCAATTCCTTTACAAGGACAACCCGTATCTTGTCTTTGAGAGAAAACTCCAGTGAAATCGCATTTAAAAGCAAACATTAGTACAAGGGCTCTATAGAATCACTCTATGTATGCTTTTGAAATCTGTTCTTAAAAAGGAAAACATACATCTTTCATCTATGTGAAAACTGTATTCAATTCAGTTTTTAGAACTGAGTTGAATGAATAGGCGATTCACTTGTAGGGAAGTGTTTTCTTAAACTGTATGTATGCAATTCCTTTACAAGGATAACCCATGTCTTTCTTTTGAGAGAAAACTCCTGTGAAATCGTGTTTAAAAGCAAACGTTAGTACAAGTGCTCTGTATCATCACTCTATGTATGCCTTTTAAATCTGTTCTTAAAAAGGAAAACATACTTCTTTCATCTAAGTGTAAACTGTATTCAATTCTGTTTTTAGAACTGAGTTGAATGGATAGGGGATTCACTTGTAGGGAAGTGGAAGTGTTTGCTTGCATTCTGTATATTCAGTTCTTCACTAGCAAATCTCTTGTCTTTCCTTTGAGAGAAAAGTCTTGTGAAATCGCTTTTAAAACAAACGTTAGCAAAAGAGCTTTGTAAAATCACTCTATGTATACCTTTGAAATCTGTTCTTAAGAAGGAAAACATACGTCTTTCATCTAAGGGATAATTTTATTCAATTCTGTTTTAAGAACTAAGTTGAATGGATAGGCGATTCACTTGTAGGAAAGTGTTTGTTTGCAGTGTATGTATTCAATTCCTTTAGTAGGACATATCCTGTCTTGCCTTTGAGAGAAAAGTCCAGTGAAATTGCATTTAAAAGCAAACACTAGTACAAGGGCTCTATAGATTTACTCTGTGTATGTCTGTATAATCATTTCTTAAGAAGGAAAATATATTTCTTTCATCTAAGTAAAAACTGTATTCAAGTATGTTTTTAGAACTGAGTTGAATGGTTAGGCGATTCACTTGTAGGGAAATGTTTGCTTGCATTCTGTATATTCAGTTCTTTACTAGCAAATCACGTGTCTTGCTTTTGAGAGAAAACTCTTGTGAAATCGCGTTTTTAAAAGCAAACATTAGAACAAGGGCTCTGTAGAATCACTCTATGTATGCCTTTGCAATCATTTCTTAAGAAGGAAAACATATGTCTTTCATCTAAGTGAAAACTGTATTCAATTCAGTTTTAAGAACTGAGTTGAATGGATAGGCGATTCACTTGTAGGGAAGTGTTTGCTTGCATTCTGTACATTCATTTCTTTACGAGGCAAATATCATGTCTTGCGATTGAGAGAAAAGTCCAGTGAAATTGCGTATAAAAGCAAATGTTAGTTCAAGGGCTCTGTAGAATCCCTCTATTTTATGACTTTGAAATCTGTTCTTTAGAAGGAAAACATATGTCTTTCATCTAAGTGAAAACTGTATTCAATTCAGTTTTTAGAACCGAGTTAAATGAATAGGTGATTCACTTTTAGGGAAGCGTTTGCTTGCATTGTATGTATTCAATTCCTTTACTAGGACAACCCGTGTCTTGCCTTTGAGAGAAAACTTATGTGAAATCGCATTTAAAAGCAAACGGTAGTTCAAGGGCTCTGAAGAATCAGTCCTATGTATGCCTTAGCAATCAGTTCTTAAGAAGGAAAACAGTACGTCTTTAATCTAAGTGAAAACTATTTTAAATTCAGTTCTAAAAAATGAATTGAATGGATAGGCAATTTACTTGTAGGGAAGTGTTTGCTTGCATTCTGTATATGCAATTCTTTACTAGCAAATCTCGTGTCTTGCATTTGAGAGAAAAGTCCTATTGCAATCGCCTTTAAAAGCAAACATTAGTAAAAGGGCTCTTTATAATCACTCTATGTATGCCTTTTAAATCAGTTCTTAAGGAGCAAAACATACATTTTTCATCTAAGTGAAAACTGTATTCAATTCAGTTTTTAGAACTGAGTTGAATGGATAGGCGATTCACTTGTAGGGAAGTGTTTTCTTGCATTCTGTATATTCAATTCTTTACTAGCAAATATCATGTCTTGTGATGGAGAGAAACGTCCTGTGAAATCGCGTCTAAAAGCAAATGTTAGTTCAAGGGCTCTGTAGAATCCCTCTATTTATGACTTTGCAATCAGCTCTTAAAAAGGAAAACATATGTCTTTCATCTAAGTGAAAACTGTATTCAATTCAGTTTTTAGAACCGAGTTGAATGAATAGGTGATTCACTTTTAGGGAAGCGTTTGCTTGCATTGTATGTATTCAATTCCTTTACTAGGACAACCCTTGTCTTGCCTTTGAGAGAAAACTTCTGTAAAATCGCATTTAAAAGCAAATGTTAGTTCAAGGGCTCTGAAGAATCAGTCTATGTATGCTTTAGCAATCAGTTCTTAAGAAGGAAAACATACGTCTTTAATCTAAGTGAAAACTATTTTAAATTCAGTTCTAAAAAATGAATTGAATGGATAGGCAATTTACTTGTAGGGAAGTGTTTGCTTGCATTCTGTATATTCAATTCTTTACAACCAAAACTCGTGTCTTGCATTTGAGAGAAAAGTCCTATGCAATCGCGTTTAAAAGCAAACGTTAGTAAAAGGGCTCTTTAGAATGATTCTATGTATGCCTTTTAAATCAGTTCTTAAGCAGGAAAACAAACATTTTTCATCTAAGTGAAAACTGTATTCAATTCAGTTTTTAGAACTGAGTTGAATTAATAGGCGATTCACTTGTAGGGAAGTGTTTCTTTGCACTGTATGTATTCAAATCCTTTACTAAGACAACCCATGTCATTCCTTTGAGAGAAAACTCCAGTGAAATTTTGTTTCAAAGCAATCATTCATTCAAGGGCTCTGTAGAACCATTCCATGTATGCCTTTGAAATCAGTTCTTAAGCAGGAAAACATATGTCTTTTTAAAACCTGAATTGAATGGATAGGCGATTCCCTTGTAGGGAATTGTTTTCTTGCATTCTGTATATTCAATTCTTTACTAGCAAATCTTGTGTCTGCGTTTGAGAGAAAAGTCCTGTGAAATCGCGTTTAAAAGTAAGCATAGTTCAAGGGCTCTGTAGAATAACTCTATGTATGCCTTTGAAATCTGTTCTTAAGAAGGAAAACATACATCTTTCATCTAAGTAACTCTATTCAGTTCAGTTTTTAGATCTGCGTTGATTGATAGGGGATTCACTTGTAAGGAAGTGTTTGCTTGCGTTCTGTATATTCAATTCTTTATGAGCAAAACTCGTGTCTTGCGTTTGAGAGAAACGTCCTGTGAAATCGCGTCTAAAAGCAAATGTTAGTTCAAGGGCTCTGTAGAATCCCTCTATTTATGACTTTGCAATCAGCTCTTAAAAAGGAAAACATATGTCTTTCATCTAAGTGAAAACTGTATTCAATTCAGTTTTTAGAACCGAGTTGAATGAATAGGTGATTCACTTTTAGGGAAGTGTTTGCTTGCATTGTATGTATTCAATTCCTTTACTAGGACAACCCTTGTCTTGCCTTTGAGAGAAAACTTCTGTAAAATCGCATTTAAAAGCAAATGTTAGTTCAAGGGCTCTGAAGAATCAGTCTTTGTATGCTTTAGCAATCAGTTCTTAAGAAGGAAAACATACGTCTTTAATCTAAGTGAAAACTATTTTCAATTCAGTTCTAAAAACTGAATTGAATGGGTAGGCGATTCACTTGTAAGGAAGTGTTTGCTTGAATTCTGTATATGCAATTCTTTACTAGCAAATCTCGTGTCTTGCATTTGAGAGAAAAGTCCTATGCAATCGCCTTTAAAAGCAAACATTAGTAAAAGGGCTCTTTATAATCACTCTATGTATGCCTTTTAAATCAGTTCTTAAGGAGCAAAACATACATTTTTCATCTAAGTGAAAACTGTATTCAATTCAGTTTTTAGAACTGAGTTGAATGGATAGGCGATTCACTTGTAGGGAAGTGTTTTCTTGCATTCTGTATATTCAATTCTTTACTAGCAAATATCATGTCTTGTGATTGAGAGAAACGTCCTGTGAAATCGCGTCTAAAAGCAAATGTTAGTTCAAGGGCTCTGTAGAATCCCTCTATTTATGACTTTGCAATCAGCTCTTAAAAAGGAAAACATATGTCTTTCATCTAAGTGAAAACTGTATTCAATTCAGTTTTTAGAACCGAGTTGAATGAATAGGTGATTCACTTTTAGGGAAGCGTTTGATTGCATTGTATGTATTCAATTCCTTTACTAGGACAACCCTTGTCTTGCCTTTGAGAGAAAACTTCTGTAAAATTGCATTTAAAAGCAAATGTTAGTTCAAGGGCTCTGAAGAATCAGTCTATGTATGCTTTAGCAATCAGTTCTTAAGAAGGAAAACATACGTCTTTAATCTAAGTGAAAACTATTTTCAATTCAGTTCTAAAAACTGAATTGAATGGGTAGGCGATTCACTTGTAGGGAAGTGTTTGCTTGCATTCTGTATATTCAATTCTTTACAACCAAAACTCGTGTCTTGCATTTGAGAGAAAAGTCCTATGCAATCGCGTTTAAAAGCAAACGTTAGTAAAAGGGCTCTTTAGAATGATTCTATGTATGCCTTTTAAATCAGTTCTTAAGCAGGAAAACAAACATTTTTCATCTAAGTGAAAACTGTATTCAATTCAGTTTTTAGAACTGAGTTGAATGAATAGGCGATTCACTTGTAGGGAAGTGTTTCTTTGCACTGTATGTATTCAAATCCTTTACTAAGACAACCCATGTCATTCCTTTGAGAGAAAACTCCAGTGAAATTTTGTTTCAAAGCAATCATTCGTTCAAAGGCTCTGTAGAACCATTCCATGTATGCCTTTGAAATCAGTTCTTAAGCAGGAAAACATATGTCTTTTTAAAACCTGAATTGAATGGATAGGCGATTCCCTTGTAGGGAATTGTTTTCTTGCATTCTGTATATTCAATTCTTTACTAGCAAATCTTGTGTCTGCGTTTGAGAGAAAAGTCCTGTGAAATCGCGTTTAAAAGTAAGCATAGTTCAAGGGCTCTGTAGAATAACTCTATGTATGCCTTTGAAATCTGTTCTTAAGAAGGAAAACATACATCTTTCATCTAAGTAACTCTATTCAGTTCAGTTTTTAGATCTGCGTTGATTGATAGGGGATTCACTTGTAAGGAAGTGTTTGCTTGCATTCTGTATATTCAATTCTTTATGAGCAAAACTCGTGTCTTGCGTTTGAGAGAAAAGTCCTGTGAAATCGCGTTTAAATGCAAACGTTAGTTCAAGGGCTCTGTAGAATCCCTCTATTTATGCCTTTGCAATCAGTTCTTAAGAAGGAAAATATACATCTTTCATCTTAGTGAAAACTGTATTCAATTCAGTTTTTAGTGAGTTTAATGGATAGGCGATTCATTTGTAGGGAAGTATTTTTTTGCACTGTATGTATTCAATTCCTTTACAAGGACAACCCGTGTCTTGTCTTTGAGAGAAAACTCCAGTGAAATCGCATTTAAAAGCAAACATTAGTACAAGGGCTCTATAGAATCACTCTATGTATGGCTTTGAAATCTGTTCTTAAAAAGGAAAACATATGTCTTTCGTCTAAGTGAAAACTGTATTCAATTCAGTTTTTGAACTGAGTTGAATGAATAGGTGATTCACTTGTAGTGAAGTGTTTTCTTAAACTGTATGTATGCAATTCCTTTACCAGGGTAACCCATGTCTTGCTTTTGAGAGAAAACTCCAGTGAAATCGCGTTTAAAAACAAACCTTAGCACAAGTGCTCTGTATCATCACTCTATGTATGCCTTTGAAATCTGTTCTTAAGAAGGGAAACATACGTATTTCATCTACATGAAAACTCTATTCAGTTCAGTTTTTAGATCTGCATTGATGGATAGGGGATTCACTTTCAGGGAAGAGTTTGCTTGCATTCTGTATATTCAATTCTTTATGAGCAAAACTCGTGTCTTGCGTTGAGAGAAAAGTCCTGTAAAATCGCGCTTAAAATAAAACGTTAGTTCAAGGGCTCTGTAGAATCCCTCTATTTATGCCTTTGCAATCAGGTCTTAAGAAGGAAAATATACATCTTTCATCTTAGGGAAAACTGTATTCAATTCAGTTTTTAGAACTGAGTTTAATGGATCGGCGATTCATTTGTAGGGAAGTGTTTTTTTGCACTGTATGTATTCAATTCCTTTACAAGGACAACCCGTATCTTGTCTTTGAGAGAAAACTCCAGTGAAATCGCATTTAAAAGCAAACATTAGTACAAGGGCTCTATAGAATCACTCTATGTATGCTTTTGAAATCTGTTCTTAAAAAGGAAAACATACATCTTTCATCTATGTGAAAACTGTATTCAATTCAGTTTTTAGAACTGAGTTGAATGAATAGGCGATTCACTTGTAGGGAAGTGTTTTCTTAAACTGTATGTATGCAATTCCTTTACAAGGATAACCCATGTCTTTCTTTTGAGAGAAAACTCCTGTGAAATCGTGTTTAAAAGCAAACGTTAGTACAAGTGCTCTGTATCATCACTCTATGTATGCCTTTTAAATCTGTTCTTAAAAAGGAAAACATACTTCTTTCATCTAAGTGTAAACTGTATTCAATTCTGTTTTTAGAACTGAGTTGAATGGATAGGGGATTCACTTGTAGGGAAGTGGAAGTGTTTGCTTGCATTCTGTATATTCAGTTCTTCACTAGCAAATCTCTTGTCTTTCCTCATACTTCTTTCATCTAAGTGTAAACTGTATTCAATTCTGTTTTTAGAACTGAGTTGAATGGATAGGGGATTCACTTGTAGGGAAGTGGAAGTGTTTGCTTGCATTCTGTATATTCAGTTCTTCACTAGCAAATCTCTTGTCTTTCCTTTGAGAGAAAAGTCTTGTGAAATCGCTTTTAAAACAAACGTTAGCAAAAGAGCTTTGTAAAATCACTCTATGTATACCTTTGAAATCTGTTCTTAAGAAGGAAAACATACGTCTTTCATCTAAGGGATAATTTTATTCAATTCTGTTTTAAGAACTAAGTTGAATGGATAGGCGATTCACTTGTAGGAAAGTGTTTGTTTGCAGTGTATGTATTCAATTCCTTTAGTAGGACATATCCTGTCTTGCCTTTGAGAGAAAAGTCCAGTGAAATTGCATTTAAAAGCAAACACTAGTACAAGGGCTCTATAGATTTACTCTGTGTATGTCTGTATAATCATTTCTTAAGAAGGAAAATATATTTCTTTCATCTAAGTAAAAACTGTATTCAAGTATGTTTTTAGAACTGAGTTGAATGGTTAGGCGATTCACTTGTAGGGAAATGTTTGCTTGCATTCTGTATATTCAGTTCTTTACTAGCAAATCACGTGTCTTGCTTTTGAGAGAAAACTCTTGTGAAATCGCGTTTAAAAGCAAACATTAGAACAAGGGCTCTGTAGAATCACTCTATGTATGCCTTTGCAATCATTTCTTAAGAAGGAAAACATATGTCTTTCATCTAAGTGAAAACTGTATTCAATTCAGTTTTAAGAACTGAGTTGAATGGATAGGCGATTCACTTGTAGGGAAGTGTTTGCTTGCATTCTGTACATTCATTTCTTTACGAGCAAATATCATGTCTTGCGATTGAGAGAAAAGTCCAGTGAAATTGCGTATAAAAGCAAATGTTAGTTCAAGGGCTCTGTAGAATCCCTCTATTTATGACTTTGAAATCTGTTCTTTAGAAGGAAAACATATGTCTTTCATCTAAGTGAAAACTGTATTCAATTCAGTTTTTAGAACCGAGTTAAATGAATAGGTGATTCACTTTTAGGGAAGCGTTTGCTTGCATTGTATGTATTCAATTCCTTTACTAGGACAACCCGTGTCTTGCCTTTGAGAGAAAACTTATGTGAAATCGCATTTAAAAGCAAACGGTAGTTCAAGGGCTCTGAAGAATCAGTCTATGTATGCCTTAGCAATCAGTTCTTAAGAAGGAAAACATACGTCTTTAATCTAAGTGAAAACTATTTTAAATTCAGTTCTAAAAAATGAATTGAATGGATAGGCAATTTACTTGTAGGGAAGTGTTTGCTTGCATTCTGTATATGCAATTCTTTACTAGCAAATCTCGTGTCTTGCATTTGAGAGAAAAGTCCTATGCAATCGCCTTTAAAAGCAAACATTAGTAAAAGGGCTCTTTATAATCACTCTATGTATGCCTTTTAAATCAGTTCTTAAGGAGCAAAACATACATTTTTCATCTAAGTGAAAACTGTATTCAATTCAGTTTTTAGAACTGAGTTGAATGGATAGGCGATTCACTTGTAGGGAAGTGTTTTCTTGCATTCTGTATATTCAATTCTTTACTAGCAAATATCATGTCTTGTGATGGAGAGAAACGTCCTGTGAAATCGCGTCTAAAAGCAAATGTTAGTTCAAGGGCTCTGTAGAATCCCTCTATTTATGACTTTGCAATCAGCTCTTAAAAAGGAAAACATATGTCTTTCATCTAAGTGAAAACTGTATTCAATTCAGTTTTTAGAACCGAGTTGAATGAATAGGTGATTCACTTTTAGGGAAGCGTTTGATTGCATTGTATGTATTCAATTCCTTTACTAGGACAACCCTTGTCTTGCCTTTGAGAGAAAACTTCTGTAAAATTGCATTTAAAAGCAAATGTTAGTTCAAGGGCTCTGAAGAATCAGTCTATGTATGCTTTAGCAATCAGTTCTTAAGAAGGAAAACATACGTCTTTAATCTAAGTGAAAACTATTTTAAATTCAGTTCTAAAAAATGAATTGAATGGGTAGGCGATTCACTTGTAGGGAAGTGTTTGCTTGCATTCTGTATATTCAATTCTTTACAACCAAAACTCGTGTCTTGCATTTGAGAGAAAAGTCCTATGCAATCGCGTTTAAAAGCAAACGTTAGTAAAAGGGCTCTTTAGAATGATTCTATGTATGCCTTTTAAATCAGTTCTTAAGCAGGAAAACAAACATTTTTCATCTAAGTGAAAACTGTATTCAATTCAGTTTTTAGAACTGAGTTGAATGAATAGGCGATTCACTTGTAGGGAAGTGTTTCTTTGCACTGTATGTATTCAAATCCTTTACTAAGACAACCCATGTCATTCCTTTGAGAGAAAACTCCAGTGAAATTTTGTTTCAAAGCAATCATTCGTTCAAAGGCTCTGTAGAACCATTCCATGTATGCCTTTGAAATCAGTTCTTAAGCAGGAAAACATATGTCTTTTTAAAACCTGAATTGAATGGATAGGCGATTCCCTTGTAGGGAATTGTTTTCTTGCATTCTGTATATTCAATTCTTTACTAGCAAATCTTGTGTCTGCGTTTGAGAGAAAAGTCCTGTGAAATCGCGTTTAAAAGTAAGCATAGTTCAAGGGCTCTGTAGAATAACTCTATGTATGCCTTTGAAATCTGTTCTTAAGAAGGAAAACATACATCTTTCATCTAAGTAACTCTATTCAGTTCAGTTTTTAGATCTGCGTTGATTGATAGGGGATTCACTTGTAAGGAAGTGTTTGCTTGCATTCTGTATATTCAATTCTTTATGAGCAAAACTCGTGTCTTGCGTTTGAGAGAAAAGTCCTGTGAAATCGCGTTTAAAAGCAAACGTTAGTTCAAGGGCTCTGTAGAATCCCTCTATTTATGCCTTTGCAATCAGTTCTTAAGAAGGAAAATATACATCTTTCATCTTAGTGAAAACTGTATTCAATTCAGTTTTTAGTGAGTTTAATGGATAGGCAATTCATTTGTAGGGAAGTATTTTTTTGCACTGTATGTATTCAATTCCTTTACAAGGACAACCCGTGTCTTGTCTTTGAGAGAAAACTCCAGTGAAATCGCATTTAAAAGCAAACATTAGTACAAGGGCTCTATAGAATCACTCTATGTATGGCTTTGAAATCTGTTCTTAAAAAGGAAAACATATGTCTTTCGTCTAAGTGAAAACTGTATTCAATTCAGTTTTTGAACTGAGTTGAATGAATAGGTGATTCACTTGTAGTGAAGTGTTTTCTTAAACTGTATGTATGCAATTCCTTTACCAGGGTAACCCATGTCTTGCTTTTGAGAGAAAACTCCAGTGAAATCGCGTTTAAAAACAAACCTTAGCACAAGTGCTCTGTATCATCACTCTATGTATGCCTTTGAAATCTGTTCTTAAGAAGGGAAACATACGTATTTCATCTACATGAAAACTCTATTCAGTTCAGTTTTTAGATCTGCATTGATGGATAGGGGATTCACTTTCAGGGAAGAGTTTGCTTGCATTCTGTATATTCAATTCTTTATGAGCAAAACTCGTGTCTTGCGTTGAGAGAAAAGTCCTGTAAAATCGCGCTTAAAATAAAACGTTAGTTCAAGGGCTCTGTAGAATCCCTCTATTTATGCCTTTGCAATCAGGTCTTAAGAAGGAAAATATACATCTTTCATCTTAGGGAAAACTGTATTCAATTCAGTTTTTAGAACTGAGTTTAATGGATCGGCGATTCATTTGTAGGGAAGTGTTTTTTTGCACTGTATGTATTCAATTCCTTTACAAGGACAACCCGTATCTTGTCTTTGAGAGAAAACTCCAGTGAAATCGCATTTAAAAGCAAACATTAGTACAAGGGCTCTATAGAATCACTCTATGTATGCTTTTGAAATCTGTTCTTAAAAAGGAAAACATACATCTTTCATCTATGTGAAAACTGTATTCAATTCAGTTTTTAGAACTGAGTTGAATGAATAGGCGATTCACTTGTAGGGAAGTGTTTTCTTAAACTGTATGTATGCAATTCCTTTACAAGGATAACCCATGTCTTTCTTTTGAGAGAAAAATCTTGTGAAATCGCATTTAAAAGCAAACGTTAGTACAAGTGCTCTGTATCATCACTCTATGTATGCCTTTTAAATCTGTTCTTAAAAAGGAAAACATACTTCTTTCATCTAAGTGTAAACTGTATTCAATTCTGTTTTTAGAACTGAGTTGAATGGATAGGGGATTCACTTGTAGGGAAGTGGAAGTGTTTGCTTGCATTCTGTATATTCAGTTCTTCACTAGCAAATCTCTTGTCTTTCCTTTGAGAGAAAAGTCTTGTGAAATCGCTTTTAAAACAAACGTTAGCAAAAGAGCTTTGTAAAATCACTCTATGTATACCTTTGAAATCTGTTCTTAAGAAGGAAAACATACGTCTTTCATCTAAGGGATAATTTTATTCAATTCTGTTTTAAGAACTAAGTTGAATGGATAGGCGATTCACTTGTAGGAAAGTGTTTGTTTGCAGTGTATGTATTCAATTCCTTTAGTAGGACATATCCTGTCTTGCCTTTGAGAGAAAAGTCCAGTGAAATTGCATTTAAAAGCAAACACTAGTACAAGGGCTCTATAGATTTACTCTGTGTATGTCTGTATAATCATTTCTTAAGAAGGAAAATATATTTCTTTCATCTAAGTAAAAACTGTATTCAAGTATGTTTTTAGAACTGAGTTGAATGGTTAGGCGATTCACTTGTAGGGAAATGTTTGCTTGCATTCTGTATATTCAGTTCTTTACTAGCAAATCACGTGTCTTGCTTTTGAGAGAAAACTCTTGTGAAATCGCGTTTAAAAGCAAACATTAGAACAAGGGCTCTGTAGAATCACTCTATGTATGCCTTTGCAATCATTTCTTAAGAAGGAAAACATATGTCTTTCATCTAAGTGAAAACTGTATTCAATTCAGTTTTAAGAACTGAGTTGAATGGATAGGCGATTCACTTGTAGGGAAGTGTTTGCTTGCATTCTGTACATTCATTTCTTTACGAGCAAATATCATGTCTTGCGATTGAGAGAAAAGTCCAGTGAAATTGCGTATAAAAGCAAATGTTAGTTCAAGGGCTCTGTAGAATCCCTCTATTTATGACTTTGAAATCTGTTCTTTAGAAGGAAAACATATGTCTTTCATCTAAGTGAAAACTGTATTCAATTCAGTTTTTAGAACCGAGTTAAATGAATAGGTGATTCACTTTTAGGGAAGCGTTTGCTTGCATTGTATGTATTCAATTCCTTTACTAGGACAACCCGTGTCTTGCCTTTGAGAGAAAACTTATGTGAAATCGCATTTAAAAGCAAACGGTAGTTCAAGGGCTCTGAAGAATCAGTCTATGTATGCCTTAGCAATCAGTTCTTAAGAAGGAAAACATACGTCTTTAATCTAAGTGAAAACTATTTTAAATTCAGTTCTAAAAAATGAATTGAATGGATAGGCAATTTACTTGTAGGGAAGTGTTTGCTTGCATTCTGTATATGCAATTCTTTACTAGCAAATCTCGTGTCTTGCATTTGAGAGAAAAGTCCTATGCAATCGCCTTTAAAAGCAAACATTAGTAAAAGGGCTCTTTATAATCACTCTATGTATGCCTTTTAAATCAGTTCTTAAGGAGCAAAACATACATTTTTCATCTAAGTGAAAACTGTATTCAATTCAGTTTTTAGAACTGAGTTGAATGGATAGGCGATTCACTTGTAGGGAAGTGTTTTCTTGCATTCTGTATATTCAATTCTTTACTAGCAAATATCATGTCTTGTGATGGAGAGAAACGTCCTGTGAAATCGCGTCTAAAAGCAAATGTTAGTTCAAGGGCTCTGTAGAATCCCTCTATTTATGACTTTGCAATCAGCTCTTAAAAAGGAAAACATATGTCTTTCATCTAAGTGAAAACTGTATTCAATTCAGTTTTTAGAACCGAGTTGAATGAATAGGTGATTCACTTTTAGGGAAGCGTTTGATTGCATTGTATGTATTCAATTCCTTTACTAGGACAACCCTTGTCTTGCCTTTGAGAGAAAACTTCTGTAAAATTGCATTTAAAAGCAAATGTTAGTTCAAGGGCTCTGAAGAATCAGTCTATGTATGCTTTAGCAATCAGTTCTTAAGAAGGAAAACATACGTCTTTAATCTAAGTGAAAACTATTTTCAATTCAGTTCTAAAAACTGAATTGAATGGGTAGGCGATTCACTTGTAGGGAAGTGTTTGCTTGCATTCTGTATATTCAATTCTTTACAACCAAAACTCGTGTCTTGCATTTGAGAGAAAAGTCCTATGCAATCGCGTTTAAAAGCAAACGTTAGTAAAAGGGCTCTTTAGAATGATTCTATGTATGCCTTTTAAATCAGTTCTTAAGCAGGAAAACAAACATTTTTCATCTAAGTGAAAACTGTATTCAATTCAGTTTTTAGAACTGAGTTGAATGAATAGGCGATTCACTTGTAGGGAAGTGTTTCTTCGCACTGTATGTATTCAAATCCTTTACTAAGACAACCCATGTCATTCCTTTGAGAGAAAACTCCAGTGAAATTTTGTTTCAAAGCAATCATTCGTTCAAAGGCTCTGTAGAACCATTCCATGTATGCCTTTGAAATCAGTTCTTAAGCAGGAAAACATATGTCTTTTTAAAACCTGAATTGAATGGATAGGCGATTCCCTTGTAGGGAATTGTTTTCTTGCATTCTGTATATTCAATTCTTTACTAGCAAATCTTGTGTCTGCGTTTGAGAGAAAAGTCCTGTGAAATCGCGTTTAAAAGTAAGCATAGTTCAAGGGCTCTGTAGAATAACTCTATGTATGCCTTTGAAATCTGTTCTTAAGAAGGAAAACATACATCTTTCATCTAAGTAACTCTATTCAGTTCAGTTTTTAGATCTGCGTTGATTGATAGGGGATTCACTTGTAAGGAAGTGTTTGCTTGCATTCTGTATATTCAATTCTTTATGAGCAAAACTCGTGTCTTGCGTTTGAGAGAAAAGTCCTGTGAAATCGCGTTTAAAAGCAAACGTTAGTTCAAGGGCTCTGTAGAATCCCTCTATTTATGCCTTTGCAATCAGTTCTTAAGAAGGAAAATATACATCTTTCATCTTAGTGAAAACTGTATTCAATTCAGTTTTTAGTGAGTTTAATGGATAGGCGATTCATTTGTAGGGAAGTATTTTTTTGCACTGTATGTATTCAATTCCTTTACAAGGACAACCCGTGTCTTGTCTTTGAGAGAAAACTCCAGTGAAATCGCATTTAAAAGCAAACATTAGTACAAGGGCTCTATAGAATCACTCTATGTATGGCTTTGAAATCTGTTCTTAAAAAGGAAAACATATGTCTTTCGTCTAAGTGAAAACTGTATTCAATTCAGTTTTTGAACTGAGTTGAATGAATAGGTGATTCACTTGTAGTGAAGTGTTTTCTTAAACTGTATGTATGCAATTCCTTTACCAGGGTAACCCATGTCTTGCTTTTGAGAGAAAACTCCAGTGAAATCGCGTTTAAAAACAAACCTTAGCACAAGTGCTCTGTATCATCACTCTATGTATGCCTTTGAAATCTGTTCTTAAAAAGGAAAACGTACGTCTTTCATCTAAGTGTAAACTGTATTCAATTCTGCTTTTAGAACTGAGTTGAATGGATAGGGGATTCACTTGTAGGGAAATGGAAATGTTTGCTTGCATTCTGTATATTCAGTTCTTCACTAGCAAATCTCTTGTCTTGCATTTGAGAGAAAAGTCCTGTGAAATCGCTTTTAAAAGCAAACGTTAGTAAAAGGGCTTTGTAAGATCACTCTATGTATGACTTTGAAATCTGTTCTTAAGAAGGAAAAGATACGTCTTTCATCTAAGGGATAATTTTATTCAATTTTGTTTTAAGAACTAAGTTGAATGGATAGGCGATTCACTTGTAGGAAAGTATTTGTTTGCAGTTTATGTATTCAATTCCTTTAGTAGGACATATCCTGTCTTGCCTTTGAGAGAAAAGTCCAGTGAAATCGCATTTAAAAGCAAACACTAGTACAAGGGCTCTATAGATTTACTCTGTGTATGTCTTTGTAATCAGTTCTTAAGAAGGAAAACATGTGTTTTTCATCGAAGTAAAAACTGTATTCAAGTATGTTTTTAGAACTGAGTTGAATGGTTAGGCAATTCACTTGTAGGGAAATGTTTGCTTGCATTCTGTATATTCAGTTCTTTACTAGCAAATCACGTGTCTTGCTTTTGAGAGAAAACTCCTGTGAAATCGCGTTTAAAAGCAAATGTTAGTACAAGGGCTCTGTAGAATCACTCCATGTATGCCTTTGCAATCATTTCTTAAGAAGGAAAACATATGTCTTTCATCTAAGTGAAAACTGTATTCAATTCAGTTTTTAGAACTGAGTTGAAAGGATAGGCGATTCACTTGTAGGGAAATGTGTGCCTGCATTCTGTATATTAAATTGTTTACTAGGAAATCTCATGTCTTGCATTTGAGAGAAAACTCCTGCGAAGTAGCATTTAAAAGCAAATGTTAGTACAAGGGCTATGTAGACTTACTCTGTTTATGTCTTTGTAATTAGTTCTTAAGAAGGAAACATATGTCTTTCATCTAAGTGAAAACTGTATTCAATTCTGTTTTTAGAACTGATTTGAATGGATAGGCGATTCACTTTTAAGGAATCGTTTGCTTGCATTCTTTGTATTCAATTCCTTTACTAGCAAACCTCATGTTGCATTTGAAGGAAACTCCTGTGAAATTGAGTTTAAAAGCAATCCTTAGTACAAGGGCTGTGTAGAATCACTCTATGTATGGCTTTGCAATCAATTCTTAAGTAGGAAAATGTATGTCTTTCATCTAAGTGAAAATAGTATCCTCTCCTCCCACTCTACCCTCACTCTCTCCTCCCTCTCTCCTCTCTCTCCTCTCCTCTTTCTATTCTAGCTTATCTCTTCTCTCTCCACTCTCCCTCCTCTCTGTCCTCTCTCCTCTCTCTCCTGTCTCTCTCCTCTCTCTCCTGTCTTTCCTCTATCTCCTATTTGTTTCCTCTCTCTCTTGTCTCTCTCTCCTCTCTTTCCTCTACCTCTCCTCTCTCTTTACACTCTCTCTCCTCTCTCTCTCCTCTCTCTCCTCTTTATATCCTCTCTCTCTCCTCTCTGCTCTCTCTCCTCTCGGTCCCCTCTGTCTCTCGAATCTCGTTCCTCTTTCTCTCTCCTCTCTCTCCTCTCCCTCTCCTCTCTCTCTTGTCTCTCTCTCTTCTGTCTCTCCACTCTCTTCTCTCTTTGTTCTCTCTCTCCTCTCTGCTCTCTCTCCCCTCGGTCTCTCCTCTCTCTCTCTAATCTCGCTCCTCTTTCTCTCCTCTCTCTCCTCACTCTCTCCTTTCTATCGACTCTCTCTCCTCTCTCACTTCTCTTCCTCCTTTTTCTCCTCTCTCTCTCGTCTCTCTCCCCTCTCTCTCTTCCCTCTCTCTGTTGTATGAGGTTTCTGACCCTGACTTGTAGCCTCAAGATCTAGGCCCTCAGATCCACAGACCTGCATACCCACAACCTTGCAGACCCCCAGGCCCACAGAGACACACAGATGCTTCCAATAGTTTTAGGCTGATCAGCCTTAGGCCCATGCATATAGCTTGCTAACTCTCTTCCCTTAAGCTATCCCATGTCTCTTGTTCAGCCATGAGCATCAGTAACTTTCTTTAAAGCTGCTTGTTTGTCCTCTGCATCCTGGAGCTTCCCTCTGGTGCCCTGTCTGGCATTCTGCTCTCAGACTTTCCTAGTCTGGTAGTCCCGCCCATATGTCCTGCCTGCCTTTGGCCAATCAGCTCTTTTTATTAAACCAGTAGTTGGCACAATTATTTCCCATGAAACAGCACATTTCCCTACATATCCCCTTTTCTCCATTTAAAACAAAAAGAACTCTAAATCTAATATTTTTCCCTCTCCATTATCTATAACAACCTATAAAAAACACTGTAAATAAACACAAACCTCCATGATCCATGTTTTGGGAATGTAGGCATCCTTCTCTAAGCTACTTCCTGCTGAATGGGGATGCCCAAAATCTCATGGGAATACAAAAAAAAATTTAGGATTATGGACAAGTCTTTAGTGAAGTAGTCTGTAAGTCTGGGTTATCACAGCCAGTCTTCTTGAAATTCTTCTGGATACAAAGCTCTGGAAACTTCAACAGAGGTGCTCTGAAATGTTAAATCATATGGTTCGTCTAGTTTCATTGGAGATATTTCAGGTGGTCTTCCTCTATCAAACTTTAGGTTCTTTATCCAGAAATAAATCCACAGCTTCTCATTTTATGTGAAAATAAAAGGAAACCCTCTTCTCCAAAGTAGCATATCTTTGCATTTCAATTTTCATGTAAACTCATTTACAAAATAGATATCTTGAATTAATCCAACAGCATTTATAGTCAACTGTCTTTTAACAGCTTTAACTAAGTCATTTTCAGTCAAGAAACTTAAAGTTAGACAATAACATGCAGTATACAGACATTCTTTGTATCTTCTTTTTTCCATAGCTTATATATTTATTTATTTATTTCTTTATATTTATTTATTTATTTTACTCTAATTTTTTTTTAAAGGCTTTCTGTACGTTTCTTTTTCTTTTTCTAAGCCTATGTATCTATATTTTCAACACACTCTAAACCACTTACACTTTTTACTAAAACTGTTTTTACTATATATTTATTTCTTAAAATTTTGTCTTTGACCACACCTTTGCTTAACTAGTGTGATTGACTCCACCCAGATTCTATTTGTTTCTGTTTCTGAACACCTTAATCTGCTGGGATTCTCTCTCTCTCCTCTCTCTTTTTCTCTCATTCCTCTCTCCTCTCTCTCCTCTATCTATCCTCTCTCTCCTCGTTATTGCTCCTCTCTGGCCACTCTCTCTCCTCTCTCTCTCCTTTATCTCTCCTCTCTCTCTCCCTCCTCTCCCATCTCTCTCCTTTCTCTTCTCTCTCTTCTCTCACTCTCATCTCTCTCTCCTCTCTCTCTTCTATCTCTACTCTCTCTCCTCTCTCTCCTCTCACACTCTCCTCTCTTTCCCCTCTCTCTCCTCTCTATCTCCTCTCTCTCCTCTTGCTCTCTGCTCTCTCTCTCTACCCTCTCCTCTTTCTCTCTTCTCTCTCTCCTCTCTCTCTCAACTTTCTATCGACACTCTCTCCTCTCTCTCCTCTCTCAACTCTCTCTCTCCTCTCTCCTCTCTCTCCTCTCTCTCTCCTTTCTTTCTCCACTCTCTCTTACATCTCTCTCCTTTCTCTCCCCTCTCTCACCTCTCTCTCTAAACTCCTCTCCTCTCCTCTCTCTCTCTGCTCTCTCTCTCCTCTCTCTCTCTTGTCTCCCTCTCCTCTCTCTCCCCTCTCTCCTCTCTCTCTCCTCTCTTTCTCTCCTCTCACTCTCTCCTCTCTCACCTCTCGCACTAATTTCTCTCTCTCCCCTCTCTCTCCTCTTTCTCTGCAGTCTCACTCCTCACTCTCTTCTTTCTATCGACTCTCTCTCCTCTCTCTCTCCTCTGTCTCTCCTCACTCTATGCTTTCTATTGACTCTCTCTTCTCTCTTGTGTCTCTCTCTCCTCTCTCTCCCCTCTCTCTCCTCTCTCTCTCTCCTCTCTCTCTCCTCACTCTCTCTCCTCTCTCTCAACTTTTTCTCCTCTTTCTCTCCTCTCTCTCTCCTCACTCTCCATTCGATCGACTCTCTCTCCTCTCTCTCTTCTGTCTCACCTGTCTCTCTCTACTCTCTCTACCCTCCCTCTTTCCTCTGTCTAATCTCTCTCCTTCTCTCTCCTCTATCTCTCCTCTCTCTCCCCTCTCTTTTGCCTCTCTCTCCTCTCTCTCTCCTCTTTCTCCTCTCTCTCCACTCTCTCCTCTTTCTCTCTTCTCTCTCTCCTCCCTCTCACCTTTCAATCGACTCTCTCTTCTCTCTTCTCTCTCTCTTCTCTCTCTCCTCTCTCTCTCCTCTTTCTCTCCTCTCTCTCTCCTTTCTCCTCTCACTCTCTCCTCCCTCTCTCCTCTCTCTCTCCCCTCTCTTTCGCCTCTCTCTCCCCTCTCTCTCTACTCTTTCTCCTCTCTCTCTCCACTCTCTCCTCTTTCTCTCTTCTCTCTCTCCTCCCTCTCACCTTTCAATCTACTCTCTCTTCTCTCTCTTCTCTCTATCTCTTCTCTCTCCCCTCTCACTCTCCTCTATCTCTCCTCTCTCTCCTCACTCTCTCTCCTCTCTCTGCCCTCTCTCTCCTATCTCTCCTCTCACTCTCCTCTCTCTCTACACTCTCTCCTCTCTCTCTCCCCTCTCTCTGTAGTATGAGGTTTATGGCCCTTACTTTAGGGCTCAGCCTCAAAATCTAGGCCCACGGACCCACAGACCTGCAGACCCACAGACTTGCAGACCCACAGGCCCAAAGAGACACACAGATGCTTCCAATAATTTTAGGCTGATCAGCCTTAGGCCCACACATATAGCTTGCTAACTCTCTACCCTTAAGCTATCCCATGTCTCTTGTTCAGCCATGAGCGTGAGTACCTTTCTTTAAAGCTTCTTTATTTTCCTCTCCATCCTGCAGCTTCTCTCTGGTACCCTGTCTGGCATTCTGCTCTCAGACTTTCCTAGTCTGGTAGTCCCGCCCATATGTCCTGCCTGCCTTTGGCCAATCAGCTTTTTTTATTAAATCAGTGGGTGACACAATTATTTACCATGAAACAGCACATTTCCCTACATATCCCCTTTTCTCCATTTAAAACAAAAAGAACTCTAAGTCTAATATTCTTTCCCCCCCCCTTTATCTATAACAACTTATAAAAACACTGTAAATAAACACAAACCTCCATAATTCATGTTATGGGAAT